>CM038676.1:262512090-263258758 GCA_021605205.1 Aegilops longissima | reverse complement strand
ACCAAGCAACAAGTTGCTCGGAGTATTGATTTCACACATCACAATTCACTTGTCGGCTTTCCGGTTGCATCAACACGAACCGAGAAATGAACAATGATGGTGAGAAGTATCACCGCATCAAGAATTCCTAGGAGGTTGTGCAATTCCCATGACATTCTTGACATAAGATGGCAATACTTCAGGGTAGAACAGAACAAAAGCTGGATTGGCATTTTGATCTGCGGGATACAACTGCTTTGACCCAATCCTAGAAATGGATGAGGTACTGGAGTTTGTTTCTCCTAGTCATTCCGGAATAGAATGGCTTGACGGACCACAAGGATAAAATGCATCGATGAACACAAATGCACACATACCCTTGGCTATCAATTGATAAAGGAAGGTCAGAAGGCATCTAGGAGAACAACTCAAAGGAACATATAATTTTCTGAGTTGTGGATGCACAGATTAGTATGTCGAGCAAACTCAACATTTCTTCCGGATAACCCATGCAGAAAGGTAGAATTGGCAGATTCACAATTATGAATGGAGAACTCCTCAAGAGCACTCTAGTGGTGATCTTTTGGTTCAAAAGAACCTCTGCCATAAGTGATTCATGGTATTTGGAAGAAGGATATACCACGGACATCGAGGGCTATCGCAAGGTTACTAATATCCTAAAGGCACTAGCAAATACTAACAACATGAAGTAGGATGAATCTCGGGTTCAGCAACCCAGGAGTAGAATGCCTACTACTAAATGGCATCACGGGATGCTTTCGAAAATGATGGCCATAATCATCACACTAGGGATACAAAAGCATTGCTAAATTGCTAGGTGACCTCCTAAGCACCTAGGGTCATAATAATAGTTCCAACATATGTGTCGAGGCAACAGAGTACCTCAACCGACGGGTTAGTGTGCTTATTCGACCAAAAGGACATCGGAAACGGAAGGAAAGGATTTGCAAATGCATCGACTATTTAGAGACCAGATGACTCGACACAGATAACGGCTGTAAATGCTCAAAATGATTTGAGACATCCTGCAGAAAGGGTGGCATGACCACTCAACAACATCATAACAAGATTCTGAGATCAACAGTTATCATACAGAAATAGTAGGAACTAAACTGGGGATTAAAACCAACAATCTTATAAGTCTATGGATTAGTAACACGTCATCTTGATAGATAGATGAGAAGCCTAGTTCTTAAACCCCGTAGAAGAGAAGAGGATGACTCAGATCAGAAAGCCATGAGGTATAAGGAGTAAAAAGAGCCTTACGTTCCCTTCCACAATCAATTCCCTTACATAACTAAAGCATTTCTAGACACAACTTCGACCAGTTTGGCTTGGTAATCCTACAGGCAGTCAGGCTCTGATACCAACGCTGTCAGGACCCCGATCCTAAGTCACACCGATCTAGCATGTAACACATCATATCACTTTGCGGCCTCACGCACGGTATTCCCACGGGTGTCGCCTTACCATGGCCGGGACCGCTTATGTCTTTTGGCTCACGATATGATAGTGTCGCTAGCATCCATATGACAAAGAACCCGGGCCGACATGGCTAGTCGTGAACCCAAAGCGGCACTAACCCATGGGGACAGGCATACATGAATCACATCGAGCATGTCGGTCATCAACGTAGATATTCGGGCTGTAGCACTGGGCTAACAGGACTCCGGTATCCCGGGCTGTAGCAGGCTAGGCAGGACTCCGAATAACACCGCGTGACATTTCAAGGGATGTATATAGGAACGAAGTGAAACACATGCCGCCACCAAGTGTCCAAGCAGAGTCTCATTAGCGGGACTCGTGAACCGGCTGTAGCGGACTACTATCGCTCGGAGGCACGAGACTACATTTCCCCATATGAGAGGCTGCCAAGGATAAACAACTAGTTTGTCGGATCCCACACATACCAAGCATTTCAAACATACACACAATATGCTCAATATGTGTAGATACAACATGGCATCACAACATAACTCTACGACTCAAAATATTATTCATTAGGCTCCGAAGAGCGAGATATTACAAACATGGGTCTCATGACCCAACACTCAGAGCATACAAGTCAAAGCACAAGCGGAAGCTAAACATGTCTGAGTACAGACAACTATAAATGAAAAAGGCTGAGAAGCCTGACTATCTACCAAATCCTGCCGAGGCACAAGATCGTAGCTGAGGTAACAAGCTAAACGTCAAGTCCAAGCGAACTACTAGCGAGACCGACGCTCTCGCAAAACATAAAATAAGCAAACGTGAGTACAATTGTACTCAGCAAGACTTACATCGTAACTAACTACATATGCATCATTATCAAAAGGGGTGGTGGAGTTTGACCGCAGCAAGCCAACTTTGACTCGGTGGCTATCCCGAACTACGATCGCAAGTAACTCTTTTGAGGTGGCGCTACACGAGTCCACATATTCACCATATCAATACACCACTATGGACCCGCCTCCGCCTCCCTACGAGAACGCCATCCATAGCACTCACGCTTATCTTGCGCATTTTAGAGTATCCACTTTCACTTGTCTATGAACTGATATAGGCAACCCAGAAGTCCTTCTCCGTGGACACGGCTATTCAATAGATCATATTAAAACCCGCAGGGTGTACTTCTTCACACACGCTCACCACTTACCGCCGCATACACGACATGTACTCGGCAACCTTCAAGCGGAAGCCCAACGTGGGTGTCGGCCACGGCCTACCTAAACACTCAAGTCCCTAGTCCAGGTTTATCGCCTATTCGGGTTCCATCCGCAGGAGTCCGCCGAGGTTTCCCATACAGCCCCGAACGATGTGTGCAGGGTTCCCGAGATACCAAACGGCACTCGGTACACGACATTGGGTGCCTACCGCAACACAACCCACCCCTAAGGTCAGCGCTATGCGGCCCCCAAAGATGCTACAAACACCGAAACTACTTGCAACTCCCTTGACCGAGGACAAGGGTGGTCAAGAAGCCGAGAGGGTCCATTGGTTTGGGCCCAATGCGTGGTAGTAATCTGATCATGGATCACAAACACGTAACTCAGTTCGAGGACGGCTGCAATGAGACAACCCACCATGTACTCCTACATGGCCTCTCACCGCTACCTTTACCAAATCGTGTTCACACACTTAGCTCACACTCAATAGGACATGTTCATAACAATTCCAATTCATTCCCGATGAATCATACCCGACTCAACTCTAAGCAAAGAGCAGGCATGACAAACAAGCATAAATGAGTAGGCACAACATGGCTCAAACAACTCCTACTCATGCTAGTGGGTTTCATCTAATTCTCGTGGAATGACAGTCATGCAAAGGATCAAGGGTTCAGCTACATGAGCAAGTAACACATGAGTCGTTGTTGTCCTAATGCAGTAAAATAGAGCAGGAGCGAGAGAGTGGGATTGTATCGAATGAACAAGGGGTTTTGCTTGCACGCACTTCAAGATAATAGTTCTTCATCGGTGTCATCGATTTCATCGTCGATACATCGCTCACCGGAGGGACAAACACCGGCAACTGAGAAAGAACGCAATCAATGCAATGCACATATATGATGCATGATCATGTTAAGGAACTGAATTTACCTAGTGCAATAATAATCCAAGTTAGTTGAAGTGGAATTCAAACAAGGTTGAATTCCAACCCCAAATGCTATTTCATAAATTACCCTAATCATGATTCATCTTATTCAGTGAGGTTAACTTGTTCAAACATGCATGATCATGGCATAAACAGATTCTTCATATTTTCTGATCATTTTCATATATAAATTATTTCAATCCGAAGTTACGGTTGAATTTCTATGATTTATTGAAGTTTAGAGTATTTTCAAAATTTCCTGAATTAAGATAATTCCGAAAACTAGTTATTATGTCACCGACGTCGATGTGACGTCAGCCGAGTCAACTGGTCGCTGTCCAGTCAACTCGACGCTGGGACCCACTGGTCGGTGTCTAACTAACTAACCTAACTTAGTTAATACTAATCTAACTTAATTAGCAGGCGGGGCCCGCACGCCGATGAGGAGAGGGGAGGTCAAACCGGCAAGGTCAACCCACGCCGTCATCGGTCACGGCGCCGGCGTTTAACCGCCGGCGAGCCCGACGCGGCGGCGCAAGTGAAATTTGCCATTCCGGCCACCAAATGGGTCGCGGAGGGCACCTAGGAGTAGCTGGGGAGGAGCCGAAGCTCTTGGTGGGGTTAGCCGGGGTCGGGGTGGCCGGGATCGACGGCGGCGAGCTCCAAGGCGGCGGCCGGAGTTCGGGTGGTCGCGGGATCGGTGTTGCAGCTCGCAAGCGAGCCAACTGATGCGCTGGGGCTGCTCTACGGGGTGCTACGAGCGTGTTGGAGTCGCCGGGGTGACCGAATGGTCACTGGAGCTGCGTTGATTTGCGAGCTTCGGCGCGCGGCGTGCTGCGGGCAGCAAGGGGCGACGGCCACTGGCGAGCAAGAGGCAGCGGGGTTAGGGGGATTAGATGCAGGTGCTCACAGCGAGGTCGTAGATGATCTCAGAGGGCTCGGGGACGACCTGGTGAGGACGAATCGGTCGACGGCGGCCGCCGGAGCAGAGGACGAAGATGGCGTCGATGATGGTGCTCCAGGGCGTCCGGCGTCATGTGGCTCGGCGGAGAGGACGGGCGTCACGGCGGAGGCCATGGACACGCCGGGCGAGGCGAGGGAGGGCCTGTGGCGTGGCTACGGCGATGGCGACGGTGGCGCTGGGTGTGTTCGGGAGAGAGCCGGGGAAGGGGAGAGGTGCAGCGAGTGAGGGAGAGGAGCGAGGGACACGGGCGCCGTCGTGGCGTTCGGGGACTCGTCCCAGTAAGGTCGGTGGAGTGAGGCGAGCAGGGAGGAGGTGGCTCAAGGCGACGACACGCCTCGCCACTTGGCAGAGGTTGAAGACAGTGGGGGAAAGTTGGGCTGGGCCTCACCACGCATCTTTGGGCAGAAGGGGCACTAGGTGGGCTGCGAGTAAGCGCTGTGTAGGTCAGTGAGCATTCTCTCTCTCTTTTTATTATTTCTGTTTTCTATTTTGTTCTGTTTTGTTTTAGTTTAGTAAAATACTAAACCATTTTATAAAATCCTGGAAATAGTTATGTGGCTAGAACTAAAATATACCAAACCACATAAAATGTTCCAGAATTATTGGACATATATTATTTATATATCAAATATATATCCAATGCAAGTAGTTATTGAATTAATTCAAAGGCCCAAAATAAAATGTTTGATTACTCCAAAAATATTGGTTTGAATTTTATTCTTGCCAATATTTTTTTAAAGCTGAAAAGGAACATTTCCTTGGAACATTTGAAGCAATTTTAAATGTTGATCATTTATTTTAAATGATTCTGGGCTCTCAATTCCCCAATTCAAATTTAAAGGAAATTTAGACATGATGCATGGATGCAATGCTACTAGTTACAAGCAAGCTCTAGGGTTGATCTGGGGTTGTGACACCCACCCCCACCCCCCGTCGGTGGAACCCTCGCCTCTCGCCTGGCCCCCCACTGTCAGCCCATGAGAGCCCTCGCCATTGCTGGGTCGCCCCGACCCCCCACCTCACCGGATCCTCCCGACGCCGACGGCCGCCTCCCGACCCTCCTCATCGGTGCCACCGAGCTCCCCGAGCCCGCCCGTGACCCCACGATCCCCAGTGAGCTCCGCCCTCACCCCTCGCTCCCTCTCCTCCCGAACGCGCGCCGCCCTGGACCTCCCGTCGCCGGCTCGGCCGCCCCTCCTGGTCACAGCAGCCACGCCACGCCAGCCCACGCTGCCCCACCTCCCTCTACTTTCTCCTCGCCCGGCGGCGCTCTCCTCCCCCACCCTTGCGGGCCACGCCCCTTGGAACTCAACGCGGCGCGCCCGTGACCAAGCGGTCACGGGCCGAGCCCGTGTGGCTCGGCGCAAGCAACCCTCCCGGCCCCAGTGCACGCCCCCGAACGGAGACCAACCTCCTCGCCGCCTCCGCCGCTCGCCCGCGCCGTTCCGCCAAGTCCGCCGACCCCTTTGCCCCCCATCGGCCGCGCCGCCCTCTCCCTTCCGAACGCTGCCGCGCCCGTTGGGCCACCGGAAGAAGTCCGTGACTCCGGCGCCCTTCGCCAAGGGATGTTACCGAGCCAACTCGCGCCCCCCGACGTGGCCACACAGGGCCCGCTGGTCAACATCGATGATGGGCCCAGGCCCCGCTTCGCTGACTGACTCGGTCGGCTGACTGACCCAACCCCCCATCGTCATCGACATGGGGCCCCACCCCACTGGACGGTTTTAAAATAAAAAGGAAAAGGATAATGTAATTTAAATAAATAATAAATAAAAATGAATAAAACTAATTAATTAATTAATTAAGTAATTAATTAATTTAATTAATCCTGATTAATTAAACCTAATGACTAATTAACCTAATTAACTATCATTAATTAAAATTAACTAAGTTAATTAGTTAACGATTAATATGACTGAACGGGTCCCACATGTCGGGGTTGACTCAGTCAACCCTGTTGATCGCCGACGCCAAAGACACGACATCATGATGACGCTATAAATACATTTTTCAATTAATTAATTAATTAATTAAATTCCGAAATTATTAAAATCTTTTAAAATCATATCTTTTAATCCGTAACTCGGATTAAAATATTTTCAACATGAAAGTTGCTCGCACGACGAGACGAATCTGGATACTCAATCCGCTCGTCTGCCACACCCCTAACCTATCGAACCTGCAACTTTCCCCCTCGCCTTCCGCTCGAAAACCCAAAACACCGGAATACTTTCCGGATGTTTCCCATAACCAAGACCCCCTCATACCACGTTAGGGCACGCCTAGCATCGCTTCTTGGCATGTCATGCATCGCTATGCATCTGTTTACTTGGTATTCATTGTTTCTTCCCCTCTTCTCTCCGGTAGACTACGAGCCCGACACTGCGGTGGTCGGGCTTCGACTACGGTGTTGACGACCCTCTCTCTTGCGAGCAACCAGCAAGCCCCCTTGATCACGGATATCGCCTACTCTTCTATATCTTGCTTGCATTAGAGTAGTATAGCATGTTATTCTTGTTTTCGGTACTCCTATACCGCTGCATAGCTTTGTCCTTGTAACTTCATTGTTACCTTACCGCAATCCTATATGCTTAGTATAGGATGCTAGTACTTTCATCTGTGGCCCTACTTTCTTGTCCGTCTGCGTGCTATACTATCGGGCCGTGATCACTCGGGAGTTGATCACGGTATATACTATATACTTTATACATTATACATGTGGAGACTAAAGTCGGGTCGGTGATGGAGCACCCATGAGTGGATCTTTGTGGCGGGCGACAGGGCAGGTTGAGACCGCCTAGGAGAGAGGTGGGCCTGGCCTGCTCGGCGTCATGGATACTTAACACGCTTAACGAGGTCTTGGTATTTGATCTGAGTTGGCTCTGAGCTTATACGCACTAACCATCTACGGGAGTAGTTATGGGTATCCCGCGTCGTGGTATCACCGGCACTTCAGACGTCACGACGCGAAAGCGCCACGGATTGGGCTGAACGCTGTTAGGCTAGGTCTGCTTCCGCGCACAGACGCATAGCGTCTTGAGTGTGCTTTCGAGGCGATGGGCCTGCACCCTGGCGCTTAGGTTTAGACCCCGTGTTGGCCTCTCACAGTTTAGGTGGGGCTGCGGCGTGTTGATCTTCCGCGGCGGGCATGACCCAGAAAGTGTGTCCGGCCAAATGGGATCAAGCGTCTGGGTAAGATGGTGCACCCTGCAGGGAAGTTAATCTATTCGGATAGCCGTGATCTTCGTAACAGACGACTTGGAGTTGTACCTTGAGCTTATGACAACTAGAACCGGATACTTGATAAAACACACCCTTTCAAGTGCGGATACAACCGGTGGTCACTCTCTCGTGGATATGAGGAGGGATCACGGGTAGGATTATTGCTATGTGATGTTACTTGGAGGACTTCAGATGGCCCTCTTCTACATTACATGACAGTGTCCGAAGCGTAGTCTTCGATAAGACTAGCTATCCCCTCTTATTCGGCATTCTGCAGTTCAATCCACCGATATGGCCCTTTACACATATATCCATGCATATGTAGTGTAGCTCCTTGCTTAAGTAGTACTTTGGATGAGTACTCACGGTTGCCTTGTTCCCCTTTTCCCCTACCTCTACTCGATTGCGCAACTGCACTATGGAGCCCAGAGCCGACGCCACCGCCGATGACGACTACTACTGCGAGGTGCCTACTACTACGCAGCAGCCCGGCGATTTACCACTGGAGTAGTTAGGAGGATCCCAGCAGAGAGGCCTGCTCCTCTTTCGCTCAGATCCCAGCTTTGTGCTAGCCTTCTTAAGGCAAACTTGTTTAACTTATGTCTGTACTCAGATATTGTTGCTTCCGCTGACTCGTCTATGATCGAGCACTTGTATTCGAGCCCTCGAGGCCCCTGGCTTGTATTATGATGCTTGTATGACTTATTTTATTTGTAGAGTTGTGTTGTGATATCTTCCCGTGAGTCCTTGATCTTGATCGTACACATTTGCGTGCATGATTAGTGTACGATTGAATCGGGGGCGTCACATTGTCAACCCCTTTATTGCGTTGGTTGCGAGTTCTTTGTTTGTTTGTGTAGGTGCGTGGGACTTTTGAGGAGCCTCCTACTGGACTGATACCTTGATTCTCAAAAACTAAGGGAAATACTTACGCTACTATTGCTGCATCACCCTTTCCTCTTCAAGGAAAACCAACGCAAGCTCAAGACATAGAAATATGCTATCCCTCCCCTTCTTTGTTTGAGCTAAACCTAAAACAAAGTCCATAGATATATCCTCCCAAGGAACACTAGGTACAGGAAAAGGCATATATAAACCATGAGGATTGAGTCGTGACTTAGCTTTTTGACATGTAGTGCAGCGAGCAACAAAGCGCTCAACATCCCGTCTCATCTTTGGCCAAAAGAAATGTGTAGCAAGTACGTCCTCCGTCTTCTTCACGCCAAAGTGTCCCATTAGTCCTCCTCCATGCGCCTCCTGCAACAACAAAAGGCGAACGGAGCTAGCTGGAATGCATAGCTTGTTAGCACGGAACACAAATCCATCATGAACGACGAACTTGTTCCATGTTCTTCCTTCTTTAAAATTCTGCAATACATCTTTAAAATCAGCATCATGCACATCTTTGATGGTCTCCAAACCAAATATTTTGAAGTCAAGTTGTGAAAGCATAATACAGCGACGAGACAATGCATCAGCAATAACATTTTCTTTACCCTTGACATAAGGGAAAGTCTCAATTCAACCCATTTAGCATGTCTACGATTTAGTTTAGCTTGACTTTTAGTATGTCTCAATGATTCATGATCAAAATGTATAACAAATTCTTTGGGCCATAAATAATGTTGCCATGTTTCTAAAGTCCGAACAAGAGCATATAATTCTTTATCATATGTAGAATAATTCAGACTAGGCCCACTCAATTTTTTAGAAAAGTATGCAACAGGTTTGCCATCTTGTAATAACACACCTCCTAATCCAATTCCACTAGCATCACATCCAAGCTCAAATGTCTTATTAAAATCAGGAAGTTGGAGTAAAGGAGCATGTGTCAACTTATCTTTCAACACCGTGAAGGCTTCTTCCTGTGCGGTACCCCAAACAAAAGGCACATCCTTCTTTGTAAGCTCATTGAGAGGTGCAGCAATGGTGCTAAAATCTCTCATAAAACGCCTATAGAATTCAGCGAGGCCAAGAAAACTCCTCACTTATGTGTCCGTTTTGGGCTGCGGACAACTTTCAATAGCTTCAATCTTGGATTTATCAACTTCAATTCCCTGTGGAGTAACAACATAGCCAAGAAAAGACACTCGGTCAGTGCAAAAGGTGCACTTCCCAAGGTTACCAAACAAACGTGCATCACGTAGAGCAATAAAAACAGCACATAAATGTTCCAAATGTTCCTCCAAAGATCTGCTATAAATCAATATGTCATCAAAGTAAACTACCACAAATCATCCAATGAAAGCACATAAAACTTCGTTCATTAATCTCATGAAAGTACTAGGTGCATTAGTTAACCCAAAAGGCATGACTAGCCACTCATATAATCCAAACTTAGTTTTAGATGTTGTTTTCCATTTATCCCCCAATTTCATACGAATTTGATTGTATCCACTACGCAAATCAACTTTGGAGAATATTGTATAGCCACTCAATTCATCAAGCATATCATCTAGCCTAGGAATAGGATGACGATAACGAATAGTAATATTATTAATGCCTCTACAATCAACACACATACGCGATGTACCATCCTTTTTCGGCACTAGAATAATAGGAACATCACAAGGACTAAGGGATTCGCGTATATAACCTTTGCCGAGAAGCTCTTGTACTTGACGCATAATCTCCTTCATCTCCTCTGTATTGGTACGGTATGGCGCACAGTTTGGCAGTGAAGCACCGGGAATTAAGTCAATCGGATGCTCAATCCATCGAATTGGCGGTAATCCCGGTGGCACGTCTTGTGGAAAGACGTCAGCGAACTCCTGCAAAATGTTAGTGACAGCAGGAGGCAAAGAGGAAGGCACATCCTCGAATGAAAATAATGCCTCTTTGCATACAAAAGCATAGCAAACAGATTTGGTGGCAAATAAACATGCACTTTTCAATTTAATTTCAGAAGCAACACTAGATGGTTTAATATTAGACTTCATTTGTTGCTCAAATTCTTTTGCCACAATCTGATTTTGACTCTTATTCTTCTCCTGTTTTGCTTTATTAGCTCTATTAATATCATCTTTCAAAATGGAATCAGGAGTCATAGGAAGCAAAGTAATATTTTTATCCTTATGAACAAGAGTATACTGATTGTTTCTACCATGGTGTACAGAATTTTTATCAAATTGCCATGGTCGACCAAGTAATAAGGAACATGCTTGCATAGGTACCACATCACAATCAACATAATCAGCATATGTAGAGATACTAAAATGCACACGTCATGAAGACGTGTTACCTTAACCTTGCCGCTGTTGTTGAACCATTGGATGTAGTAAGGATGTGGATGTGGTCTTATGGTGAGAGATAGCTTCTCCACCATCTCCATGCTAGCCAAGTTGTTGCAGCTCCCTCCATCTATGATGACGTGCACAGAACGCTCCTTCACAACTCCCTTTGTATGGAACAAATTATGCCTCTGATTTTGCTCAGCTTGTGTGACCTGCACACTCAAAACACGTTGAGCAACTAAAAATTCATACCTGTCAGCGTCTTCAGGAGCCATGTATTGTGTCTCATGATCAGAATCATCTCCATTGTGTTCTTCACGTGTAATAAGAGCCAAAGTCTCCTCATCATAGTCACTAGCGGACTCATACCCACCATCCTCAGTAGCAATCATCACACGCTGAGATTTGCATTCTCTCACATAATGACCTCTTCCCTTACAACGAAGACAAATAATATCACTTGTGTGCCTGGTTGATGCCATGGAAGAAGAAGAGCTCTGTGCAGGCCCAAAGAAAAGCGCTCTTGGCGAGATAGCGGTGGTTGTGCACGCTTGTATCACGACCGGAGGTGGCACCCGATGGAGGTGCCGTGCAAAGGAAGTAGAAGATGCACGCGGTGTCCATGATGAAGGTCGACCTGCAGAAAACTTAGTTCGTGCCAATGCTTGTCGATCCTGCACTTCACGTTCAGCTTTACAAGCAAGATGGAATAAACGAGTGATATTAGTATACTCCTTATATTCTAGAATAGTCTGAATCTGTCTATTTAATCCACCCATAAAATGTGCAAGCATAGCTTCATTCTCCTCAACAATACCACATCTAATCATGCCAGTTTGTAATTCCAGATAATATTCTTCTACAGAATTTTTTCCTTGTCTCAAACACTGCAATTTTTGAAGCAATTCACGTTGATAATATGGTGGAACCCATGAGTACGCATAGCAGTTTTCAAAGCAGCCCAAGTAGCTGGAATAGGATATAATCTACAATGTTCAGACCACCATACACATGCAAAACTAGTGAAAGCACAAACAGCAGCAGCAACCCGTCTCTCCTCGGGATATTGTAAACATGTAAAACGTTGTTCAATTTCTAACTCCCAAGTAAGATATATATCAGGAACATATCTACCCTCAAACGGTGGAATATTCAATTTCAATTTAGGAATATGGTCATTATCTCGTACCTGAGGTGGTGGTGCAGGCCTACCGTTGCGAATATATACCTGAGGTCGACCTGCTATTGGTGGTGCTGGTGGCTGCACGTAGTTCTGATTTTGATCAACCTCATCCTTGTAATAGTCCCCCACCTCTACAGTAGCAGCAGGAGCTATAGAAGCACCAACAGCAGTAGCAGCGGCACCAGAATTTTGTCCTGGCTCAATAGGAATACGCTGTGCTCTCCCTACTGTATCGCGGCGTGAAACTGGTGGTGGGAGATGTTTGATCAATTCATCAAACTTGGCGTCCAACTTGGTGTCAATTGTCTTCTCAATGTCATCCATCTTATCCATTGCCTTTCCAAAGCTAGCCATCACGTCTTCCACCTGTTGACCCAACATTTGATGAAACTTATCATGAAGCTCCTTGTTCGTCATGTTCTCCTAGTCAATCTCGTTGGCTTGTGGTCCTGCCATAGTTAGCAACAATAGAAACAGACAAGAATATGATCCTACAGACTACTGGAAAATGGTGGTGGTGGGGTGTCACAAATCCGTCAAGCGAATCTCAAATTCTTACCAGTTCTTACCCAGCAGCAGGTGGTGATCGGCAACCGTTGTAGTCAAAACTCTCAAAGCTTGGATAGAGCGATTACCAGGGAGAGTCAAACGCACGACGTAGATGTATGTGGAGCTGGGAAGGCTTATAACATGGTAGAAAAAAAGGTCAGCAATAATCAATTCAGAGATGCAAAGTTGAATAAACGCTCAACGACGGTACTGTGCTAGTCCTAGGCTAGACCGTCCTAGAGACGCGAGCCTAGAACACTAACAAAATCACGGTGCTGCACGTAAACAAGGGAGAAGCACACTCTGAATTTTTTTCTCTTTTTTCACTTTTTTTGCACTTTTTTTCCTCTTTTTTTTTTGCTCCGCAACATTTTTTTTGAAAAAGTCTACAAATGGTCTAGAAATTGCCTAGCCAGAATTTTCCAGACTTAGTTTTTTTTTGAAACTGGAACTATTTTTCCACTACGGGTAACACGAAAGTTTGAGAGTCCTTCTCTGTCATGACTCGGAGTATGGCGTGATCTCGAAATCCAAAACAGAGTAACAAAATACTGGACTCGGATAGGACTAGTGGCGGCGATCAATTTGGTGGAACTCGCACTGGTGGCGGAGATGAATCTGGTGGAACTCGGACTGGTGGCGGATATATGTTGCAGGTGGACTCGGATTATCGTGATGGCGGTGGATATGTGGTATATGGCTGCGGTGATGACGATGGTGGTAGATGGCAGCGGTGATGACGATGGTGGTATATGGTAGCGGTGATGACGATGATGGTATATGGCAGCGGTGACGATGATGGTGGGTATATGGCAGCGGTGACGATGATGATGCGGCGGCGGCGTGACAACTTGTGAACAGAACTTAGGACTAGACACTAAGACCAGCAACTAGACACGACGATGCAACCGCAAATTCAACAATGAAAAACCCTAAAAAGATTATGCAAAGGCTCAGATTGGTTCGGATATGAGGAACTAACCCTAATTTTTTTGGCTTTTTTGTGGACTGTAGGTATGAAGAACAGACTCGATCTAAACTACGAAAAGTTGTAAAATCTCACCGAGTAACCTAGAAATCTGATACCACTTGATAGAGGCAAAGGTGTCCCATTTTTCGATGAGATGGTGGCTATCGTTTTCTGTGGGAGTCGACCTTGACGATCCGACTACGAACGTGCGAGACGTCGCGCCTTAGCAATCTCTAAACCAACTTCCGAGGGGTTATTGACCACGCCGGAGCACGATCAACCTGACCACGAGGGTCAGTTTTCCTGCGAGCAAATGAAGAACAAGCAAGAAACTGAGATTGCAATCTGGATATTGCGGATATAAGAAGAAAGATTTATTAATGAAGGTGGGGTTCTTTGACGCCTTTGTCTGGTCGTTGAACACAAACGAAGTACGCGAAGTTGCGGCTATGGCAAACTCTAATCTAAACAAAACCCTCAAAGTCTAAACGACACCCTAAGGGCTGTCTATATGGAGGAAGGGGGGGGGGGATTTCGTGGCCCTTGGGGAAGGGGTCCGAAACCAACCCTATCTCTTGTTTCCCCACACATACGGACTCTAAAAACAGCCTATACTCAAGTATTTCGAAAATACATTGGCCCGGCCCAATAATAAGGTGATGCAGCACCTAGAATAGCCTCTGGACGAAAGTTATGAAGTAGCATCTTGTATATTTTGTCCAAGGCTTCATGCACTCATTATGGTGGCTTCAACATCCTGAAATCATCACTTGTAACTCCGTTCTTGTTCTCCTTGTGCATGCCATCATCTCCATGCTTGTTCTTGCTCCAATGTTCATCCTTCTCCAAGCTAGGCCCTTCATTTGTAAGCAAAACAAATGTATCCAGTTTAGGCAGCATCATATTCTCATGAACATTAGAATCATTACCAAGAAACGAAAGTACCTGGTAATTTAATTGGCGTGCTCGAGCTCTAGTAATTGGTCCAGTATGTATAGCAGCAGGGCATGTGGGTGTAACAATGGTATTGATGTCCTCATCAGGGTTGCTAGAGTGACAGAAGCTTAAACCCTAGTTTATGAGTTGCTTCATAAGGGGCTGATTTGGATCCATATGTTTCATGCTATGGTTAGGTTTACCTTAATACTTCTTTTGTAGTTGCGGATGCTTGCAATAGGGGTTAATCATAAGTGGGATGCTTGTCCAAGAAAGGGCAGTACCCAAGCATCGATCCACCCACATACCAAATTATCAAAGTAACGAACGCGAATCATATGACCGTGATGAAAACTAGCTTGACGATAATTCCCATGTGTCCTTGGGAGCGTTTTCCTTCATATAAGAATTTGTCCAGGCTTGTCCTTTGCTACAAAAAGGATTGGGCCACCTTGCTGCACCTTATTTACTTTTGTTACTTGTTACCAGATTACGAATTACCTTATCACAAAACTATCTCATATCGATAATTTCAAAGCTTGCGAGAGAATACCATACTGAAAACCGCTTGTCATTTCCTTCTGCTCCTCGTTGGGTTCGACACTCTTACTTATCAAAAGGACTACGATATATCCCCTACACTTGTGGGTCATCAGGGCACCCCATAGACACACAAGTTGATCATTGATCTCTTAGCCGTGTGCGGTGCCCCCCTCCACCATAACCCACCTCGGTCATATTGTTGGAGTGCTTAGGTGAAGCCCTGCGCCGGAAGTTTCATCATCACCGTCATCATACCGTCATGCTGACGAAGCTCTCCCTCGACACTCTACTGGATCGTGAGTTCGTGGGACGTCACCGAGCCGAACGTGTGCAGATCGCGGAGGTGCCATACTTTCGGTACTAGGATCGGTTGATCATGAAGACGTATGACTACATCAACTGCGTTGTCATAACGCTTCCGCTTACGGTCTACGAGGGTACATAGACAACACTCTCCCCTCTCGTTGCTATGCATCACCATGATCTTGCGTGTGCGTAGGAAATTTTTGAAATTACTACGTTCCCCAACAGTGGTTTCTGAGCCAGGTTTATGCGTAGATGTTATATGCACAAGTAGAACACAAAGAGTTGTGGGCGATAATAGTCATACTGCTTACCAGCATGTCATACTTTGATTCGACGGTATTGTTGGATGAAGCGGCCCGGACCGACATTATGCGTATGCTTACGCGAGACTGGTTCTACCGACGTGCTTCGCACACAGGTGGCTGGCGGGTGTCAGTTTCTCCAACTTTAGCTGAATAGAGTGTGGCTTTGATGCGTAGGTAAGAACGATTCTTGCTCAGCCTGTAGCAGCAACGTAAAACTTGTAACAACAAAGTAGAGGACGTCTAACTTGTTTTTGCAGGGCATGTTGTGATGTGATATGGTCAAGACATGATGCTAAATTTTATTGTATGAGATGATCATGTTTTGTAATAGAGTTATCGGCAACTGGCAGGGGCCATATGGTTGTCGCTTTATTATATGCAATGCAATCGCCCTGTAATTGTTTTTTACTTTATCACTAAGCGGTAGCGATAGTCGTAGAAACAATAGTTGGCGAGACGATAACGATGCTACGATGGAGATCAAGCTGTCACGTTGGTGACAATGGTGATCATGACAATGCTTTGGAGATGGAGATCAAAGGCACAAGATGATGATGGCCATATCATATCACTTATATTGATTGCATGTGATGTTTATCCTTTATGCATCTTATTTTTCTTAGTTCGACGGTAGCATTATAAGATGATCTGTCACTAAATTTCAAGGTACAAGTGTTTTCCCTGAGTACGCACCGTTGCAACAGCTCTTCGTGCTGAGACACAACGTGATGATCGGGTGTGATAAGCTCTACATTCACATACAACGGGTGCAAGCCAGTTTTGCACACGCAGAATACTCGGGTTAAACTTGACGAGCCTAGCATATGCAGATATGGCCTCGGAACACTGGAGACCGAAAGGTCGAGCGTGAATCATATAGAAGATATGATCAACATAGAGATGTTCACCATTGAAAACTACTCCATCTCACGTGATGATCGGACATGGTTTAGTTGATTTGGATCAACTTAGATGATTAGAGGGATGTCTATCTAAGTGGGAGTTCTTAAGTAATATGATTAATTGAACTTTAATTTATCATGAACTTAGTCCTGATAGTATTTGCATATCTATGTTGTAGATCAATATCTCGTGATGTAGCTCCCCGTTTATTTTTATATGTTCCTAGAGAAATACAAGTTGAAAGATGATAGTAGCAATGATGCAGACTAGGTCCGTGATATGAGGATTATCCTCATTGCTGCACAGAATAATTATGTCCTTGATGCACCGCTAGGTGACAGAACTATTGCAGGAGCAGATGCAAACGTTATGAACGTTTTGACAAGCTCGGTATGATGACTACTTGATAGTTTAGTGCACCATGCTTTATGGCTTAGAACCGGGACTTCAAAAATGTTTTGAACGCCACGGAGCATATAAGATGTTCCAAGAGTTGAAATTGGTATTTCATACTCATATCCGTGTCGAGAGGTATGAGACCTCTGACAGTACTTTGCCTACAAAATGGAGGAGAATAGCTCAACTAGTGAGCATGTGCACAGATTGTCTGGGTACTACAATCGCTTGAATCAAGTGGGAGTTAATCTTCCAGATAAGATAGTGATTGACAGAGTTCTCTTATCACTATCACCAAGTTACTAGAACTTCGTGTTGAACTATAATATGCAAGGGATGACAAAAGTAATTCCCGAGCTCTTCACGATGCTGAAATCGGCGAAGGTAGAAATCAAGAAAGAGCATCAAGTGTTGATGGTTAACAAGACCACTAAGTTTCAAGAAAAGGGCAAAGGAATAGAAAGGGAACTTCAACAAGAATGACAAACAAGTTATCACTCCCGCGAAGAAACCCAAAGCTAGACCCAAAGCCTGAAACTGAGTGCTTCTACTGCAAAGGAAATGGTCACTGGAAGCGGAACTGCCCCAAGATACTTGGTGGATAAGAAGGATGGCAAAGTGAACAAAGGTATATTTGATATACATGTTATTGATGTGTACTTTACTAGTGTTTATAGCAACCCCTCGGTATTTGATACTGGTTCAGTTGCTAAGAGTAGTAACTCGAAACGGAAGTTACAAAATAAATAGGGACTAGTTAAGGACGAGGTGACGATGTATATTGGAAGTGATTCCAAAGTTGATAAGATCACCATCGTGCACTCCCTATACTTTAGGGATTAGTGTTGAACCTAAATAAATGTTATTTGGTGTTTGCGTTGAGCATGAATATGATTTGATCATGTTTATTGCAATACAGTTATTCATTTAAGTTAGAGAATAATTGTTATTCTGTTTACATGAATAAAACCTTCTATGGTCATACACCCAATGAAAATGGTTTGTTGGATCTCGATCGTAGTGATACACATATTCATAATATTGAAGCCAAAAGATGCAAAGTTAATAATGATAGTGCAACTTATTTGTGGCACTGCCGTTTAGGTCATATTGGTGTAAAGCTCATGAAGAAATTCCATGCTGATGGGCTTTTGGAATCACTTAATTACGAATCACTTGATGCTTGCCAACCATGCCTCATGGGAAAGATGACTAAGACTCCGTTCTCCGAAACAATGGAGCGAGCAACTGACTTATTGGAAATAACACGTACTGATGTATGCGGTCTGATGAGTGTTGAGGCTCGCGGCGGATATCGTTATTTTCTCACCTTCACAGATGATTTGAGCAGATATGGGTATATATACTTGATGAAACACAAGTCTGAAACATTTGAAAAGTTCAAAGAATTTCAGAGTGAAGTGGAGAATCATCGTAACAAGAAAATAAAGTTTCTATGCCACGGAGGCAAATATTTGAGTTATGAGTTTGGCCTTCATTTAAAACAATGTGGAATAGTTTCACAACTCATGCCACCTGAATACCACAACGTAATGGTGTGTCCGAACGTCGTAACCGTACTTTGTTAGATATGGTCAGATCTATGATGTCTCTTACCGATTTACCACTATCGTTTTGGGTTTATGCATTAGAGACAGCTGCATTCACATTAAATAGGGCACCATCTA
Source organism: Aegilops longissima (assembly GCA_021605205.1). Classification (NCBI taxonomy): domain Eukaryota; kingdom Viridiplantae; phylum Streptophyta; class Magnoliopsida; order Poales; family Poaceae; genus Aegilops; species Aegilops longissima. The sequence continues at coordinate 263,239,984 of CM038676.1, read as the reverse complement.
AATCAGTTGAGACGGCACCAAATGAACCGTGGTTTGGCAAGAAACCTAAGTTGTCGTTTCTTAAAGTTTGGGGTGGCAATGCTTATGTGAAAAAGTTTCAACCTGATAAGCTCAAACCCAAATCGGAGAAATGCGTCTTCATAGGATACCCAAAGGAAACTGTTGGGTACACCTTCTATCACAGATCCGAAGGCAAGATATTCGTTGCTAAGAATGGATCCTTTCTAGAGGAGTTTGTCTCGAAAGAAGTGAATGGGAGGAAAGTAGAACTTGATAAGGTAATTGTACCTTCTCCTGAATTGGAAAGTAGTTCATCACAGAAATCTGTTCTAGTGATGCCTACACCAATTAGTGAGGAAGTTAATGATGATGATCATGAAGCTTCAGATCAAGTTACTACCAAACCTCATAGGTCAACCATAACACATTCCGCACCACAGTGGTACGGTAATCTTTCCTGGAAATCATGTTACTAGACCATGACAAACCTACGAACTATGAGGAAGCGATGATGAGGCCAGATTCTGCAAAATGGCTTGAGGCCATGAAATCTGAGATGGGATCCATGTATGAGAACAAAGTGTGGACTTTGGTTGACTTGCCCGATGATCGGCAAGCCATAGAGAATAAAATGGATTTTCAAGAGGAAGACGGACGCTGATAGTAGTGTTACTATCTACAAAGCTCGAATTGTCGCAAAAATGTTTTCGACAAGTTCAAGGTGTTGATTACAATGAGATTTCTCACTTGTATAGATGCTTAAAAGTCTGTCCAAATCATGTTAGCAATTGCCACCTTTTATGAAATTTGGAAAATGTATGTCAAACCTGCATTCCTTAATGGATTTCTTAAAGAAGAGTTGTATATGATAAACCCGGTGGGATTAGGACTCCCCATGGCGCGCCCCCTCTTGGCCGGCCGCCCCCTCCCCCCTTGGCTCCTTTATATACAGGGAGGGGGCACCTCTAGACACAACAACAATTGATCTCTTGATCTCTTAGCCGTGTGCGGTGCCCCCCTCCACCATAGTCCTCGATAATATTGTAGTGGTGCTTAGGCAAAGCCCTGCGACGGTAGAACATCAAGATCGTCACCACGCCGTCGTGCTGACGGAACTCTTCCCCGACACCCTGCTGGATCGGAGTCCGGGGATTGTCATCGAGATGAACGTGTGCTACAACTCGGAGGTGCCGTAGTTTCGGTGCTTGATCGGTCGGGCCGTGAAGACGTACGACTACATCAACCGCGTTGTTCTAACGCTTCTGCTTTCGGTCTACGAGGGTACGTGGACAACACTCTCCCCTCTCGTTGCTATGCAACACCATGATCTTGCGTGTGCGTAGGAATTTTTTTTTAAATTACTACGTTCCCCAACAATGGCATCCGAGCCTGGTTTTATGCGTAGATGTCATATGCACGAGTAGAACACAAGTGAGTTGTGGGCAATACAAGTCATACTGCTTACTAGCATGTCATACTTTGGTTCAGCGGTATTGTGAGATGAAGTGGCCCGGACCGACATTACGCGTACGCTTATGCGAGACTGGTTTCACCGTTACGAGCACTCGTTGCTTAAAGGTGACTGGCGGGTGTCTGTCTCTCTCACTTTAGTTGAACCGAGTGTGGCTACGCCCGGTCCTTGCGAAGGTTAAAACAACACTAACTTGACGAACTATCGTTGTGGTTTTGATCGTTAGGTAAGAATGGTTCTTGCTCAGCCCGTAGCAGCCACGTAAAATTTGCAACAACAAAGTAGAGGACGTCTAACTTGTTTTTGCAGGGCATGTTGTGATGTGATATGGTCAAGACGTGATGCTATATTTTATTGTATGAGATGATCATGTTTTGTAACCGAGTTATCGGCAACTGGCAGGAGCCATATGGTTGTCGCTTTATTGTATGAAATGCAGACGCCCTGTAATTGATCACTAAGTGGTAGCGATAGTCGTAGAAGCAATAGATGGCGTAACGACAACGATGCTACGATGGAGATCAAGGTGTCGCGCCGGTGAGAATGGTGATCATGACGGTGCTTCGGAGATGGAGATCACAAGCACAAGATGATGATGGCCATATCATATCACTTATTTTGATTGCATGTGATGTTTATCCTTTGTGCATCTTATCTTGCTTTGATTGATGGTAGCATTTTAAGATGATCTCTCACTAATTATCAAGAAGTGTTCTCCCTGAGTATGCACCGTTGCGAAATTTCTTCGTGCTGAGACACAACGTGATGATCGGGTGTGATAAGCTCTACATTCACATACAACGGGTGCAAGCCAGTTTTGCACACGCAGAATACTCGGGTTAAACTTGACGAGCCTAGCATATGCAGATATGGCCTTGGAACACTGGAGACCGAAAGGTCGAGCGTGAATCATATAGAAGATATGATCAACATAGAGATGTTCACCATTGAAAACTACTCCATCTCACGTGATGATCGGACATGGTTTAGTTGATTTGGATCACGTGATCACTTAGATGACTAGAGAGATGTCTGTCTAAGTGGGAGTTCTTAAGTAATATGATTAATTGAACTTGAATTTATCATGAACTTAGTCCTGGTAGTATTTTGCAAATTATGTTGTAGATCAATAGCTCGCGTTGTTGCTTCCCTATGTTTATTTTTGATATGTTCCTAGAGAAAAACTATGTTGAAATATATTAGTAGCAATGATGCGGATTAGATCCGTGATCTGAGGTTTATCCTCATTACTGCACAGAAGAATTATGTCCTTGATGCACCGCTAGGTGATAGACCTATTGCAGGAGCAGATGCAGACGTTGTGAACGTTTGGCTAGCTCAAAATGATGACTACTTGATAGTTTAGTGCACCATGCTTAACGTCTTAGAATCGGGACTTCAAAGACATTTTGAACGTCATGGACCATATGAGATGTTCCAGGAGTTGAAGTTAATATTTCAAGCAAATACCCGAGTTGAGAGATATGAAGTCTCCAACAAGTTCTATAGCTAAAAGATGGAGGAGAATCGCTCAACTAGTGAGCATGTGCTCATATTATGCAGGTACTTCAATCGCTTGAATCAAGTGGGAGTTAATCTTCCAGATAAGATAGTGATTGACAGAATTCTCTAGTCACCATCACTAAGTTACTAGAACTTCGTGATGAACTATAGTATGCAAGGGATGACCAAAACGATTCCCGAGCTCTTCGTGATGTTGAAATCGATGAAGGTAGAAATCAAGAAAGAGCATCAAGTGTTGATGATTGACAAGACCACTAGTTTCAAGAAAAGGGCAAAGGGAAATAAAGGGAAACTTCAAGTAGAATGGCAAACAAGTTGTCACTCCCGTGAAGAAGCCCAAAGCTGGACCAAAGCCTGAAACTAAGTGCTTACACTGCAAAAGAAATGGTCACTAGAAGCGGAAATGCCCTGAATATTTGGTGGATAAGAAGGATGGCAAAGTGGACAAGGGTATATTTGATATACAGGTTATTGATGTGTGCCTTACTAGTGTTTATAGTAGCCCCTGAGTATTTGATACTTGTTCGGTTGCTAAGATTAGTAACTCGAAACAGGAGTTACAGAATAAACAGAGACTAGTTGAAGGGGAAGAGACGATGAGTGTTGGAAGTAGTTCCAAGATTGATATGATCATCATCGCACACTCCCTATACTTTCGGGATTAGTGTTAAACCTAAATAAATGTTATTTGGCATTTGCGTTGAGCATGAATATGATTTGATCATGTTTATTGCAATGCAGTTATTCATTTAAAGTCAGAGAATAATTGTTGTTCTGTTTACATGAATAAAACCTTCAAATGGTCATACACCCAATGAAAATAGTTTGTTGGATCTATATCGTAGTGATACACATATTCATAATATTGATGCCAAAAGATGTAAAGTTAATAATGATAGTGCAACTTATTTGTGGCACTGTCGTTTGGGTCATATCGGTGTAAAGCGCATGAAGAAACTCCATAAAGATGGATTTTCGGAATCTCTTGGTTATGAATCATTTGATGCTTGCGAACCGTGCCTTTTGGGCAAGATGACTAAAACTCCGTTCTCCGGAACAATGGAACGAGCTACTGACTTATTGGAAATAATACATACTGATGTATGCGATCCTATGAGTGTTAAGGCTCGCGGCGTGTATCATTATTTTCTGACCGTCCCAGATGATTTGAGCAGATATGGGTATATCTACTTGATGAAACATAAGTCTGAAGCATTTGAAAAGTTCAAAGAATTTCAGAGTGAAGTGGAAAATCATCGTAACAAGAAAAATAAAGTTTCTACGATCTGATCGTGGAGATGAATATTTGAGTTACGAGTTTGGTCTTCATTTGAAACAATGTGAAATAGTTTCGCAACTCACGCCACCTGGAACACCACAATGTAGTGGTGTGTCCGAACGTCGTAATCGTACTTTACTAGATATGGTGCGATCTATGATGTCTCTTATCGGTTTACCACTATCATTTTGGGGTTATGCATTAGAGACAACTGCCGTTTAATAGGGCACCATCTAAATCCGTTGAGACGACATCGTATGAACTATGGTTTAGCAGTAAACCTAAGCTGTCGTTTCTTAAAGTTTGGAGTTGCGATGCTTATATGAAAAAGGTTTTCAACCTGATAAGCTCGAAACCATATCGGAGAAGTGCGTCTTCATAGAATACCCAAAGGAAACTGTTGGGTACACCTTCTATCACAGATCCGAAGGCAAAACATTCGTTGCTAAGAATGGATCCTTTCTAAGAAGGAGTTTCTCTCGAAAGAAGTGAGTGGGAGGAAAGTAGAGCTTGATAAGGTAATTTGTACCTTCTCCCGAATTGGAAAGTAGTTCATCACAGAAATCAGTTCCAAAGATTCCTACACCAATTAGTGAGGAAGCTAATGATGATGATCATGAAACTTCAGATCAAGTTACTACAAAACCTCGTAGGTCTTCCAAAGTACAGTCCGCACTGTGAGTGGTACGGTAATCCTATTCGGAAGTCATGTTACTAGACCATGATGAACCTACGAACTATGAGGAAGCGATGATGAGCCCAGATTCATAAAATGGCTTGAGGCCATGAAATCTGAGATTGGATCCATGTATGAGAACAAAGTGTGGACTTTGGTGGAGTTGCCCGATGATCGGCAAGCCATATTGTATAAATGGATCTTCAAGAGGAAGATAGATGCTGATAGTAGTGTTACTATCTACAAAGCTCGACTTGTCGCAAAAGGGTTTTCGACAAGTTCAAGGTGTTGACTACAATGAGATTTTCTCAAGCTGTAGCGATGCTTAAGTCTGTCCAATCATGTTAGCAATTGCCACATTTTATGAAATCGGCAAATGGATGTCAAAACTGCATTCCTTAATGGTTTTCTTAAAAAAGAGTTGTATATGATGCAACCGAAGGTTTTGTCAATCCTAAAGGTGCTAACAAAATGTGCAAGCTCCAAATGACCCATCTATGGATGGTGCAAGCATCTCGAGTTGGAATATACGCTTTGATAAGTTGATCAAAGCATATAGTTTTATCTGAGACTTGCGGTGAAGCCTGTATTTACAATAAAGTGAGTGGGAGCACTACCACCTTTCCGATAAATATATGTGAGTAACATATTGTTGATCGAAATGATGTAGAATTTTTCGGAAAGCATAAAGGAGTATTTGAAAGGAGTTCTTTAAAATAAAGACCTCAAGAAAGCTACTTACATATTGAGCATCAAGATCTATTGAGATAGATCAAGGCGCTTCATAAGTTTTTTCAATAAGTACATACCTTGTCAAGATTTTGAAATAGTTCAAAATGGAACAGTCAAAGAAAGAGTTCTTGCACGTGTTGCAAAGGTGTGAAATTGAGTAAGACTCAAATCCCGACCACGACGTAAAATAGAAAAGAGAATGAAAGTCATTCCCTATGCCTCGACCATAGGTTCTATAAAGTATGCTATGCTATGTACCGGACCTATTGTATACCTTGCTCTGAATTTGGCAAGGGGTACAATAGTGATCTAGGAGTAGATCATCGGACATTGGTCAAGAATATCCTTAGTGAGGACTAAGGAAATATTCCTCGATTATGGAGGTGATAAAAGAGCCCGTCGTAAAGAGTTACATCGGCGCAAGCTTTCACACCGATCCAGATGACTCTAAGTCTCAATCTGGATACCTATTGAAAGTGGGAGCAATTAGCTAGAGTAGCTTCGTGTAGAGCATTGTAGACATAGAATATTTACAAAATACATACGACTCTGAATGTGACAGACCCGTTGACTAAGCTTCTCTCATGAGCAAAACATGATCACACCTTAGTACTCTTTGGGTGTTAATCACATTCAATGCGGTACCACACTATGCATACCTCAAGCTCAAGATGCCAGGACTGCGCGGGGTCATAACAGTCAAGGAAACAAGGACCGCTCTCTCCATACAGAAGAGCATACTGCAGCCCTCGCGGCGAAAGTACAATGCGGCCTCCTCCGACAAACCACCAATCCGGCGACGACAACCTCGAACACCGTCAAGCGAGTCCGGAGCACCCCGCAACAGGATCACCAGGCACGCCAAGAGCGCGACTAGTAGTCCGGCCTCCGCCCAAGCCCCATCAAAGCAGCATTCGTACCGCGCGTACACAATTATGCACTCAAAATATCATGGGCATAGGCGGTGGCGCAGCAGTGACTCAGTCAACAGTGCGGTATAACCGCAACATACCTTCATAACCCTCCCTTTTTATCTTTCAGGACACTACTTTAGGGCAGCCTCTTCAGAAGAGCCGGATTGTCGGACTTACACGGGAGAGAAAACCAAGGAGGCAACAGGCTTTGCGCACAAAAGGAAATACCCAGGTGGAATCTGTCACGATCGTTATGAAGGAAATATGCCCTAGAGGCAATAATAAAGTTATTATTTATTTCCTTATTTCATGATAAATGTTTATTATTCATGCTAGAATTGTATTAACCGGAATAATAATACATGTGTGAATACATAGACAAACATAGTGTCACTAGTATGCCTCTACTTGACTAGCTCGTTAATCAAAGATGGTTAAGTTTCCTAACCATAGACATGAGTTGTCATTTGATTAACGGGATCACATCATTAGGAGAATGATGTGATTGACTTGACCCATTCCGTTAGCTTAGCACTTGATCATTTAGTATGTTGCTATTGCTTTCTTCATGACTTATACAAGTTCCTATAACTATGAGATTATGCAACTCCCGTTTATCGGAGGAACACTTTGTGTGCTACCAAACATCACAACGTAACTAGGTGATTATAAAGGAGCTCTACAGGTGTCTCCAAAGGTACATGTTGAGTTGGCGTATTTCGAGATTAGGTTTCGTCACTCCGATCGTCGGAGAGGTATCTCTGGGCCCTCTCGGTAATGCACATCACTATAAGCCTTGCAAGCAATGTAACTAATGAGTTAGTTACGGAATGATGCATTACGTAACGAGTAAAGAGACTTGCCGATAACGAGATTGAACTAGGTATTGGATACCGACGATCGAATCTCGGGCAACTAACATACCGATGACAAAGGGAACAACATATTTTGTTATGCGGTTTGACCGATAAAGATCTTCGTAGAATATGTAGGTGCCAATATGAGCATCCAGGTTCCGCTATTGGTTATTGACCGGAAACAGTTCTAGGTCATGTCTACATAGTTCTCGAACCCGTAGGGTCCGCACGCTTAAGGTTTCGATGATCGTTATATTATGAGTTTATGAGTTTTGATGTACCGAAGTTTGTTCGGAGTCCCGGATGAGATTACAGACTTGACGAGGAGTCTCAAAATGGCCGAGACATGAAGATTGATATATTGGAAGCCTATATTTGGATATAGGAATTTTTCGGGTGAAATCGGGATTTTACCGGAGTACCGGGAGGTTATCGGAACCCCCCGGGAGCTTAATGGGCCTATATGGGCCTTAGTGGAAATAGAGGGTAGCAAGGGGGTGTGGGCCCCCCCCCCCCAAGGCTCAAACCGAATTGGTTTAGGGCAACGGGGGGCCGGCCCCCTCTTTCCTTCTCTCCCTCTCCCTTTCCTTCTCCTCTCCTAGTCCAACAAGGAAGAGGGGAGTCCTACTCCCGGTGGGAGTAGGACTCCCCATGGCGCGCCCCCTCCCCCCTTGGCTCCTTTATATACGGGGGAGGGGGCACCTCTAGACACAACAACAATTGATCTCTTAGCCGTGTGCGGTGCCCCCCTCCACCATAGTCCTCGATAATATTGTAGCGGTGCTTAGGCGAAGCCCTGCGATGGTAGAACATCAAGATCGTCACCACGCCGTCGTGCTGACGGAACTCTTCCCCGACACCCTGCTGGATCGGAGTCCGGGGATTGTCATCGAGCTGAGCGTGTGCTAGAACTCGGAGGTGCCGTAGTTTCGGTGCTTGATCGGTCGGGCCGTGAAGACGTACGACTACATCAACCGCGTTGTTCTAACGCTTCCGCTTTCGGTCTACGAGGGTACGTGGACAACACTCTCCCCTCTCGTTGCTATGCATCACCATGATCTTGCGTGTGCGTAGGAATTTTTTTTGAAATTTCTACGTTCCCCAACACGTTATACCTATTTTATATACCTACATGCAGCCCGCCCTTGGATAGGACATGTTAAATAGTCCTATTTACTTCTGCTTAAACGCACCCATTGTAAACATACGCTTAAACGTATTATTCATCAATGGGAGATAATATATAGCGTCAGCTTATTATTCCTATTTGCGCATTTTTCTTACAAATGTTTATTTAATATTGCATCCGTACACCTTGGTACGATCAGTTTGCCAGGGGCTTCTTATGGCGCCCCATAATATGGCAAAACAAGTCTGAACACTTTCAACAGTGCGGCACCCCGAACTTATAGCACTATATGCATCAGCTCCGAATCACGTCTTGGGTCAATAGTTGGGTTTGCCCAGCTCCCTTGTTTTGGTACCTTACGTTCCGTTATATCGGCTAAGGTAGCGCAGGGAGAACTACTGCGATTGTGTCCTGGTTCTTCCGGATGAGCACCTCAGTAGAGAAAGCCGAAAACTGACCGACATGATGCGGCGAGAGTTGGTCGCTGTTCGAGAGGTCTTAAAATCCTTAAAGATTTTTTCCGCTTTAGGCGAGGAATTGGCCTCACCCGATTTAGGCGTATATAGCGCCCCAATTCGGCCTTCCGAATTCTAGGGGCTCCACCGAAATTTAAAATTGTAGACTTCTATGGCTAAGTGAAAGCTATAAAGCCGCATAGTCCGATTGCCTTGTTCGTTGAGCCGGATACCTCCTTAAGGGACCAAAAATTTGGATAAAGAGTGTCCGGGTTTTTCCAGGAACACCCCGGTACTAGTTACGTGGGGGCGGAAGCCGATGACTGGCCTACTTTCAGAATTCTATAAACAACCGCACAGAAGGTAATATTTGAAATCAAACAGCGCTACATAGCGCAAGTAACTTCATCTTTATATTACAACAATGACAGAAGTACATTTACTCAAGGATCGTGTCCTTGGTACATTCATCAGCCACGAGACGAGCGCCCTTCATAACGCCATCATAATATTTCTCGGGATAGCGATGCGCCTTGCCCTCTGGCGGCTCGTCCTTCACCAGCTTCTCCGCATCCAGCTTGCCCCAATGCACCTTCGCACGGGAAAAGGCCCGGCGGGCACCCTCAATGCAAACGGATCGCTTGATCACTTCAAGCCGAAGACAGACATTTACCATCCGCTTGATAAGGCCGAAGTAGCTAGTGGGCAGGGGCTCACCAGGCCACATTCGGTCTATGAAATCTTTCATAGCCACTTCGGCTGCCCTGTGGAGTTCAACCAACTGCTTAAGTTGGTCACTCAGAGGCATTGGGTATTCGGCCCCAGCATACTGGGACCAGAACAACTTCTCCATTGAGCTCCCCTCCTCGGCACGGTAGAACTCCGCGGCATCTGATACGCTACGTGGCAGATCTGCGAATTCCCCTGGAGAGCTCCGAATTCGGGTAAGTAAAAGAAACGCCTCCTCCACATGCTTGCTTTGCATAAAGAATGTCTTACCCGCCGCTATCTTCTTGGGCGCCTAGATTTCCTGCTGTGCCTTTTCGGCTTCGGCCTTGGCGTCTTTCACACTCGCAAGGGCCTTCGCAAGCTCAGTCTCTTTCATCTTAAGATCATGCTCCAAGGACTCGAACTTCTTGCCAAGCTCCTGGAGCTCTTGTCGTACCTCGCTCGCTCTAGCATCTTTCTTTTCGCGCTCCTTGCATTCCAAGGCTGCCTTGTCTTCGGCCTCGGACAGCGCTTCCTTCAGAGACGCCACTTAGGTGGTGCCCCCTATTACAAAGTCACGACGCTTTGTCGTTAGAATAAAAAAAATTCTATCCTTTATTATATGAGAGCGGGGAATCGCAAACCTTTGTTCTCTTTGAGCTGCCTCCTCGTGAGGTCGAGCTCTCCCTGCACCTGCTCCCGGTCCCGTTTGAGTCCGCCGACCTCGGCCGTGCGTACAGCAGCGGCAAGCAGCACTGCCTGCTTATCCACAGGCGCACCTACTATTAGACTCCTGCGGATTTTAATTGACCCTTCGTTTGGCTCTTCTTTCCGAACACCAAACATAGTATCAGGGGCTACTACCTATCGGGTGATAATTTTACATTTTTATTACTTACCTCAAAGCCCGTCAGGAGGCTGGGTGCAGGCTTTGGTTAGTCCTCTCTTGGCAGACAGAAACTTCTGAATCACCGCACTCATAAGAGTACGGTGCTCTTCATCCATGGAAGCGCCGCGAAGCGCTTCCAGCAGACTATCCGACGCCTCTGGCGTAACGGAAGTCATCGGCACGAACGGCTTGCCCTCCCTAGCGAGCGGCCGCTTGCCCGAATCCGGAACCATCAAAGGTTCCGGCACAGTATCCGGCCGAGAGCCCGGCTTGTTGCGGCTCTCATCGGCATGATCCACGGGGATCCTGTACCCCGTGTGCCCGGCGTCTGGAATTCCGCCTTGGGGCGTCTCCAGAGTCACCTCCCCCTGCTCCGGGAGCCTTTGGGAGAACACCTCCATGTCATCCGCAGGTCGAGGAGTAGTGGCCGTCGGGAGCGAGTTCATCGCTGAATCACTCAAGGACCCATCCGAAGACGATACCTCGGGATGGACCCTGGCTGGACTGCATATATGTTCGGTGTTATAACAAGACTATGAAGCAAAGTCGCACTAAAGTACAATAGAGTGCGGAGACTTAGGATCTCGCTAGGGGCTTCCCCCTGGGCAGCCACTCTTCCTCGCTGTGAGCGGCCGTGGTGGAGTAGTCCGGAAGGGACGCCTTTCCCTTCTTGGACGTCCTAGCCTCCCCCTCCGGGGCGGCTTTCCTCTTTTTCTCTTCCCCAGTGCGGGGAGGCAGAATTTCTTCTTGTTTCCCCCCGCCTCCGCGGGAGGAATCTGCCTCGTCGTCTTTGGATGACGAGGGTATGACGGCCTTGCGCCGGGGGCCTTTCCCGGCCCCTTGGTCCGCCTTCTTAGGCCCCCCATCCTCTCCGGATGGGGCGGCCCCTTCCTCTTCTTCCTTCCCTTCGAGGGAGGAGTGTGCCTCGTCATCTTCGGACGAGGCGTCCGGTACGACCTTACGCCGGAGACCCTTCCTGGCCCCCGGGGCCTTCTTTTCCAGTGCCTTGTAGGGCGTCGGGACTAGCATCTCCGTCAGGAGAGCATCGGCTAGACCTTCTGGCAGCGGAGCCGAACAGTCAATCCGCTCCGCTGTCTCCACATAATCCTGATCAAATATACACAATTTCTTAAGACTCTCCCATGAATATATTGGGAAGAACTGCCAGTGGTAGTCAGAAAACTCGCCGGACGAGGGGGCCGTGCGGCATGAAGTCCATGGTCCTCGGATGTGGGAGGAGGTACTTCGGAGGCCTTGAACAGCGCCTTCCATGCTCTTTGTGCGTCATGCCATAGAGCTTTCGAAGCGTCTGGTGTTCGGTCGGGACGAACTCCCACAGTTTAAATACCCGCCTTTGCACGGAAGACTCCGGCGGACAAGCATGACCTGGACCACGTTGACAAGCTTGATTTTCTTGTCCTTCATGTTCTTGATGCAGTTCTGAAGTCCGGTCAGCTCCGCAGACTCGCCCCAGGCCAGGCTCTTCCTTTCCCAGGAGGTGAACCGCATGGGGATTCCGGATCGGAATTCGGGGGCCGCCGCCCAGTTGGCGTCGCGCAGCTCGGTGATGTAGAACCACCCCGATTGCCACCCTTTCACGGTCTCCGTGAAGGAGCCGTCAAGCCAGGTGACGTTAGGCATCTTGCCCACCATGGCCCCTCCGCACTCCGCTTGCTGGCCGCTCACGATCTTCGGCTTCACACAGAAGATTTGTAGCCACAAGCCAAAGTGAGGCTTGATGCGGAGGAAGGCCTTACGACGATAAATGCCGAGATGTTGAGGATGAAATTTGGGGCTAGATCATGGAAATCTAGCCCGTAGTAGAACATGAGCCCGCGGACGAAGGGATGAAGTGGAAATCGTAGTCCACGGATGAAGTGGGCGAGAAACACGATCCTCTCGTGGGGTTCCGGAGTTGGAATGATCTGCCCATCGTCCGGTAGCCAGTGCATGATGTATGCGGCCAAGTATCCGGCCGCCCGAAGATTCACGATATGCTTCTCCTTCACGGTGGAGGCCACCCACTTGCCTCCTGCTCCGGACATGTTTAGTTGTGCGGAGAAGACTTGGGCTAGGGCGCTAGAGCTCGAGGAGGCAAGGGTGAGCAAAGGAGGAAGAAGGCGTGGGTAAAAATGGGGAACCCTTATCCCTTTATAAAGGCGACGAAAGCGGTGCGCCTCCCCACTTGCCCGTTGAGAATCGCTTACTTCCCAAGCACCACGAGTGATGGCGCGGTTGGATTACCCATACCCGTATTGATGAGAATCCCGTGATAAGGGGACATGATCTCTGCTTTGACAAGACGTGTCAAGGAAACCGCCTCGCAATATGCGCTGTGGCTGGTTGTGGGAAAACGGTTCGAATAATGACGCGACCGTAGTGACATGTCGTGTTGTCTAAAAAGTTGTCAGCAGATTACATTTGTGAGATATCATTCTCTCTACGGTGGTGTGTGAAAATCATCTTGCAGATCTGGACACGGTTTAAGTGTTCGATAATCACTTTGGAGTATTCGGTGATGGAACCCGCCTTGCAATGCCGAAGACAAAACTGCGCGCCGGACTCATCATCATTGAAACCTGGTTCAGGGGCTACTGAGGGAGTCCTGGATTAGGGGGTATCCGGACAGCTGGACTATATACTTTGTCCGGACTATTGGAGCGTGAAGATACAAGATTCAAGACTTAGTCCCGTGTCCGGATGTGACTCTCCTTTGCGTGGAAGACAAGCTTGGCGATCCAAATATTATATTTCCTTCCTTGTAACCGACTCCGTGTAAACCCTAGCCCTCTCCGATGTCTATATAAACCGGAGAGGTTGGTCCTTAGAGGGACGATCACAATCATAATCATCATAGGCTAGCTTCTAGGGTTTAGCCTCTATGATCTCGTGGTAGATATACTCTTGTACTACTCGTATCATCAATATCAATCAAGCAGGAAGTAGGGTTTTACCTCCATCGAGAGGGCCCGAACCTGGGTAAACATTGTGTCCCTTGCCTCCTGTTACCATCAGCCTAAGACGCACAGATCGGGACCCCCTACCCGTGATCCGCCGGTTTTGACACCGACAACAGGCAAAACATGATCATACCTTATTACTCTTGGGTGTAAATCACATAGCGATGTGAACTAGATTATTGACTCTAGTAAACCTTTTGAGTGTTTGTCACATGGCGATGTGAACTATGGGTGTTAATCACATAAAGATGTGAACTATTGGTGTTAAATCACATGGCGATGTGAACTAGATTATTGACTCTAGTGCAAGTGGGAGATTGAAGGAAATATGCCCTTGAGGCAATAATAAAGTTATTATTTATTTCCTTATATCATGATAAATGTTTATTATTCATGCTAGAATTGTATTAACCGGAAACTTAGTACATGTGTGAATACATAGACAAACAGAGTGTCACTAGTATGCCTCTACTTGACTAGCTCGTTAATAAAAAATGGTTAAGTTTCCTAGCCATAGACATGAGTTGTCATTTGATGAACCGGATCACATCATTAGAGAATGATGTGATTGACTTGACCCATTCCATTATCTTAGCACTTGATCGTTTAGTATGTTGCTATTGCTTTCTTCATGACTTATACATGTTCCTATGACTATGAGATTATGCAACTCCCGAATACCGGAGGAACACTTTGTGTGCTACCAAACGTCACACTGTAACTGGGTGATTATAAAGGTCCTCTACAGGTGTCTCCGATGGTGTTTGTTGAGTTAGCATAGATCGAGATTAGGATTTGTCACTTCGATTGTCGAAGAGGTATCTCTGGGCCCTCTCGGTAATCCACATCACTATAATTAAGCCTGCAAGTAATGTGACTAATGAGTTAGTTACGGGATGATACATTACGGAACGAGTAAAGAGACTTGTAGGTAATGAGATTGAACTAGGTATTGAGATACCAACGATCGAATCTCAGGCAAGTAACATACCGATGACAAAGGGAACAACGTATGTTGTTATGCGGTTTGACCGATAAAGATCTTCGTAGAATATGTGGGAGCCAATATGAGCATCCAGGTTCCGCTATTGGTTGTTGACCGGAGACGTGTCTCGGTCATGTCTACATAGTTCCTGAACCCGTAGGGTCCGCACGCTTAACGTTCGGTGACGATGTATTATGAGTTTATGTGTTTTGATGTACCGAAGGTAGTTCGGAGTCCCGGATATAATCACGGACATGATGAGGAGTCTCAAAATGGTCGAGACATAAAGATCTATATATTGGACGACTATGTTTGGACATCGGAAAGGTTCCGAGTGAGTTCGGGCATATACCGGAACACCGGGAGGTTACCGGAACCCCCCGGGAGGTATATGGGCCTTATTGGGCCATAGTGGGAGAGACGAGAGGAAGGCCAAGGAGGGGGCGCGCCCTCCCAAGCCCAATCCGAATTGGGTGCCCCCCTTTCCTTCCCTCTCTCTCCTCCTTCCTTCCACTCCTAGTCCAACTAGGGAAGGGGGGAATCCTACTCCCGGTGGGAGTAGGACTCTCCATAGGGCGCGCCATAGGAGGGCGAGCCCTCCCCCTCCTCCACTCCTTTATATACGGAGGAGGGGGCACCCCATAGACATACAAGTTGATCATTGATCTCTTAGCCATGTGCGGTGCCCCCCTCCACCATAATTCACCTCGGTCATATCATTGCAGTGCTTAGGCGAAGCCCTACGCCAGTAGTTTCATCATCACCATCATCATGCCGTCGTGCTGACGAAGCTCTCCCTCAACACTCTGTTGGACCATGAGTTCGTGGGACGTCACCGAGCTGAACGTGTGCAGATCGCGGAGGTGCCGTACTTTTGGTAGTAGGATCGGTCGATCATGAAGACGTACGACTACATCAACCGCGTTGTCATAACGCTTCCGCTTACGGTCTACAAGGGTACGTAGACAACACTCTCCCCTCTCGTTGCTATGCATCACCATGATCCTGCGTGTGCGTAGGAAATTTTTGAAATTACTACGTTCCCCAACTGTGGCAGCAAACATAAGACCCTCGTATTAAATTGCATCATAGTACTCATCTGTGTATAGAAATTAATTTTTGAGCAATATCCATCGAGGCATGGAAGTAAGGACGACAACAAGCTTGTCGAAGATAGCAACAACTTCATAGTCCATGTAATCCCAAGAGCAGTCGGGAACTCGACAAATTGCAATCTTCCGTAGACGATAGTCATCATGATCATAGTTGAACGTACGTAGAATACCGGTGTGCTCAATCTTTGGGCAATCTGAGACTTTTGGAAGTGGAACCCGGTGATGAGTGTACACATTCACAAGTCCCCACTCGCAGTTGTACCCAATATAAATAACCCAATCTCCATTTGCGCCTGCCCAAGCCTTACCCTCAAGCGATGGCATCTTAACATCACACATATCATTATCAAGCGGCACCAACTTGCACAAGGCGAGGATTGCGTCGTCCGCGCACTAGTGATCAGGGTCACGGTGAAGAAGATAGGGAGATCAATTGCTCCTGGACCCTTGGATTCTTTGTAATGATGTTATTAGTTGAGTCGAGAATGGTCTTGAACGAACCTGCCATGCTAGCCGAGGTGATGACGTCGCACCAATCAATGAGTTCCTCCACCACGTCATATTTCAGATCGGGGCAGGAATAACGGGGTCATTTCCGGCCTGTTCCCTCCATGGAGAAGACGATCGAACAATGGAAGAAGGAAGAGTGAAGGCAGATGGAGGAGGGAGGAGCGTGCGATAGTAGTTCCAAATCGAGAGGGAAAGGCAAAGATGCGGTGGACGGTTGCCACGGTACATGAAGAGGCGCCCTGGCCTACATAGACGTCCGTTCAGAAATTGTACAAAAGGACTCGTCGTCGTCTCACTGACATGTTGGAACGGGACCACATGTCAACGAAGAGGCTAGTGGGGAGCAGACAGTTGCCACAGAGGTCACACACTGATGACAAGGCCGTCCTATCAGACCTAGCGCCCGCGTGGGATGGCTTCCGTCCCCCACACGAACGAAGCCACTTCGCACCCCCACACGGTTGGTCCGCCACGCCGCTAGGCCAACTCCAGCACGTGCAGCTCGGACGCGCGCTCGCTCAGCCCCCTTTCCCTCGACCCCCGAGCTACCCAACCACGGCTACGTGTTTTGCGCACCCGGCGGCCGGATTTGGAGCGGATTTGGTCGGGCTTGAGCTCGCTCGACTATGGGAGGCCGCGCCGCGCCATGGACTGGCCGGGCACTGGGCCGGAAGGTCCCGACAAGGCCACAAGGCCGCATGCAGGTACTGACTCCTCCTCTAGCCGCTCGGATCTACACCGTCTGTGGTCCGCCGTCAGATACATGAATGGCGGTCGGCCGAGCTCGGTGCTGGCCCAAAAGCTCGTCGGCGCACCATTGCCACTCATTACGTGCGATCACTGCCCAAAGAAGGTCTTGTGCTGCGTGTCTACAATGCCGGAACATCCCGGATGGGTGTTCATCAAGTGCTCAACCGATGGGGTATGTGCTACTTTAGCTTCGGTTGTGCTCTCGGATTAGACTAGTTGTGCTAACTTAAAATTTTATGTTTAGAATGGATGCAAGTTTTGGTATTGGGGAGAAGAGTACATCAATATATTGACAGAGCACAATTTAGTAGATGTTTTAGCACGTTTAGCTAGCATAGAGGCTAGAGATGAGACTAGTGCACTTGTTGATAGAATAGAGGCCAGACATGAGACTAGATGCGAGGAAGCAACGTCTACTTCTTTACACTCGAAGAAGAAAGAAGCACGCAAGATCGAGCTTGCGCAGATCAACAATGAATGCATCGAGAAGGCACTAACCCAACTTACAGGAGCAGTTATGGAAGTTGGATATCTTCTAAAATGTATTCTTGTGGTTCTTGTTTTCTTTGGTCTTGCTTTTCTAGTCAAAATTTGGTGATGTATTTCCATGTACCAAAAATCAATGATGAAAAAAAGATATGTGTTTGCAAAGAAAAATGTATGCGGTCGGGATGCGTCTGTGCGTTGGGCGCACGGCCACCGCATCCGAGAAATGGCCCGGACACGACCCCATTGCCATGCCCAAACGGACAGAATCCGGGCAAAACGGAGGTCCGTTTGGGGTCATGCGTTGGAGTTGGCCTTACAAGTGGGACCGCAGTTGAGGAAACCGATTATCGGCAAACCCCCACTTCGCCCGCCGTGCGATGGCTGAGTTAGAGAGACGAGGAGGTTGAAGAGATAGTTGTAGCATGGACTCCAAGAAATATGGTGTCAGATGGAAGTCGTGCTGGTGGCGTGCGCCATACTCCTGGACGTGAATGTTTGTTCTGGCCCATGCCACCATACTATATATCGAGGATTCGAGGTGCTGGTTACGTACAATGAACACGTTAACATGTCGCCCACCTCACACTATGGCCAAATTTCCTCGAGTCTGTGCTAGGTTAAAAAGTGTTCTTTGTGAGGGTGGGTGGCCGGTCTCAAGTTTAAAACTTGTTGTATTACGTATACATAGACGTAGAGATAGTGCAGCAGTTTTGAAATTTTGAACCCAAACATCATAATGCAATTTCTACTGGACTCATCCGATGACCTAGGATGATGGGATTTGCAGCTACAGTAAAAACACCCGCCCGACGCGCGAAGCATGTGAAGCTAATACAAATAGTAGTACTATTGTTGATTGGACTCATCCGATAACCTGTTGCAATGCACGTACAATTATGTATTCGGAAAATATTTTTTGCCTCGTTGCAGCACCCACTCAGAGAAGCGACTGGAAAGCCATTCATAAATTTAGTATGTTTATCACAGGCATATCATTTAGTATTACATACAATAGGTCATCAACCCACAACGACGATGAGGATACATTATAAATACTAAGTTTTCATCACACAACAAATAACAAGCAATGAAATGAACTTCAGCTCAACCACTCGTCGGTGTTGGAAATGCTTGCTTTGAACCAGAAGTGATTCTCTGGGAAGGGCCAGCTACTGTCAATCTCGAGACCAACGCATGACTGATCATCCAGGCTGAAGCGGCCTATGTCAGGACACATATTGTGATAGCCACGGTAGGGAACCATAACAATGTCCGAGGTATAGATACAGTTGCTTCTCATAAATGGTAGTAATGTTGTGTGAACAACAGCTGGATCGCCTTTCACCATCATTGGATAGTTCTGTCCAAGGAAGAGCGAGTTTCCTCCAAGAGTATCAATACTAAACCAGGGAGAAGGTGTTGGCGCTAGCACAGTAGTATCCATCCCGAATACCCTGCAACGGATGTCGTAATTGGTCTGGAGAGTGTGACCATGGGAGACAACACCCGCTTCCTTAGTAACATCAGCGGTGCCCTATATACAGGCAAGAAGAGGTGATCCATCGGAATAAGTTGCCAGGCACCACTGAGTATATGGGTCCTCATGCTCGTGATCATCATCATCATCATCATCATCATCTCCCCCTTGGTTATAAAAAATTTCAAGTATAGGTGGTGGAATGTTCAGAGGACCTTGGAAACACAAGAAGGTTAATTAGTAAAGGGAAACTAGCTAACCCGCATGCATGTGGATGAAACAGTTATAATTACGGTGGAAGACAAACATACTGAAAGCATCAGGATTCCATGCAAAAACGGTGCCACGAGTGGTGGCAGCAAACACAAGACCCTCGTATTGAATTGCATCATAGTACTCATCCATGTACAGAAATTGATTTTTGAGCAATATCCATCGAGGCGTGGAAGTAAGGACGGCAACAAGCTTGTCAAAGATAGCAACAACTTCATAGTCCGTTTAATCCCAAGAGCGGTCGAGAACTCGACAAATTGCTATCTTCCGTAGACGACAGTCACCATGATCGTAGTTGAACGTACATAGAATACGGGTGTGTTCAATCTTTGGGAAGTCTGAGATTTTTGGAAGTGGAACCCGGTGACGAGTGTACACATTCACAAGTTCCCACTCACAGTTGTACCCAATAGAAACAACTCAATCTCCATTTGCGCCTTCCCAAGCCTTACCCTCGGGCGAAGGCATCTTAACATCACACGTATCATTATCAAGCGGCATCAACTTGCACAAGGCGAGGCCTCCATCGTCCGCGCGCCAGTCAGCAGGGTTACTGTGAAGAAGATAAGGGAGATCAAACCGCTCCTAGACCCTTGGGTTCCTTGTAATGATGTTATTATTTGAGTCGAGAATGGTCTTGAACGAACCTGTCATGCTAGCCGAGGTGATGACGTTGCACCGATCAATGAGTTCCTCCACCATGTCATCTTTCAGATCGGGGCAAGAATAACGGGGTCGTTTTCGGCCTATTCCCTTCATGGAGAAGATGATCGAACAATGGCAGAAGGAAGGGTGAAGGCAAATGGAGGAGGGAGGAAGAGTGTGCGACAGCACTTCCAAATCGAGGGGGAAAGGTGAGGGGGCGATGGACGGTTGCCACGGTACACGAAGAGGTGCCCCGACCTACATAGACGTCCGTCCGGAAATTGTACCAAAGGACTCGCCGTCATCTCACTGACATGTCGGAACGGGACCACATGTCAACGAAACATGGTGTGTAATTTCTCGTGCAAAATGCGATCTAGCCGCGTTGGCCCGAGGTGCCGCATTAGTTATCAACCTTTATTTTTTTAATGGCGTGTCGTTCAGTTTTGAAGCACGACTAACTGGTACTATGTGCAGAGAAAATATAAACTACTCTACCACTACTCCACCACTAGTACTAGTATCAAAAAGATATATAGGCTGGAGCTTCAGCACTTTCTTGCTAAGGGCTGCCCACTTGCTTCTCACACTATCACCCTCTCTCCAGATCTAAAAAAGATGGCCTCTCTCTCCCTCCTCACCGGTGGTCTCAGATCCGCCAGGGAAGAAAAGGACATGCAGCGTTGACGCACTCGTCGTCGGCGAGCGAGGTCACGCACTGACGACAAGGCCGTCATCTCAGACCTAGCGCCTGCGCGGGATGGCCTCCGTCTCGAAGCTCTTTGACATAGTGTATGCGGAGGATGACGACCACGAGCGAAGCCACTTCCCGCCGACCCTTAGGTATGCTACCTCTTTTCAAACCATACCCTTGTTCTATTGCGCCATCTACCATGTCGCTGCATGTGGATCTTTTTCCACTCCACCATCTTCCCAATTTGCTATCCTCTGCTCTACTGGTCACGCAGACAAAAACCTTAATTTGCACTATTAAAGGAAACCCTACTTCATGCAGACTAATCCATGTCTGGGTTGAATAAGAAAAGGAAGGGAGAAAGTGGTCCAAGAGACTAGGCATCGAACCCGCATTGATACGTCTCCGTCATATCTATAATTTCTTATTGTTCCATGCCAATATTCTACAACTTCCATATACTTTTGGCAACTTTTTATACTATTTTTGGGACTAACATATTGATCCAGTGCCCAGTGCCAGTTCCTGTTTGTTGCATTTTTTGTTTCGCGAAAATCCATATCAAACGGAGTCCAAATGGGATAAAAACTGACGGAGATTTTTTTTGGAATATTTATGAATTTGGGAAGAAGAATCAACGCGAGACGATGCACGAGGGGCCACGAGGCGAGGCGCGCCCAGGGGTCGGCGCGCCTAGGCCCTCGTGGCCACCCGTAAGCGGTTGGTTCCTTCTTTCGCCATAAGAAATTCAATATCCGTATAGAGATCGTGTCCAAATTTCAGCCCAATCGGAGTTACGGATCTCCGGGAATATAAGAAACGGTGAAAGGCCAGAATCTGGGGCGCGGAAAGAGAGAGAGAGACAGAGAGACAGATCCAATCTCGGAGGAGCTCTCGCCCCTCCCATGCCATGGAAGCCAAGGAACACAGGGGAAACCCTTCTCCCATCTAGGGAGAAGGTCAAGGAAGAAGAAGAAGAAGGGGGCTCTCTCCCCCTCGCTCCCGGTGGCACCGGAACGCCGCCGGGGCCATCATCGTGCGACGGCGATCTACACCAACACTTCCTCATCTTCACAACATCTTCCCCCATCTATCTACAGCGGTCCACTCTCCCGCAACCTGCTGTACCCTCTACTTGAACATAGTGCTTTATGCTTCATATTATTATCCAATGATGTGTTGCCATCCTATGATGTATGAGTAGATTTTCGTTATCCTATCAGTAATTGGTGAATTGCTATGATTGGTTTAATTTGCTTGTGGTTATGTTGATGTCCTTTGGTGCCCATCATATGAGCGCGTGCGTGGATCACACCATAGGGTTAGTTGTATGTTGATAGTACTATGTATTAGAGGGCAAGAGCGACAGAAGCTTCAACCTAGCATAGAAATTGATGCATACGGGATTGAAGGAGGACCAATATATCTTAATGCTATGGTTGGGTTTTACCTTATTGAAGGTTAGTAGTTGTGGATGCTTGCTAATAGTTCCAATTATAAGTGCATAGAATTCCAAGTCAGGGATGACATGCTAGCAGTGGCCTCTCCCACATAAAACTTGCTATCGGTCTAGTAAAGTAGTCAATTGCTTAGGGACAATTTCACAACTCCTACCACCACTTTTCCACACTCGCTATACTAACTTTATTGCTTCTTTACCTAAACAGCCCCTAGTTTTTATTTACGTGCTCTTTATATTCTTGCAAACCTATCCAACAACACCTACAAAGTACTTCTAGTTTTATACTTGTTCTAGGTAAAGCGAACATCAAGCGTGCGTAGAGTTGTATCGGTGGTCGATAAAACTTGAGGGAATATTTGTTCTACCTTTAGCTCCTCGTTGGGTTCGACACTCTTACTTATCGAAGAGGCTACAATTAATCCCCTATACTTGTGGGTTATCAAGACCTTTTTCTGGCGTCGTTGCCGGGGAGTTATAGCGTGGAGTGAATATTCTCGTGTGTGCTTGTTTGCTTTATCACTAAGTAGATTTTATTTGCTGTTCTAAGTTGTTCCCTATCTTTAGTTATGGATATGGAACACGAAACACAAAAAAAATTAGGTGTACTTGCTACTCATGGAGATGGGGAACCTCCTAAAACCCTCGATGCTTATTATGTGAAAGATATTATGCACTACTTTAATAATCCTGAGAAAACCCCATTCAATTATATAACGGGAGACACGTTGGATCAACATGAATACTTTAGGGATTATCACTTGACTCAAAAGGGAAACTATTATGGGATCAAATTCATATGTTGCATTGGTATGCTTGGCAACTATGTTTGAGATATGATTATACTTGTTGCTCTAGGATGAAGGCTCCACACCTTCCCTTTTCATGCAAATTTAATGATGATAAAACCTTGGCTTCTTATGCCAATGGTATATATGATTACTATGATGTGGAATAAATAGAAGAATTTGTTGCTTTTATGGGTGCTTATGAAATTGAATCTTCGTTTAAAGAGTGTGAAAATCTTTATGATGCTGTTTACAGACCTGAAAATTTTGCTATACTTAAATATTGCTATGACAATTATGAATACAATGTTGATATTGATGCATTTATTGAGAAAGTCTCTGCTGTCCAAGAAGAGACTAATATTTTGCAGGAATCTATGGAAGAAGAAATTAATGACACTGTGAGCTCATTGGATGAAAAAGATGATGAGGAGAGCGAAGAACAAAAGGAGGAAGAGCGGATTAGCTACCCATGCCCACCTTCTAATGAGAGTAACTCTTCAACTCATACATTGTTTAATTTCCCTTCGTGTTTACCGAAGGATGATTGCTATGATAATTGCTATGATCCCTTTGATTCTTTTGAAATACCCCTTTTTGATGAACTTGATGCTTGATATGCTTGTGTCCATGATGCCTATATGAATGATGCTTATGGAGATGAACTTGCTATAGTTCCTTATGTTAAGAATGAAATTGTTTCTATTGCACCCACACATGATAGTCCTATTATCTTTTTGAATTCTCCAAACTACATTATATTGGAGAAGTCTGTGCTTATTAAGGATTATATTGATGGTTTGCCTTTTACTGCTACACTTGATGATTTTGATAAATATAATATGCATGTGCTTGCTGCTCCTACTTGCAATTATTATGAGAGATGAACTACATCTCCACCTCTCTATGTTTCCTATATGATAAAATTGCAAGAAACTGTTTATACTATGCATTGGCCTTTACTATGTGTTCATGAATTGTTATTGTATGACATGCCGATGCATAGGAAGAGAGTTAGACTTCGTCATTCCTTGATATATGTTGCTTTGTGCTCACTACTAAATGCCAAATCATTGTTAATTAAAATTGGCTTTGATATACCTTGGGATCCGGGTGGATCCATTACTTGAGCACCATATGCCTAGCTTAATGGCTTTAAAGAAAGCGCTGCCAGCGAGACAACCCATAAGTTTTAGAGAGTCATTTATTTCTGTTGTGTGCTTCTATAAAGTTTAAAAACAAAAAAAATAAAGAGGGGAACCTAAAACTTTTTTAAAAAGAAAAGCGAAAGTGAGAAAGACAAGCATTGTTGAAGTGGGGGAGCTCCTTGAACTTTGTTCATGCTCACGGAAACTTTGTGAATCTTAATTACAGAAAAAAATTCAACAAAAATAATTATCCCTTGTACAATTCCATTGTATTATAAAAATAATGTGCCAAGGTTTGCCTTTAGGATGTTTAGATTGCTTGTTGGTTTGTGCGGTGCAAAACAGAAACTTTGGTTGTAGTGCGCGATTTTCCATTTTTTTTACTGGAACGTCAAACGGTTCTGAAACTTTTCGCACTGTCTTTCTATACAAATTGTTTATTTTTCCTAAGTTTTTCAGAATTTTTGGAGTACCATAAGTATGGTGAATATTCATATTAGTGCAGACTGTCCTGTTTAAGACAAATTCTGTTTTTGATGCACTGTTTGCTTGTTTTGATGAAACTATCGATTTCTATCAGTGGATTAAGCCATGGAAAAGTTATATTACAGTAGCTAAAATGCAAAAACAAAATATTAATTGGTTTGCAACAATACTTAGAGTAGTGATTTGCTTTATTATACTAACGGATCTTACTGAGCTTTCTGTTGAGTTTTGTGTGGATGAAGTGATCAAAGATCGAGGAGTTCTCGATATGAGGAGAAGGAGGAGAGGCAAGAGCTCAATCTTGGGGATTCCCAAGGCACACCAAGTAAATATTCAAGGAGACTCAAGCGTCTAAGCTTGGGGATGCCCCGGAAGGCATCCCATCTTTCTTCAACAAGTATCGGTATGTTTTCGGTTTCGTTTCGTTCATGCGATATGTGCAAATCTTGGAGCGTGTTTTGCATTTAGTTTTTCACTTTTATTTTATGCACCATGCTGGTATGAGATAGTCCATGGTTGATTTATATAATGGTCATGCACTTCACTTAAATCTTTTGAGTATGGCTTTATAGAATGCTTCATGTGCTTCGCTTATATCATTTGAAGTTTGGATTGCCTGTCTCCCTACACGTAGAAAACCGCCATTTGTAGAATGCTCTTTTGCTTCACTTATATTTGTTAGAGCGTGGGCATATCTTTTGTAGAACGAATTAAACTCTCTTGCTTCATTTATATCTATTTAGAGAGATGACAGGAATTGGTCATTCACATGGTTAGTCATAAAATCCTACATAAAACTTGTACATCACTGAATATGATATGTTTGATTCCTTGCAATAGTTTTGCGATATAAAGTTGGTGGTATTAGAGTCGTGCTAGTGAGTAATTGTGGATTAGTAGAAATACTTGTGTTGAGGTTTGTGATTCCCGAAGCATGCACGTATGGTGAACCGTTATGTAACGAAGTCGGAGCATGATTTATTTTTTGATTGTCATCCTTTGTGTGGAGGTCGGGATCGCGCGATGGTTAACTCCTACCAACCCTTCCCCTAGGAGCATGCGTGTAGTACTTTGTTTCGATGGCTAATAAATTTTTGCAATAAGTATGTGAGTTCTTTATGACTAATGTTGAGTCCATGGATTATACGCACTCTCACCCTTCCATCATTGCTAGCCTATTTGGTACCGTGCATTGCCCTTTCTCATCTCGAGAGTTGATGCAAACTTTGCCGGTGCATCCAAACCCCGTGATATGATACGCTCTATCACACATGAATCTCCTTATATCTTCCTCAAAACAGCCACCATACCTGCCTATTATGGCATTTCCATAGCCATTCCGAGATATATTGCCATGCAACTTCCATCATCGTCATATACATGAGTTGCGCATTTATTGTCATATTGCTTTGCATGATCGTAAGATAGCTAGCATGATGTTTTCATGGCTTGTCCGTTTTTTGATATCTTTGCTATGCTAGATCATTGCACATCCTGGTACACTGCCAGAGGTATTCATATAGTGTAACATCCCAAATTTTCAATTTGGAATGTTATACATTAGGTCATCATGCATATCATATTTTCTCACATTTTTCCGATCCTAGAAAATTTCACGCAACTCAAGGACCCTCAGAGAGAGTTGGAAGTTTCATTATTTTCATATTTGGGATTTCTCAAATTTTGAAAATAGGATCATTTGGATTTATTTAAATTATCTTCATAAAGTTTTTCCTATAAAAATATTTTGAGAGGAATAATATGACTTTCCCAACATTTAGGAAAAATGAAGATATTGTAAATAAATCAAAATTTGGTTTTGGAAGATTTATTTTGCTTAGGCAAAATGAGCATTTAAAAAAATTATGCATGTTTGCCGTTTTAAAGTTCATTTTGTTCGACTCATTTTTAGGAGTCGGGAAAATTTGTTTTGTTTAAATCGGAGTTCATTTGGTATTTTTTAATTCGTTTGGTTTAAATTTTAATTTAAAAAAATCGCGCCGCCCACAGGCCAAGGCCCACCCAGCCCAGCCAGCCAGCCCGGCCCAGCGCCCCCTCCTCCTCTCCTCGCAAGACGCCGCCCGCGCCGAGTCCCGCTGGGGCACGACGCCGCCGGAGTCCGCTCCGCCCCCCCCAGGCTTGCCCTCCCCAAGCCACCCCACGCCACCCTCCCCTCTTAAATACCGCCTGCCCCCTCTCTCTCACCCCCCTCGCCTCCCGGCCAGCCGAGTCGAGCTTGCCCGCCGCCCGGAACGCCCGCCGCCGTCCGTCCGCGCTGAGCCCGCCGCCCCGCCCCCCCTCCCGACCCGCCGCCGACCCCTAGCCCGCCGCCGGAGCCCGCCAGCGATCACCGGAGGTAGCCCGCCCGATCCGGTTTCCCTAAAACCGATCCGGTTTTAAAAAAAGAGATGTTCGGTTTTTAAAAAACCCTAGATTGGTTCTATTTTTTCGGTTTTCTTAACTAACTAACGTTCACCGAACCGTCGTTTCAATGAACGCGTTCGTTGGATTCGTTCGTTAACTAACGTCCGTTATTTAATCCGTTCGTCGTTTTCTTTTAATCGGATTTAATCCGTTATTTTTCGATTCGATTTCGATCCGATTTTCAAATCTGTTTGTTTTCTTGCTCGTTTATCGAATCAGGTGATTCAAGCGCTGGAGTTTCAGAACGAAACCGCCGTTCGACTAACCTACTTTCACAGAGTTTTGCTACTGTAAAATTTTGACCTAGTTTCAGATTGCTAAACCGAGTCGTTCTCTCTCGAGTTTCGACTTTCGATGTTTATTTTGATTCGATTCTTTTGCAACCAGGGTTCTTAAGTTGAACTTTCTGGTTAGATCTTTTATTCGAGTTTTCCCTGTGCATTAGATGAGTACTTATTGTATGCTTGTTGTTTGTCTGCGTTAGATCACCGGTGCGCCGCTTGTTACTTGAATCTCTAGGTCTCGCGGATCATCAGCAAGGCAAGTAACACTTTGATCATACTCTTCTCATACCCAGTTTTTATGCATTAGATCTATTCCTCAAACACTTGCATGTTTAGGATCTAATTAAATTGTGGGATGGGAAGTAGATTGAGGTAGTACCTATTACCTGTTTTACTTATGAAACCTTGGGAGTTACTTATATGTTTGCTTATTATGCCATGCTATGCTAGTAGACGTGGATTGGGTGAGTGAATATCCATGACAGATGTGAGATTGTTAATTAATGGTTTATCTAAGGTGGCAACCTAAACACACATCTGGGTGGATTGAGGCACTGGTTTCCATCGAGATTTGCTGTATTTCTTGGACCGCCACCTGGGCTCTAAGGGATCATAAGATTATTCAAGCTGGAAACTTCCGTGTGCAGCCACAAGCCAATTATGGGCTCTGGCGTAGTTGACTAAGTTGTGCGAACTCTTACGGGTAGGCTAGCTGATGTAGGGGATGTAGGTTGGTACGGTCTACCCACATGTAAGGTGATAGCGCTTCGAAAGACTATGTCTCGGTCATCCGTTTCTCAAACACCATGTAGTCACGAGAACCAAGCGGAGGCGATCGAGTCTTGTGGGGAAAAGTCATAAACCTCTGCAGAGTGTATAAACTAATCATGATTAGCCGTGTCCCGGTTATGGACAATTTGAGTATCCGGTAATTGAATATCATGTGAATCTCAACATGTTACTTCTAAATAAAAGTTATTGGGTTTTGATGAGTACTTTTAATTGGGATTGAGGATCTTGTCAACCATTCTCAATGTTTAACAACCACCATGATAGTTAAATAAAATTATTCCTTTGATGTAGGGAAAAATCAGCTTTATGCAAATGTAAACCGTAGAGCTTTACCACCAGCCATATATGCATGTAGTATAGGCTTATTTGCTTCATTGCTCTCTATGTGTTACATTGCCAGCATATTCCATGTGCTGACCCGTTTTCGGGCTGCAACTTTCACGTTGCGCACTTTTCGAACGACGAGTAAGGTGTTAGGTCGTGGTTCTATACTCAGTGATGCCGATGGAGTTGATGGACTCACTTATCTTCCAAGCCTTCCGCTGTTATTATTAGATGGCCTTAAGCCATATTATTGTATTAAGTTCCCTTGTGGACAACGATGTAATAAGTGTGTGATTGCTACTCTGCTATAAATCCTTGAAGTCTTGTGTGGTGTCGGCATTCTTGATCCAGGATGACACCGAGCACGAGACTTGATCCATTCGGTCTGGTCGCTCTGAGAGAATGGTATCAGAGCACACGCTGACTGTAGGACACGACCACTAAGTTAAAGCCATAGATCACTACTCTCTTCTCATTTTCTAACTCCTCATCTTTTCTACTCTTTAGGATGACGGACGCGAAGATCAAGTACACCCAACCGGATGAAGGCACACCTTTTGGATTTCACTTGAAGGAAGTTACCAAGTACCTGAACATTGGACTACCAAGCTTCACCGGACTTTCAACGCCACTCTGCAAGAAGAGGGTATTTGGAAGATTCACGCTCACGTTCGGGAAGGACATTCGCCCCAATCACCAAGCCTATAGATAGTGTTTTCATTGCACCAACTTGGAGTGCAGGAAAGAGCATGGCAGCCCACATCACCATGGGACGCATTGGAGAAGTTTATCAAGAAGACCTCAAGGACACCATCTACCAGATTTGCGGACGCCGAGATGACAACTGGGACGTCGTCAGCACCAAGAAGGATAGATCCATTGCCGCGTTCATCCAGGAGCTAAACTAGCACATTCGACGCCAGGAGAACCAAATGTGCAATGACATGTTGGAGTTGCAGAAGGCAAAGGGAAGGATCCTAGAACTGGAAGGAGAACTAAAGACTACACACAAGGACTACATGGGCGAGATCGTAGCTCGGCAAGACACAACAACGATCTTAAGTATGAGATCGAAGAACTCAAAAAGAAGTTGGCGCTCAGAATGAAGACCAGATGTCGAATACCCAGCGACTACATCAACATCGACGACACCGATTCGGATCCAAGTGAACCCGACTTTGAAGACGAAGCTGGAGCAGACATCATGGAGTCTTCCACCGGTTCAAATTAGTAGAAGTCCCCCACATATTAGTAGTATTTTCCTCCATGTAAACATTATAGTACACGCACTTTCGCGATAGTTAGATCGTTGTAAGCCCTTGTTTGATTGAATGAAGTGATTTTGTGTGCATTTGCTCATGTGCATTTGGGTAGTGATTCCCCTTAGACCTCATTCTATTCTACATTTCTCTTCTTTTCTAAACCCATCAGATGCCTCCGAGACGCGACCCCGGATTCGTTTTCCCGCCAGAGATCACCCAATTGATCCAGCAGCAGAATACCCTGATTCAAACATTGGTGCAGAACCAGGGCAACAACAACAACAACCCACCGCCACCACCACCACTGCGGATCATCGACTCGTTTCCTTAGATGAACCGCGGTGTATTCCAATAGCACCGAGCCGATTGTAGCAGATGGTGGCTCCGCAAGATAGGAAGGAGCTGACCACTGCAGGATGCACAGATGGTGAAAGAGTGAAGTTTGCAGACATCAGCTTGAAGGACCCGCAGCGGCATGGTGGGAGAATTTCACACCACTTACCCGTGACACCTTGTCACATGGGATCGGTTTGACAAGCTTTTCGCCTGCCCATGTTTCAGCAGGAGCCATGGCCATGAAGAAGCGTGAGTTTCGCAACTTACGCCAAGGAGGAAGGACTGTTGGCGATCGTGGATGACTTTAGCAAATTAGCACGTTATGCCCCGGATAGCGTTGCTCTGACGCTGCAAAACAGAGAAGTTTCTAGAAGGACTGAATGATGAGTTCACATGCCGTTGATGGTAGCAAGTTTCAACAACTACCAGGAGTTGGTAGACCGAGCCCTCATGATTGAAGGAAAGCAGCAGCAAATTGAGAACCGCAAGCGGAAGTATGGGCAAGGGAAGTATAACTCTGGAGCCCAGCAGAAGCCTCGTTATACCCCTAAATCAGGAATTCAGTTTCAGCATACCCATGGAGGAAGCAACGGACAGAATCGCACCAACCCGTCAACACCATCCAAGGTAGACCTGAGTCACATTACTTGCTTTAAGTGCCGCAAGACCGGGCACTATGCAAATGACTGTCCAGAAGGCCAGAATGGAAATGGAAATGGAAGCTCTGGAAAGAAGCTCAACCCTTTCAACAGGGGACAGGTGAACCACATTGATGTGGAGGAGGTTGAAGATCAGCCCGATCGCAATGTCGGTAAGTTTTGGTTAAGTCATTTACTGCGGTTGTTCTTTTCGATCTTGGTGCATCGCATTCATACATATCAAGGGATTTGTGGATAAGTACAAATTACCGACCCAAGCCCTTAGGTCACCCATGCTAGTAACCTCACCCGAGCAGAGTATATGGCTAGTAAATGGTGTGATCGAATGCCACTACGGATTGGACACTATGTTTTCCCCTCGGACCTAATAGTTACGGAATCCCAAGGATTGGATGTGATATTAGGAATGGATTGGTTATCAAAGTATGGAGGAAACATAGATTGCACCACAAGGTCAATTTTGCTCACCACACCGTAAGGAAGAAGGATTAAGTATGTATCACGGCACGAGCCGAGGAGAGCACAAGTTAATTGCCTATCGAGTGGTACAGAAGAAGTACCGATGGTGAAGGATTATCTGATGTATTTCCTAAGAATTGCGGGGAATGCCACCGGATAGAGACATTGAGTTTTTGATCGAGCTGCCGCGAACAGGCCCGATATCGGCGAATCCGTCAGGGATGCCCGCAAAGGATTTGGCGGAAATCAAGAAGCAGATTAAGGAACTATTGGATAAAGGTTTTATTCGCCCAAGTTCTTCACCTTGGGGATCACCCGTTTTATTGGTGGAGAAGAAGGATGGATCTTTGAGAATGGTTGTTGATTATCGTGGATTGAATGAAGTAACAATCAAGAACAAGTACCCACTACCTATGATAAATGATCTGTTTGATCGCTTGCAAGGAGCCAAGGTGTTTTCTAAGATCGACTTGCGATCAGGGTACCATCAGTTAAAGATTCGGGAGCAAGACATACCCAAGACAGCATTTACCACGAGATATGGACTGTACGAGTATACCGTTATGTCATTTGGATTGACTAACGCGCCAGCCTACTTCATGAACCTGATGAACAAAGTGTTTATGGAGTTTTTGGATAAGTTCGTCGTGGTGTTCATTGATGATATTTTGATTTTCTCGAAGAATGAAGAGGAACACAAGGAACATTTGCGATTGGTTTTGGAGAAACTGAGGGAACACCAGTTGTATGCCAAGTTCAGCAAATGTGAGTTTTGGCTAAAGGAAGTTGGATTTCTCGGACATGTTATATCCGGAGAAGGGATAGCAGTTGACCCCACCAAAGTTGAGACCGTAACCAAATGGGAAGCACCAACGACAGTTGGAGAGATTCGGAGTTTCCTTGGACTCGCAGGATACTACCGAAGGTTCATTGAGAATTTCTCAAGGATTGCAAAGCCTATGACTGAATTGTTGAAAAAGGAAAACAAATTCATATGGACTGAGGACTGTGAGGCAAGTTTTCAGGAGTTGAAGAAAAGATTGGTTACCTCACCAGTTTTGATATTGCCAGATCAGACTAAGGATTATGAGGTGTATTGCGACGCTTCACGTCGAGGACTTGGAGCCGTGCTTATGCAGGAAGGAAGAGTTGTTTCGTATGCTTCACGACAACTTAAGCCCCATGAGTTGAATTATGCCACTCATGATTTGGAGTTAGCAGCCAGCAGCATGCCTTGAAGACGTGGAGACATTTTCTCATTGGAAATCATTGTGAAGTATATACGGATCACAAGAGTTTGAAGTACATCTTCACACGTAGGAACTGAATCTCGCACAAAGGAGATGGTTAGAACTTATCAAGGATTATGATATGAGATTGCATTATCACCCCGGAAAGGCTAATGTCGTAGCTGACGCATTGAGCCGTAAGAGCCACGTCAATACCCTAATGATGGGAGGAATACCCAATGAGTTAGCCGAGGACCTTCGAGAGCTATGTTTGGAAATAGTTCTGAGAGGCTATGTATCAGCATTGGAGATTCAGTCGACACTGATGGACAAAATCAGAGAAGCCCAAAAGGTAGATAAGGAAGTTGCCTCTATAAAGGAGAAAATGAGCAAAGGAAAAGCTAAAGGATTTCGTGAGGATGAACACGATACCCTATGGTTTGAAGACCGTGTTTATGTGCCCAATGACCCGTAGATCGGGAAGTTGATTTTGCAAGAAGCCCATGATTCACCCTATTCGATTCACCGGAAATACCAAGATGTATTTGGATTTGAAGAATATTTTACGGTGGACCGGAATGAAGAAGGATATTGCGGAGTATGTAGCAGTTTGTGGCGTATGTCGAAAGTAAAGCGAGAGCATCGAAGCCAGCAGGATTGTTACAACCGTTGCCGATACCGAATGGAAGTGGGATAAACTAGGCATGGATTTCATCACAGGTTTGCCAAAGACCCATTCAGGATATGACTCGATTTGGGTCATAGTCGACCGTTTGACCAAGGTAGCTCATTTCATTCCAATCAAGACTACCTATAGCAGTGCTAAGTTGGCGAAGATATACATGACTAGAATTGTGTGTTTACACGGAGTTCGAGGAGCATTGTATCGATGAGGAACCCAATTTACCTCAAAATTTTGGAACCAGTTACACGAAACTTTGGGAACCAGACTAGAATTGAAGACAGCTTTCCACCCACGCAGACCGATGGACCGACCGAGAGGGTCAATCAGATTTTAGAGGACATCTTTGAGAGCTTGTGCACTAGATTATGGATCTAGCTGGGATGATAATTTGCCGTATGCAGAATTTTCCTACAACAACAGCTACCAAACCAGCTTAAAGATGGCACCTTCGAGGCTCAGATGGAAGAAGGTGCAGGACACCGTTGTCATGGGACTAAACCGAGATCGTCGATTGTTTGGACCAGATTTGATTAAGGAGTCGAAACAGAAAGTTAAGTTGATTCGAGACAGGCTCAAGGTAGCCCAGTCCGCACAAAAGAGCTATGCCGATTCAAAGCGCCAGCGATTGAGTATGAAGTTGGAGACAGAGTATATCTTAGAGTATCACCACTTGAGGAGTTAAGCGTTTTGGAGTTAAAGGAAAGTTAGCACCCGTTTCGTTGGACCATATAAGATTTTGCAACGCATGGGAGAAGTTATGTATAAGTTGGAATTGCGGAAGGACTGTCGGGAGTTCATGATGTATTCCATGTTTCTCGATTGAAGAAATGTCACCCGAGATAGCGGAGGTACCGTTAAGAGACACAAAGTGCCCTGGAAGCAATTCAGTTGAAGGATGACTTGACATATGAGGAAAAACCGTTAAGATTCTCGATTATGCGGAAGAGTTACCCAGCAAGGTTATCAAGTTTTGCAAAGTTCAATGGAGCCACCACACCGAGGATGAAGCCACACAGGAAAGAGAGGAAGTTTTGTAAGGACCACCTCACCTATTTTCTAGCCAACCCGAATCTCGAGGGCTAGATTCATCTTAAGGGGGTAGGTTTGTAACATCCCAAATTTTCAATTTGGAATGTTATACATTAGGTCATCATGCATATCATATTTTCTCACATTTTCCGATCCTAGAAAATTTCACGCAACTCAAGGACCCTCGGAGAGAGTTGGAAGTTTCATTATTTTCATATTTGGGATTTCTCAAATTTTGAAAATAGGATCATTTGGATTTATTTAAATTATCTTCATAAAGTTTTTCCTATAAAAATATTTTGAGAGGGAATAATATGACTTTCCCAACATTTAGGAAAAATGAAGATATTGTAAATAAATCAAAATTTGGTTTTGGAAGATTTATTTTGCTTAGGCAAAAATGAGCATTTTAAAAATTTATGCATGTTTGCCGTTTTTAAAGTTCATTTTGTTCGACTCATTTTTAGGAGTCGGGGAAAATTTGTTTTGTTTAAATCGGAGTTCATTTGGTATTTTTTTAATTCGTTTGGTTTAAATTTTAATTTAAAAAAATCGCGCCCCCCCCCTGGGCCAAGGCCCACCAGCCCAACCAGCCAGGCCCGGCCCGCGCCCGCCTCCCTCCTCTCCTCACAAGACGCCGCCACCTGAGTCCCGCTCGGGACGCCGCCCGCCATGCCGAGTCGCTCGCCCGCCCCGGCTTGCCCTCCCCAAGCCACCCGCCGCCACCCCCCCCCTCTTAAATACCGCCTGCCCCCCTCTCTCTCTCCGCCCCCCCCCCGCCTCCCGACTGAGTCCGCCCCCGCCGAACGCCGCCGCCGCCGCCGCCCGCCAGAGCGCCGCCCCCGCCCCCCCCTCCCGACCCTCCGCCCGACCCCTAGCCCGCCGCCCGAGCCCCCCGCGATCACGGAGGTAGCCCGGCCCCGATCCGGTTTCCCCTAAAAACCGATCCGGTTTTTAAAAAAAAAGAGATGTTCGGTTTTTTTAAAAAAAAACCCTAGATTGGTTCTATTTTTTTCGGTTTTCTTAACTAACGAACGTTCACCGAACCGTTCGTTTCAATGAACGCGTTCGTTGGATTCGTTCTGTTAACGAACGTCCGTTATTTAATCCGTTCGTCGTTTTTCTTTTAATCGGATTTAATCCGTTATTTTTCTGATTCGATTTCAGATCCGATTTTCAAATCTGTTTGTTTTCTTGCTCGTTTATCGAATCGGGTGATTCAAGCGCTGAGTTTAAATATGAAACCGCCGTTCGACTAACCTACTTTCACAGAGTTTTGCTACTGTAAAATTTTGACCTAGTTTCAGATTGCTAAACCGAGTCGTTCTCTCTCGAGTTTCGACTTTCGATGTTTATTTTGATTCGATTCTTTTGCAACCAGGGTTCTTAAGTTGAACTTTCTAGTTAGATCTTTTATTCGAGTTTTCCTGTGCATTAGATGAGTACTTATTGTATGCTTGTTGTTTGTCTGCGTTAGATCACCGGTCGTGCGCCGCTTGTTACTTGAATCTCTAGGTCTCATGGATCATCGGCAAGGCAAGTAACACTTTGATCATACTCTTCTCATACCCAGTTTTTATGCATTAGATCTATTCCTCAAACACTTGCATGTTTAGGATCTAATTAAATTGTGGGATGGGAAGTAGATTGAGTAGTACCTATTACTGCTTTTACTTATGAAACCTTGGGAGTTACTTATATGTTTGCTTATTATGCCATGCTATGCTAGTAGGCGTGGATTGGGTGAGTGAATATCCATGACGGATGTGAGATTGTTAATTAATGGTTTATCTAAGGTGGCAACCTAAACACACATCTGGGTGGATTGAGGCACTGGTTTCCATCAGATTTGCTCAGATTTCTTCTGACCGCCACCTGGCTCTAAGGGATCATAAGATTATTCAAGCTGGAAACTTCCGTGTGCAGCCACAAGCCAATTATGGGCTCTGGCGTAGTTGACTAAGTTGTGCGAACTCTTACGGGTAGGCTAGCTGATGTAGGGGATGTAGGTTGGTACGGTCTACCCACATGTAAGGTGCTAGCGCTTCGAAAGACTATGTCTCGGTCATCCGTTTCTCAAACACCATGTAGTCACGAGAACCAAGCGGAGGCGATCGAGTCTTGTGGGGAAAAGTCATAAACCTCTGCAGAGTGTATAAACTAATCATGATTAGCCGTGTCCCGGTTATGGACAATTTGAGTATCCGGTAATTGAATATCATGTGAATCTCAACATGTTACTTCTAAATAAAAGTTATTGGGTTTTGATGAGTACTTTTAATTGGGATTGAGGATCTGTCAACCATTCTCAATGTTTAACAACCACCATGATAGTTAAATAAAATTATTCCTTTGATGTAGGGAAAATCAGCTTTATGCAAATGTAAACCGTGAGCTTTACCACCAGCCATATATGCATGTAGTATAGGCTTATTTGCTTCATTGCTCTCTATGTGTTACATTGCGGCATATTCCATGTGCTGACCCGTTTTGGCTGCAACTTTCACGTTGCGCTTTTGAACGACAGTAAGGTGTTAGGTCGTGGTTCTATACTCGGTGATGCCGATGGAGTTGATGGACTCACTTATCTTCCAAGCCT
This sequence comes from Aegilops longissima, assembly GCA_021605205.1. Lineage (NCBI taxonomy): Eukaryota > Viridiplantae > Streptophyta > Magnoliopsida > Poales > Poaceae > Aegilops > Aegilops longissima. Next base: position 263,203,489 of record CM038676.1, on the reverse strand, counting down.
TCATTGTTATTATTAGATGGCCTTAAGCCATATTATTGTATTAAGTTCCCTTGTGGACAACGATGTAATAAGTGTGTGATTGCTACTCTGCTATAAATCCTTGAAATCTTGTGTGGTGTCAAGATTCTCGATCCAGGGATGACACTAAGCACAGAGACTTGATCCATTCGGGTCTGGTCGCTACATATAGAGTCATATTTTGTTCTAGTATCGAGTTGTAATATTGAGTTGTAAGTAAATAAAAGTGTGATGATCATCATTATTAGAGCATTGTCCCTTGAAAACAAAAATAAATGCCAAATAAAAAAAGAGAAATGCCAAATAAAAAAAGGAAGGCCCAAAAAAAGAAAAAAAGAAAAAAAGAAAAAAAGGGGACAATGTTACTATCCTTTTACCACACTTGTGCCTCAGAGTAGCACCATGTTCTTCACATAGAGAATCTCCTATATTATCACTTTCATATTCTAGTGGGAATTTTTCGTTATAGAACTTGGCTTGTATATTCCAACGATGGGCTTCCTCAAATTGCCCTAGGTCTTCATGAGCAAGCAAGTTGATGCATGCCCACTTAGTTTCCAGTTTGAGCTTTCATACACTTATATCTCTAGTGCATCCGTTGCATGGCAATCCCTACTCCTTGCATTGACATCAATTGATGAGCATCTCCCTAGCCCGTTGATTAGCCGCGTCAATGTGGGACTTTTTTTTATCTTCTCCCCACAATCCCCATTATCATATTCTATTACACCCATAGTGCTATGTCCATGGCTCACGCTCATGTATTGCGTGAAAGTTGAAAAAGTTTGAGAATACTAAAGTATGAAACAATTGCTTGGCTAAAACCGGGGTTGTGCATGATTTGAATATTTTGTGTGGTGAAGATGGAGCATAGCCAGACAATATGATTTTGTAGGGATAACTTTCTTTGGCCATGTCGTTTTGAAAAGACATGATTGCTTTATTAGTATGCTTGAAGTATTATTGTCTTAATGTCAAATGATAGAGTATTGCTTTGAATCACTCGTGTCTTAATATTCATGCCATGATTAGATTACATGATCAATATTATGATAGGTAGCATCCCACATCAAAAATTATCTTTTTTATCATTTACCTACTCGAGGACGAGCAGGAATTAATCTTGGGGATGCTGATACGTCTCCGTCGTATCTATAATTTTTTATTGTTCCATGCCAATATTCTACAACTTTCATATACGTTTGGCAACGTCTTATACTATTTTTGGGACTAACATATTGATCCACTGCCCAGTGCCAGTTCCTGTTTGTTGCATGTTTTTTGTTTCGCGGAAAATCCATATCAAACGGAGTCCAAACGGGATAAAAACTGACAGAGATTTTTTTTGGAGTATTTATGAATTTTGGAAGAAGAATCAACGTGAGACGATGCCCGAGGGGGCCATGAGGCAGGGGCACGCCCCAGGGGCTCAGGCGTGCCCTAGGCCCTTGGCCACCCCGTAAGGCGGTTGGTGCCGTTCTTTCGCCACAAGAAAGCCAATATTCGGATAGAGACCGTGTCCAAATTTCAGCCCAATCAGAGTTACAGATCTCCGGGAATATAAGAAACGGTGAAAGGCCAGAATCTGGGATGCAGAAAGAGAGAGAGATAGAGAGACAGATCCAATCTCAAAGGGGCTCTCACCCCTCCCATGCCATGGAAGACAAGGACCAGAGGGGAAACGCTTCTCCCATCTAGGGAGAAGGTCAAGGAAGAAGAAGAAGAAGGGGGGCTCTCTCCCCCTCGCTCCCGGTGGCGTCGGAATGCTGCCGGGGCCATCATCGTGCGACGGCGATCTACACCAACACCTCTGTCATCTTCACCAACATCTCCATCACCTTCCCCCATCTATCTACAGCGGTCCACTCCCGCAACTCGTTGTACCCTCTACTTGAACATGGTGCTTTATGCTTCATATTATTATCCAATGATGTGTTGCCATCCTATGATGTCTGAGTAGATTTTCGTTGTCCTATCAGTAATTGGTGAATTGCTATGATTGGTTTAATTTTCTTGTGGTTATGTTGCTGTCCTTTGGTGCCCATCATATGAGCGCGCGCATGGATCACACCATATATAGGGTTAGTTGTATGTTGATAGGACTATGTATTAGAGGGCATGTAGCGACCCGACCTCAGATGGTCAAGTCTCTGTGCTCAGGTGTCATCCCTGGATCAGTAATGCTGACACCACATAGTACTTCGAAGGATTTATAACAGAGTAGCAATCACACACTTATTACATCGAATGTCTCAAAAGAGAACTTATTACAATAATATGGCTTAAGGCCATCTAATGCGATAACAGTGAAGGCTTGGAAGATAAAGTGAGTCCATCAACTCCAACGGCATAAGCGAGCTGCACGGAAACGACCTCTGAACCTTACTCCTCGTCGAAAAGTCTGCAACATAATACGTTGCAGCCCGAGAACGGGTCAGCACATGGAATATGCCGGCAATGTAACACAATAGAGCAATAACGAATAATGCTACCACTACATGCATATTTGGCTGGTGGGAAGCTCTATGGTTCTGCTTTTGCTAAAAGCCAATTTTCCCTACTTCAAAGGAATCAATTTTAATTTAACTATCATGGTGGTTGAAACATCATTTGAGAAGGTAACCCAAACTCAATGATCCCAATTAGAAGTAATTAACAACCCAAGCAATATTAATTTTAAGAGTGTTGAGATACATGTGAATACTCAAGTACTAGATACTCAGAATTGTCCATAACCGGGGACACGGCTAAGCATGATTAGATTGTACACTCTGCAGAGGTTTGCGCACTTTTCCCCGCAAGACTCGATCGCCTCCGTTGATTCTCGCATTGCATGGTGTTTGAGAGACGGATGACCGAGACACAGTCTTTCAGAAGCATTAACTCTCTACTCCGGGCAGACCATACCAAACCTACAAACCCACTACCTGCTGATCCACCTCTTCAAGAGCTTCACGCAACTTACTCAAACTATGCTAGAGCCCATAATAGCTTGTGGCTGCAGACGGAAGTTTCTAGCATGAATAGACTCAGTTCCCTTTGAGCCTGGGTGGCGGTCCATAGGAGAATCACACGGTAAACCCGGGATTTCCAAAAATAAAACAGGCAATCACTGGTAACCCCAGGTGCCTCAATCCACCCAGATGTGTATTAAAGTTGCCACCTTAAGTAAACCATTAATTATCAATCTCACATCTGTCATGGATATCGCTCAAACCCAATCCACGTCTACGAGCATAGCATGGCAATATAAGCATAACGTAGAAGTAACTCCCAAGGGTTTGATAATAAACAGGATAATAGGTTCTACCTCATCAACTACTTCCCAATACCCACATGTTAAAACCATCCTAAGCATGCAATGTTTGAGGATTGAAACTAATGCATAAAAACTGGGTATGAAAAGAGTATGATCAATGTGTTACTTGCCTTGCTGATGATCCGGGTATCCTAGAGACTCGTAGTAACACGCTTCGCACTCCGGGAATTCTAACGCAAGCAAACAATAACATACATAAGCAACAATCAAAGATGCACAAGTAGAACTCCAAATAAAAGAGTTTGACCGGAGAGTTCAACTTAAGAACTCCGGTTTGCAAAAAGAATCAAATCAAACAAAGCAACGAAACTCAAATGGCAAAAGAAACAAATTCGTTTTGCTATTCTGGATCTAAGTCAAATTTTACAGAAGAAAAATCTTGTTTGAGTTGATTATTCGGAAAGAGGGTTTCGAGATGAAACTCCAGGCGCTTGAATTGCCTGATTCCGATAAACGAGCGAAAAGATAAACAAGTTTGAAAATCGGATCAGAAATCATGATCAGAATAATCGCGGAATAAATCCGATAAAAAGAAAAAACGACGAACTGCTAAACGGACGAACGTTCGTTAGCAGAAACTAAACAGTGAACGCGTTCGTTAAAACGAACGGACGAACGGACGTTCGCTAAGCAAATAAACCGGGAAAAAAATAAACCGATCTAGAAAAAAAACGATCTAGGGTTTTCAAAAAAAACCGAGGGGTTTATTTAAGAAAACCGCGGCGGGTCGGTACCTCCGGCGAGGCTCGTCCGGCGGGCGGCGGCTCCGGCGAGGGCTTAGCGGCAGCGGGCGGGGCTGCGGGCTGCGGCGGAGGCGGCGGCGACGCGGCGCGACGGCGGCGGCGGATCGGGGATTCTTGCTCGCAAGGCGGCGGCGGTGGTGGTGGTGTGGCGGTGTGTGGCGGGCGGCGATTTATAAAGGGGCGGGCGGCTGGCTTGGCGCGGGGCGCCGGGTGGAGTCCGGCTCGGACCCGCCCTCGGCGTCCGTCAGCGCGGCAGCGTCTTGTGAGGAAAAGCGGCGGCGGGCTGGCTGGGCACGCTGCTTACCGGGCCTTCTTGACCCGGGCGTATGAGGTTTTTTAAAAAAAACATTCCGCCGAAGAAAAACTCCTATAAAAATAAATAAAAATCTAAAAATTCCAAAACAAGTTTTCTCCGTCTAAATAAAATATTTAGAACAAGATGAACTTTTCTTGGCCCCTAAAATGCAATTTTAAAACATGCAACATTTTTTTCTAGGGCAATAAAATCCCGAATAAATTCAAATAAAATCCCAAAAATGATTTTAACATTTTTCCTCCGATATTTCAATTATTTTGGAGAAGTCATATTATCTCCCCTCTTTTTTAAGTATTTAAAATGAAATATTTTTTCGGAGAGAAAATAATTAAAATCAAATCCTCGTCTTCACTATTTGATAAAATTTCAAATATGAAAGTTAGAAAATCCCCAACTCTCTCCGAAGGTCCTTGAGTTGCGTAGGATTTCGAGGATTGCAAATGAAAAAGAAATGAAAATATGATATGCATGGATGATCTATGTATAACATGCCAAATTGGAAATTTGGGATGTTACAAACCTACCCCCCTTAAGATGAATCTCGCCCTCAAAATTCGGGTTGGCTAGAAAATAGGTGCGGATGGTCCTTGCGAATATCCTCCTCTCGCTCCCAGGTGGCTTCCTCCTCAGTATGATGACTCCACTGAACTTTGCAAAACTTGATCACATTATTGCGCGTGACTCAACTATCAAACTCAAGAATCTTAACTGGCTTCTCCTCATAAGTCAGATTATTATCCAGCTGAATCGCCTCCAAAGGTACTGTATCATTCAATGTTATATCGGCCATCTCAGCATGGCACTTCTTCAGCTGTGATACGTGAAACACATCGTGAACTCCTGACAATCCTTCTGGTAACTCCAGCTTGTAGGCAACTTCTCCCATCCGTTCCATAATACGATACGGTCCTACAAATCTCGGGGCTAACTTTCCCTTAACTCCAAATCGTTTTACTCCCCTCAAGGGTGATACTCTTAGATAGGCTCTGTCTCCAACTTCATAAGTTACTTCCTTGCGTTTTGAGTCTGCGTAACTCTTACATGCGACCGAGCAACCTTCAGTCTGTCTCTGATCAGTTTAACCTTCTCCTCTGATTCCTTGATCAAATCTGGTCCAAACAACTGACAGTCTCCTACTTCGTCCCACATCAATGGTGTTCTACATCTGCGTCCATACAGAGCTTCGAATGGTGCCATCTTCAAACTGGCCTGGTAACTGTTGTTATAAGAAAACTCTGTGTACGGCAAATTGTCATCCCAACTAGATCCATAATCTAGCGCACAGGCTCTCAACATATCCTCCAAAATCTGATTGACTCTCTCTGTCTGCCCATCTGTCTGCGGGTGAAAAGCGGTACTGAACTCCAATCGGGTTCCCAAAGTTTGGTGCAACTGATGCCAAAACTTTGAAGTAAACTGAGTTCCTCTATCTGATACGATGCTCCTCGGAACTCCATGTAAACATACGATCCTGGTCATATATATCTTGGCCAACTTCACACTTGTATACATTGTTCTCACCGGGATGAAATGAGCTACCTTAGTCAATCGATCCATGACTACCCATATAGAATCATATCCTGCCCAGTTACGGGTAATCCGCAATAAAGTCCATACCAAGTTTATCCCACTTCCATTCGGTATTGGCATAGGTATAATATCCTGCCGGCTTCGATGTTCTGCCTTCACTCTCGACATACATCACATACGGCTACATACTCGGCAATATCCTTCTTCATTCCAGTCCACCAGAAACGTTCCTTCAAGTCCAAATACATCTTGGTGTTTCCGGGGTGAATCGAGTATGGTGAGTCATGTGCTTCCTGAAGTATCAACTTCCTGATCTCCGAATTGTTGGGCACATAAATTCGGTCCTCAAACCATAAGGTATCGTGCTCATCTTCGCGAAAACCTTTGGCTTTACCTTCGCCCATCCTTTCTCTTATCTCAGCAATCTCCTTGTCTTCCTTCTAAGCTTCTCGAATCTTGTCCAACAATGTTGACTGAACTTCCATTGTTGCAAGAAAACCTCTTGGAACAATCTCCAATCGCAGTTCCATGATCTCTGCAGCTAACTCCTTTGGCATTCCGTTGCTCACAAGAACATTAGCATAACTCTTCCGGCTCAAAGCGTCAGCTACGACATTGGCTTTTCCGGGATGGTAGTGTAGCTTCATGTCGTAATCCTTTATAAGTTCCAACCATCTCCTCCGCCTGAGGTTCAACTCCTTTTGTGTGAAAATGTACTTCAAGCTTTTATCATCCGTGTACACATCACAACGGTTTCCAATACCATAATGTCTCCAGGTCTTTAGTGCATGCACCACGGCTGCTAACTCCAAATCATGCGTGGCATAGTTCAACTCATGTGGCTTCAGTTGTCGTGAAGCATACGAAACAACCTTTCCTTCCTGCATAAGCACACATCCAAGTCCCAAGCGAGAGGCGTCACAATACACTTGAAACTCCTTATGTATGTCTGGCAAGGTCAGCACTGGGGCTGTAGTCAATTGCTCCTTCAGCTTTTGAAAACTTGTCTCGCACTCCTCCGTCCATTTGAACTTAGTATCCTTCTTTAGCAATTCCGTCATTGGTTTAGCAATCTTGGAAAAATTCTCAATGAACCTCCGATAATATCCTGCCAGTCCAAGAAAACTGCGGATCTCGCCAACTGAAGTGGGTGCCAACCATTCAGTGACCGATTGAACTTTACTGGGATCCACTGCTATACCCTCTCCTGATATAACATGCCCAAGAAATCCAACTTCCTTCAACCAAAACTCGCACTTGCTGAATTTGGCATATAACTGGTGTTCCCTGAGTTTCTCGAGAACCAAACGCAAGTGTTCTGCGTGCTCCTCTTCGTTCTTCGAGTATATCATAATGTCATCAATGAATACCACAACAAACTTGTCCAAAAACTCCATGAACACCTTGTTCATCATACTCATGAAATAGGCAGGTGCGTTAGTCAGTCCAAATGACATGACCGTATACTCGTATAATCCATACCGAGTGGTAAACGCTGTCTTGGGTATATCCTGCTCTCGGATCTTCAAGTGATGGTATCCCGGTCGCAGATCAATCTTCGAAAACACCTTAGCTCCTTGTAACTGATCAAACAGATCATTGATCATCGATAAGGGATACTTGTTCTTTATCGTTACTTCATTCAGAGCTCGGTAATCAACAACCATCCTTAGGGATTTATCCTTCTTCTCCACCAACAGTACTGGGGCTCCCCAAGGTGACGAACTTCTATGAATGTAACCTTTCTCCAACAACTCCTTAATCTGCTTCTTAATTTCCTCCAGATCATTCGCTGGCATCCGATAGGGTCTCTTAGATATCGGTCCTGTTCCTGGCAATAGCTCTATCAAAAACTCGATGTCTCTGTCCGGTGGCATACCAGGTAACTCTTCGGGGAAAACATCCGGAAAATCCTTTACTACAGGCACTTCCTCCTGTACAACTCCCGTGAGGGCGTTTACTTGGCTCCTCCTAGGCACATGCCTAGATACATACTTAATCCTTTTTCCCTCCGGGGTAGTAAGATAAATTGACTTACTAGCACAGTCAATACTTCCTTCATGCTTTGACATCCAGTCCATACCTAATATCACATCCAATCCTTGCGACTCCAAGATAATTAGGTCAGACGGGAATACATGTGTGCCAATGATTAGGGGTATCTGGGTGCACCATCTGCTAGCCATGTACTCTGATCCTGGCGAGCTCACTAAGAGGGGTGTCCTAAGGGTTTGGGTTGGTAACTTAAACTTTTCCACAAATCCCCTTGATATGTATGAATGCGATGCACCAGTATCGAAAAGAACAATAGCGGTAAATGACTGAACCAAAAACTTACCTATTACCGCGTCCGGCTGCTCTTCAACTTCCTCCACGTTAACGTGGTTCACTTGTCCTTTGTTGAATGGATTGGGCTTCTTCCCTGCGCTCCCATTTCCATTCCCATTCTTTCCTTCAGAGCAGTCATTGGCGTAGTGTCCTGTCTTCCCGCACTTGTAGCAAACAACTTGGCTTAAGTCCCTCTTTGCGGGTGTAGATGGGTTAGAGCGGTTCTGATTATTGTTGGCTCCATTCCCATTCCCGTTCTTCGCACCATTATGGTTATGCGATCCTCCTCCAGCATGGTTATGTCCTCCATGGTTATGAACAAGTCCTCCTGAGTTCGGGGTCAAACGAGGCTTCTGGTGAGCTCCTGAATTGTATTTTCCTTGTCCATACTTCCTCTTACGATTATCAATCTGCTGCTGCTTCCCTTCAATCATCAGGGCCTTATCTACCAACTCCTGGTAGTTGTTGAAGGTTGCTACCATCAACTGCATACTCATCTCATCATTCAGCCCTTTCATAAACTTCTCACGCTTATGGCATCCGTGGCCACATCATCGGGGCATAACGTGACAACTTGCTAAACTCATCCACGCATCGCCAACAAAGACGATTCCCTGGCGTGGGTTGCGAAACTCACGCTTCTTCATCTGCATAGCTCCAGTCGAGACATGGGCGGTCGAAAAGCCTCTTGGCCCGAGCCCATGTGATGGTGTCAATAGGATAGGTGGCTGTGAAATTCTCCCACCATGCTGCTGCAGGTCCATCCAGTTGGTGTGCGGCAAAACACACCTTCTCAGCATCTATGCATCCAGCGGTGGTTAACTCCCTTCCAATACGACGTAGCCAATCATCTGCAACTATTGGCTCGATGCTACTGGAGAACACCGGCGGCTGTAACCTTAAGAAACGGGCGAGGTTATCCACTGGCGGCGGGTTGTTGTTGTTGGCATTGTTGTTATTGGCATTGCCACAGTTACGAACTAACAAGCGCATCGGGCATTACTCGCTGCTGGATCAACTGGGTGATCTCCGGTGGGAAAACAAACTCGGGGTCTCTCCTCGGAGGCATCTGATGGGTTTAGATGGAAGAGATTTAGAATAAAAAATATCTAGGAGAGAAACACTACCCATATGTATATGAGACAAACACAAGCATTCATTCAATCAATCAAGCAAGGGCATACAAAACGGTCTAGGACTATCGCAAAAGTGCTCACTACTACTAGTTACATGGGGGAAATACTATTATCATATGGTGGTCATCTAGAAATTTTGATCGGTGGAAGACTCCATGATGTCTGCTCCAGCTTCGTCTTCGTAATCATCATCACTTGAATCCGAGTCGGTGTCGTCGATGATGGTGTAGTTTTCCGGACGTATGAGGTCTTCTTTCGGAACTGGTCCTCCCATAAAGATTCCGATCTTCTCCACTAGGTCGTCATTCTTCTCCAATAGCGTCTTGATTTCCTCCTCATATCCATCGCGTGTGAACTTAAGTTCTTCCTCCAGCTCGATGATCCTGGTCTTCGCATTCTTCAACTCGATCATGTCTGCGCACATCTGGTTCTCCTGACGTCGAATGTGCTGGTTTTGCTCCTGGATAAAGGCTGCGACAGATCTATCCTTTCTGGTGCTGATCATCTCCCATTGTTCATCTCGGCACCCATATATTTGATAGGTGGTATCCTCAAGTTCCTTTTTGTAGATTTCTCCAATGCGTCCCATGGTAATATGAGCTGCCATACTCTTGCCAAGGCTCCAAGTGGGTGCTTCGAAAGAAAACTCTATGGGTTTGGAATTTGGCGAGAACGTCCTTCCTGGAACTCGTACTTGAATCATCCAGCGCTCTTCTTCTGGTAGAGTGGCGTTGTTCGTCCCAGTGAAGCTTGGTATTCCAATATTCAAGTACCTAGTGACTTCCTTCAAGTGGCGTCCAAAAGGTGTGTCTTCATCCGGCTGTGCAAACTTGGTCTTCATCTCCTTCATCCTAAAGAGTAGAAAGAGAAGAGGAGTCAGAAATGAGAAGAGAAGTGTGACCTATGGTTTATCTTAGTGGTCGTGTCCTACACTCAGCGTGTGCTCCGATACCATCTTGTAGCGACCCGACCTCGAGATGGTAAAGTCCACATGCTAAGGTGTCATCCACGGATCGAGAATGCCGACACCACACAAGATTTCAAGGATTTATAACAGAGTAGCAATCACACACTTATTACATCGAATGTCTCAAAAGATAACTTATTACAATAATATGGCTTAAGGCCATCTAATGCGATAACAAATGAAGGCTTGGAAGATAAAGTGAGTCCATCAACTCCAACGGCATAAGCGAGCTGCACGGCAGCGACCTCTGAACCTTACTCCTCGTCAAAAGTCTGCAACATAATACGTTGCAGCCCGAGAACGGGTCAGCACATGGAATATGCTGGCAATGTAACACAATAGAGCAATAACAGAATAATGCTACCACTACATGCATATTTGGCTGGTGGGAAGCTCTATGGTTACAGTTTTGCGAAAAGCCAATTTTTCCCTACTTCAAAGGAATCAATTTTAATTTAACTATCATGGTGGTTGAAACATCATTTGAGAAGGTAACCCCAACTCAATGATCCCAATTAGAAGTAATTAACAACCCAAGCAATATTAATTTTAAGAGTGTTGAGATACATGTGAATACTCAAGTACTAGATACTCAGAATTGTCCATAACCGGGGACACGGCTAACCATGATTAGATTGTACACTCTGCAGAGGTTTATGACTTTTCCCATAAGACTCGATCGCCTCCGTTGATTCTCGCACCGCATGGTGTTTGAGAGACGGATGACCGAGACACGCCTTCGAAGCATTAACTCTCTACTCCGGGCAGACCATACCAAACCTACAAACCCACTACCTGCTGATCCACCTCTTCAAGAGCTTCACGCAACTTACTCAAACTATGCTAGAGCCCATAATAGCTTGCGGCTGCACACGGAAGTTTCTAGCATGAATAGACTCAGTTCCCTTTGAGCCTGGGTGGCGGTCCATAGGAGAATCACACGGTAACCCCGGGATTTCCAAAATAAAGCAGTAATCATCGGTAACCCCAGTGCCTCAATCCACCCAGATGTGTATTAAAGTTGCCACCTTAAGTAAACCATTAATTATCAATCTCACATCTGTCATGGATATCGCTCAAACCCAATCCACGTCTACGAGCATAGCATGGCAATATAAGCATAACGTAGAAGTAACTCCCAATGGTTTGATAATAAACAGGATAATAGGTTCTACCTCATCAACTACTTCCCAATACCCACATGTTAAAAGCATCCTAAGCATGCAATGTTTGAGGATTGAAACTAATGCATAAAAACTGGGTATGAAAAGAGTATGATCAATGTGTTACTTGCCTTGCTGACGATCCGGGTATCCTAGAGACTCGTAGTAACACGCTCCGCACTCCGGGAATTCTAACGCAAGCAAACAATAACATACATAAGCAACAATCAAATATGCACAAGTAGAACTCCAAATAAAAGAGTTTGACCAGAGAGTTCAACTTAAGAACTCTGGTTTGCAAAAAGAATCAAATCAAACAAAGCAACGAAACTCAAACGGCAAAAGAAACAGCTTCGTTTTGTTATTCTGGATCTAAGTCAAATTTTACAGAAGAAAAATCTTGTTTGAGTTGATTATTCGGAAAGAGGGTTTCGAGATGAAACTCCAGGTGCTTGAATCGCCTGATTCCGATAAACGAGCGAAAAGATAAACAGGTTTGAAAATCGGATCAGAAATCGCGATCAGAATAATCGCGGAATAAATCCGATAAAAAGAAAAAACGACGAGCTGCTAAACGGACGAACGTTCGTTAGCAGAAACTAAACAGTGAACGCGTTCGTTAAAACGAACGGACGAACGGACGTTCGCTAAGCAAATAAACCGGGAAAAAAATAAACCGATCTAGAAAAAAAATGATCTAGGGTTTTCAAAAAAAACCGAGGGGTTTATTTAAGAAAACCGGCGGCGGGGTCGGGTACCTCCGGCGAGGCTCGTCCGGCGGGGCGGCGGCTCGCGGGCTTGGCGACAATGGCGGGCGGGGCTGCGGGCTGCGGCGGGAGGTGGCGGCGGCTCGGCGGCGGCGGATCGGGCTGCGCGGCGGGCGGCGGGTGGCGGTGGTGGTGTAGCGGCGGTGTAGCGGCGGGCGGCGACTTATAAAGGGTCAGGGCTGCTTGGGCGAGGGGCGCCTGGGTGGAGTCCGCTCGGAGCCGCCCTCGGCGTCCGTCTGCAGCCCAGACGTGCTGTGCTGGGAAAAGCGGCGGCGGTGGCTGGCCGGGCTGCTCTCGGCGGACCTTGACCCGATCGGCGAGGTTTTTTTTTTTAACATTCACCAAGAAAAACTCCTATAAAATAAATAAAATCTAAAAATTCCAAATCAAGTTTTCTCCGTCTAAATAAAATATTTAGAACAAGATGAACTTTTCTTGGCCCCTAAAATGCAATTTTAAAACATGCAACATTTTTTCTAGGGCAATAAAATCCTCAATAAATTCAAATAAAATCCCAAAATGATTTTAACATTTTTCCTCCGATATTTCAATTATTTTGGAGAAGTCATATTATCTCCCTCTTTTTAAATATTTAAAATGAAATATTTTTCCGAGAGAAAATAATTAAAATCAAATCCTCGCCTTCACTATTTGATAAAATTTCAAATATGAAAGTTAGAAAATCCCCAACTCTCTCCGAAGGTCCTTGAGTTGCGTAGGATTTCGAGGATTGCAAATGAAAAATAAATGAAAATATGATATGCATGGATGATCTATGTATAACATGCCAAATTGGAAATTTGGGATGTTACATGGCAAGAGTGACAGAAGCTTCAACCTAGCATAGAAATTGATGCATATGGGATTGAAGGGGGGCCAATATATCTTAATGCTATGGTTGGGTTTTACCTTAATGGACGTTAGTAGTTGCGGATGCTTGCTAATAGTTCCAATCATAAGTGCATAGAATTCCAAGTCAGGGATGACATGCTAGCAGTGGCCTCTCCCACATAAAACTTGCTATCGGTCTAGTAAAGTAGTCAATTGCTTCGGGACAATTTCACAACTCCTACCACCACTTTTCCACACTCGCTATACTAACTTTACTGCTTCTTTACCTAAACAGCCCCTAGTTTTTATTTACGTGCTCTTTATATTCTTGCTAGTTTTATACTTGTTCTAGGTAAAGCGAATGTCAAGCGTGCGTAGAGTTGTATCGGTGGTCGATAAAACTTGAGGGAATATTTGTTCTACCTTTAGCTCCTTGTTGGGTTCGACACTCTTACTTATTGATAGAGGCTACAATTGATCCCCTATACTTGTGGGTTATCACGCATCTAGGTTGAAAAAGGGAAAATCAATAGCTAAGGAACGAGTCTCGTGTCTCTTGGTTGAAAAAGGGTGAAAAGGGTAGAAAGGCATGACAACACAATAGAGAATGACCAGGTCGATCGGTTTGTTGTCCTCACATAGGAAAAAGGTGGCTAAAGAGAACAATATTGGGACGTGAACCACATATGCTGCCTGGATATTTGTTGCTCTGTGCACCACTCTATGCATCCGCGGAGGTACATCGTACTGGTGCTCCCACTGTCCTAATGGGCATCCCATGCTCTTATTGCCACTTTTTTGCTGTTAGTATAACGCCAGCGGTAAAGTCAAGCAATGCTACTGCTAAAGTGATGCCAGATTTAACTAATGCCGCACTCACTCTAATGCCACCGATAAATTTAAGCAATGCCATTTAAAGTCACTGGATTATTTCAGGGTTGGCTGTTGATTGTGGATGTATTAAAGATTTTTCAGCTAAGGCATTCAAATGTTGTTGCACAACCAGTATACCAAAGATGAAACTTGTTACTACCTTCAGATTTTTGCACTGTTAATGCTTATAGATTACATACCTGTCTATTACATACTGACATCATGATGTAATGTTAAGTCATTTCTTTTTATACAGTGTCACTGAATTGTCAAGGCGGTGATGGCATTTTATTGTAGTTGAACTGCACAAAATATGCTTAAAAGAAGAGGAAATGTCAGGAATGGTTCACTTTTTCAGAAAAAACTATATATGCCTTCCTGACATCAGCCGTTGTTGCCTTATTTGTTCCTTCAAACAGGTGGTTAGAAACAGTCTTGCTACCTTTTCCCATTAAGAAATTGGAATGCTTATATTTGTGAGTCTATGCTTCAACTAGTGCCACTTTTATAGTAATCACACTTTCAATATCTATTCAAATAGGGATGCTCGATTTTAGTGGAACTGCACAAAAAGTCCAAATGGTTCAACATTAGGAGCATGTTTTCTTCCAAATCTTTATATCCAATTGGTGGCACTGTGAGCTGTTCATTACGAAGGTACATGGTTTGCTACTATCTTTCTACTCTTTTTGTACTGTCATTAGATAGTAATATTAGTGGTTTGCATGTGAATTTATTGGCAGGGTGGACCTCATTGGAGGTGCAGGACATGATTCAATGATTGGATGCTCAATTTCGGTTGTATCAATTTCACCTTTTCCATCACTGCGAACATGGATATCCTTGGTCTGATGAAGAATATGCGCTATATTTCTGCTCTGAACCAGCAAATCAATTCAGTACGAAATTGTCCAGGGCCAAACATGACCTCATCAAATTGTCCAGTGCAAAACATGACAGATGCTAAGCAGAAGAGGCGTGTTTAAACCAAAAATATAAGGCGGGGCATATGTTTACTAGCTGGTTGATATTTGTGCAGACAAATGTCTGCCCGAACAAACAAAGTGACCGCAATTTTGGTGGAACTACACAAAAGAATAGTATAGTCACTGCATGCAGTGCCATTTGAAAATAGACATAGAAAGGCTGGATAGTCACTTCATGGACTGCACAAAAGTAGTAATGTAGTATTTATTGGCCAACACTAAGTGCTTCATTGCTTTGGTCTGATTATACAATGGGCATCATTTTGCCTAAGTTAAAGTTTGTATTCCAAAAATAGTCTCGCCGTGTGATCGAGAGAAGACCAAATCATATTGCAGTGGATGTTCCTCCGTCATGTGTGTTTCATTCTCATGGTTCCAGCTGTTGGTGAAACCACTTACGTTTGCAAGAGGAATTGTAGACTTCAGAAACAAATTTGACTTTCACTCTGTACTGAATGTTGGCCCAGAGAAGCATCCATGTTAGTAGGAAGACCAGATGTTTTTTCTAGATCTTTGCTTTTGGAGCTACATTTTTGTATATGATCTGTGAATCATTGAGATGCATTAACATGATACTAGTTGGTTGTGAATTTGGGCTACTAATGTGAACATATTACAATGCCAGGCCTGTGAGTCTCGTGTGAACATTTCAAACGGATCGGCTCCTACTACTGTGCACATCATGATCCTTATTTATGTGTTCTCAGTGTTTACAAGTTACTAGCAGTTCCTTATTTCTGTTTGCTCAGTGTTTACAAGTTACTTATTGATCACTAGCTAGCCTACTAATACGCTCCTGGTAGTTTTAGTTGTGATGCAAGATCCAAAGGTGGCAGTTTTCTGAATATAAATGCCTACCTCTGAAGAAACTGACAAGCTGTTCTGAAGAAAATGCCATGCGAATCTGAAGAAACTGCCAGCAAAAACGTTCGCAAATGCCTTATCTCCCAGGGAATTTCATCAGCTAATGTCATCCTACACGTACACTATCCGACCTACTCGATCCTACACATACACTATCTGACCTACTCGATCCTACACGTACACTATCCGACCTACTCGATCCTACACGAATAAATAGCAGATCACGCACGTACTACCTCCTTTCCGGTTTGCAGGGCTCAATTCAAAAATCCCACCAAGGTAGATGATGAGTGGTGGAATCATTTTTGACAAGGAGGGAGTACCTCATCTGGATGATTCGAGTGCACTCGTTTGACCGTCATGCCAATGTGCGACCTAGCGCAAATGGGACGCACCACTAACGGGACGGGATGGCACATCAGTTTTTCTAATTATCCACGGTAAGCTGGTGATACGTCGCCAACGTATCTACTTTTCCAAACACTTTTGCCCTTGTTTTGGACTCTAACTTGCATGATTTGAACGAAACTAACCCGGACAGATGCTGTTTTCGGCAGAACTGTCATGGTGTTGTTTATTGTGCAGAAAACAAAAGTTCTCGGAATGACCTGAAAATCCACGGAGATAACTTTTGGAAAATATAAAAAATACTGGCGAAAGAATCAAGGCCAGGGGGCCCACACCTTGTCCACGAGGGTGGGGGCGCGCCCCCTGTCTCGTGGGCCCCCTGATGCTCCACCGACCTCGACTCTAACACTATATATTCCGTTTCACGGAGAGAAAAATCAGAGAGAAAGTTTCATCGCGTTTTACGAAACGGAGCCGCCGCCAAGCCCTAATCTCTCTCGGGAGGGCTGATCTGGAGTCCGTTCGGGGCTCCGGAGAGGAGGGTTTGTCGCCGTCGTCAACATCAACCATCCTCCATCACCAATTTCATGATGCTCACCGCCGTGCGTGAGTAATTCCATCGTAGGCTTGCTGGACGGTGATGGGTTGGATGAGATTTACCATGTAATCAAGTTAGTTTTGTTAGGGTTTAATCCCTAGTATCCACTATGTTCTGAGATTGATGTTGCTATGACTTTGCTATGCTTAATGCTTGTCAATAGGGCCCGAGTGCCATGATTTCAGATCTAAACCTGTTATGTTTTCATGAATATACGTGAGTTCTTGATCCTATCTTGCAAGTCTATAGTCACCTATTATGTGTTATGATCCGACAACCCCGAAGTGACAATAATCGGGATACTTCTCGGTGATGACCGTAGTTTGAGGAGTTCATGTATTCACTATGTGCTAATGCTTTGTTCCGATTCTCTATTAAAAGGAGGCCTTAATATCCCTTAGTTTCCACTAGGACCCCGCTGCCACGAGAGGGTAGGACAAAAGATGTCATGCAAGTTCTTTTCCATAAGCACGTATGACTATATTCAAAATACATGCCTACATTGCATTGATGAACTAGAGCTACTTCTGTGTCACCCTATGTTATAAATATTACATGAGGAATCGCATCCGACATAATTATCCATCACCGATCCAATGCCTACGAGCTTTTCACATATTGTTCTTCGCTTATTTACTTTACTGTTGTTACTGTTACAATTACTACAAAACTGCTATCTTTACTTTTGCCACTGTTACCTTTACTTCCATACTACTTTGCTCCTAATACTTTGCTGCAGATACTAAGTTATCCAGGTGTGGTTGAATTGACAACTCAACTGCTAATACTTAAGAATATTCTTTGTCTGCCCTTGTGTCGAATAAATAAATTTGGGTTGAATACTCTACCCTCGAAAGCTGTTGCGATCCCCTACACTTGTGGGTTATCAAGACTAATTTCTAGCGCCGTTGCCGGGGAGCATAGATCTATTCTTTGAGTCACTTGAGATTTATATCTGATGATCACTATGAGGAACTTGAAAGACAAAAGAACTAAGATTTTTCCCTCAACTACGAGGGGAGGTAAGGAACTGCCATCTAGCTCTGCACTAGATTCTCCTTCTGTTTTGAGTAAGCTTGTGAAACCTAAACCTGCTACTGCTTTGAATTCTGATATGTCGCATGTTATTGATGATGCCACTTCTGCTATGCATGATACTTATGATGAAACTACTTTTGTGCTTGATACTACTTTGGCATTAGGTGAATTTCTTGATGAACAACTTGCTAGGGTTAGAGAGAACAAAATTTTTGAAGATGAAATTATTGATGATAGTGATGATGAAGGTTCTCCCCCTGATTATGAATTGCCTGTTGTTCCTGAGGGTTATGTTATGGATGAAGAAGCTGCTAGAGCTATTTTTGCTTGCAATGATAGATATGATCTTAAGAAGTTATTAGCTAAATGGAAGCAGCAATACCTTAATACTAGAATGAAACATGACCCCGCTTTTGCTACTTCACCTATATGTGTTACTGATAAGGATTATGAATTCTCTGTTGATCCTGAAATAGTTACCTTGGTTGAATCTAATCCTTTTTATAGCTATGAATCTAAAACTGTTGTGGCGCATCTTACCAAGTTAAATGATATAGCCACCCTGTTTACCAATGATGAGAAGTCTCGCTATTATTATATCCTTAAGATATTCCCATTCTCATTAAAGGGTGATGCTAAAACTTGGTTTAATTCTCTTGATCCTGGTTGTGTGTGTAGTCCCCAGGATATAATTTATTACTTCTCTGCTAAATATTTCCCTGCTCATAAGAAACAGGCTGCCTTGCGGGAAATATATAATTTTGTGCAAATCAAAGAAGAGAGTCTCCCACAAGCTTGGGGGAGGCTTTTCCGATTACTTAATGCTTTGGCTGATCATCCTCTTAAGAAAAATGAAATACTTGATATCTTTTATAATGGACTAACCGATGCGTCCAAGGACTACTTGGATAGTTGTGCTGGTTGTGTTTTCAGGGAAAGAACAGTCGACCAAGCTGAATTACTATTGAATAATATGTTGACTAATGAAAATAGTTGGACTCTTCCTGAGCCAATTCCTGAGGCAATTCATGAGCCAATTAAGCCAACTCCTGAGCCTATTCCTAAACCAACTCCGAAGAAAAGGGGCGTTCTATTTCTCAGTCCTGAAGATATTCAAGAGGCAAAGAAATCAATGAAAGAAAAAGGTATTAAAGTTGAAGATGTTAAGAGTTTACCTCCTGTTAAAGAAATACATGGTCTTAATCTACCTATTGAAGAAACACATTGTCTTGATAACCCGACACAGGTAGTAAAGGTAAATTCTCACTATAGATACGATAAAGTTGAAATCCCCTCTACTAAATTTCATAGCCCATGTTTAGATGGATTTGATGACTTTATGGCTAGACAAGAAAGTTTTAATGCTTATGTCGGTAGAGAATTAAAGAATAATGCTTTTGAGATTGGACGCTTGAGTGATTATATGGCTAGAGTTAAAGGTGAACTTAAACTCATTAGCAAATATGCTTCTATGGTCACCACTCAAGCTGAACAAGTACTTAAAGCTCAAAGTGATTTGCTCGATAAATTAAATAATAAACATGATTTTGCTGTTAGAGTGGCTACTAGAACTGGTAGAATGACTCAGGAACCTTTGTATCCTGAAGGCCACCCGAAGAGAATCGAGCAGGATTCTCAGAGAAATAATTTAGAGGCACCTAGTTCTTCCAAAAAGAAGAAAAAGAAAAATTATAGGACTTTGCATGCTTCTAGTGAACCTGTTGCAGACACACCTGAGAATCCCAATGATATTTCTATTTCCGATGCTGAAACACAATCGGTGATGAACATGAACCTAGTGATAATGTTAATGATAATGTTCATGTTGATGCTCAACCTAGCAATAATAATGAAGTAGAGGTTGAACCTGTTGTTGATCTTGATAACCCACAATCAAAGAATCAACTTTATGATAAGAGAGATTTTGTTGCTAGGAAGCACGGTAGAGAAAGAGAACCATGGGTTCAGAAACCCATGCCCTTTTCTCCTAAACCATCGAAGACAAAGGATGATGAGGATTTTGAGCGCTTTGCTGAAATGATTAGACCTATCTTCTTACGTATGCGCTTGACTGATATGCTTAAATTAAATCCTTATGCTAAATATATGCAGGATATCATTACAAATAAAAGAAAGATACCGGAAGCTGAAATTTCCACCATGCTTGCTAATTATACTTTTAAAGGTGGAATACCAAAGAAACTTGGAGATCCAGGGGTACCGACTATACCGTGCTCCATTAAAAGAAATTATGTTAAAACTGCTTTATGTGATCTTGGAGCCGGTGTTAGTGTTATGCCTCTCTCTTTATATCGTAGACTTGAATTGAATAAGTTGACACCTACTGAAATATCTTTGCAAATGGCTGATAAATCAACTGCTATACCTGTCGGCATTTGTGAGGATGTGCCTGTTGTGGTTGCAAATGTCACTATCTTAACGAACTTTGTTATTCTTGATATTCCCAAGGACGATAGTATGTCAATTATCCTTGGTAGACCTTTTTTGAATACTGCAGGGGCTGTTATTGATTGCAACAAAGGCAATGTCACTTTTCATGTTAATGGTAATGAGAATATGGTACACTTTCCGAGGAAACAACCTCAAGTTCATAGCATCAATTCTATTGGAAAAGTTCCAACTATCATTATTGGAGGTTTTGAATTTCCTCTTCCTACTGTCAAGGAAAAGTATGATATCCTTATTGTTGGGGATGTTCATATCCCTGTTGAGGTAACCTAGTGTTATTCGAAATTTCTCCAGTTCCGTGTTATTCGGAATGAGTTTGTTAACAAGACTTTATCAACCTTGTTAGTGGATTCATTTTGATGATCATGAGATGGATGAAACTAGAAGGAACAACCTTCTGTACCCTCTCTTTACTTTCTGTTATTTAGAATAAATAAAGCAAAAATAGTATTATCTGTCTGTTTTCTGAATTATCCGTGCAATAAAAAATATCCCGAAAATAGAAGTGCTCCAAATGCCCTGCAAATTTAGTATGATTTTTATGGATTATTTGAGGATTTTAGGCATTGAGGACACTGCAGGGGGGGCAAGCACCTGGCCACGAGGGTGGAGGGCGCGCCCACACCCCCTGGGCACACCCCCCTATCTCGTGGGCCCACGGTGGCCCCCCTCCACTTATTCCTGCACCCACACACTTCATATTCCTCCCAAAAAAATCCCCATCCAGCTCAAGCACGAGTTCTAGCTCATTTTGCTGCGATCTTCGATCTCCTTGCTCAAAGCTCCACTCTCAAAACTGCTTTGGGAGATTGTTGCTTGGTATGTGACTCCTCCATTGGTCCAATTAGTTTTTGTTCTAGTGCTTTATTCATTGCAAAGTTTTGCTTCCTAGGTGACCCTGTTCTTGAGCTTGCATGTCAAATTTATGAGGTCCCAAGTAATTCTAATGCATGATATAGGCTCTAGGCACTTGTGGGAGTAGTTGCTACCAATCTTGTTTAGTTTGATTCACTTTTATTTTGAAGTTACTAAAAATTTCAGAAATTTTTCAGAAAAAGAAATATGTCCAGGAGAATGTACCAAGGTGGTTCCTCAACAAAGAGAGAACCTAGGCATGCTATGCGCGAGCAAGACGATGAACCACCAAGGGAAGCCGAAGTGCGGGCTTGCGAGTGGCCATCAGAAGAGTTTATGGTCAATGCAGGCATCAAGGATGAATTTGACGTGTATGTGCGTAACGCCGATCTTGAGGACTTCATACAAGATAAGTGTCCTCAGTACTACCAATTGGCTGATTCATTCGTGGTTTAAATTTTCATCTTCGCGTAATTCTCAGAATGTCCTATTTGATATTTATGATGAATCTTATACCATAAACCTAGAAGATTTTACTACTGCTTGCAAATTCCCGTAGTGGGGCAATGTTGAACCCCACAAATCTGAGCATAAAGATTTTCTAGCTAGTATCACCATGGGAGAATCTAGGGATATAGCACAAGCTACCATAGGGAGCATTCACTTTCCTGCTATACATTATTTTGCTCTTTTCATTGGTAGATGCATTAACGGTAAAGATGAAGCATGTCACATGTGTGTCCCTGATCTTTGTGTCCTCAAGAGTGCTGTATTAGGTAATAAAGACTACAACTTGGGGGCAATAGTTGCATGTAGGTTGCATAATAATGGTATATCTGGAGATTTATTTGGTGGAATTTATGTGACCCGTGTTGCTAATTATCTTGGTATACCCCCACGCGAGGGTGATATGGTGTTGCCTCCCGCTTATTTAGATTATGACACTATGGTCGGGCACCGTTTTCTTTTGAGGAATGAACAATTCCTCCAGTATCGACTAATCTTTGACAGACGTCGCGCTGTCCATGTTACTCTCCCTACTCCTTCCCTTTTTGATTACCAGGCAAGATGGAGATATGTTGTTACCAGGGAGGAGGCAGCCGAACACAAGGGGAGAGCGGAGGCAGCTCGTTAACATGCCGCAGCTTAGGATGCATTGGCTGATGCATCTCAGTATGACCCCAGTTATAAATTCGGATATCAGCTAGGCTACCCTTGGCATTAGACCAACTTAGGCCAAAAGCCTAAGCTTGGGGAGTACGTATTTCTCACTGACTTTACATTCATGTTCACACAGTATTCTAGTTGTCGGTGCTCATACTCTTTCATTGTATTATCCATGCTAGTTTAATTTCTTTTTCTAGCTTTCTTCTTGTGTGTTTGATAGACCTTTAGAAAAACTAAAAAAATTAGTTAGTTTAATTTCCATGCTTGTAGTAGTAATTAAAAAGAAAATCCAAAAGGATTTCTCGTTCTTCTTTTGCTTGTTGGGAGCTTTCCCGTGTAAATAGTTTTATTTCTTTTCTTTCCTTTGGGGTCGAGAGTACAAGACCATAATGAAAATGCTTAGTGGCTCTCATATGCATGATCGTTGATTTAACTTAGAGCCCATATTACTTGTCTTCTCTCTTGAATTGAATGCTTGTAAATTCCAGCTTAGTCCAATGCACATGCAATATTATTATTATACACACCGTTCGGTCGTGCAAGTGAAAGGCAATAATGACGATATATGATGGACTGATTGAGAGGAGAAAAGCTGGTATGACCTTGACCTCTTGTTTTTGTAAATATGATGAGTTCATCGTTCCTGATTCAGCCTATTATGAATAAACATGTTTGCAATGACATTTAGAGATCATAGTTACTTATGCCATGCTTAATTAGCTATGAGTTTATAATGGTTTACCTTGTGTGCCAACATGCTATTAAAATGATTGTGATGTGGTATGATGGGATCCTCCTTTGAATGAATTGAGTGACTCGACTTGGCACATGTTCACGCATGTAGTTGAAACAAATCAACATAGCCTTCACGATATTTATGTTCATGGTGGATTATATCCTACTCATGCTTGTACTTGGTGTAAATTAATTTTAATGCATGTTCATGACTGTTGTCGCTCTCTCAGTTGGTCGCTTCCCAGTCTTTTGCTAGCCTTCACCTGTACTAAGCGGGAATACTGCTTGTGCATCCAAACTCCATAAACCCCAAAGTTATTTCATATGAGTCCACCATACCTTCCTATATGCGGTATCTACCTGTCGTTCCAAGTAAATTTGTATGTGCCAAACTCCAAACCTTCAAATGAAATTCTGTTTTGTATGCTCGAGCAGCTCATGTTTCAACTAGGGTTGTCTGTATCTTCCATGCTAGGTGGGTTATTCTCAAGAGGAGTGGACTCTGCTCCTCATTCACGAGAAAATGGCCGGTCACCGGGATGCCCAGTCCCATGATCAAAAAGATCAAAGCAAATCAAAATAATTAAACAAAACTCCCCCAGGGCTGTTGTTAGTTGGAGGCACTCGTTGTTTCGAGCAAGCCATGGATTGATGCTTGTTGGTGGTGGGGGAGTATAAACTTTTACCATTCTGTTTGGGAACCGCCTATAATCTATGTAGCATGGAAGATATTGCCATCTCATAGTTGTTGTGTTGACAGTGAAAGTATACCGCTCAAAATGTTATTCATCTCTATTTTAAAATCGAGCTCCGGCACCTCAACAAATCCCTGCTTCCCTCTGCGAAGGGCCTATCTATTTACTTTTATGTTGAGTCATCACCTTCTTATTAAAAAGCACCCGCTGGAGAGCACACTGTCATTTGCATTCATTACTATTAGTTTATATTGGGTATGACTTGACTGGATCTCTTTTACCATGAATTACACTGTTTAGTCAGTCCTTGATCTTTAAAGGTGCTCTGCATTTATGTTTTGCGGTCTCAGAAAGGGCTAGCGATATCATCTTGTTATATCATATTATGATTGTTTTGAGAAAGTGTTGTCATCTGAGTTTTATTATTATTGCTCACTAGCTGATTATGCCATTGATATGAGTAAATGTGAGACCTAAGTGTTATTGTGAATATGGTTAGTTCATAATCTTTGCTTAAAACTTGAATGTTGGCTTTACATATTTACAACAACAAGAGCAAATAGAGTTTGTAAAAGTTTTTCTTTATCACTTTCATATCAACTGAATTGCTTGAGGACAAGCAAAGGTTTAAGCTTGGGGGACTTTTGCCCTTGTTTTGGACTCTAACTTGCATGATTTGAATGAAACTAACCCGGACTGATGTTATTTTTAGCAGAACTGCCATGGTGTTGTTTATTGTGCAGAAAACAAAAGTTCTTAGAATGACCTGAAAATCCACGGAGATAACTTTTGGAAAATATAAAAAATACTGGAGAAAGAATCAAGGTCAGGGGGCCAACACCACATCCCACGAGGGTGGGGCGCGCCTCACCTGGCGCGCCGCCTCAAGCGCGCGCCCACGCTGGCCCCGGATGCTCCACCGACCTCAACTCCAACTCTATATATTCCGTTTCGCGGAGAAAAAAATCAGAGAGAAAGTTTCATCGCGTTTTACGATACGGAGCTGCCGCCAAGCCCTAATATCTCTCGGGAGGACTAATCTGGAGTCCGTTCGGGGGCTCCGGAGAGGGGGATTCGTCGCCGTTGTCATCATCAACCATCCTCCATCACCAATTTCATGATGCTCACCGTCGTGTGTGAGTAATTCCATTGTAGACTTGCTGGACGGTGATGGGCTGGATGAGATTTACCATGTAATCAAGTTAGTTTTGTTAGGGGTTAATCCCTAGTATCCACTATATTCTGAGATTGATGTTGCTATGACTTTGCTATGCTTAATGCTTGTCACTAGGGCCCGAGTTCCATGATTTAAGATCTGAACCTATTATGTTTTCATGAATATATGTGAGTTCTTGATCCTATCTTGCAAGTCTATAGTCACCTATTATGTGTTATGTTCCGACAACCCCGAAGTGACAATAATCGGGATACTTCTCCGTGATGACCGTAGTTTGAGGAGTTCATGTGTTCACTATGTGCTAATGCTTTGTTCCGGTTCTCTATTAAAAGGAGGCCTTAATATCCGTTAGTTTCCACTAGGACCCCGCTGCCACGGGAGGGTAGGACAAAAGATGTCATGCAAGTTCTTTTCCATAAGCACGTATGACTATATTCGGAATACATGCCTACATTACATTGATGAACTGGAGCTAGTTCTTTGTCACCCTATGTTATAACTATTACATGAGGAATCGCATCCGACATAATTATCCCTCACTGATCCAATGCCTACGAGCTTTTCACATATTGTTCTTCGCTTATTTACTTTACCATTGCTACTGTTACAATTACTACAAAACTGATGTCTTTACTTTTGCCACTGTTACCTTTACTTCCATACTACTTTGCTACTAAATACTTTGCTGCAGATACTAAGTTATCCAGGTGTGGTTGAATTGACAACTCAACTGCTAATACTTAAGAATATTCTTTGGCTCCCCTTGTGTCGAATCAATAAATTTGGGTTGAATACTCTACCCACGAAAGCTGTTGCGATCCCCTACACTTGTGGGTTATCAGCTGGCGCGCTAATCCATGCCTGCTTATGCAATGAATTCTGATGACCGTCGCATTTTCCGCGACATGCTACTTCAACTACCTTGGTTGGTGAGATTTTTTATGACCGTCGTGTTTCCCGCGACACGCTGCTACATGTACACTATCCGCCTATAACTATTGGTTCCCGACGTTCTCCAGTAGCACTGTCACCCAACTCGCCCTATCGGCTCCCCTCACAACCCCCGCCGGCCCGACATCGATCGCCACTTGCCCTCGCTCTCGCCATGTCCCTTATGCCCCCGAATGTCCGCAATAGGCGACGCCAAAGGCGCTCACCGTGGGAGCTAGTGTTCGGTTATTCACCGGAAGGAAGACGGAGGGAGGAGGCATTCTATCGGTCTTTAGATGGCAATGCAGAGGTCGAGGACTTGTTAGAGAGCGACCGCCTAGCGGAGGAGCAGCGTATCGCCGATTTGCGCTGCCAGCGGGGCATGGAGCAGCAGCGCACCGCCGCTTTGAGTCGCGAGCAGAGCGCCCACGACTGGGTCGACTACGTGGAGGCCGACGCCCGACAAATAGCCCTAGAGGTTGTCGGGCACGCACGCGTGCGCGACGCCAAATTTTACTACCAGCTCGTCAAGTGGGTTTCCCGTTTAGAAGCCGAAGCTTCGGTGGACCACGTCGGCATGGAAAGGGCCAACGCGTGCGAGCAACACGCCCTATCGTACCTCCGGCAAGTCCGAGGTAAGGAGGAGGACGTCGGTGCCGGCATTTAGCGTGTACCGCATATGGCGACCGACATCGTCTAGTTAGCTAGGAGTAAGTCAGTACTTGTACACTAGGGTATTAGTGGGAGTAGATAGTTAACTTGGCTATGATGGTTGTCAACATGGAAGTTCAGTACTCTATATCTGGTCAGACCTGTTACTTTGCTCTGTATGTTGAACTTTCCGTGTGAACGTATGGAATGGGTTGTCATTTTTTAAATGGGTTGTATTTGCCCGCCACGGGTTTAGAGGCTGACATCTCTGCCTACTAGGTTGACGCATACACAATCAGGAGATGATTGTGCGTGGAGAAGATGACAGCAGGGACCCACCAGGGTCACGGCAATACGCAAGCAAGTGCCTCCTTATTTCAAGCCAGAAAAATGGTTCCTCCTAATGGATCTCTGACATCTGGGTCCCATGCCATTGTCAACGTAGTCAATAAACGAGAGAATTACACAACGAGTGGCTGACACGAGGGACCCAGTAGCTTGCCCAGTTTTTTTGAGGGAAGTAGCTTGCCCAGTTATCTTTGTTTTTGAGATGAAAGCAGGGTGTCAACTGGGTTGTGCGGGGCACTCTGGTCTGTCTAGCCAGTCTTTTCTTTATTGTTTACCACAAGACCAGCCCAGTAGTTTTTTTTCTTTCTAAAAATGGCTAGCCCGGTATTTTGTTCTTTTGCAGAATACCCAACCGAGGCCTACTTGCTTTGTCAGCCCTGCTGGGCTGCAAATATTTCAAGACGAGAAAATGGACTATCAGTAATGAGAAATGGGTTGTACATTTTTAAAACAAATCAAACCGGCAATTAGTTTCAACTTTCTTTTTTTCATTTCGAGATTTTAAATTCCGTTGATTTATATGCATGGACAATTATTTGGATTTTATATTGATATGAATTTATTTTTCAAATTAGTTTAAATGTGACTCAAAATGTCGGGATTAAAAACAGTTGGCCGCACCGAAATATGCAAAATTTCGTATAATTTTTAATCGTGGCCACAATATGGGTTGTAATGCTAACAAAAAGAAGATGGGTTCCAAAAAAATCCTTAAGAATTAGCGAATGGGCTGTAAATTATTAGAAATAATGGCAGATGGGTTGTATGTTGTTTTCCACACATTTGAGGCTGACTTGTACGCCTACTATAGGTTGACGCATACGCTTTCCTAGAAAAAAAAGGTCGACGCACACGCAACGCCGTGTCAACTTAGTCAACACGCGAGAGTAGTGATTGTTGGATGTCCATCCAACGGCCGTCGTGCTTCTTCAATCTCTCCTCTTCCTGCTCCAGCCGCTCAAACAAGCACCAGGACCGTGATGCTCCCTCCTCCGTGACATTGTCTTTGTCACAAGCAGCCTCACCGCCCCACCGTACTCCCATCGCTGGCCTAGCCATCCCTCTACTCACCCACACCTGTTGTTATTCTCCGGCGAGGGCAAATGAACCAGTAAACCCTCGCACTCCCCTCCGCGTGGGAAACAACTGCCGAGTCTTCCCTGGCTCCATGTCGTTCCCTTCCTAGGCCTCGCCGTCGTCCACCGCCCTGGTGCTCTCGGTGCAGCGTGGTCAACGTGGTCAACAAACAACATCCATCAGAAGTGGACTGTACGTGGAGAGGCTGACAGCTGGGTCCACGGTCGCACGCAAGGAAATGCCTCCTTATTACACGCAAAATAATGATTCCTCCACCTGACAACTGGGACCCACCAGAAGGGCCTCTCAGATTTCATGAAAAAAGTTCCCCTGGCGGCGGTCGGACCCACCAGCTATATCTTCGCACGCAAGGAAGTGCCTCCTTATTACGACAAAAAAATGAATACTCCCCCTGCTAGCTGGGACCCACCATAGTGGGAGGCTGACTTGTGGGCCTACTAAGTTGATGGGGACGGAGGGCTTTGTCAACTTAGTCAATATGAATGATTCTAGCTCCAGTGACCGCACGATGTCCATCCAACGATCGTACTGCTTCTTCAACCTCTCACTACTACACGATGCTGCTAACGCGACACTATGATCAGAAACCCTTCGAGAAACTGTGTGTGATGCAATAATCGCAAAAGGTGGTGCATGAAAACCGTCAAAAATGTATAAAACGTCTGTGATGATGGATGTATCAAACACGATTTAGATTTTAGTTGCATGTGCGATGAAGGGCATACGGTTTAGTTCAATTAACTGTTTGCGATGAGGAGGAACAAAAGAAACGGGCAGCCAGATGAAGGCGTGTGTGATACACAGCATACGGTTCACTCGGATGAAATTTTGTGATTAGGCAACAAGAAATGGGCATCCAGATGAAGGTGTGTGCGACAGCATACGGTTCGCTCGGATGAATTGTTTGTGATTAGGCAACACAAAAGAAATGGACAGCCAGATCAAGATGTGTGCGATATACGCATGCGGTTCACACGGCCCTTGTTGTTAGTGTGTGACCTCTGTGGCAACCGTTCGCTCCCCACTAGCCTCTTATTGTACCGTGGCAACCGTCCATCGCCCCTTCGCCTTTTCCCTCTCGATTTGGAACTGTTGTCGCACGCTCTTCCTCCCTCCATTTGCCATCACCCTTCCTTCTGCCATTGTTCGATCATCTTCTCCATGGAGGGAACAGGCCCGGAAACGACCCCGTTATTCTTGCCCCGATCTGAAAGATGACGTGGTGGAGGAAGTCATTGATCGGTGCGACGTCATCACCTCGGCTAGCATGACAGGTTCGTTCAAGACCATTCTTGACTCAACTAATAACATCATTACAAGGAACCCAAGGGTCCAGGAGCAGTTTGATCTCCCCTATCTTCTTCGCCGTGACCTGCCGGTGGCGGCGCGGGACGAGGAAGCCTCGCCTTGTGCAAGTGGATGCCACTTGATAATGATACGTATGATGTTAAGATGCCATTGCTTGAGGGCAAGGCTTGGGCAGGCGCAAATGGAGATTGGGTTGTTTATATTGGGTACAACTGCGAGTGGGAACATGTGAATGTGTACACTCATCACCGGGTTCCACTTCCAAAAATCTCAGACGACTGCCCAGAGGTTGAGTACACTGGTATTCTAGGTGAGTTCAAATACGATCGTGGTGACTGTCGTCTACGGGCAATTTGTCGAGTTCCCAACCGCTCTTGGGATTACACGAACTATGAAGTTGTTGCTATCTTCGACAAGCTTGTTGCCATCCTTACTTCCAGGCCTCGATGGATATTGCTCAAAAATCAATTTCTGTACACGGATGAGTACTTTGATGCAATTCACTACGAGGGTCTTGTGTTTGCTGCCACCACTCGTGGCACTGTTTTTGCATGGAATCCTGATGCTTTCGGTACGTTTGTCTTCCACCGTAATTATAATTGTTTCATCCACATGCATGCGGGTTATCTATTTTCCCTTTACTAATTAACATTCTTGTGTTTCCAAGGTCCTGTGAACATTCCACCACCTATACTTGAAAATTTTTATAACCAAGGGGGAGATGACGATGTTGATGATCACAAGCATGAGGACGAGCAGGACCCATATACTCAGTGGCGCCTGGCAACTTATTCCAATGGATCACCTCTTCTTGTCTGTATACAGGGCATTGCTGATGTTACTAAGGAAGCAGGTGTTGTCTCGCATGGTCGCACTCTCCGAACCTATTCCGACATCCATTGCAGGGTATTTGGGATGGATACTAGTGTACTAGCGCCAACACCTTCTCCCTGGTTCAGTATTGAAAGTCTTGGAGGAAACTCGCTGTTCCTTGGACGAAATTAACCAATGATGGTGGAAGGCGATCCAGC
The DNA here is from genome assembly GCA_021605205.1 of Aegilops longissima. NCBI lineage: Eukaryota > Viridiplantae > Streptophyta > Magnoliopsida > Poales > Poaceae > Aegilops > Aegilops longissima. The sequence goes on along the minus strand of CM038676.1, from coordinate 263,173,200 downwards.
TGTTGTTGACACAACGTTACTACCATTTATGAGAAGCGACTGTATCTATACCTCGGACATTGCTATGCTTCCCTACCATCCCAATATGGGTCCTGACATAGGCCGCTTCATCCTGGATGATCATTCATGCGTTGGTCTCGAGATTGACAGTAGTTGGCCCTTCCTAGAGAATCACTTCTGGTTCAAAGCAAGTGTTTCCAACGCCGACGAGTGGTTGAGCTGAAGTTCATTTCATCGCTTTGTTATTTGTTGTGTGAGAAAAACTTTACTAGAATGTTTTGTTGGAAATGATCTATAATCCAACGTGTATCCTCGTTGTCGTTGTGGGTTGATGACTTGTTGTATGTAATCAATGGTACATTTGCATATGTGTCCATCAACTCACGCCTGCTAGTGGTGTCCATATGAACAGTGCTAGTGATTTTAGTTGCAAAAATTAGATAGTGCTAGTGATTTTTAGCTGCATATTTTGAATAATCGCAGTGTTACAAGGTTGAGAAATGGCAATGTAACTAGATAAACAAATGTCAATCTTTCCAGTTTGACAAATGGCAACATACCCAAAATGACAGATATGCAACTCTTACCCAATTGTTTGTACGAGGTTGCACACGGGTCATGCAAAACAACCGTTTGCATTGAAGGGATGCAGAAATCCTGCTCGGCACATTTTCCCTTGGCTTCCTGGGGAAGCTGTCGGTTTGCATACGGGTGTTCTAACTAAAACGTTTGTGATGAGTGTTTTATATTTAAAAACCATTGACGTTTTTTTCAAAAGAAATTTGTTTGATAAGTCTGTACATTAAGAGAGAGAAAACACAAGTTCGTTCAAACCGTATCTTTCATTCAGTCACATCGCGAATTTATATTCATATGATCGAGAATTCAAGATACAATATTAAACCCCAAAAAAACTATTTCTGGCGACGGCGGAGGCGGCGTGCCGCACCGTCGTTGTCGTTGTCGTCCTCCGGGACGCTGTTGTTGAAGTCTTCAAGGCAGCACAAAATGTTCTTCACTTGTAAATCAAACATCATGTCGTTGCGCGATCGACGGGCGGGGCGCGGGAGGACGGAAATTGGTGCCGCTGAGAGGTAGTGGTTGACGGCAGCGTCCCATAACGCTGAGGGGGGCGTGCGCATGGGCACAGGCACAGGCGCGGCGAGTGCAGCCAAACGCACGGGGACCGGCGCCGCGGTGGGTGGAGGTGCGCGAACGGGCAGGGGCACGGGCGCGGCGGGTGCAGCCAAACGCACGGGGGCCGGTGCCACGGTGGATGGAGGAGCGTGCACGGGCGCTGGCGCTGGCATGTACACGAGCTCGGCGGGTCCGCGGAGACCTCGCTGACGCCTGCGGCTTCCAGCTCTGCGATAGTGCTCGGCGACCAGCCCGTCAGTGCTATGGGGATGGTCGCTGGCACGGGCGCGGGGATGGGACCTGGGACGAGAGCGGGGGCAGCAACCGCCGCGGCCAACTCGTTTTGGGCCATGTCCATGAAGCCCCATTCCTCCTTATTTTCTATCTCCTCCGGCTCGGAGTTGACTGCACCAAACTTGAAGACTAGTGGCAGATGATCATTCTGCGCCATGGCGTTGGTGGAAGTCTGCGGCGGGGAGGAATGGGAGGCGACAGATAAGGCCACCGGTATTAAACAACGAGCTCGGCGTCATTAATGGAGAGGAAGGCGGCCATGGAAGTCAAAGGCTCGCTTCGGTGAGCTGCGAGCGTATAGCTCTCGCCGCGCTTCGGTGAGCCTGCACATTAGAGGACAGCTTGCACGCCTCTCGGTCGGCTTGCAGACCGGATCAAGGCTTCGCCGCCTCCCGTTCAGTCAAGGTCAAGCAGGTGTCCGCACGGCACCTCCTACAGCCGTTACAACCAAGACACGTGGCATCACGTGAATGGTTAACAGAGTGCACACGGTTTGATTTTGAATTATGCACATAAATGCATTGAAAACTCAGTTAATGCATAAAAATGTCCAAACGAACCCCGAAAAATCACAAAAATTGACACAACACTCCTATTGTTCTATGTTAACACGAGAAAAAAATATGAAAGCAATAAGAGGCAATGGATATCGTTTCGTCCCCAAAGGTGGGACGTTCCCTACCGAAACCATCATCCTTGTTGTGAGAAGCTCTGGTTTGTGAGAAGCATATACCCAAACCTGCCCCAAATGGGACAAAAAAATTACCACGGCATGTTGATGCAGCTCCATGATAGCATGCCAAGTTTCATGAATTTCAGACGAGTTTTGGATTTACTAGAATTTGAAAACCAGGCATCTCAATGTTTTGCTGGCAATCAACGGTGCCCTGGTGTTTGAAATTTATTCCCATTTCGTGCATGGGACCTAAGCATGCACCCAAGGAGACAGATTTGATTTTTCAGCCAATTTATATGCACTGGAGCATGTGCATGTAGTTCAAATTTGAATTATGCACATAAATGCATTGAAAACTCAGCTAGTGCATAAAAATGTCCAAACGAACCCTGAAAAATCACAAAAATTGACACAACACTCCTGTTGTTCTAGTTGACACGAGAAAAAAATTGAAAGCAATAAGAGGCAATGGATATTGTTTCGTCCCCAAAGGTGGGACGTTCTCTACCAAAACCATCATGCTTGTTGTGAGAAGCTCTGGTTTGTGAGAAGCATATACCCAAACCTGCCCCAAATGGGACAAAAAAATTACCACGGCATGTTGATGCCGCTCCATGATAGCATGCCAAGTTTCATGAATTTCAGACGAGTTTTGGATTTATTAGAATCTAAAAACCGGGCATCTCAACATTTTGCCGGCAATCAACAGCACCCTGGTGTTTGAATTTCATTCCCATCTCTTGCATGGGACCTAGAAATTCACCAAAGGACACAGATTATATTTTCAACTAACTTTAGTGCATTGGAGCATGTGCTTGTAGTTCAAATTTGAATTATGCACATAAAATGCCTAGAAAACCCAGTTAATGCATAAAAATGTCCAAATGAACCCCGAAAAATCACAAAAATTGACACAACACTCCTGTTGTTCTATGTTGACACTAGAAATTTTTTGGAAGCAATAAGAGGCAATGGATATCGTTTCGTCCCAAAAGGCGGGACGTTCCCTATCGAAACCATCATGCTTGTTGTGAGAAGCTCTGGTTTGTGAGAAGCTTATACCCGAACCTACCCCAAATGGGACAATTTTTTTACCACGGCATGTTGATGCCGATCCATGATAGCATGCCAAGTTTCTTGAATTTCAGATGAGTTTTGGATTTACTATAATTTAAAAACCAGGCATCTGAACGTTTTGCCGGCAATCAACAGTGCCCAGCTGTTTGAATTTCATTCCCATATCTTGCATGGGACCTAGAATTCACCCAAGTACACACATGTGATTTTTCAACCAACTTTGGTGCATTGGAGCATGTGCTTGTAGTTCAAATTTGAATTATGCACATAAAATGCCTAGAAAACCCAGTTAATGTATAAAAAAGGCCAATCAAACCCCGAAAAATTCATTCCCATTTCTTGCATGGGACCTAAGCATGCACTGAAGGACATAGATTTGATTTTTCAACCAATTTGTATGCACCGGAGCATGTGCATGTAGTTTAATTTTGAATTGTGCACCTGAAATGGCTAGAAAACCAGTTTAATGTATAAAATGTCCAAACGAACCCTGAATAATTCCAATTCTTTTACGACACACATATAGTTGCATGTTCACTGCAGATAAAAGGTCTAGCAATTCAACCAGTGTCCATTCCCGGTGTGACCCCATTTTGTAATTCAAATCAAGTATATCCCACACACTTCATTATCACCAACCGTGTGAAATGTAGTACAAAATATCTTGGAGCACCGTCGGTGTATAGTATGCCTATGGCTTACGCGAGAAGGTGCGTCGGCTACAGTCCACAGCCGGCGTGTCAAGCGCACTAGCTCGCTCCCCCAAAACTCCCGCCTCTGCATCCCTCGCAATCTCGAAAATATTACTGCCTCGTCATCTCAAAAATATCTACCGCTTGGAAGGTTTTAATGTTTGATAGCACACGATTAGTATGTGCGAACCGTGTACGATGTATGTTACTCGCGCTCTGCTTCAGTCCCTTGATTTAAATTTTCAGTAGCCCCGGCATTTTACTCCCGCCTCTGCATCCCTCGAAATCTCAAAAATATCTGCTCGCCCTTGATCCAAATTTTCAGTAGCCCCGCCTTCTTACTCCCGCCTAGTAAAAATTTTAGTGGCCGCAGTATTTCCTCAAACACAACCTTACCCCCCCCCCCCCACACACACCCGAAAACCTCCGCTCACACAAACACACACAACCCTCGAAACCATTGGTAGGTCGCCGCCATCGCCGGCGCCTCCATCTTCAAACCTCTGCCTGTGTGCCGGGGAGCTCGAGGAGCCAATGGCCAGAGGTTTATCGCAGCCTTTTTACTCGATGCTGGCGAGGTGTCCCCGTCGTCCTCCGCGGGCCCGATCCATCGTCGCCGGTCCCCTGATCCGCCCGCCGCCGCGCCCCTACGCCGGTTCGAGGACTTCCCCGTCCTCCCTCGGACCCGCAACCGACAAAGTCCTACCTCGGGGTCTGGCAGCGACGGTGGGGCACGTGGGTCGCCGAGATTACAGATCGAGAGACCCACAACCGCCAGTTGCTCGGTAGCTTCCAAACGGCCGAGCTCGCGGCCATGGAGTACGACCGCTGGCAGGTCCGCTACCACGGTGCGGTGGCTAGGCTCAATTTCCCCTTCGGCACACGTCCAATCGACCTTGTTCGCCGGAGCGAGGGGTGGGGAGCTCGGCTATGGCACGGGAGGACCGCGAAGCGTGAGCGCCTCGAGGCCGAGGCCACCGACGAGGCCTACATGCAAGAGCTCCACCGCCAGCACCCGAAGCTCGTGGAGGCGGAGCGGGCGATCTTTGCCGGCGCGGAGGGCGGCGAGGTTATGGCGCTCTCCTTCGATGACAAGGTCGAAGGCGGCAAGGACAGCGGCGCGGAAGGTGGTGAGGTTATCGTGCTCTCCTCTGATGACGAGGTCAAAGGCGGCGGCGACGATAGCGCGAAGGGTGTCGAGGTGGGCCCCGAGGACGAGGAGATTGACGTCGACGAGTGGAGGAGTGCCTTCCCCAACGACCCCGATGACGGTACTGGCCCGGACCCGGCTCGCGGCACACCATACATGACGAGGAAGGATTGGATCGACTCTACTTCGACCGAAAGTAGTTTAGCTTAGTTTAAATTTATGTTTTATGTTCGGTTATGCAAAACTATCTATGTTTATGTTTGAATGCATGCTACTTTCGGTTGAACCTGCTTTGAACTTGATCAAATTGAAGTTTACAACCTCAAGTTTAGGGGATCGACTAGAAAAGGCCAAAAATTGCTGGAGTATATATATATATATATCCACTAAGGGTTTTAGTCCTTTAACTTTTTAAGGATCGCCTAGAGATGTCATTATGACTTGTTTATTTCAGTTATTCACAATGTGATGCTCTATATGTGCAACTATTTGCCGTGCAGTTCAATTTCATCAATAACAGTTTCAACAATACCACTATGAATTACGATATTTGGTTGCTGTTAAGGATATTGAAGTTAACATGCCTTTTCATTTTTCAATTGTTGTTTAGCAACATGTATTCTATTGAATGACTAAATATGCAATCCCAGGCTACATAGCAACAAGGAAGAGTGTTACCTTAATGTTTTGATGATGTCTAGATATACATGTAATAAAATCTTATATAATGGGATGGATGGTGTTATGACCGTCATATTAGGGGCTTAGCCCAGTGGGTTGTGGCCCAAGTTATCTTATCGTTATTAGGGGCTTAGCCCGATTATCTTATCGTTTGCTTAGGAGTCAAGTAAACCTCTCTATATAAGGAGAGGAGATGTATCAATCTAATCAAGCAAGAAGCAATCATTATTTGCTCGGCTTCCCTTAGGGAGCCGGGAGACCTAACCCTAGCCGCCTCTTGCGCTGCCGCCGCCTCTTCTCCACCACGCAAGGACGGCGCCAAGCCGCCGGCCCCCGCACCCTCGTCCTCGTCTTCCTCCATCTTTCCCCTACAATCTCCGCCCTAGAACCGGCAGAACCCTAGCCCCTAACACCTTGGTATCAGGTAGCTTGGTTTCGACCATGTCATCACCACCACCAAGCCCGTCGCTGCCCCTCGCCACCACGGCCGTTGCGCCATTGCCGATCATCTCCATGGCACCGCTGGTCCTTCCCTCGGCGCCGATGGGTTCCACCGCCAGCGCATCGACTGGCCAGTCGCCGCCATCACCCTCCACCACGCCGCTCGTCTACTCCCTGGCGGCCATGACCGGCGTCCTCAATGATCTGGTCATCGCGGTCCAGGGAATCCGGCTGTTCCTGGTCGGTCCGTACGGGCCGCCAACGCCTCCGTCGCTGGCCGTCTCCTCCAGACGCCGACCCTGCCCTAGTACTCGGTCCCCGCGGCGATCGCCGGGGGCCATCCGTCGCTCGGCCGCCCGGCCGCCAATGCCCTGTCATCAGCCGCAGATGGCCCCACCGGCTCTCGCGGCGCCACCAAGCGCCTCTCGCCGCCCAGTGTTGTCACAGCGCGATGGGTTCGCGCCGCTCTCGCGGCACCACCCGCTCCTCCCACGCCCGCCCCCACGCCATCACGGCGCGATGGGCCCACGCTGCTCTCGCGGCGCCATCAGCGCCGCCCGCGCCACAATAGCCGCCTTTGCCGCGCCGGGTCTAGCCGCGCCAACCGCGCCACCCGCGCCGGTCCAGCACCCACCGCCACCGCCCAGCTCCGGACTAGGCCAGTCCACCCCAGGCGGCCTCCCGATCCAGTAGGTCCGGTTTCCGCCGTCACCGTCACCGATCCCGGCCTGGCTTACCAGGACGTCTCCACCGCCGGTTTACACAAAGGCCTGGTACCCACCGGTACCCACGCTGTAGTCAGGGGCCTCGTCCGGCTCCGCGGGGGCCTACGACGGCCTTCCCACCGTTGACCAGGCACCATCCTCATCACTGCTCCACATCGCCGAGCCGGTCGGCCATGGCGTGCCGACCCAGACGCTGCCACGGTTCGCCAAGATCGACTTCGCCACTTATGACGACACGGAGGACCCGCTTAACTGGCTCAACCAATGCAACCAGTTTTTCCGTGGACAGCGCACGCTCGCATCAGAGCGCACTTGGCTGGCATCCTACCACCTCCGCGGTGCGGCCCAGACATGGTACTACGCCCTCGAGCAGGACGAGGGCGGCATGCCCCCGTGGGAGCGCTTCCGTGAGCTGTGCCTCCTCCGTTTTGGCCCGCCGATCCGCGGGAGTCGCCTGACCGAGCTAGGCCGCCTTCCCTTCACCTCTACGGTGCAAGACTACACCGACCGCTTTCAGGCCCTGACGTGCCACGCGTCCAGCGTGACAGCTCACCAGCAGGCCGAACTCTTCGTCGGCGGTCTTCCAGATCATATCCGCGTGGACGTCGAGCTGCAGGGACCCCAGGACCTCCAGACGGCCATGTACTACGCCCGCGCGTTCAAGCGCCAGCGCTGTGCCATGCAAAGAGCATTACCGTCCGGGCCATCGGGCGCTACCGGACCGGATGTTCCCGCTGGTCGGCTGCTCCGAGCTTCCGTGGCACCTCGCCGTGATCATGGCGCGCCTGCCTGGTCGGCTCACCTCGGCCGAGCTACTCGAGCGTCGCCGTCAAGGGTTGTGCTTCAACTGCGACGAGCCCTACACGCCCGGCCACGTCTGCCCGCGACTCTTCTACCTAGAGGCTACGGACTACATTGAGGAGGACGCATCCTCGCCGACTGACCGCCCGGCTATCGTGAAGGTGTTTGACGCTGGTTGATCACCTCGAGGAGTTCAACAGCGCTTCCCCACCTTATAGCTCGAGGACGAGCTGTTTGTGCAAAGGGAGAAGAGTTATGACCGTCATATTAGGGGCTTAGCCCGATGGGTTGTGGCCCAAGTTATCTTATCGTTATTAGGGCTTAGCCCGATTATCTTATCGTTTGCTTAGGAGTCAAGTAAACCTCTCTATATAAGGAGAGAGATGTATCAATCTAATCAAGCAAGAAGCAATCATTATTTGCTCGGCTTCCTTAGGGAGCCGGAGACCTAACCTAGCCGCCTCTTGCGCCGCGCCTCTTCTCCACCACGCAAGGGCGGCGCCCAGCCGCCGGCCGCCGCGCCCTCGTCCTCGTCTGCCTCCATCTTTCCCCTACAATCTCCGCCCTAGAACCGGCAGAACCCTAGCTCCTAACAGATGGAGTGTTGTACTACATCATTTTTCAATTGTTGTTTAGCTTCTAATATTAACTTGGTCCTTTTAGGTACATATATCATTGCCAAAGATCCACACTTCGACCCTTTCTGCGTATGGGGTAATGAGATATTCATGAACCGGCATCAAGTGAGGAAACAGATAAAGATTGTTTTTAAAATGGGCCAAAAGATGTCAATCAAACTATTTGTTTACACTTTATGCAAGACAAGTGAACTGCAGGATGGTAAGTAAGAACCTTGTAGCCTTCTTTTTACTGCCCGTAATGAGTTGTGTTAAATGTCAGTATCTGAATCTTTTTTCTTTTGAAGTGGATCCTGAAGCAGTTTACTCAAGATTACCTCTCAAACTACATGATTGGCGGCCGGCCATCACAAGGGGTTAGACTAGAGTCCTGCATGATTTCTGCATCCAGGAGAGCACAATAGGGCCATTCCGCTTCACCTTGTTCAGCAACTAGAATGTCTGTCGCCTCTTTCTTTACCATCTGTAATAGTACAAGTATAGAACCCTGGTACATCATTCTTTATTTGGTGCTTATGTAATTCTTAAACATATGTACCTGTGAATCGAATAATGCATTGGTTGTTTGAACACGATGGATATGAATAAAGCTATAGCCTACTTTCAAGTTTAAATTAGGTACAATTTTAAATAGCAGCAATTAAATTAGGGCGAAATTACGTTGTGCAGGTCATTACGGCACACACGGTTGGTAAAACACAAACGTTTGCATATACACCATAATCCGAGACGGTTCACAGAGAGGAAATGTGTGCAAGCATGCACACAGTTGCCGTTTGCAAAGCGTGTGTGATGTCAGACACTATCACATACGGTGCGGGAGAACTAAATGTGTGTGATTTTCTACCTATCGTACACGATTTATAATCATGAATTGTTTGTGATGTGCCAGGCATCGTAAAACTCCCGTGCCTAGAATCTGCCTGGAAAACTCCCGTGCCTAGAGTCTGCCTGGTTTTAGGCAGAACCACAAAACTCCAACTGTGATGGAAATGCGAGCACAAATGAGTAGCAAGGATGAAGCGTTTGGGATATTCGAGATATCGAAAACGGTTACAAAGGGACAACTGTATGCATCAAGGCTCCCTATCCCCGACGGTTTCTGGGTCGTGTGGGAAGGACCCCCCCTATCGCCCACACTTACTTGGAGACAGTTCCAAATGCCGTCGCGGAAAGGGGTTAAAAACCGTTTGTTTAGGACCGACGCGCACCAGTGTCTGGTCTTCTTGCTCCAGCCGCCCAAACCAGCGCCGGTCGTGTCGCGTCCTCCTGCCTCCCATGGCTGGCTGTGATGCCGCAGAGGCCTCACCGCCCCCTACTACTCCCACCACTGGCAATGCCATCCCTCTACTCACCCAGACCCCCTGTTATTCTGCGGCAACGACAACATCACACCAAAGCCGAACCAGTGAACCCTTGTACTCCTCTCCGCGTGGGCATCCACTGTCGCGTCTTCCCCTGCTCTGCATCGTCCCCTTCCCAGGCCTCGCCGTCGTCCACCGCCTTGTGCTCTCGGTGCAGCGTGGTCAATGTGGTTAACAGACGACTTCCATCGGAAGAGTACTGTACGTGGAGAGGCTGACAGCTGGGTCCACGGCCGCAGCAAGGAAGTGCCTCCTTATTACACGGAAAATAATGATTCCTCCACCTGATAGCAGGGACCCACCGGATGGGCCACCGTATTTCGTGAAAAAACGTTTCTCCCGACTGATGGGACCCACCAGCTACATCTTCGCATGCAAGGAAGTGCTTGACAGTCAGGACCCACCTGGTCAAAGCGTACGTAGCATTGTCATTCTGGTCGCGAACGTGTACGTACATACAATCGGTCTGTCTACAGGCTGCAACGATGAACCGTGGCCGAGTAAGGAAGGGTACGTGTCGTAGTAGAGGCGCGCACGTAGCATGTACACGTACGTATAGCCAAGGTGCAAGAAAGTAAATATGGCCACGTACGTACATACGGGCGGGGTCTCGAACGCCTACTCGCGCATACGTACGGCCAGGGCTCGTGTACATGGCTGGGTCGGAACGGAGAAACTGCATCGTCGTCGTGTTCATCGGGAGCCAACCGGCTTGTATGGAACAGGCGATCAAAACAAGGCCTGGCGTACCGCAGAACGTAGAAAATGACCTTGTGTTCGATCGACCATGGTCGAAATGGGATCCTGTTCATCGGGAGGGGTCTGGCATACCGCAAAATGGAGGAAACGGACTTCTCTTGGAGCTCCTATGGTCGAAATGGGGGTCATGTTCATCGGGAGGGGTGTGGTGTACACGGGACTCCACGGGATACTGTTCATCTCCACCGTCGACTACCTCCACGGGCTACTGTTCATCCACCGTCGACCTTCTCCAGCCTCCACCTATGACGGTTCATCCATAGCGTCTCCCCTCCTGCCTCCACAAGCTCCTGTTCATCCACGGGCTCCTGTTCATCCAGCCTCCACTGCTCCTCCACCGGCTACTGTTCAACCAGCCCTCTCCACGGGGTCCTATTCAACCATCCCTCCACGGGCTACTGTTCATCCAGCCCTCCACCGGCTACTATTTAACCAGCCCTCCACGGGGTTGTCCTATTCATCCAGTCCTCCACGGGGTCTTGTTCATCCACCCACAACCGGCTCGATCGATCGGGGTCCTCTCATCCAGCGGCAATGGCCTCTACTACCACGGGGTCCTCTTCATCCAACCCCCAACCGGGAACTGTCCATCCAACCCCCCAACAACACTCACTATTCATCAAGAGGCAGCAGGTTCGATCTGCTTCAGTTAGCAGCAGTATCGAAGGAATCGCTTGATCGGGTTCAGTTAACAGCCAGGGATCGATCGATCGCTCGGGTTCAATAATGCGTAGCCTGCAGTGCAATCGCTCGGGTTCAGTAGGCGAACGCCTCGCTCGGGTTCAGTTAGAGCGCAACGCCTCGCACACACGCGCGTACGTGTACGAGAGGAACGCGCAAACCTCTGTGCATCGCTCGGCCCCGACTATCCACCGTAACCGGGAACTCCCCGATATTTTCCTCATCCTCGCTTCTACCATGGTTTTTTCCGTCATGGACGGCTCAAAGAATGTCATGCAACTACATCTCCGGCCCGCCCAGGACGAAAGCACATTTCCTGTCATGACTTTTTGTCATAGAAGTAGGAGCCCACCACATCTATGATGATACCTAGTTTTGTCACAATTATCGTCATAGAAGTGTCAAAGCATGACAGGAAAAAAATTCGTTCGGCCCAAAATGTCAGGGATGTGTCTTTTCTTGTAGTGCAACGTCTTGTTTTGATTCGGCGGTATTGTGGGATGAAGCGGCCCGGCCCAACCTTACATGTCCACATACATAAGACCGGTTCCACCGACAGACATGCAACTAGTTTTGCATAAAGGTGGCTGGCGGGTGTCTGTTTCTCCTAGTTTAGTTGAATCGAATTTGACTGCGGTCGGTCCTTGAAGAAGGTTAAAATTGCAAACTTGATGAAACACCGTTGTGGTTTTATGCATAGGTAAGAACGGTTCTTGCTAGAAGCCCGTAGCAGCCACGTAAAACTTGCAGGAACAAAGTAGAGGACGTCTAACTTGTTTTTGCAGGGTATGTTGTGATGTGATATGGTCAAGACATGATGTGATATACGCTATTGTATGAGATGATCATATTTTGTAAAAGTTATCGGCAACCGGCAGGAGCCTTATGGTTGTCTCTTTATTGTGTGAAATGCAAACGCCATGTAATTGCTTTACTTTATCACTATGCGTTAGCGATAGTTGTAGAAGCAATAGTTGGCGAGACGACCACGACGTAACGATGGAGATCAAGGTGTCGAGCCAGTGACGATGGAGATCATGACGATGCTTTGGAGATGGAGATCAAAAGCACAAGAGGATGATGGCCATATCATGTCACATATTTTGATTGCATGAGATGTTTATCTTTTATGCATCTTATTTTGCTTAGAATAGTGGTAGCATTATAAGATGATCCCTCCACTAAATTTTAAGGTAAAAGTGTTCTCCCTGAGTATGCACCGTTGCTACAGTTCGTCGTGTTGAGACACCACGTGATGATCAGGTGTGATAGACTCTACGTTCACATACAACGGGTGCAAGACAGTTTTGCACATGCCGAATACTTGGGTTAAACTTGACGAGCCTGGCATGTACAGACATGGCCTCGGAACACTTGAGACCGAAAGGTCGAATGTGAATCACATAGTAGATATGATCAACATAGATATGTTCACCATCGATGACTACCCCATCTCACGTGATGATTATACATGGGTTAGTTGATTTAGATCACGTATCACTTAGATGGCTTGAGGGATGTCTATTTAAGTGGGAGTTCTTAAGTAATTTGATTAATTGAACTTAATTTATCATGAACTTAGTCCTCATAGTTTGCAAATTATGTTGTAGATCAATAGCTCGCGATGTAGCTCCCCGTTTATTTTTGATATGTTCCTAAAGAAAACTAAGTTGAAAGAATAGTAGCAATGATGCGGACTGGGTCCGTGATCTAAGGATTATCCTTATTGCTGCACAAAATAATTATGTCCTTGATGCACCGCTAGGTGACAAACCTGTTGCAGGAGCAGATGCAAACGTTATGAATCTTTTGCAAGATTGATATGATGACTACTTGATAGTTTAGTGCACCATGCTTTACGGCTTAGAGCTGGGACTTCAAAACCGTTTTGGACGCCACGAAGCATATCAGATGTTCCAAAAGCTGAAAATTGGTATTTCAGATTCATGCCCATTCACGGTGTCCTGGACTAGGGGGTACTCACCACGGCATCTCCCGATCAGTTGGATTGGGCCGAGGACCCCCATGGCCGTATACTCATGGGCCAGTTCGAACAACCCCTGCCGCGTACAAGGAAGACTCAACAAGACTTGGCGCCCAAGACAAGGACTGTCCTAAACCCTAGGCCTCCGGTGTCTTATATAAACCGAGGCCAGGCTAGTCAATAGACAATCTCATATTCATTACTATCATCTCGTGGTAGATACATGTACTCAGTACTACACCCCATATGAATACAATCAAAAGCAGGACGTAGGGTTTTACCTCCATCAAGAGGGCCCGAACCTGGGTAAATTCCCGTGTCCATGTTACCATCGCTCCAAGACGCCTAGGTTAGGACCCCTACTACGAGATACGCCAGATATTGAACCGACATTTGTGCTTTCATTGAGAGCCTGTTGGGTGATCGTCACGGATCGATGAGATAATCAGGTGATATTTTCTCAACTAGAGCTGATCCGCGCAAATTTTTGTTAGATTTTTCCATCGCCGGTTTGCAAACTTTGTTCACAGATTAAGTTGAGATCAAGGTCCGGAGGATTTGCTAGAGCGGCATGCTCGTATTGCAGCATCAGGAAATTCATGGCAGTCTAGAGATCGGCAGCGATGGTGTCCGAAGTGATGAGCGCATCAGAGATCAATAGGGCGCTGGCTCCTATGCAGCCCCGGTCCTGAGGAGTGCCAAGGACAGGCCAGTGCCATACGCGGCCGTGGACGCTCCACGGCAGCGGCCGGCCATCCACGGAGATTTCTCCTCTTTTGTCTTTTTTTCTCTCTCTCTATATGCCTTTTTTCTCTTCTGCTCATGGGTGAGAGACTTAGTTGACAAATACTACTACTACTTGACTAGTAGTAGTACTTCACGTTGTCGATGACTACTACCAGATCAGCGCGATACACAGGTGAACCAACTTCGGCTGGTCTGCATCGCCATCTCGGCGAACTGACGTCGTCGTCCCTCCAACAGGCTATATTTCTTAAAATTATTTATTTTGCATAGATAAATTATACAAAGGGATTTTTTATTTTCCCATCCTGCACAGCCTCATGTATGCAGGAAAATTAATAGTGGCACACTATGCTGCCACCTCTGCAAACCGACGCCGTCGTCCCAATCGGCGTAAATCAGCTCGCGTGATCACTTTGTTGGTCAAAATTACCATACCGGCAGGCTCGGTTGCCTCAGGGACTTCAGCATCGTTGGGAGAGCTCTACCTCGTCGAGTGTTCGGCACAAAGGCCATATTTCTTTTATTACTCACTTTGCATAAATTATTAATTATGCAATGATTTTTTTAATTTATTATTATTACTATTATCTCCGGCTTGCACTATTTTCCGTGCACAGATAAATGATCCGGGTCCGGCAGCGCTGTCACCTCGGCGTACCGACGTACCACGTCACTTCGGCTGGACAGGAGCTTCGTCATCACTTCATTAACCCATGCCGGGGACTTCAGCGTCATATTGTCAGCCTGCTCCGTCGCGTCGGTCGGACTGGGGGTTCCACCTCGCCACATTGGTCGTGCTACGTCGCTACTTCAGAGTGCCGAGCTCTTCGCTCCGCCACCTCGGGACCGGCTTGGGGGCTGGGACCTTGTCCCGCATCAAGCTCGGACCGCGGCATCAACACTGAGCACATTAACCAGCTAAGTCGCTTTCATGCTCAAAAACTTTCAGTTTTAAATTTTGTTCGGTTCGACCTTGCTCACAAGCGTTGTTTCTTAAAAACACTTCATTTCTCATGTTAACCGGGGGCTTCCTTTATGAATCCTTTCCTCTTGCATATGATTATACTTGTACGGCTTCCCTTGTTCGTGTATTACGCCACAATATGTACCATGTTGACTTAAGCGATTTGCAAGTGGGTTGCTGGCTCTGTGTTTACCCTCGTTCCCGATTGTTCGGCTAGGGAGTAAAGGAGCACCTCTGCGATTGTCACGATCGGGTCATCCGAGCGGACCTCGACTGGTGAAGCCGAAGCTAAGCGCTCTTATTGTTTTCAATAATGGTCGGCACACAACGGAACTCATGAGTACAAAAATCTATTGCACAAGTCTCATAGTAATAATGAGCAACCAAGAAAGGTATCGGTGGGGTACTATTTTCTTCAAGATGCTTCTTACACTTCGCGGTAATATAGCATAAATTCCCTTAGCGCTTTTGCATTACAGCCTTATGACCTGATTGCCTGGTTATCGAAAACACCGTCGATATTCTCGACAGGTGAAGTACATAACACTCTTCGGCCCTTGACCGAAGAGGGAGAAGCCGACGGTCGATTAAGACACGTATAAAGTTCGGGTGAACACAGATATGACATGAGTACTTCGGTACATACGATCATTATACATAAAATTCTTTTTACCCAAGTCACTTGGGGGCTCTTAAAATTTATATATGAGTTGTAAATGTGTTTTCTTCTTGGTCGTTGTTAAAACACGACAGAAGCACAATTTTTTTCCAATTTGCGGATTGGCACCGAACACTTGATCTTGTTCGGACGTCAAGTTTTCACTGACGTTTTTTGGTTTTCCAATTCTATGGCACTTTTCAACTATTTGTGTGTTTTCCGCATAAGTCTCGCAGTGCAACGTCGGACACCTTTAGATATTCGGCAAATATTCTCGGATATTGCTATATATGCATCAGTTTCAAATTGTGTCTTCGGTCAATAGTTGGGTTGCCCGGCTCCTGTGCTTGCCTCCTATGTTCTGCTTTGTTCGGCTAGGTGTGCAAAGGGAGAACCACTGCGATTGTGCTTGCAGCTTGCATGGTTAAGCACCGTAGTGGAGAAAGCCGAAAAGTGACTGTCACAATAAGCGTAAACTGGTCAGCGGTCCAATGACTGTATTAAATGACGGGCTGTTCATAACATTGGCCGAAGTGTTTACGGCTTGACCTCGGCTGTCGCCGAACACTAACCGGGGGGCTACTTGCTGGCCTCCCAACTTTAAGCTCCTATGACTAAGTGAAAGTTATAAAGCTTGCATATCTGATTGCCTCGTTTCCGCCAACACAACCGCCTTCGGGCACCGAGACGTCGGCTAAGGGTTGTTTTGTTATTACGGAAACACCCTGCATAGCATCTACAAGGGGGTAGAAGCCGACGATGGGCCACTTTGAGATTATAAACGGTCGCAACGGAAGTGAAAATTTGGGTTCATTTAGACCACAGAGTTTGGAAGCTTTCCCCAAACTAAATCCTCAGTATTTTCCTCCCACATTGATCGGAGCTGAGGTTTCATGATCATGCTTAGTATGACAACCCAAAGAAAGGAACCGATAGCAGGACTATTTTCTTTGGACGATGTTTCTTATGTTAAACAATAATATAACATGTCTCTCTGCGTAGCTTTGTTTATAAAACCGTATGGCCGGATTGCCTTGTTTGCCATAAATCTTTGCCCTCATAAAGGCTTTATAAAGTAGGACAAACACTCCTCGACTGCTGGTCGAGGAGGTTGAAGCCGATGGTCGGTCAACAAAGTTTTGTACAATGCGGATCCGAGCATTAATGACGTAAAGTACTTGGATATATAGAGTCATTACATATAATTTGTGATTTTACTATGGATATTGATCCTTAATCTGGCCTCCCGTGCCCGCATTAAGGCTCGGGGGCTACTGGGCTTCGGGCTTATTATTTACAAATATTAAAGGGTACATCGATCCCACGATGCGGTGTTGCCACCGACCAAAGTGTCTCGGGGCTCTGCATTGACAATCCAATGCAAAAAATTTAAAGTGCAATATAGTTTTCGAGGAGATTATTATCCTCAGGTTGGTCGACCGCACCCAACCTGAGTCTTGAGGACTTTGCACACCGCGTCTCTATTCCTAAGTATGCTGTTGAGTTTGGAGTTGATCCTCAGGCTGATTTTATGAATCGACCTGAGTCTCAGGGGCTACTAGGGTCAGCGGTTTGATTTTTTCCTTCAGGTGCATCCCGGATATTAGGCCAACACGCACCTTCAGGGCTACTGGCTATACATCTCGGCACATATTACATTGCATAATTCGGAATTAAAATCAGCCCATGGCCGAGGTGGTGCACCACCTCGGATACAGTCCGGCGTTGGTGCTCGATTACAATAGACACCCCGGAAGCAGTCCAGCATAAAGCTCGGATGCTAGTGGCTGGCTCT
The DNA here is from genome assembly GCA_021605205.1 of Aegilops longissima. Classification (NCBI taxonomy): domain Eukaryota; kingdom Viridiplantae; phylum Streptophyta; class Magnoliopsida; order Poales; family Poaceae; genus Aegilops; species Aegilops longissima. The sequence continues at coordinate 263,155,936 of CM038676.1, read as the reverse complement.
GTAGAGGGAATTTCCGGCATTAAGCTCGGCTAAACTCCTTCAACTTTTTTGAACCAAGGTGATCTATGACACCTTGGATATAGTTCGGTGTTGGAGCTTGGACATAGTCCGGCGTTGGAGCTCGGATGCAGTTCGGCGGTGGAGCTCGTATACATTCCGACGTTGGAGCTCAGAAGCGGTCTGGTGTTGGTGCTTGGCTGCAAAAGATAACTCGAATGCAGTCCGGCATTGGAGCTTGGATGCAAGAGGACACTGCCGCTCGGGAACAACTCCAAACCCAAGGTGTGGCATAAATATAACAAGGCATTGATAAAGGCCGAAAAATTAAAGGGGCTCCTCGGATACCCGACGTGTAAACTCTTCGGATGCACTTCGGCGATCCTCAAGATCGAAGATGAGAAGATTTGTTGAACCAGTTTTCAAGACCGACGACCGAAGATGAAGAACAGTTCGGAAGAGTCAAGGGGCGTCCCCAACTTGAAGACCGGTTCAGGGGGCTACTGACGGTGTCCTGGACTAGGGGGTACTCACCACGTCATCTCTCGATCAGTTGGATTGGGCCGAGGACCCCCATGGCCGTATACTCATGGGCCAGTTCGAACAACCCCTGCCGCATACAAGGAAGACTCAACAAGACTTGGAGCCCAAGACAAGGACTCTCCTAAACCCTAGGCCTCCGGTGTCTTATATGAACCGAGGCCAGGCTAGTCAATAGACAATCTCATATTCATTACTATCATCTCGTGGTAGATACATGTACTCTGTACTACACCCCATATGAATACAATCAAAAGCAGGACGTAGAGTTTTACCTCCATGAAGAGGGCCCGAACCTGGGCAAATTGCCGTGTCCATGTTACCATCGCTCCAAGACGCCTAGCTTAGGACCCCTACTACGAGATACGCCGGATATTGAAGCGACACCCGTGTCAAGAGGTATGAGACCTCTAACAAGTACTTTGCCTACAATATGGAGGAGAATAGTGAGCCAATGAGCATGTACTCAGAATGTCTGGGTACTACAATGGCTTGAATCAAGTGGGAGTTAATCTTCCAGATAAGATAGTGATTGACAGAGTTCTCTAGTCACTATCACCAAGCTACTAGAACTTCGTGATGAACTATAATATGCAAGGGATGACAAAAACGATTCCCAAGCTCTTCGCAATGCTAAAATCGGCGAAGGTAGAGATCAAGAAAGAGCATCAAGTGTTGATGGTTAATAAGACCACTAGTTTCAAAGGGCAAGGAAAAGAAAGGGAACTTCAAGAAGAATGGCAAGCAAGTTGCCACTCCCATGAAGAAGCCCAAAACTGGACCCAAGCCTGGAACTGAGTGCTTCTACTGCAAAGGAAATGGTCACTGGAAAACGGAACTGCCCCAAATGCTTGACGGATAAGAAGGATGGCAAAGTGAACAAAAGTATATTTGATATACATGTTATTGATGTGTACCTTACTAGTGTTCGTAGTAGCCCCTGGGTATTTGATACTGGTTTAGTTGTTAAGATTAGTAGCTCGAAACAGGAGTTGCAAAATGAATAGAGACTAGTTAAGGGTGAGGTGACGATGTGTGTTGGAAGTGATTCCAAGGTTGATAAAATCACCATCGCACACTCACTCTACCTCCGGGATAAGTGTTGGACCTAAATAAATGTTATTTGGTATTTGCGTTGAGCATGAATATGATTGGATCATGTTTATTATAATACGGTTATTCATATAAGTCAGAGAATAATTGTTGTTCTGTTTACATGAATAAAACCTTCTATGGTCATACACCCAATGTAAATGGTTTATTGAATTTCGATCGTAGTGATACACATATTCATAATATTGATGCCAAAAGATGCAAAGTTGATAATGATAGTGCAACATACTCGTGGCACTGTCATTTAGGTCATATTGGTGTAAAGCGCATGAAGAAACTCCATGCAGATGGGCTTTTGGAATCACTTGATTATGAATCATTTGATACTTGTGAACCATGCCTCATGGGCAAGATGACTAAAACTTCGTTCTCCGGAACAATGGGGCGAGCTACTGACTTATTGGAAATAATACATACAGATGTATGTGGTTTGATGAGTGTTGAGGCACGCGACGAGTATCATTATTTTCTGACATCGCAGATGATTTGAGTAGATATGGGTACATCTACTTGATGAAACACAAGTCGGAAACATTTGAAAAGTTCAAAGAATTTTAGAGTAAAGTGGAGAATCATCATAACAAGAAAATAAAGTTTCTACGATCTGATCGCGGAGGCGAATATTTGAGTTACGAGTTTGGCCTTCATTTAAAAAATGTGGAATTATTTCACAACTCACGCCACCTGGAACACCATAGCGTAATGGTGTGTCCGAACGTCGTAACCGTACTTTATTAGATATGGTGCGATTTATGATGTCTCTTACCGATTTACCACTGTCGTTTTGGGGTTATTCATTAGAGATAGATGCATTCACGTTAAATAGGGTGTCGTCTAAATCCTTTGAGATGACACTGTATGAATTGTGGTTTGGCAAGAAACCTAAGCTGTTGTTTCTTAAAGCTTGGGGTTACGACACTTATGTCAAAAAGCTTCAGCCTGATAAGCTCGAACCCATGTCGGAGAAATGTGTCTTCATAGGATACCCTAAAGAAACAATTGGGTACACCGTCTACCACAGATCCGAAGGCAAGATCTTTATTTCTAAGAATGGGTTCTTTCTAGAGAAGGAGTTTCTCTCGAAAGATGTGAGTGGGAGGAAAGTACAACTTGATGAGGTAATTGTACCTTCTCTCGAATTGGAAAGTAGTGTATCAGAGATATCCGTTCTAGTGATGCATACACGAACTATAAAGGAAGCTAATGATGATGATCATGAAGCTTCAGATCAAGTTACTATTGGACCTCGTAGGTCAAACAGAGCACGTTCTACACTAGATGGTACGGTAATCCTTTCCTAGAAGTCATGTTACTAGACCATGGCGAACCTACAAACTATGAAGAAGCTAAGATGAGCCCAGATTTCGACTGATGGGTTGAGGCCATGAAATCTGAGATAGGATCCATGTATGAGGACAAGTCTGGACTTTGGTGGACTTGCCCGATGATCAAACCATAGAGAATAAATGTATCTTCAAAAAGAAGACTGACGTGGATGGTAATGTTACTGTCTACAAAGCTCGACTTGTTGCAAAAGGTTTTCGACAAGTTCAATGGGTTAACTATGATGAGACTTTCTCACCCGTAGCGATGCTTAAGTCTGTCCGAATCATGTTAGCAATTGCCGCATTTTATGAAATCTGGCAAATGGATGTCAAAAACTGCAATCCTTAATGGATTTCTTAAAGAAAAGTTGTATATGATGCAACCGGAAGGTTTTGTCGATCCTAAAGGTGCTAACAAAGTGTGCAAGCTCCAACGATTCATCTATGGACTGGTGCAAGCATCTCGGAGTTGGAATATACGCTTTGATGAGGTGATCAAAGCATATGGTTTTATACAGACTTATGGTGAAGCCTGTATTTACAAGAAAGTGAGTGGGAGCTCTGTAGCATTTCTGATATTATATGTGGATGACATATTGATGATTGGAAATGATATAGAATTCTGGATAGCATAAAAGGATACTTGAATAAGAATTTTTCAATAAAAGACCTCGGTGAAGCTGCTTATATATTGGGCATCAAGATCTATAGGGATGGATAAGGACACTTAATAGGACTTTCACAAAGTACATACCTTGACAAGATTTTTGAAGGAGTTCAAAATGGATCTGTCAAAGAAGGAGTTCTTGCCTGTAAGGTGTGAAGTTGAGTAAGACTCAAAACATGACCACGACAGAAGATAGAGAGATAATGGAAGTCATTCCCTATGCCTCGGCCATAGGTTCTATAAAGTATGCCATGTTGTGTACCAAACCTGTTATGTGCCTTGCCATGAGTTTGGCAAGGAGATACAATAGTGATCCAGGAGTGGATCACTGGACATCGATCAAAATTATCCTTAGGTACCTAAGAGAACTAAGAAATGTTTCTCGGTTTTGGAGGTGATAAAGAGTTTGTCATAAAGGGTTACGTTGATGCAAGCTTTGACACCGATCTGAATGACTCCGAGTCTCAATCTAGATATGTATCGAAAGTGGGAGCAATTAGCTAGACTAGCTCCATGTAGAGCACTATAGACATCGAAATTTGCAAAATACATACGGATCTGTATATGACAAATCCGTTGACTAAGCCTCTCTCACAAGCAAAACATGATCACGCCTTAGTACTCTTTGGGTATTAATCACATGGCAATGTGAACTAGATTGTTGACTCTAGTAAACTCTTTGGGTGTTAGTCACATCGCGATGTGAACTGTGGGTGTTAATCACATGTCGATGTGAACTAGATTATTGACTCTAGTGCAAGTGGGAGACTGAAGAAAATATGCCCTAGAGGCAATAATAAAGTTGTTATTTTATATTTCCTTATTCATGATAAAGGTTTATTATTCATGCTAGAATTGTATTGATCGGAAACTTAAATACATGTGTGAATATATAAACAAATATTGTGTCCCTAGTAAGCCTCTACTAGACTAGCTCGTTGATCAAATATGGTGAAGGTTTCCTAACCATGGACATGTGTTGTCATTTGATAACGGGATCACATCATTAGGAGAATGATGCGATGGACAAGACCCATCTGTTAGCTTAACATAATGATCGTTCAGTTTATTGCTATTGCTTTCTTCATGTCAAATACATATTCCTTCGACTATGAGATTATGCAACTCCCGGATACCGGAGGAATACCTTGTGTGTTATCAAACGTCACAATGTAACTGGGTGATCGTAAAGATGCTCTACGGGTATCTCCGAAGGTGTTTGTTGAGTTGGCATAGATCGAGATTAGGATTTGTCACTCCGAGTATCGGAGAGGTATCTCTAGGCCCTGTCGGTAATACACATCATAAGCTTGCAAGCAAATGACTAAGGAGTTGCTCACGAGGTGATATATTATGGAACGAGTAAAGAGACTTGCCGGTAATGAGATTGAACTAGGTATAGAGATACCGACGATCGAATCTCGGGCAAGTAACATACCGATGGACAAAGCGAATGACGTATGTTGTCATAACGGTTCAACCAATAAAGATCTTTGTAGAATATGTAGGAGCCAATATGGGCATCCAGTTTCCACTATTGGTTACTAACCGGGGAGGTGTCTCGGTCATGTCTACATAGTTCTCAAACCCGAAGGGTCCGCACGCTTAACGTTCGTTGACGATATAGTGTTATATGAGTTATGTGATTTGGTGATCGAATGTTGTTCGGAGTCCCAGATGAGATGGCAAACATGATGAGGAGTCTTGAAATGGTCGAGAGGTAAAGATTGATATATAGGACGATGGTATTTGGACGCCGGAGGCGTTTCGAGACGTACCGGGAAGAAATCGGGTCACCGGAAGGGGTTCCGGGCACCCCCGCCATGTATATGGGCTTAATGGGCCAAGGGAGAGACAGACCAGCCCACAAGGGGCTGGTGCGCCCCTCTCCCTGGCCGAACAGCCCTAGGGAAGGAAAAAGGGGAGGGCTAGCCCCTCCTGCCTTTCCCTCTCATGGGAGAAAGGAAAGGGGGGACGCCACCCTCCCCTGCCTTTCCCCCGCTTCTATACATGGCAGGGGGCGCCACCTTGGGAGAGACCCCAAGTAGGATTCCTCCTACTTGGGCGTCTCCTTTGGCTGTCCTCCCTCCCTCCCACCTATATATATGTGGGGAGGGGCGCCACACAAGGACACAACATTGTCCTAGCCATGTGCGGCGCCCTCGTCCATCGTTTACTCCCTCGGTCATATTTTCGTAGTGCTTAGGCGAAGCCCTGCGGAGATCACATCACCATCACCGTCACCACACCGTCGTGCTGTCGGAACTCATCTACTACCTCGCCGTCTTGCTGGATCAAGAAGGCGGAGGATGTCACCGAGCTGAACGTGTGCAGAACACGGAGGTGCCGTGCGTTCGGTACTAGATCGGTTGGAGCGTGAAGAAAGTTCGACTACATCAACCATGTTGTGAAACGCTTCCGCTTACGGTCTACGAGGGTACGTAGACATACTCTCCCCCTCGCTGCTATGCATCTCCATGGATAGATCATTGCGTGTGCGTAGAAATTTTTTGTTTCCATGCAACGTTCCCCAACAATTTCTTTACGGTATAAATGAGGAGAAATGATGAAGTAACAATATCAACATAAAAATATCCATGGATATAAGAAACATAATCATTATTTTTTTCAAAATATACGATGCTCGACGAATGTTATCCATGTAAGCATGGCATGACTCCGCCTTCACCGCATAAGTATAAATCATGAGCACCCCGGTGTCAAATCAAGCAACTAGATCATACTTTTTGACGCGCTTCAGCATTTTCAACTCCACTCAATTGCCTCCACCATCTCCTCCTTGAACTTCGCTCCCTCACCATGATATCCACTTTTAGCTGTACACATGTATTTTCCATCAGTAATTTATCACCATCGAAGACCAAAAAGACACCTAACAAACAAGTCGTGTGAGAGGACGGAGGAGGAGGAGGAAGCTGCAGATACAACCAACTACATGACGGTGTTCCGGGGAGAAGGCAATATTGATGCAAATGGGGAAAATGGAACGCGGTGAGAGAAGAGCCCACCAAGACATTATGGGGTAAAATCTAAGAATTCTTTTTAGGCTCATAAGTACATAACGTTAATTATTCAGAAATCTTATATGGCTGGTGTTCACTGAGACAGGGTGGCAGTTCAAACGTTTTTACCGGTAGTTTTAGCTGTTAGGGGATGACAGTTTCTTAAGAGCAGCATGGCATTTTTTGGGATGAAAGCTCAAAACTTCCATTATCCAAGAAAATGCCATGTTGCTAGGAAGAAACTGCCATCTCACATCCAACTAAAAATGCCATCAAAACATTCACAAATGTCACACCCTCCCAACGAACGGTCGCCAGATAAGAGAGTCCTATTTATTTTGAGAAGAACAAAATGAGCCCAGAAAATATAAGACTACCCATAGTGGGAGCAACATAAGTGGTAACATCACACATATCTAGACAAAATAGATGATGTGACAAGTAATTAATGAGAAAGATAGACATATGGTAACATAGTATGTTACTCACACTATGGGTAACATCACACATACTAAAACACGATGACTCTACAACCTAATAAATAAAGTATTGCATGACACCATACATATGTTACTTCCCACTATGGAGGTAGTAACATATATAGACTAATAACATATGCATGTTACTATTCTAAGTTACTTACACTATGGGATCAAAAAACCTTTTGGTATATCATGACTACTTGCGTGATCATGCATAACATGATCAGTAAGAATGAGCGTGGACAGAATTTAGATTACACCTTCTATCATCTGATGGACGTACGTGTTACGCCGATGAGAAAAGAGGAGTGAATCAGACGTTTCATGAAGGTGCACAATGAAATTAGAGATTTCGATGCCCACGATCAACTACAGAAGGATTTGATGAAGGAGTATTGGAAATAGCATGGCGAAAGAGCCGCCTAGTTTCATTGTTTGTTTGATGAATTGTGCAATAACTTTGATGTATTTGTGTTGTATTTGATGTTGTGGATTTAATGGATTATGTAATAATTTGATATTGTGGACATGTGAAATTTTTAAGTTGTTTTCGTGATGTTTTATTTCAATTTGTGTGTTTGTACACAGGCACTGGTCGATGGTCGATTCTACATCTCCACTTTGCATCCTCTATTAGAGTTGTTTTTTTACATCTTCATATATACCATTTGTTGGAGTTGTCACATTTTAAGATGTAAAATGCATTTTTTGAGATGTAAATTTTTATAATATCTGTTTTACATCTTTAAATTTGCATTATTTATTGGAGATGCTCTAACACTTCTTTCGTTTTCTATCGGGGCAGGTAGAAATGAGATCTACTCTGAGTAAGAGCATCTATAGCCATTGCTCCCTCAGGGGACTTGAAATATCGCCGCCTGGGGGCGAACCGACGCTAAAATCGGCGTGGGGGCAATCGGGTTCCCAGCCGCCGATTTCGGCCCACTTTTGGCGCAAATTTGCCCACTTTTCAGCTCACTTTTGGCGCAAAATTGGCCCGCTACCGACGCAAATTGACTAATGTCGGCCCATATTCACCGTGCTTCGGCGCAAATTCAACAGAAGCTAACTTTTATCACATAGTTCATCACAGAAAATCAATAGAAATCAAATAGTTCAACAACAAATAGTTCAATACGAATTATATAGTTAAACAAATAGTTCAACAAATAAAACTCATATTTCATCACACGTCGAGCTAGGCGTTGCCCTTGAGCCTTCATAGGTGCTCCACCAGATCCTGCTGCAGTTGTTGATGCACCAGTGGGTCTCGGATCTCCTGATGCATATTGAGGAAGGCCGTCCAGGTTGCCGGTAGGTGGTGATCAACTTGGGCAAGAGGACCCTGCCTGTAATATGGTTCAATGTCAAACAGTGGCTCTTCCTGCTCGCTCTCAATGATCATGTTGTGCAAGATGACACATCAAGTCATGATCTCCCACATTTGATCTTTTGACCAGGTCTGAGCGGGGTACCGGACAACAGCAAATCGAGATTGAAGCACACCAAATGCCCGCTGGACATCCTTCCTGCAAGCCTCCTGAACATACACAAAGTGATAGTTCTTGCCTCCTAGCACAGGGTTTGAGATAGTCTTCACAAATGTGGACCATCTCAGATAGATGCCATCTGCTAGGTAGTATCCCTCGTTGTAGTGCCGCCTATTGACCTCGAAGTTCACCGGAGGAGAATGACCTTCAACAAGCTTGACAAAGACAGGGGAGCACTGCAGTACGTTGATGTCACTGTGAGTTCGTGGCATACCAAAGGAGTGCCAAATCCAGAGGTCGTGTGTGGCCACTGCCTCAAGTACCACACTGTAATCGTCTTTGGCGCCTTTGTACATCCCCTGCCAAGTAAATGGACAATTTTTCCATTTCCAATTCATGCAGTCGATGCTTCCAAGTATCCCAGGAAATCCTCTTGCTGCATTTTGTGGTAGGATTCGAGCAGTGTCTTCAGCATTAGGTGATCGCAAGTATTGTGGTCCAAACACTGCCACCACTGCCCTGCATAAAAACACTCAATGGTCGTGGACTCGACCATGCGCCCATAGTCTTCGAGTGAATCACCGGGAGCTCCGTATGAAGCATCCTTATAGCTGTCGTGCACTTCTGGAGTGAGGTGAATTCAAGTGTGCCGGTGCAATCCTTCTTGCACTTGAAGTAGTTGTCGAACTCCCGGATGGAATTCACAATCCTGAGAAAGAGCTTTCGGCTCATCCGATAACGGCGCCGAAATACTTTGTCGCCGTGCAGTGCAGCGTCGGCGAAGTAGTCGGAGTAGAGCAAGCAATAGCCTTCCAGTCGATGCCTCCGCTTCACCTTCAGCCGGCCCCGCGCCAAACCACCTCGCGGCGGCTTTGCATTGCTCGCGAGCATGGTTGCCAGGGCGGCGGCGACCATGAGATGCTCTTCGTCCTGGGCGTCGGCATCGGCTTCCTCCTCCAGCAGCACCGCAAGCTCCTCCTCGTTGTCCGAGTCAATCGCGGAGTAGACAAATCGCTGAACACCTGGCGGGTGTGGTAGGCGCGCAACCGCCAGTATCCCGCCTTGCGCGACCGGAACGCCGGAAAGCTCGCCTAGGAACGGGATGGAGGATGCCGCGACAGAACCATCTCTCTTTTTGGGCGGGGGAATGGCCTATCTAGCGGTGGTGGGGTGGTTGGCGCCCGGATCGGCAAGGCGGCGGGGGGCGTCGGTGAGGAGGGGGGGGGGGGCGAAAAAGTTCGCGCGGGGCTGTTGAAGCGCGGCCGAGATGCTCTAAGGGCGTGTTTGGTTGTCCGCATCGAGCCCAACCAGGCCCGCGTGGGAAGGAGAGGCCTGTTTGGTTGCTCGGTTTTCTGTTGGGCTGCATGATCGACGCTTCTCAAAGCAGCCCAGAGCCTAGCTCGCTGAAACCCTTGATCGGCAGCCATGGGCGGTGTTGAGTCGCGCGCGAGGTCGCACGGGCGGGAGCGAGGCGAGGGCGAGGGGGATGGCGGGAGATGGAAATCTGGCGCACCGTCCCGGCGCCAAATTAGCCTCACCCCCTTTCACTCGCTCACCCATAGCCATCGCCTTTCTTCGCTCTCGCCTCACCACCGTGACGATCGCGATTTTAGATCTGCTATAGGCGGCGGCGGCGAAGAGGCGGCGGCATTTGCGGCGGATCTGGTACTCCCTTGCTTTGTTGGCACGATCTGGTTGACCTAGTTCGTGCTATGGCTCCCCTACCCTGCCCTCGCCTCCGATGCTTGTAAGCGCACCTCTCCCTTTGTTAGCTCGGTGGTTAGGCCTTTAAGCTAGGTGTAGGATCGATTTCATCGAACGAACCGTCGATGTCGACTAGGTTATGGACGCACGGATGAGGCCGATAATGCAGCAAAGAACACCGATTAGTGTGATTCGTGCATGGGTCATGTTCATGCACCGTAGAGCTGTTCGTCATCTTTGGGAGACCGTTGATCCGCTATGGTCCATTGTTTCCCTGGGAACAGGAGAGGATCCAAAATCTGAATTACATCTACAACTGCAATAGCGTCGAGGCTCTATGGATGCTTAGAATGAAAAGAGCACCATTTGCCAAGCTTGTCGAGACCTTCAGGAGCAGGGGCCTGTTACAAGATAGCATCAACACCAGTGTCGAAGAGCAAGTGGCCATGTTCCTCCATGTTGTTGGCCATACCCAGAGGTTCAGGGTCATTCACAACACGTTCAGGAGATCAATAGAGACCATCTCTAGGTACTTCAAGCAGGTGCTTTTTGCTGTTGGGGAGCTTAGAGGAGAGATGATCACGAGACCATCTGGCCAGACTCAACCCAAGATTCGCGGAAGCCCAAGATGGTATCCATACTTCAAGGTGAGCATTGACAATATACACTTTTCATGGCTTGATATGCTTATATTGTTCAAATTCAACACTAACACAGGCTAGTGATGCCATTTTCAGGACTGCATTGGGGCAATAGATGGTACTCATGTCACTGCCAGAGTTCCTAGGTCACACTGCAAAGATATGTGGGGAGGAAGCACTACACAAGCGAGAATGTGCTTGTCATTGTTGACTTTGATTTGAAGTTCACATATGTGCCGGTCGGCTAGGAAGGGTCACAGATGATGCAAACATTCTCACCGACAAAGATGAGTCGACTTGATGAGATCAACATCCCCGACGGCAAGTTCTACCTTGGAGATGTTGGCTATGCATGTCGGCCGGTATTCTTCCACCCTTCAGAAAACAAGGTACCATCTCAACGAAGTTCTCTGGTAGGAACTTTGCTAGGACTGCACAGAGTCATTTAATCTCGAACACTCCAAATTTTAGAGTAATCTGTTGAGAGGGCATTTGGAGCTCAAGAATAGGTTTAAGATCCTGGATCAGAAGCCATTCCACCCATACTCCACTCAAGTTAAGCTCGTTCTTGCTTGTTGCATTCTGCATAACTGGGTCCTCCAGCGGAGCTTTGATGAACACGTGCCTGAGGAGGAAGAGGTCGAGCCTGACGATGTTGTTAGCTCTGGCCATGGTGTGGAGGCATTTGACAATGACGCTTGGAAGAACAAAAGATTGGAGTGGGCAGAGGCAATGTGGCTTAACAGAGGTCAGTGCAGGATTTGAAGAAGAGGAAGAAGAAGAAGCAGCAGCAGCAGCAGAAGCAGAAGAGGAAGATAAAGAGGAAGATGAAGCAGCAACACCGATGAACTATCCCCTATTTAGCCGATGGCTCTTAATAATTTGAACTGTCATTTGATTGTAGTTAGGATGAGTTGTCATTTGTTTAACTAGCTGACACTATGTTCAGATTGTGTGTGGTAAGGTCATCACTAGTTAAAAGTGGTGACAACACCTCATGCAGGTTGCAATCAAACACCATGTCACATGTGCACCTAATACAATGCGGACAACCAAATGCTGTGTCAAAAATGATTATCTCATGCAACTAGGGGCATGCAGACAATCAAACTATATGCATCTGGTTTTTTTGACCTGCATTCCCTCAAACCGGCTCAGTAAAGCCAGCCTCGCCGGGCTAGGCTGAATCGGTAAGGTAACCAACCACGCGCCTAAAGGAGCATGCGGAAAGGGGTGGTTCAGTTGCGTTCGCTCGATTGATCCAAAAAAAAAAAAAATTGCGTTCGCTCGATCGAGCAGCAGGGAAACAAGCCATGGAGAGCTCGCCGCCCACCATCACCGTCCAGGTGAAGTTCGCCGGCCGAACCATTCCGGTGGAACTCCCGACATCCGCCTCCACCGCGGAGCTGAAGCTCCTCCTCCAGCCGCTAACCAACGTTCTTCCCCGCGGCCAGAAACTCATCTGCAAAGGCACCGAATCCCAAACCCTTACCGCCTGAACGGGAATTTGCTTTGGGTTATCCCTTTTGCTTTTTCTCTTACTTTCCTTGCGATTCCAGGAAAAGTTCTTGCCGACGCCGCGAGTCTGAGCTCGATGCAGGTGGGGGACGGATCCAAGGTCATGCTCATCGCTTTGCAGGGTCTTCATCAGGGGGTAAATCACCTTGGTTTCTTCTCTAATCTGTTCTATTATTTTCGTTCGTTCTCCCGTTATTTTCTTCAGATCTTTAGCAATGAACCTGCAGAAGTTCGATTTCAGTCATGTGCTTTTATGGTTACTCGAAAGTCAATACGGACCGGAATTTTTTGTTATGCTCAACGTTAGTAGGATGAGGAGCTTGATTTTCATTCATTCTTCAGTTTGATGCCCTCACCTTTGAATCATTGGGGTTTTCTGATGTTTAGGGGAAATTTCTGCGAAGTCACAGTTCCTGCCATGTCACCACATGGCAATGCTAAAATTTCATTAGGAGTCGATTGTAAAAGCATGTCATACATGTTATCTATGGAGTAGTTTGTCACAATCAACTTACCTGTGCACTACTTTTCACAGGAAGGCCCCATCACTAAGAATAGCAGTGGTCTTGCACCAAGTGCAAAAAGAACCTCAAATGTTAAGGATAATCAAACACTAAAACCGGAGATTATCAGCAAAAGCCAAGCGGAGCGTTGGAAAATAACAGGTGTCATTGCTTTATCTGGTTCCAGCTTGAAGGTATCTGATTCAACTTGTTTCAGTATCTTTGCAAATTCAAAGCAACATATGATAGCTGTGATTTGACGTTTATCAAACTTCAGTAACTGCCTTTCTATGAAAAAAGTGGAAGTTCCCGTGTCAATTAACGGTGCGTTAATACAATCAGTCGTTAATAGTTGTTTTTGTGTTGAGTAGAGCCCAGACGAAATAATGAAAGAAGTCCTGACATAAGGTTCTTTTCATGTTGGTAGACTGACTTGAGGTATATACCGTCTATTGTGCTAGTTACCGCGCGTTGCTATTGGAATTGCTCGCAATATATTTTGATTTGGATTAATATTATAAGAACTAAACTGAAAGTACATATAATTATTTTATAATTATAAACTATTTATTGAATATAAATAGCATAAATATAATTAAAAAATTTGAGCCTTTTTGCATGCATGGTTGCATGTTGAGATAAATATGTTAGTGTGGATCACCTACTTTTTTTTTTTGAGGGAGTGGACCACCTACTTAGTTATGTAGGATATGTGCAAATGTTACATTACCAGGTTCAACTCCATTCTCCAAGACACCATGTGATGAAGCAAGACTTTTTTTAATCATCATGGAATGCTTTTATTCTATTGTTACACCGATGACCCGTCCTTTACCTCTTGCCTTCTGAGTTACAAATTTTCTTTTATGTTTCGAATACCTAATTTTTCTCGTTGGTTGTAATTTGGGATGCAGGCAGTGCCTGAGGAAGTCTGGGACTGTGGCTCCTCCATACGAGTACTAGATGTCTCTAACAACTCAATTGAAGCAATTCAACAGAAAATTGCTGCCCTTAAATCATTAAATGTAATTGTTGTTTCCAAATAAATTCATTGATGGATTTCTTTATAAGGAGGTATAGTTGAAAATATCGTCATTTCATCGTGTAGAAATTGTTGCTAACCGCCAATGACATATCTGATGGGGGCATCAGCTGGGAAGGTCTATCATGTGTTGATACATTAACAGTTTTATCTTTAAGCCAAAATCGGTAGGTCTGAATTTTCAAATCCTGTTGTGTTATTCATACTGTGAATATTTGTTATGCTGCAAGTGGACACAAACAATCTTGAGTCATTTATAATCTCCTGAAAATTATTACATTCCCCCATCTTGTATATGTTTGCTGCTACCACCCACTTGTGAAAGTTGCTCCTATTTCATATATATCTTTTTGACTCGCCAACTGTTATGACCGGCATATTAGGGGCTTAGCCCAGTTAGTTGTGGCCCAATTTATCTTATCGTTATTAGGGGCTTAGCCCAATTATCTTATTAGGAGGATTATATAAACTCGTGTAAGGACCCGTTTCGGGATTAAGCAAGAAGCAATCATATTTGCTCGGCTTCCTTAGGGAGCCGGGAGACCTAACCCTAGCCGCCGCCCCAGCGCTGGCGACCATGCCTTCCTCCACGCCATCCCTCCTTCCACCCCTACAACCTGAGACCATGCCCTGGTAGGGATCTGGTTCCTACCAATTTGATATTAGAGCCGGTGCTGGTCACCTCCGCGGTGCCCGTCCCCGTCATCTTCACCCCGGAGGAGATGACGGCTGCCATCCGGGATCTCACCCAGGCGGTCACGGGCATCTACACGTTCCTCGCGAGATCCTATGGGCCGCAGCCGCATGTGCCCTTCGCCACCGCCCCGTCGCTGCAGCAGCCCCGTCCTCGGCGACCCCCGTCGCCGCCGCCATGCAGCAGCTGCCGTGGCAGCCGCCACCAGCGAAGAACCCCGGCGCCTCCACCATGCAGCAGGGGCAACAGCTGCAGCCGCCGCCACCGGCGACCGCGGCCCTGGGCATCCCAACGACGGGCCCGGGGCTGCCCATCCACCAAGTTCGGTTTCCCCCGTTGCCGTCTCCGTTACCGGCCTGGCTCGCTGGGTCCCTTGAGCCGGTCTACACGACGGCCTCGGTCGGGCCGCACATGCTGCCACCGCCGGCAACGCACCCGATCATGCAGTTTGACGGGTCCTCGGGCTACGCCGAGCACTTCGCCAGCGTCGACGGGCCCCTGTTCCAGGGCGGCACCCTGATGCCCGCCTACTCGGACCCGTCATCCTCGCTGCGCCGTGCTGATGAGGCGCACCCACCCGTCGTCCACGTCCAGACGCCGCCGAGATTCTCCAAGCTGGAGTAGGCGACCTACGACGGCACCGTCGACCCCCTGAATTGGCTCAACCAATGCGACCAATTTTTCAGGGGACAACGCACGCTCGCATCCGACCGCACCTGGATTGCCTCGTATCATCTCCGAGGAGCCGCACAGACGTGGTACTACGTCCTCGAACAGGACGAGGGCGGCATGCCACCATGGGAGCACTTTCGCGATTTGTGCCTCTTGCGCTTCGGTCCGCCTATACGCGGGAGCCGTCTGGCGGAGCTTGGGCGTCTTCCGTTCCTCACCTCGGTGCAAGACTTCGCCGACCGCTTCCAAGCACTGGCGTACACGCCCGGCGTTCGGCTCGTCGCCAGGCCGAGTCTTCATCGGCGGCTTACCGACCACATCCGCGTGGGCGTGGAGATGCGCGGCCACAGGACCTCCAGACGGCCATGTACTACGCCCGCAGCGTTCGAAAGGCCGCGCGATGGCCATCCAGCGAGAGCCACCGCCCGGGCATTGGGCTGCCACCTCGCCGGAAGTTCTCGCGCAGGTCGGCCTGCCCAGCTTCATGGCGCCCTTGCCACGGCTGCGGCACGCCCGTTCCACCGGCTCACCCCGGCCGAGCAACTCGAGCGTCGCCGCCAAGGGTTGTGCTTCAACTGCGACGAGCCCTACGTACCGGGCCACGTCTGCCCACGACTCTTCTACCTGGAGGCTGCAGACTACATTGCGGAGGACCCCGCCGCCGCCGGGCTCGGCGACCAGCCCGCCCCAGTTGACGCGGAGGTGTTTGGCGACCGTTGATCTTCCCCGCCTTCCAGCTCGAGGACGAGCTGTTTGTGCAGGCGGGGAGAGATGTTATGACCGGCATATTAGGGGCTTAGCCCAGTTAGTCGTGGCCCAGTTTATCTTATCGTTATTAGGGGCTTAGCCCAATTATCTTATTAGGAGGATTATATAAACTCGTGTAAGGACCCGTTTTGGGATTAAGCAAGAAGCAATCATATTTGCTTGGCTTCCTTAGGGAGCCGGGAGACCTAACCCTAGCCGCCGCCCCTGCTCTCTCTCTCGCACGCGCGCGCACGCAACGACGGCGCCCAAGCGCCGGCGACCACGCCTTCCTCCACGCCATCCCTCCTTCCACCCCTACAACCTGAGACCACACCCTGGTAGGGATCTAGTTCCTACCACCAACTCTTACCATTGATTGAGAGCAACCAATGTTTGACACAAAACTGAAACATGCAGAATGCATTAATTGAAATAACATTGGAAGAATGTATTTTATAATCCAGTAGCTTGGTTTTTCTCGAATCATCTTTGATGGAATCCTGTAGTTTCATAATCATCTGGTGCAGTTTGTGTATCTATCTAATAAGTTTTCGTGGTTAATGGGACAATTAAAAGTAATTATTTTAGTTTGGGTTATGAAATAACCACTGCATTCTTGTTCATGATCTGGCTCTTCGTTAATACCTATTTAAAGAATTTGTCACTGGGCTTTGCTCCTACTCTCGAGATGTATGTGCAAATTTACCTGCCAATAGAAAGGTTCATAGTTCTCATTTGAACAAAATACCTCTATTGCATTGACTTTTGTCTGGAAGACTAAACAACCTGATCTTTGTATGTTTTGACAAGCATCTTTGGTACTCAGGATCACAAGATGCTTCAGTTTATAACCTTTTTCATTATATTGCAGATTGGTCACTTTACCTCCGAGTTTGGGCACATTGACTTTTCTACGTGAACTTCGCATTGCAAATAACATGCTTGGCAGCCTACCTGTTGAAATAGGTTTGCTGAAGCAGCTAGAGATTCTTATAGCAAATAATAATAGGTAGTGTGTGCTAAACTTGCCACTTACTAGACTTGCAGTACCCTCAGTGATGTTATCTGATGTTTTGATATGCTAACATCACATGTTTTACTTATGTATATGCCTGCTTACTACTCCCTCCGTCCCAAAATTCTTGTCTTAAATTTGTCTAAATATGGATGTATCGAGTCACGTTTTAGTATTAGATACATCCGTATCTAGACGAATCTAAGACAAGAATTTTGGGACGGAGGGAGTACTAAATAGATGTTGTATATTAAATTTGGGAAGTAATATGAGGTTACTGGGAAGAGGGACGTTCTGTATGCTAAATTCTTAATTTTCTGCTGTTCTGTAGTACATCAGTATTCACACTTTTTACTTATGCATATGCCTGCTTACTACAGATAGATGCTGTATATTAAATTTGGGAAGTAATATGAGGTTACTGGGAAGAGGGACGATCTATATGCTAAATTCTTAATTTTCTGCTGTTCTCATTGTAGTTTATAGGATTAGAATGAAGGGGAAAAACATGAGCTTTCGTGGTGGCAGTTTGATAATTTTTTAATAGTCGTTGCATCTTGTAAGTTGCTCTGCAATAGAATGTTCTATGAACATTCTATTGTTCTATGAATATTCTATTGTTCCTAAATGTTGGCATGTGTTATACTTGTAGCATCCAATGGAAATTATGGTGGTACTGTTTGATCTGAAAATTGAAAGGTATCCTGATCTTTCACACTACATCATTTTGACTTGTTAACAGGATAACTTCGCTGCCTTCCTCTATAGGCGATTGTGAATCTCTCTTTGAGGTGTGTGCTTTCTCTTCTCTCTTTCTCCAGTGAAGCACCCACCTATCCTAGCATACAGTGATCCTTCGAAGCAAACGCCCCATGAACTCTTCTGCGCTTTGCACTTGGCAGTTTTAGTTCACCAAAGTTTTGACTTCATCAGGTGGACTTATCATCAAATCTTTTAGCCGAACTACCAAAGGCTTGCGGAAACCTTCACAATCTGAAGGTATGTGCCTAACCGCCTATACCTACATGGGAAGATGCATTCCCAATCACTGGCTATATATATGTGTATTACTAAAATGTACTCCTACTATGAAATAAAACTCTGAAGGGGCTTACCACAACATCTGAGTTAAATGTCACAACATTAAATGTCCAATCGTGATGACTCTAAAAATGCAGATGCTTAATGAATGCAGTAATTATTCTTGTGCATAACATAATAGCACAACAAAGTCAACCGTTATTGATGTGAATTATTCCTTCATGATGTTTTTGATCTCAGAACTCCGCCTATGTCTTCTAGGCATAGCCGGTCCCAAGCCCGGGTAAAGGAGGAGGGTTGTGATAGGCTTGGCGAGCCAACGTAAAAACTAGCCAGTCCCATAGGTATGAAACCCATTTGAGCGAGAGTAGTACTAGGATGGGTGACCTCCTGGGAAGTCCTCGTAAAAGGGTTTCATATCTAAGGGTTGTGATAGGCTTGGCGAGCCAACAAAAAAACTAGCCAGTCTTTTGGGTATGAAACCCATTTGGGCGAGAGTAGTACTAGGATGGGTGACCTCCTGGGAAGTCCTCGTGAAAGGGTTTCATATCTAGCCTACCCCAACTTGTTTGGGATAAAAGGCTTCAAGATCAATCGATGTTTTTGATCTCACGTAGGCTGAGCATGTGAGTTAACTCTTTGTTTCTTACAGAATCATTCACTAAACTCTTGTTTAATTACTTGAGAGTCGAGAAAGTCATAAATGTTTAGGCTTTGGTGATATTGCATGATATATTTACTAAATTAGAGCATGCAATGGACGACTAGTTTTGTTTTATTCGGTCAATACTTGCTATCTTCTGGTGAAAACAGAAAATTATTTGTCTCTTGTCTCTTGTGTAACCGTGTTGCACATTTCTATTCTCTATTTGCTCGCCTCTTCTTTTTAATCTTGGCGACATTTATACTGAAGAGAACATACCGTACTATTCGATGTTTGTAAGAAGTTACTTCCAACAGACTCTGCATCTAAGGAACAATGGCCTTAATTCCCTACCGCCGACTTTATTCAAGAAGTGCTGGCGGCTTACTACACTTGATCTCCATGGCACTGGAATCACAAATGACATTCTTCGACAGGTATAAGTTCACAGAAAGGCTGAAACCTTCACACATAGGTAGTTTTGTTTGTTATCATCATCACTCCAGTGGAATTAAGATGGCTATATACATACATTTTTTCTGACCGAATACATACTTACATTTGGAATAGGAAAATTCAGTTTCACCATCCAAGCTCTGTTTGTTTCTGCAATCTCTCTTACTGCTGCTTTCTATAGCTGGGTTCGCCCTGGGACACTTCCACATAATATAGTTTCCATGTTTATACCACTTGTTGATAAGTACACTATTTGTTCTATATCGATGCTATTTCTTACATTTTAACTGAAATATGATTAAATCCTCTACCGTACTGCCTGTTTGGCCTTGGCTCTGACGTAGATATTTTATGGTGGTAATGTTATTTTACTTTATACGAGCAGATGGAGGGCTGGGAGGAGTTTGATGAACGTAGGCGGCAGAAGTATCAAAAGCAGCTGGATTTTCGTGTAGGATCATCAGGTGTTTTCGACGAGGGTGCGGATGATGATAACCGGCATGCATAAGTGTTTCTTATTACAGCCAGGGTTTTGCGCTTCCAATATTGTCCCAGAATTATTCTAGAATTGAACACAGACACGGAGCTGATATTATTCCTCACATTTTGGTTGTGTATTTGTTTATTCCTCTCATTTCATTACATTTTAATACCAAGTGATGAAAAGTGGTGGCTACCTGTTAAACATTATCAGAGCATTTGCATCCCCAGCATTCATAACTTATCAAGAACTTTCAAGATTTCTTTAGAAACACTAGAAGATTGCCTATGCGTTGCAACCGTGATTGGAATTTTTCTAGTACTTCAATTATCTGCCCATATTAACCTGATTGTGTAAAAAATATTATTTTGTTTGGTAAGCACTTATTGGCTTATGAAAGAAAGAATAATTTTGTTTGGCAAGTTAATAATAGGTGGATGCAGTTAAGGCAGTTTCAGGAAAATTCATGTAAAAAGACTTGAGATGAGACAAAAAGAATCAAAACGGGAGAGTGAGGGGAGAATGGATGTAAGATTGGACGAAGCATAAGCGGATGACAGAACCCAAATATTTTTTAACGCAATAAGATAACCATGCGGAACAAATCTTAATGTAAAAATCGACAAAATAAAATAGGATTATGTTTTGGTTATAAAATACTTATATACATTATGTCATTATTTAAACTGGCAAAAATAGATGTGCCCATTGATCTGTTTTACTACTAGTTTACCAAAGATAAGAGATTTAAACTGCCAAAACATCTTACATTTATAAATAAAGGGTGTATTTATTTGTTTACAGAGCATGAATTTATTGCTATTTGTTGGATTACAAAAGATGTCTAACCGGCGTTAGGTTTTACCCTAAAAAACCAATTTGTTGGGTGATCATGAATTTAGTGCTATACAATAGCTTGATCTGATTTATTGGGTTATCAAAAATAATTTTTATGAAAACCGGATCGACATGGAAATCCGGAGAAAATGATGAAGGGTGGAAGGAGAGACGAATAGTGGTGGTGAGAAAAATTAACGTAAGATGGAATATGTATCAAGGCTAGACTTGAACTCGGATGGGTAGATTTTACTGCAAGGAGTTACTTCACCAGAACTTTTCATATGCTTCCAAATGATTACCGATTGTCTACTCCCTCCATTCCCAAATAATTGTCTTTCTAGCCATCTCAAACGGACTACAACATACGGATGTATATAGACATGTTTTAGAGTGTAGATTCACTCATTTTGCTCCGTATGTAGTCACTTGTTGAAATATCTAGAAAGACAATTATTTAGGAACGGAGGGAGTATTTGATTATTCTAATCTTGTAGGCGAAGGATGATGTGTATTGTCCATCGGCGTTGAATTTCCATGTGATCTTATCAACCTCATTTGTGCCAAGCTCAGTTTTCGCTTATCTTAGTCCAAATGATGACGAATTCGTTCACGTGGGCGACCGTGAGGCCATCCGCTGTCCTAATCTGTGCAATGAACAACACTGTTATTGTTTGAACTTGTTTCGTCGTCACACCCGGAGAAGCAGAGACCGTGACTCGTGCAATCAACTCGGCATGAAAAAGTTGTCTTCGAGAACATGCCTTGTGGTCCAGCCATACGAGCAAAATAAATGGCTACCAAAATGAGCAAACGAATGTCTAAGGGTATATCCTGAAATAAAACCATTTCAACAAACAAGAGCGGGAAACGCTACAGCAATGGGGTTGAGCACTAAGTCCATTTCCTCGTCTCCTCAGAGTCTCATCAAGCAACATCAATATCTGACCAAACAGACGAATTCCCCATCAATCTACTCAATTTTCCATGTCTTCACCTGATATTCTTGTGTTCTTCGCATGCCGTTAAATTTCCCTCTTTCGCTGTCTAGTCGCCGGCTAGCGACACCTTAAAACTGAAGCTGTATTCAGTGAGTAGACCTAAAGCAATTCGATGTCAATTTCTCTTCTTGCACTCCAAAAGGTTTTCACCTACTCTGATAGCATACGATGTCAGACTACCAGTCTATGGTCAGCATTGTTCATAACTGTTTGGCACTGTAATTTGTTCGCTGTGGGCAGCATTGCCGTTGCAACCCCTGGATGTTGTTCTCAGCAGTAGGTTTCGTTGTTTTGAAAACGAGGTCGCCAACGACCAGATTGGATCTGTCCTCTGATGACGACTAATCTCTGCCGCCGTCGCCGTCCAAGAAAACGTGCATCTTTCTTGGCCCTCTGAGAGCAACGCATTTGTTGCTTCTTATTGGCATACTTACTTTGAAGGTTAGCATTTCCGTGAGAAACATGCGATGTACAACCATACAATAATTCTCAAGTCCACTCTGCTTTGGAATTCTACCAGCAAAGGTCATATTTTATCTTACATACCTCAAGGCGCTCTACTCCAGCTTGCAAGCACGAAACCTCTGGCGGTCTTATCCTGCAATTGATCTATCAGTAAAAGCCACTATTATATTGCCTCAGTTTCTTTGACAAAATAGAATGAAAAGGCTGAAAATCTGACGTCAGATATATAGGCACGGCAATTTATATTGGCACGAGAATGACAAATTTAGTTTGCAAGCATGGCAATTTTCCGGTAAAAAATGAACTGAGAGGGATTTGCCATTCTTGGCAATTAAACTTGCCATTCTTGACACGCACACAACTTACCATGAAAACGTACGTTTTGCCATGCCTAAAAATCAGACGTTCACTGAATATCCGGATCCAAAGAAAAGTGTCATATCTTAAATAAACGAGGAAAACAATTATACTATCATAAGCACATCACACATCTGTTGTTTGCACATAAGCGCGCGCAGAGTATTCATGTGTTCGGTAGTGCCGTGTAGTTTCAAAAGAAGCGATATTTACATGTGGAAAAACCCGGTACTGTGTGTTTTCTTTTGTTTTGAAATAGTGCTATATGTTTGTGCATGTTTTTTCTGAATTTTTTTTTATCTTTTCATTAAATATCATGGTAGTACAAAGAACAATAGAAATAACAAATTACATCCATGTCCAGACCACCTACCGATGACTACAACCATTGGAGCCAGCCAAAGGCGCGCCAACATCATCGTTCCTCTTTCACCGGAGCCAGCCAAACCTTATTCTAGTAAATAGTCAGAAAGTCATCATGCTAAGGCCCAAAGGACCAAAGCACCAAAACAGCAACCGCCGCCGACGAAGAAGCATGGATCAAAAGGATCAAACCTATAGATACACAAACACGGATGAACGAGGACAAACAGCGACAGAATCTTGCGAGATCCAACGGAGGCACACCTCTTCATGCCTTTCGACGACACTAGTCGACCGCTGGGACGGGGGCTAGACGAAGAGAACTTTATTTCATCTTTAGGAAGCCGTTACCTCCTCATCTTCCTAAACAGGACACAAACCTTAAACAAACTTTTAAAACACATAAGAACGGAGCAGGAGCCCTCTCGCCGCCAAGGGACGGACCACCGCGCCCCCATAGTCCTGAAGCTACATGAGGCATGGTAGATCGACGGTGACACCAATGATAGGTGTGAAAACCCCAGCTGTTGGAGTCGCTCGTGGTGAGGAGAGTTGATAACATACAAGACATCTAAGATAGGTTAGGTGTGTGCATGTTCTTGAGACCACATCGTGCTGACTATTGTGAGACTGGGACTCCCATTTTTTAAAACATGATTTCAAACTATTTCAAGTTTTCTATAAATTTTGATCCAAGGGCTGTAGACTATAGCGACCTCTTACATTCTAAGACGTAATATTACTTCCAAAAAATGCAAGATTATTTTGTAGGCAAAAAATATATAATTTTGGTATTTTTGGGAAGGCACCCATTGCACAAATTAGCATCACCAACTTGGCCATATGCATTACCCAAGAATTTTCCGTGAATAAATGCCCATCTTTATATACCCCGTGAAGAAAAAAGTCCATCGTTATATAAGCTCATCAAAATAAATACAAATTCCGCAATTCTTATGAAAAAATTCAACTTGTTTCTTAACTCCTTAGTTGTCTAGATTTACGCCATGTATATGACTACAATTTGTACATTGTAGCTCACATTTTGGATGATTTTTAATGAGGTAATATCTGAAGGAAATATGCCCTAGAGGCAATAATAAAGTTGTTATTTTATATTTCCTTATATGATGATAAATGTTTATTATTCATGCTAGAATTGTATTAACCGGAAACCCGATACATGTGTGGATACATAGACAAAGCACCATGTCCCTAGTAAGCCTCCACTAGACTAGCTCATTGATCAAAGATGGTTAAGTTTCCTAACCATAGACATGTGTTGTCATTTGATGAACGGGATCACATAATTAGGAGAATGATGTCATGGACAGGACCCATCCGTTAGCTTAGCATATTGATCGTTCAGTTTCATTGCTATTGCTTTCTTCATGTCATATACATATTCCTTTGACTATGAGATTATGCAACTCCCCGATACCGGAGGAATACCTTGTGTGCAATCAAACGTCACAACGTAACTAGGTGATTACAAAGATGCTTGATAACCCACAAGTGTAGGGGATCGCAACAGCTTTCGAGGATAAAGTATTCAACCCAAATTTATTGATTTGACACAAGGGGAGCCAAAGAATATTATTGAGTATTAGCAGTTGAGTTGTCAATTCAACCACACCTGGATAACTTAGTATCTACAGCAAAGTATTTAGTAGCAAAGTAGTACGATAGTAATGGTAACAGTGGCAAAAGTAAAGATAATAGTTTTGTAGTGATTGTAACAGTAGCAACGGAAAAGTAAATAGGCGAAGCACAATATGTGAAAAGCTCGTAGGCATTGGATCAGTGATGGATAATTATGTCGGATGCGATTCCTCATGTAATAGCTATAACATAGGGTGACATAGAACTAGCTCCAGTTCATCAATGTAATGTAGGCATATATTCCGTATATAGTCATACGTGCTTATGGAAAAGAACTTGCATGCCATCTTTTGTCCTACCCTTCCGTGGCAGCGGGGTCCTAGCGGAAACTAAAGGATATTAAGGCCTCCTTTTAATAGAGAACCGGAACAAAGCATTAGCACATAGTGAATACATGAACTCCTCAAACTATGGTCATCACCGAGAAGTATCCCGATTATTGTCACTTCGGGGTTGTCGGATCATAACACATAATAAGTGACTATAGACTTGCAAGATAGGATCAAGAACACACATATATTCATGAAAACATAATAGGTTCAGATCTGAAATCATGGCACTCTGGCCCTAGTGACAAGCATTAAGCATAGCAAAGTCATAGCAACATCAATCTCAGAACATACTGGATACTAGGGATCAAACCCTAACAAAACTAACTTGATTACATGGTAAATTTCATCCAACCCATCACCGTCCAGCAAGCCTACGATGGAATTACTCACGCATGGCGGTGAGCATCATGAAATTAGTGATGGAGGATGTTTGATGATGACGACGGGACGAATCCCCCTCTCCGGAGACCCGAACGGACTCTAGATCAGCCCTCCCAAGAGAGATTAGGGCTTGGCGGCGGCTCCGTATCGTAATACGCGATGAAACTTTCTCTCTAATTTTTTTCTCCGTGAAACGGAATATATGGAGTTGGAGTTAAGGTCGGTGGAGCCTCAGGGGGCGCGCCCAAGGGGGGGGGGGGTGGGCACGCCCCCACCCTCGTGGACAGGGTGTGGCCCCCCTGGTCTTGATTCTTTCGCCAGTATTTTTTATATTTTCCAAAAGTTGCCTCCGTGAATTTTCAGGTCATTCCGAGAACTTTTGTTTTCTACACATAAAACAACATCATGGCAGTTCTGCTGAAAACAGCGTCAGTCCGAGTTAGTTTCATTCAAATCATGCAAGTTAGAGTCCAGAATAAGGGCAAAAGTGTTTGGAAAAGTAGATACGTTGGAGACGTATCAACTCCCCCAAGCTTAAACCTTTGCTTGTCCTCAAGCAATTCAGTTGATAAACTGAAAGTGATAAAGACAAACTTTTACAAACTCTATTTGCTCTTGTTGTTGTAAACATGCAAAGCCAACATTTAGGTTTCAACAAATATTATGAACTAACCATACTCACAATAACACCTAGGTCTCACAATTACTCATATCAATGGCATAATCAGCTAGCGAGCCATAATAATAAAACTCGGATGACAACACTTTCTCAAAACAATCACAATATGATATAACAAAATGGTATCTTGCTAGCCCTTTCTGAGACCGCAAAACATAAATGCAGAGCACCTTTAAAGATCAAGGACTGACTAGACATTGTAATTCATGGTAAAAGAGATCCAGTCAAGTCATACCCAATATAAACCAATGGTAATGAATGCAAATGACAGTGTGTTCTCCAGCGGGTGCTTTTTAATAAGAGGGATGATGACTCAACATAAAAGTAAATAGATATGCCCTTCGCAGAGGGAAGCAGGGATTTGTAGAGGTGCCAGAGCTCAATTTTAAAATAGAGATTGAATAACATTTTGTGCGGCATACTTTCACTATCAACGCAACAACTATGAGACGACCCTTTCTCGTGAATGAGGAGCGGAGTTCACTCCTCTTGAGAATAATCCACCTAGCATGGAAGATAAAGGCAGCCCTAGTTGAAACATGAGCTGCTCGAGCATACGAAACAGAATTTCATTTGAAGGTTTGGAGTTTGGCACATACAAATTTACTTGGAATGGTAGGTAGATACTGCATATAGGAAGGTATGATGGACTCATATGAAACAACTTTGGGGTTTAAGGAGTTTGGATGCACGAGGAGTATTCTCGCTTAGTACAGGTGAAGGCTAGCAAAAGACTGGGAAGCGACCAACTGAGAGAGCGACAATAGTCATAAACATGCATTAAAATTAATTCACACCGAATACAAGCATGAGTAGGATATAATCCACCATGAACATAAATATCATGAAGGCTATGTTGATTTGTTTGAACTACATGCGTGAACATGTGCCAAGTCGAGTCACTCAATTCATTCAAAGGAGGATACCATCCCATCATACCACATCATAATCATTTTAATAGCATGTTGGCACGCAAGGTAAACCATTATAACTCATAGCTAATCAAGCATGGCACAAGCAACTATAATCTCTAAATGTCATTGCAAATATGTTTACTTCATAATAAGCTGAACCAGAAACGATGAACTCATCATATTTACAAAAATAAGAAAGGTCGAGTTCATACCAACTTCTCTCATCTCAATCAGTTCATCTTATATCGTCATTATTGCCTTTCATTTGCACGACCGAACGATGTGTATAATAATAATAGTGCATGTGCAATGGACTAAGCTGGAATCTGCAAGCATTCAACTCAAGAGAGAAGACAGAGTAATATGGGCTCTAAGTTAAATAAACAATCATGCATATGAGAGCCATTAAACATTTTCAATATGGTCTTCTACTCTCGACCCCCAAAGGAAAGAAAAATAAAACTATTTACACGGGGCTCCCAACAAGTAAGAAGAAGAACAAGAAATCTTTTTGGGTTTTTCAATTTAATTACTACTACAAGCATGGAAATTAAACTAACTATTTTTTTTGGTTTTTCTCAAGGTTTAACAAACACACAAGAAAAAGGCTAGAAAAAGAAAATTAGACTAGCATGGATAATACAATGAAAGAGTATGAGCACCGACGACTAGAATAGTGTGTGAACATGAATGTAAAGTCGGTGAGAAATACGTACTCCCCCAAGCTTAGGCTTTTGGCCTAAGTTGGTCTAATGCCAAGGACCGCGGCTACTCTCCCCTGTGTACTGGGAGGTGTAATCAGGATACCACTGTCTGGCCATCTCCAGGTCCCACTGGTAGGATGAGGAACGATAAGGATCCAGTGAAGGCTCCAGCTCAGGCTCAGGCTATGGAGTGGACGCTTGGCCGCGATGAGCGTACACTGCTTCCGGCATGACAAGAAAATTATCTGCAATCAAATCAAACAACAGAGGCGCATGCAAAATAATAGTCTCATTACGTTTCTTATTAAATCTCAGGTTATACAGGAGCATCTTATCTTCGTTGTCAACAATAAACTCATGCGCTACCATGCTCTTGTAATCTAAAATGTAAGGATGCAATTTTGTCTCCTCTTTCTCATGGTGCCTAATAGGTATCTCAAAATATCTAGCAAGACGTGCAGCATAGATACCTCCAAAGATGGGGCCTTTTGTACGATTCAGGCTCAGCCGTTTAGCAATGACGACACCCATACTAAAACTATTATCTCCAAACAAGGCATGGTGAAGAATAATAATATCAGAAACGTTGAAGTTTCCACTATTTCCACGACCAATCAAGCATCTACTAGCAAATATGCAAAGTAGCGTAAAACAGGAAAGTGTATGCTAGAGATTCTCGCATCGGAACCCTTCTTGGGATCCCCTACAGTGATAGTGTTAACAAAGCCATCCACATCTTTACGATGGGGTTCATCTAATTTTCCCTCAAAGAGTATCCTACATACCGTGCAAAAATTACGTATAGACATTTCTCTGAATTCATCATATAAATGAAATATACTGTAGGCAGTGACTTCTTAGGATAATAATAAAAGTTTTGCATGAAAGTATTGGTGAGTAAGAGATACTGATCGATCCGGTCGTGGAGGAAATCGGTGAGGCCTGCATTCTCGATCAAAGAATAAAAGTCTTCATAAATTTCAGCTTCTCTCAAGAAATTGTCACGGGGCCATTCACACGGCCGTACTTCCGCTATACGAGGAAGATTATATTTGGCCTTTTCCTTCTCTTTAGCTTGTTTTCCCTGGGAGCCTTGGCTAGAATAGCCCCTCAAAAATCTCCTTAACATTTTCTGAAAATTTCTGAAATTTTAGTAACTTCAAAATAAAAGTGAATAAAACTAGACAAGATTGGTAGCTACTACTCCTACAAGTGCCTAGAGCCTATATCATGCATTAGAATTACTTGGGACCTCATAAATTTAACATGCAAGCTGAAGAACATGGTCACCTATGCAGTAAAAATTTACAATAAATAAAGCACTAGAACAAAAACTAATTGGACCAATGGAGGAGTCACATACCAAGCAACAATCTCCCAAAGCAGTTTTGTGAATGGAGCTTTGAGCAAGGAGATCGAAAATCACAGCAAAATGAGTAGAACTCGTGCTTGAGCTGGATGAGGATTTTTTGGGAAGAAGATGGAGTGTGTGGGTGCTGGCATAAGTGGAGGGGGGCCACCAGGGGCCCACGAGACAGGGGGGCGCGCCCAGGGGGTGTGGGCGCGCCCTCCACTCTCGTGGCCTGGTGCTCGCCCCTCCTACAGTGTTTTCAGTGCCTAAAATCCTCAAATATTCCATAAGAAACCATACTAAATTTGTAGGGCATTTGGAGCACTTTTATTTTCAGGATATTTTTTTATTGCACGGATAATTCAGAAAAAAAAACAAATAATACTATTTTTTCTTTATTTATTCTAAATAACAGAAAGTAAAAAGAGGGTACAGAAGGTTGTGCCTTCTAGTTTCATCCATCTCATGATCATCAAAATGAATCCACTAACAAGGTTGATCAAGTCTTGTTAACAAACTCATTCCAAATAACACGGAACCGGAGAAATTTCGAATAACACTAGGTTACCTCAACGGGGATATGAACACCCCAACAATAAGAATATCATACTTTTTCTTGACAGTAGGAAGAGGAAATTCAAAACCTCCAATAATGATAGTTGGAACTTTTCCAATAGAATTGATGCTATGAACTTGAGATTGTTTCCTCGGAAAGTGTACCGTATACTCATTACCATTAACATGAAAAGTGACATTGCCTTTGTTGCAATCAATAACAGCCCCTACAGTATTCAAAAAGGGTCTACCAAGGATAATCGACATACTATCGTCCTCGGGAATATCAAGAATAATAAAGTCCGTTAAGATAGTGACATTTGCAACCACAACAGGCACATCCTCACAAATACCAATAGGTATAGCAGTTGATTTATCAGCCATTTGCAAAGATATTTCAGTAGGTTTCAACTTATTCAATTCAAGTCTACGATATAAAGAGAGAGGCATAACACTAACACCGGCTCCAAGATCACATAAAGCAGTTTTAACATAATTTCTTTTAATGGAGCATGGTATAGTTGGTACCCCGGGGTCTCCAAGTTTCTTTGGTATTCCACCCTTAAAAGTGTAATTAGCAAGCATGGTGGAAATTTCAGCTTCCGGTATCTTTCTTTTATTTGTAATGATATTCTTCAGATACTTAGCATAAGGATTTACTTTAAGCATATCAGTTAAGCGCATACGTAAGAAGGTAGGTCTAATCATTTCAGCAAAGCACTCAAAATCTTCGTCATCCTTTGTCTTGGATGGTTTAGGAGGAAAGGGCATGGGTTTCTGAACCCATGGTTCTCTTTCTCTACCGTGCTTCCTAGCAACAAAATCTCTCTTATCATAACGTTGACTCTTTGATTGTGGGTTATCAAGATCAACAGCAGGTCCAGTCTCTTCTTCATTGTTTTTGCTAGGTTGAGCATCAACATGAATTTTATCATTAACATTATCACTAGGTTTATGTTCATCACCTGATTGTGTTTCAGCATCAGAGATAGAAATATCATTGGGATTCTCAGGTGTGTCTACAACAGGTTCACTAGAAGCATGCAAAGTCCTATCGTTTTTATTTTTCTTCTTTTTAGAAGAACTAGGTTCCTCCAAGTTATTTCTTTGAGAATCTTGCTCTACTCTCTTAGGGTGGACTTCAGGATACAAAGGTTCCTGAGTCATTCTACCAGTTCTAGTAGCCACTCTAATAGCAAAATCAGGTTTATTATTTAATTCATCAAGCAAATCATTTTGAGCTTTAAGTAATTGCTCAGCTTGAGTAGCAACAATAGAAGCATATTTGCTAATGAGTTTAAGTTCACTTTTAACTCTAGCCATATAATCACTCAAGCGTCCTATCTCGAAAGCATTATTCTTTAATTCTCTACCAACATAAGCATTAAAACTTTCTTGTCTAGCCATAAAGTCATCAAATTCATCTAAGCATGGGCTATGAAATTTAGTAGACGGAATTTCAACTTTATCATATCTATAGAGAAATTTACCTTTACTACCTGTGTCGGGTTATCAAGACAATGTGGTTCTTTAACAGGCGGTATATTAAGACCATGTATTTCTTAAATAGGTGGTAAATTCTTAACATCTTCAACTTTTATACCTTTTTCTTTCATTGATTTCTTTGCCTCTTGCATATCTTCAGGACTGAGAAATAGAACACCTCTCTTCTTCGGAGTGGGTTTAGGAATAGGCTCAGGAGTTGGCTCAATTGGTTCAGGAATTGCCTCAGGAATTGGCTCAGGAAGAGTCCAACTATTTTCATTAGTCAACATATTATTCAATAGTAATTCAGCTTCGTCGACTGTTCTTTCCCTGAAAACACAACCAGCACAACTATCCAAGTAGTCCTTGGAAGCATCGGTTAGTCCGTATTTCATTTTTCTTAAGAGGATGATCAGGCAAATCATTAAGTAATCGGAGAAGCCTCCCCCAAGCTTGTGGGAGACTCTCTTATTTGATTTGCACAAAATTATATATTTCCCGTAAGGCAGCTTATTCTTATGAGCAGGGAAATATTTAGCAGAGAAGTAATAAATCATATCCTGGGGACTACACACACAACCAGGATTAAGAGAATTAAACCAAGTCTTAGCATCACCCTTTAATGAGAACGGAAATATCTTAAGGATATAATAATAGCAGGACTTCTCATCATTAGTAAACAGGGTGGCTATATCATTTAACTTGGTAAGATGTGCTACAACAGTTTCAGATTCAAGGCCATAAAAAGGATCAGATTCAACCAAAGTAATAATCTCAGGATCAATAGAGAATTCATAATCCTTATCAGTAACACAAATAGGTGAAGTAGCAAAAGCAGGGCCAGGTTTCATTCTAGCATTAAGGGATTGCTGCTTCCATTTAGCTAATAACTTCTTAAGATCATATCTATCTTTGCAAGCAAAGATAGCTCTAGCAGCTTCCTCATCCATAACATAACCCTCAGGAATAACAGGTAATTCATAATCAGGGGGAGAACTCATCATCACTATCATTAATAATAGCATCTTCAATAATTTCATTCTCTCTAACCCTAGCAAGTTGTTCATCAAGAAATTCACCTTGACATAAGTTTCATCATAAGTTTCATGCATAGCAGAAGTGGCATCATCAATAACATGCGACATATCAGAATTCATAGCAGTAGCAGGTTTAGGTGTCGCAAGCTTACTCAAAACAGAAGGAGAATCTAGTGCAGAGCTAGATGGTAGTTCCTTACCTCCCCTCGTAGTTGAGGGAAAAATCTTGGTTCTTTCGTCTTTCAAGTTACTCATAGCGATCAACAGATATAAATCCCAAGTGACTCAAAGAATAGAGCTATGCTCCCCGGCAACGGCGCCAGAAATTAGTCTTGATAACCTACAAGTGTAGGGGATCGCAACAGCTTTCGAGGGTAAAGTATTCAACCCAAATTTATTGATTCGACACAAGGGGAGCCAAAGAATATTATTGAGTATTAGCAGTTGAGTTGTCAATTCAACCACACATGGATAACTTAGTATCTGCAGCAAAGTATTTAGTAGCAAAGTAGTATGATAGTAATGGTAACAGTGGCAAAAGTAAAGATAATAGTTTTGTAGTGATTGTAACAGTAGCAACGGAAAAGTAAATAGGCGAAGCACAATATGTGAAAAGCTCGTAGGCATTGGATCAGTGATGGATAATTATGTCGGATGCGATTCCTCATGTAATAGCTATAACATAGGGTGACATAGAACTAGCTCCAGTTCATCAATGTAATGTAGGCATGTATTTCGTATATAGTCATACGTGCTTATGGAAAAGAACTTGCATGCCATCTTTTGTCCAACCCTCCCGTGGCAACGGGGTCCTAGCAGAAACTAAGGGATATTAAGTCCTCCTTTTAATAGAGAACCGGAACAAAGCATTAGCACATAGTGAATACATGAACTCCTCAAACTATGGTCCTCACCGAGAAGTATCCCGATTATTGTCACTTCGGGGTTGTCGGATCATAACACATAATAGGTGACTATAGACTTGCAAGATAGGATCAAGAACACACATATATTCATGAAAACATAATAGGTTCAGATCTGAAATCATGGCACTCGGGCCCTAGTGACAAGCATTAAGCATAGCAAAGTCATAGCAACATCAATCTCAGAACATACTGGATACTAGGGATCAAACCCTAACAAAACTAACTTGATTACATGGTAAATCTCATCCAACCCATCACCGTCCAGCAAGCCTATGATGGAATTACTCACGCACGGCGGTGAGCATCATGAAATTGGTGATGGAGGATGGTTGATGATGACGATGGCGACGAATCCCCCTCTTCGGAGCCCCGAACGGACTCCAGACCAGCCCTCCCGAGAGAGATTAGGGCTTGGCGGTGGCTCCGTATCATAAAACGTGATGAAACTTTCTCTCTGATTTTTTTCTCCGCGAAACGGAATATATGGAGTTGGAGTTGAGGTCAGTGGAGCCTCAGGGGGCCCACGAGACAGGGGGCGTGCCCAGGGGCTGGTGGGCGCGCCCCCATCGTCGTGGACAGGGTGTGGGCCCCCTGGTCTTGATTCTTTTGCCAGTATTTTTTATATTTTCCAAAACTTGCCTCCGTGGATTTTCAGGTCATTCCGAGAACTTTTGTTTTCTACGCATAAAACAACAGC
Source organism: Aegilops longissima (assembly GCA_021605205.1). Classification (NCBI taxonomy): domain Eukaryota; kingdom Viridiplantae; phylum Streptophyta; class Magnoliopsida; order Poales; family Poaceae; genus Aegilops; species Aegilops longissima. Next base: position 263,122,396 of record CM038676.1, on the reverse strand, counting down.
ATGGCAGTTCTGCTGAAAACAACGTCAGTCCGGGTTAGCTTCATTCAAATCATGCAAGTTAGAGTCCAAAACAAGGGAAAAAGTGTTTGGAAAAGTAGATACGTTGGAGACGTATCAATTCCCCCAAGCTTAAACCTTTGCTTGTCCTCAAGCAATTCAGTTGATAAACTGAAAGTGATAAAGAAAAACTTTTACAAACTCTATTTGCTCTTGTTGTAAACATGCAAAGCCATCATTCAGGTTTCATCAAATATTATGAACTAACCATACTCACAATAACACCTAGGTCTCACAATTACTCATATCAATAGCATAATCAGCTAGCGAGCCATAATAATAAAACTTGGATGATAACACTTTCTCAAAACAATCACAATATGATATAACAAAATGGTATCTCGCTAGCCCTTTCTGAGACCGCAAAACATAAATGCAGAGCACCTTTAAAGATCAAGGATGGACTAGTCATTGTAATTCATGGTAAAAGAGATCCAGTCAAGTCATACCCAATATAAACCAATAGTAATGAATGCAAATGACAGTGTGCTCTCCAGCAGGTGCTTTTCAATAAGAGGGATGATGACTCAACATAAAAGTAAATAGATAGGCCCTTCGTAGAGGGAAGCAGGGATTTGTAGAGGTGCCAGAGCTCGTTTTTAAAATAGAGATTGAATAATATTTTGAGCGGCATACTTTCACTATCAACGCAACAACTATGAGATGGATGTATCTTCCATACTACATGCATTATAGGTAGTTCCCAAACAAAATGGTAAAAGTTTATACTCCCCCACCACCAACAAGCATCAATCCACGGCTTGCTGGAAACAACGAGTGCCTCCAACTAACAACAGCCCTGGGGGAGTTTTGTTTAGTTATTTTGATTTGCTTTGATCTTTTTGGATCATGGGACTGGGCATCCCGGTTACCGGCCCTTTCTCGTGAATGAGGAGCGGAGTCCACTCCTCTTGAGAATAACCCACCTAGCATGGAAGATAAAGGCAGCCCTAGTTGAAACATGAGCTGCTCGAGCATACAAAACAGAATTTCATTTAAAGGTTTGGAGTTTGGCACATGCAAATTTACTTGGAACGACAGGTAGATACCGCATATAGGAAGGTATGGTGGACTCATATTGAACAAATTTGGGGTTTAAGGAGTTTGGATGCACAAAGAGTATTCCCGCTTAGTACAGGTGAAGGCTAGCAAAAGACTGGGAAGCGACCAACTGAGGGAGTGACAACAGTTGTGGGCGGTGATCGTCATACTGCTTACCACCAATGTTTTATTTTGATTCGGCGGTATTGTTGGATTAAGCGGCCCGGACCAACCTTACATGACCACGTTCATGAGACCGGTTGCACCGACAGACATGTAACTAGTTTTGCGTAAAGGTGGCTGGCGGGTGTCTGTTTCTCCAACTTTAGTTGAATCGAATTTGATTGCGGTCGGTCCTTATTGAAGGTTAAAACAACAAACTTGATAAATCACCATTGTGGTTTTGATGCGTAGGTAAGAACGGTTCTTACTAGAAGCCCGTAGCGGCCACGTAAAACTTGCAACAACAAAATAGAGGACGTCTAACTTGTTTTTGCAGGGCATGTTGTTATGTGATATGGTCAAGACATGATGTGATATACGTTTTTGTATGAGATGATCATGTTTTGTAAAAGTTATCGGCAACTGGCAGGAGCCTTATGATTGTCGCTTTATTGTATGAAATGCAAATGCCATGTAATTGCTTTATGTTATCACTATGTGTAGTGATAGTTGTAGAAGCAATAGTTGGCGAGACGACCACGATGCTACGATGGAGATCAAGGTGTCCAGCCGGTGACCATGGAGATCATGACGGTGCTTTGGAGATGGAGATCAAAAGCACAAGATGATGATGGCCATATCATGTCACATATTTTGATTGCATGTGATGTTTATCTTTTATGCATCTTATTTTGCTTAGTACGGCGGTAGCATTATAAGATGATCCCTTACTAAAATTTCAAGGTATAAGTGTTCTCCCTGAGTATGCACCGTTCATGACGGTTAAATCGTCTTTGAGACACCATGTGATGACCAGGTGTGATAGGCTCTACGTTCACGTACAACGGGTGCAAGACAGTTTTGCACATGCAGAATACTCAGGTTAAACTTGACGAGCCTAGCATGCACAGACATGGCCTCGGAACACTGGAGACCGAAAGGTCGAGCGTGAATCATATAGTAGATATGATCAACATAGAGATGTTCACCATTGATGACTACTCCATCTCACGTGATGATCGGACATGGTTTAGTTGATTTGGATCACGTATCATTTGGATGACTTGAGGGATGTCTATCTAAGTGGGAGTTCCTAGGTAATATGATTAATTGAACTTTAATTTATCATGAACTTAGTCCTAATAGTATTTGTAAATTATGTTGTAGATCAATAGCTCATGTTGTAGCTCTCCTATGTTTTTGATATGTTCCTAGGGAAAACTAAGTTGAAAGATGATAGTAGCAATGATGCGGGTTGGGTCCCTGATCTGAGGATTATCCTCATTGCTGCATAGAAGAATTATGTCCTTGATGCACCGCTAGGACAGACCTATCGCAGGAGCTGATGTAGACGTTATGAATGTTTGACAAGCTCAATATGATGACTACTTGATAGTTTAGTGCGCCATGCTTTACGGCTTAGAATCAGGCTTCAAAGACGTTTTGAATGTCGTGGAACATATGAGATGTTCCAAGAGCTGAAATTCGTATTTCAGACTCATGGCTTTGTCGAGATGTATGAGACCTCTGACAAGTACTTTGCCTACAAGATGGAGGATAATAGCTCAGCCAGTGAGCATATGCTCAGAATGTCTGAGTACTATAATCACTTGAATCAAGTGGGAGTTAATCTTCCAGATAAGATAATAATTGACAGAGTTCTCTAGTCACTATCACCAAGGTACTAGAACTTTGTGATGAACTATAATATGGAAGGGATGACGGAAATGATTCCCAAGCTCTTCGCAATGCTGAAATCAGCGAAGATAAAAATCAAAAAAGAGCATCAAGTGTTGATGGTTAACAAGACCACTAGTTTCAATAAAAAGGGCAAGGGACAGAAAGGGAACTTCAAGAAGAACAACAAACAAGTTGCCGCTGCCATGAAGAAGCCCAAAGCTAGACCCAAGCCTGAAACTGAGTGCTTCTACTGCAAAGGAAATGGTCACTGGAAGCGGAACTGCCCCAAATACTTGGCGGATAAGAAGGATGGCAAAGTTAACAAAGGTATATTTGATATACATGTTATTGATGTGTACTTTACTAGTGTTCATAGTAGCCCCTGGGTATTTGATACCGGTTCAGTTGCTAAGATTAGTAGCTTGAAACAGGAGTTACAAAATGAACAGAGCCTAGTTGAGGGCGAGGTGACGATGTGTGTTGGAAGTGATTCCAAGGTTGATAAGATCACCATCGCATACTCCCTCTACCTTCGGGATTAGTGTTGAACCTAAATAGATGTTATTTGGTGTTTGCGTTGAGCATGAATATGATTGGATCATGTTTATTGCAATACAATTATTCATTTAAGTCAGAGAATAATTGTTGTTCTGTTAACATGAATAAAACCTTCTATGGTCATACACCCAATGTAAATGGTTTATTGAATCTCGATCGTAGTAATACACGTATTCATAATATTGATGCCAAAAGATGCAAAGTTGATGATAATAGTGCAACATACTTGTGGCGCTGCCGTTTAGGTCATATTCGTGTAAAGCGCATGAGGAAACTCCACGCAGATGGACTTTCGGAATCACTTGATTATGAATCATTTGATGCTTGTGAACCATGTCTCATGGGCAAGATGACTAAAACTCCATTCTCTGGAACAATGGAGCGAGCCATTGACTTATCAGAAATAATACATACCGATGTATGCGGTCCGATGAGTGTTGAGGCTTGCGGCGGGTATCGTTATTTTCTGACCTTCACAGATGATTTTAGAAGATATGGGTATATCTACTTAATGAAACACAAGTCTGAAACATTTGAAAAGTTCAAAGAATTTCAGAGTGAAGTGGAGAATCATCGTAACAAGAAAATAAAGTTTCTACGATCTGATCGCGGAGGCGGATATTTGAGTTACGAGTTTGGCCTTCATTTAAAACAATCTGGAATAGTTTCACAACTCACGCCACCTGGAACACCACAACGTAATGATGTGTCCAAACGACGTAACCGTACTTTATTAGATATGGTGCGATCTATGATGTCTCTTACCGATTTACCACTATCATTTTGGGGATATGCATTAGAGACAACTGCATTCACTTTAAATAGGGCTCCATCTTAATCCGTTGAGACGACACCGTATGAACTGTGGTTTGGCAAGAAACCTAAGCTATTGTTTCTTAAAGTTTGGGGTTGCGACACTTATGTCAACGGCTTCAGCCTGATAAGCTCGAACCCAAATCAGAGAAATGTGTCTTCATATGATACCCTAAGGAAACAATTGGGTACACCTCTTACCACAGATCCAAAGGCAAGATCTTTGTTGCCAAGAATGGAAACTTTCTAGAGAAGGAGTTTCTCTCGAAAGAAGTGAGTGGGAGGAAAGTAGAACTTGATGAGGTAATTGTACCTTCTCTCGAATTGGAAAGTAGCTCATCACTGAAAAACCGTTCCAGTGATGCCTACATCAACTAGAGAGGAAGCTAATGATGATGATCATGAAACTTCGGATCAAGTTACTACCGAACCTCGTAGGTCAACCAGAGAACGATCTGCACCATAGTGGTACGGTAATCCTGTTCTGGAATTCATGTTACTGGACCATGGCGAATCTATGAACTATGAAGAAGCTATGATGAGCCCAGATTCCAATAAATGGCTTGAGGCCATGAAATCTGAGATAGGATCCGTGTATGAGAACAAAGTGTGGACTTTGATGGACTTGCCGATGATCGGCATGCCATTGATAATAAATGGATATTCAAGAGGAAGACGGACACTGATGGTAGTGTTACTATCTACTCCCTACGTCTCAAAATTCTTGTCTTAGATTTGTCTAAATACCGATGTATCAAGTCACGTTTTAGTATTAGGTACATCCGTATCTATACAAATTTAAGACAAGAATTTTGGGACAAAGGGAGTACAAAGCTCGACTTGTTGCAAAAGTTTTTTTGACAAGTTCAAAGTGTTGACTACAATGAGATTTTCTCACTTGTAGCGATGCTTAAGTCTGTCCGAATCATGTTAGCAATTGCCATATTTTTTGAAATCTGGCAAATGGATGTCAAAACTGCATTCCTTAATGGATTTCTTAAAGAAGAGTTGTATATGATGCAACCAAAAGGTTTTGTCAATCCTAAAGGTGCTAACAAAGTGTGCAAGCTCCAGCGATCCATCTATGGACTGGTGCAAGCATCTCAGAGTTGGAATATACGCTTTGATGAGTTGATTAAAACATATAGTTTTATACAGACTTGCGGTGAAGCCTGTATTTACAAAAAGGTGAGTGGGAACACTACAACCTTTCTGATAAGTATATATGAATGGCATATTGTTGATCGGAAATGATGTAGAATTTTCTGGAAAGCATAAAGGAGTGTTTGGAAGGAGTTTTTTCAAAGAAAGACCTCGGTGAAGCTGCTTATATATTGGGCATCAAGATCTATATAGATAGATCAAGACACTTGATAAGACTTTCGATGAGTACATACCTTGACAAGATTTTGAAGGAGTTCAAAATAGATCAGTCAAATGAGTTCTAGCCTGTATTGTAAGGTGTGAAGTTGAGTAAGACCCAAAGCGCAACCACGACATAAGATAGAAAAAGAATGAAAGTCATTCCCTATGCCTCAGCCATAGGTTCTATAAAGTATGCCATGCTGTGTAACAAACCTGTTGTGTACCTTGCCATGAGTTTGGCAAAGGGGTATGATAGTGATCCAGGAGTGGATCACTGGACATCGGTCAGAGTTGTCCTTAGTTACCTAAGAGGACAAAGGAAATATTTCTCGGTTATGGAGCATCGTAAAGAGTTACGTCAATGCAAGCTTTTACACCGATCCGGATGACTCTGAGTCTCAATCTGGATACATATTGAAAGTGGCAGCAATTAGCTAAAGTATCTCCATGCAGAGCAATATAGACATACAAAGTTTGCAAAAACCATACGGCTCTGAATGTGGCAGACCCGTTGACTAAACTTCTCTCACAAGCAAAACATGTTGACACCTTAATACTCTTTGGGTGTTAATCACATAGCGATGTGAACTAGATTATTGACTCTAGTAAACCCTTTGGGTGTTAGTCACATGGTGACGTGAACTATGGGTATTAATCACATAAAGATGTGAACTATTGGTGTTAAATCACATGACATGTGAACTAGATTATTAACTCTAGTGCAAGTGGGAGACTGAAGGAAATATGCCCTAGAGGCAATAATAAAGTTGTTATTTTACATTTCCTTATATCATGATAAATGTTTATTATTCATGCTAGAATTGTATTAACCGGAAACTTGATACATGTGTGGATACATAAACAAAACACCATGTCCCTAGTAAGCCTCTACTAGACTAGCTCGTTAATTAAAGATGGTTAAGTTTCCTAACCATAAACATGTGTTGTCATTTGATGAACGGGATCACATCATTAGAAGAATGATGTGATGGACAAGACCCATCCGTTAGCTTACCATATTGATCGTTCAGTTTTATTGCTATTGCTTTCTTCATGTCATATACATATTCCTTTGATTATGAGATTATGCAACTCCCGGATACCGGAGGAATACCTTGTGTGCTATCAAACGTCACAACGTAACTGGGTGATTATAAAGATGCTCTACAGTTATCTCCGAAGGTGTTTGTTGGGTTGGCATAGATCAAGATTAGGATTTGTCACTCCGAGTATCTGAGAGGTATCTCTGGGCCCTCTCGGTAATGCACATCATAATAAGCCTTGCAAGCAATATGACTAATGAGTTAGTTGCGGGATGATGTACTACGGAACGAGTAAAGAGACTTGCCGGTAACGAGATTGAACTAGGTATGAAGATACCGACGATCGAATCTCGGGCAAGTAACATACCGATGACAAAGGGAATTACATATGTTTTCATTACAGTTCGACCGATAAAGATCTTCGTAGAATATGTGGGAGCCAATATGAGCATCCAGGTTCCGCTATTGGTTATTGACCGGAGATGTATCTCGGTCATATCTACATAGTTCTCGAACCCGTAGGGTTCGCACGCTTAACATTCGATGACGATTTGTATTATATGAGTTATGTGATTTGGTGGCCGAATGTTGTTCGGAGTTTCGGATGAAATCACCGAAATGAAGAGGAGTCTCGAAATGGTCGAGAGGTAAAGACTGATATATAGGATGATAGTATTCGGACACCGGAAGTGTTCCGGAATGTATCGGGTACATATCGGAGTACCGGGGGGGGGTTATCGGAACCCCCCGGGGGAAGATATGGGCCATAGGACGGGAGAGCACCAGCCCACAAGGGGTGGCGCCCCCCTTATGGTAGGAGGCCGAATAGGAGAAGGAGGTGGGGATTTGTCCCCCCCTTTCCTTCCTCCTTCCCTCTTCCCTCTTTTTCTCCTCCGGTAAAAGGAAAGGGGGGAGGCCGAATTGGATTAGGGGCCCAAGTAGGATTCCTCCTACTTGAGCGCACTCTAGGCTTCCTCTCTCCCCTCCCTCCTTTATATACGTGGGGAGGGGGCGCCTAGAACACACACCAACGTTTGTTAGCCGTGTGCGGCGCCCCCCTCCAAAGTTTACGCCTCCGGTCATATTCACGTAGTGCTTAGGCGAAGCCTTGCGCGGATCACTGCGCCATCACCGTCCCCACGCCGTCGTGCTGACGAAACTCTTCCTTGACACTTTACTGGATTAAAAGTTCGAGGGACGTCATGGAGCTGAACGTGTGCAGAACTCGGAGGTGCCGTACGTTCGGTGCTTGATCGATCGGAACGAGAAGAAGTTCGACTACACCAACCGCGTTGTCAAACGCTTCCGCTTTCGGTCTACGAGGATACGTGGACTTACTCTTCCCCTCTCGTTGCTATGTATCTCCTAGATAGATCTTGCGCGAGCGTAGGCAATTTTTTGATATTGCATGCTACATTTCCCAACAATATCACCGGGAGTCATAGAACTTGCGCTCATTGTTCAGTTTGTGCAAATGCTTTTAAAAAGGTCGCGCTAACTGCCACACGTGTGGCAAGAAGAGAGACGCACCACACGTCTCTAATATAAACAGATTGCCACGTCGTCGCATGCATGCATGCAGGAATCTTTTTGGATTTTCAGTTTTTAAAATGTTTTATCTCTTAAACGAAAAATCTGATTGAAAATCCGTTTTCACCATTAAATCCCTCGCGATGAGATCTTCGAAACTAGATCCCATGTTGATATGTTTTAATGAAATTTTTTTTGGATTAAAAGTTGCCATGTCTATTGCATATGAATTGCCATGATGTTTACACTGAAGTTGCCATGATATGTTTCAGCTATTTTCTTGTACATTTAAAAGTAAATTTTGACATTTATAAAACGGGGAATTAAGAAACTAGACTTGCCATGAACCATAAACTAAAATTGCCATGATACATGCACGTAAAATTGCCATGGTTCATACAAAAAATAATTTTCATGGTCAAAGTACTGAAGTTGCCATCATCAAAATACTAAAATTGCCATGATCTACAAACTAAAATTGCCACATGGCAACTTTAGTTTAAGCCCTATAGCAACTGCAGTGTAAACATCGTGGCAACTTTTAGCAAAAAAAAAATCGTCAAAACATATCAACATGGGGTCTAGTTTTGAAGATCTCGTCGAGACGGATTTAGTGGTGAAAACAGATTTTTAGTTCGCTTTTTTATTTAGAAGATACAATATTTTTAAGCCGAAAACCAAAAAAAATTCTGCTGATGTCATCTATTCATACGTGGCAAAATGAGTGATAATGGAGGCGTGTGGGCGATTGTGCCGCACAATCGCGTGGGCGTTAACATTTCCGTTTTAAAATATATATTTATGTCATCCAACTTGCGTGTCCATTCAAGTGCAAATACGGTCACTTTGCTTGTATTCAAATGTATCCCGCGCTTGGCTATGGCCTACTGTCAGTGACTGAAACAGCTGGTGCGACTAACGCTTTTTTTTTTCCTAAGCACCGCTAACTCTGTCTTTAATTAAAACTAGAGAAATGAGAAGAAAAAAAAGGGCATGCGGGATTTGAACTCCTGACCACATATACAACAAGCGCACTAGCAAGCACTGCATCGACTTCATGTTCATGCACGTTCATAGATACCGTCAGTTTTATAATGGAAGTAGGTCTTTTTTGTATTCTTTTTTTCCGGGTGTTGGAAAAAAACTTTTTCCACCAAAAAAGATTCAAATGAAAAAAACATCGAAATATATAATGCTTAACCCACAACATACAAAACTTTTTCACAAGCGAGATTTTTTTTTCGATTCCATTTTTTCCGGAAGGGGTCGGAAAAATCCGGGTTCCATAATATCTAAGAAATTCTAGTTTTTTCGCCTAAAATTTCAAAAAGAATTTTGAATTGAAATAATCTAACGTCTAATATATTTACTTAAAAAAATAAGTTATCAAAAATTTGGTCCAGGAGAAAAAAAATCAATACGAGTAGTTGTCATGGTCAAAATATATAATTCAGTATTTCTCTTTATATGCACTAATGGGTACTTAACGTAGTGGTCAGTTCCTGTGCTTCCACATTCAAGGTCTAGAGATTGATTTTGTCGCTCTTTTTTTTTTTTTTTACAAAATTAACCATGCGCCCAGGTTACCAACTTCTGCTTGACCCACTGACAGATGGACCTTGTAAATTAGCCTAATTACCTGGTCAGCCTAACACGTTGTTAGTATCCTACTGACTAGTGGCCCCACCCCTAAATTATCCATCAAACAATATGAGCCTCTTTATCTGATTGACGGACACAAGGTTGACAGACTGTTTCGTCTAATAAAATAAAGTTTAGTTATGCAGGTTTACTGTCCACCGGTGCTGGTCGGATGGACATGCGTCTTAGTGTTTTATTAATCTGTCTTGGGTTCAAACATCATTCGCCTCATCTTTTTTAATTATATTTGAGTCCTTTTGCAGGTAATTAAATAAATTGCAAGGGAGTTTTAAAAAAACGGCGTGCTAGGGTCGCCCAACGCTTGTGCACTCCTAGCCACTAACAGGTGGGCCTCCGGCAGGCTAGCATGCCATGTGAGCAGGCCATATGGCTGGATACAAGAGGAAGCACCGTATTTGCATGAGAACGCAAGTTGAATGACCACAAATCCGTATTTTTAAAGTTTTAGCACCAAACCGAACATCGAATGCAAGTTCTGTGACTCCCGATGATATTACATCATTTTTAATGTTGGCATCTCAACGACCATGATTCACGCTATTCAATCAAGCAAACCCACTTTGCATCGGAAGAGCCACCTAAGATCAATTCTAGAAGAATCGTGGTATGTCTACTTCTTATATAATAATGCTAGTATAAAGATTAGATGAATAGAAACGAACTCTAGCAGATTTATCATTGCTTCCTCTATCTCGATAATTTTGAAGGGAAAGTTTCCAATCCAGGCAAAGAGGAGGTTTCTTGTCTGCTTGAGATCACGGAAAGGTTTGGTGTGGCCACGGGCGTGAACATAAACCCTACCAAGAATACTGTAGCACCTATCTAATGTCAATATGTAGATTTGGACCAGGTGTTGCAGGGTTTTGCTGGGCGGTGACTGCGTTTCCTGATCACGTACCTTCTTACCAATTAGCCTTGAAAGACTAAGGAAAGTTCACCTCTAATTCATTTTTGACCAGATCAAGGCTAAACTTGTAGTTGGAAGGGTAAACTGATGAATAGTGCTGGACGACGTGCCCTACTTCGATCGTTGCTCTCTGCAATACCCATATCTGGTGTGACGGCTATTCTTGCTACACGTGGAACTCTTAAGGAAATTGACAACATTTGTAGAAAATTCCTATGGGTTCATGATGAAAACTTGATGGGAGAAAAGTGCAAAGTTAACTGATGATCGGTTTGTTCGCTGGTGGACCTGGGAGGGCTCGGCATCCATGGTACAGAGAAATTTGCAAGAGCGCTTCGCCTTTGCTAGCTTTGGCTTTCTTGGACTGACCCGAGCATACCGTGGGTTGGCTCCTCTCTTCCCTGTGACGAGTGGGATCATGATCTGTTTGCTGCTGCAGCCAAGGTGACAATTGGTGATGGTGCATCTTTTTGGGAATCCTCCTGGCTGGGTTCTGCGCCATTGCACACAATTGCACCGTCTCTATTCTTGCACTCTAGATTCAAGAACAAATCGGTCAAGGAGGCCTTACAGAACAACAAGTGGATCTAGGACATTAGACGACCACGACTTTCGGACACTCGCATGCTGAATTCCTTTGCCTATGGAAAATGTTAAGTGTAGCTGATCTCAACCTCAACCTAGACCTGCTAGACATTATCAATTGGGAAACTTTGAGCTCAGGATGATATTGCACTGCAGCAGCCTACAAGATTCAATTTGCCGGAAGAACAAGCTCGCATTTCACAAACCTTTTTTGGTGTGCAAGGGCTCCTCCATGCTGCAAGTTATTTATCTTGTTACTCCTGCTAGATAGGCTTTGGTGTGCCGACAGACTTAGACGACGGGGGTGTCCGGACGACTATTTCTGCCCACTATGTATTCGCAATGTCGTGACTTCGATGCATGTTCTTTGGCAGTGCCCTGAAGCACGGAAAGTTTGTAGCATGGCGGCCCCCTGGACTGGTTGTTCTTCCCTCGATCATCCGGCATGGCCTGATGGAAGCCGGTCCGAGGACTGCTGGAATGCTATCGTTGCGACAACTCCAAGGGGGAATTAAAAAGGGACCAAGTCTATCATGATCCTCATTTCTTGGGAGATCTCATTAGAGAGGAACAATAGAGTGTTCGAGAAGAAGATTGCCACACCGGCAGCTACAATGCAAGCCATCAGGGCATCCATCGAATCATGGAGATTGGCAGGTGCCAAGTGTATGCATCCTCCTTTTGGGGATCCGACGTGAAACATAGTGATTGGTAGTGACCTAGTTTTTCATTTTCTCTTAATTTCCTCCCTATAGTCGCGACATCGGCTATATAATTAATGCTACCTACCTTTGATAATACACGCTGGATTTTTCAAAATAATAATAATAATTTTGGAGAGTGCTTCAAACTAGTAGTACGTATTCCCTTCATATTTAATGGTTGTAAAGGGCTATTTTAGAGCATCTCCAATAGATGCCCAACAACTTGGTCCCTAAAATTGGTTTTAGGTGAGGAGAATGAATGTTTTTGAGCACCATAAAATCTTTTACTTTGACAGATTCTCCAAAATTAATTTGAGAGAGATAAAAATAAATATTACTTAGTTATTACATAGTTCATCAAAACACAACCTTAATTTCAACACAATTGTTCATCAAACAGAACATAAAAGGTCATCACACACGACATGCAAGTGGTCTTTTTGCCCATTCCACGGAGATCTCGATGAAGATATTCCTGAGTATCCGATTCTCGAATTTAATGATGAACTCTAAGAAAGCGTTAGGCGCGGTCTTCCCTTCTAATGGGATGCACCATCCTTCCCATGAAATCATAGTAGGAGTAATCCAAACGTTAGCCATGCTCATACTCAGTGATCATGTTGTGCAAGATTACGATGGCAATCATGAAGTACAAAGAATTTCTTGTTCCCAAAACCTAGCCGGTCTTCGCACAATAGCAAATCGGGCTTGCAAAATTCTAGACGCCCTCTCCACATCCTTATTAGCAGTTGCTTGAGCATTGTAGAATTAGAATTGTTTCTCACCTTAGGTTCTTGGAATTTACTTCACAAAGGTTTCCCACTACGGATATATCCCATCCGCTAGGTAGTAGCTCATGTTGTATGCACAACCATTTGCTTGAAACTCCATCGGTGGTGATTCCCCATTGGCTAACCATGAAAAGAGTGGTGACTAGTGGAGCAGATTGATGTCATTGCAAGATCCAGACATTGCAAAATAGGCATGCCGAAACCATGTCTCTTGATCTGCCATGCCTTCAAGAGTGATGGTGGCATCCTTCACATGACCTTTGTGTTGGGAAATGTAGTAGAAAAAGAAAAAAAATTATCCTACGATAAACTAGGAACACCATGAAGATGCAATAACGATTTGGATCGGATCATTACCAACTCCAAGTTGCAGTGGAAGAAGACGAGTCGGTGTAGATAATACTTTAAGTCCCTCGAACCGTCTATGAACGATCCCTTGAACGTAAGGCCGAAGGCCCGACCTCTCCACAGATTGCAAGCGTACGGTCTTCACGATCCAGCAGCGTTTCACCGTCCAGAGCTAATCGTCGCCGAACAATTAGAGGGAGGATATTAGAACCACACTAGGATTCTACTTATGAAGATTAGTGGATCTATGTCTAGCTCTTATTGATCAATTATGACCAACTAGAACTATAACTAGAGAACTGGAGTAGGCTCCAAACTTGTGTGGTCAAAAGTGCCCAAAACCTCTCGTATATATAGGTTGGGGGAGGAGCAGGGGACACCACAAGGGGGAAGTTTTCCCCCTTTGGCCGGTCAAGAGGAGGGGGTTCCCCCCTCCAATTCGGCCTCCCCTCTCTTGTTTCCATGAGGAGAGGGGGCGCCACCTATATTGGGCCCTTGTGGCCCAATATGCTTTCCACCACTTGTCCCATCCGTTGATATTAAATTAAATATAAAAGCCTCCTAACTATTGTTAGAGCCTTTTATTACATTTCCACCTATATATTATTTATTGGAAATACCTAGTATTGCCTGATAATCTCCGACACCCTTCCGGTGACGCGAAACACTTCCGGTTCCTCCCAAAGCTATTTCAAATATTAGTAAAACCACATCACAAATATATTCTCATTATTTACATCCTACTAACACTCAGCAGAGTATGATTACCTTAACCTTGTGATCCTATAGGTTCGGTAAAACATAGGCATGAAGAAAACTCCTTTCGTTCAATGACCGATAGTGGAACATTCTGCGTCCATATTGATTCATATGAGTAAAAGAACGATATTCGAATGAACCTTTGGTTATCATGTGCTATTCCCTTTGCTTCCCGATTATAAAGTCCGAGGTGAGATGTATCGGTATCCTCTTGAGTCATTGTGACGCCCTCAATTCAATCATACACTAATCATACACGCAAATGTGTACGATCAAGATCAAGGACTCATATTAAAATAATACAAGCTTTATATTACAAGCCAGGGGCCTCGAGGGCTCGAATACATAAGCTCGAAAACACAAGGAGTCAGCGGAAGCAACAATATCTGAGCACATACATAAGTTAAACAAGTTTGCCTTAATACAACACAAATTAAAATAATACAAGCTTTATATTACAAGCCAGGGGCCTCGAGGGCTCGAATACATAAGCTCGAAAACACAAGGAGTCAGCGGAAGCAACAATATCTGAGCACAGACATAAGTTAAACAAGTTTGCCTTAAGAAGGCTAGCACAAAAGCAACATCGATCGAAAAGGCAAGGCCTCCTGCCTGGGAGCCTCCTAACTACTCCTGGTCATCGGCGGTCTCCGTCACGTGGTAGTAGGCACCCTCGGGGTAGTAGCAGTCGTCAAAGGTGCCATCTGGCTCGTGGACTCCGTCATCTGGTTGCGTCATCCGAGAAGAATGGAAAAGGGGAAAAAGAGGGAGCAAAGCAACCGTGAGTACTCATCCAAAGTACTCGCAAGCAAGGATCTACACTACAGATGCAACATTATCAAAGGAAGGCTGTATATGTGGACCGGCTGCGAAAATGCGGAATAGAGAGAAGGCCTAGTCCTATCGAAGACTAGCATCTTCTCGAAACCACCATCTTGCAAAGAACAGAGGGAATAGAGTAGCATAAAGTAAAGTAGTAGTAGTGTTATCAACCTCGGCGGAGATCCTTTCTCAACTCCCTGCGAGAAAGCAATCCCAGAGCCATACTATCCAATTGTCATCACAATCCAATTCTCATCGCCATCCAATTCTCATCACAAGTATCCACTTCTAGTTGTATCGATCGGGATACAACTCCAAGTGTCCGTTATCAGTGGACAGGCTATCGATAGATGTTTTCTTCCCAGGGCGCACCAACTTACCCACCACGCTCGATTAACTCCGCGGACACAATTTCTGGGTCATGCCCGCCTCGGCCAAACAATACGCCGCAACCCGACCTAGGCTTAATAGAGAGGTCAACGCGGACTAAACCTATGCCCCGGGGTCATGGGCCATCTCCCGAAACTCCTGCACGTTTACGTGGGCGGCGGTGAGCGACCTAGCTACCTCCTTAAAAAGGTAGGAGCTTACCAGTCCAACCCGGCAAGACGCCGCTCGATTCGTGACGTCTAATAAGCTTCGTGATGCATACGACACGTAACGCCCATACTATGCCCACGTGATGGTTAGTGCTATCGGGCCGAGGCCCCTCGGATCAAATATCCAAATCGTAGTGGATTAGGAACAGCGGTAACAAGCGAGACTCACGAAGATGTGACCCCGTTGCCCCGTCTCGAGGACTTGCGGCAAGGGCTAAGAATGCCCGGCCACGCCTCGTAATTATCTCACGGGCACCTTCCAGGTCAACCCGTCTCCACATCACTCACGGGTACCCCTCAGGGTCGACCCACCTTTCCAAGTAACAGTGGTAAAGTCCAAATATCCGTGTGTCCAAACATCAAGGGGAAAACCCAAGGAATCACCCTTGGTGAATTCCACTCGATGTAATCATCAAGGTGAACGTAAGAGGAATCACCCCCGAGGTTCACACTTGAGGGGTTGCACGACAGAGTCGTAACGGAAGTGGTTAAGGCGGAATCACCCTCGATGACCATGACTGAATAGCTACTCTACAAGGTTATCATTAGAAGTGCTGTAGAGGTCTCACCCTCAGCACTCGATAGTAACCCAGCAGTGTCGAACAACTAAGGGGAAAGTGATGTGCGGTGTCGGGGCCTGGTCTTCGATCCCGTTGATTGGGTCTTCAATGATGAAGCAGGGGCAACAAGGACAAGGTGGGGGTCACTGATGGATCACGAACCAACCTATACTAAGCAGTTTAGGATAAGCAGGTAAGGTACAACAGCAGATACAAAATCAGGCTATGCATCAGAATAGGAGCAATCAATAACAATAGCAAAATCTAATGCAAGCATGAGAGAATGCAATGGGCGATATCAGGATGATCAAAGGGGGGGGGGCTTGCCTGGTTGCTCTTGGAAGGAGGGGTTGTCATCGACGTATTCGATCACCAGGGCATCATCGGCCTCGGGGTCTACCGGAGAGAAGAGGGGGAAGAAACAGTAAATACATATTAAACAGAGGTATCACTAAGCATGACATAACAATACGTAGCGCTAGGCGTGCTCTAACGCGGTACTACACGTTGCAGACGAAGGGGGGAAACATCCGAGGATGAATTCCCGGCGTTAGGCGGATTCCGGACAAAGGAAAAGAGGGGGAAAGTTCCAAGTTCAGCATGCTAGGGGCATGTGACAGATGAACGGACCGCGTATTCGGATTCGTTGGATTTTTCTGAGCAACTTTCATGTAGAAAACATTTTCACCCGAGTTACGGTTTAATTTCTATGAATTTCTAAAGATTAAACCATTTTTTGGAATTATTTAAATTAATAGAAAAGGAATATGACGTCAGCATGACGCCATGCTGACATCAGCAAGTCAACAGCGGCTGTACACGTCAAACCTGACATGTGGGTCCGGTGGGACCCACATGTCAGCCTCTGTGACTTTAACAGTGTTAATTTAGACTAACAGAGGGTTAATTAGAGGGTGGGCCCCGGGCGTGAGTGAGTGTTTTAGGTTAACTAACCATTTTTATTTATAAAACGTTATTAGACTAATATAACAGAGGGGGGCTCACATGTCAGTGGTTGGGGCTGCCCGTCGGCCGCGGTTGATTGGTCAAACCGATCAATGGGGTCAGCCGGTCCACTAGGGCCACCAATCGATGGCACGGGGCGGTGCCACGTGGGTGCCGCTTCGGCACCGGCGGAGACGCCGCGAGCTAAGTCCGGCGACCATTCCGACGGCCGAGCGAACGGGAGAGCGGCGGAATTCGTCCACAGGTGGCCGTTTCACGCGCGAGAGGGCGCGTTCGAACAAGCGGAGCTAGCCGCGTCGAACCGTGGTGGTTATGTGGCCGGAGGTGGCCAGAAACGAGGCCGACGACGAGCTACGGCGGCGGCACGTATGGGACCTCGACGGAAACGACGCTCTGGCTTCGGCGAACACGTCGCATGTTCGTTGTACTCATGGGGCTCGAGAGCACGATGATGTGCTCAAAGGGCGTGATAATGGCTATGGCGACGGCCATGAGCTCATCGGCGGCGAGTGTTGGGCGCTGCAAAGCGGCGGCTGCGGCTACGGGAGAGGCGGAGAGAGGGAAGGCGTCGGCTGCTCACCGTGAGCTCAGAGGTGTCTTCGCGGCTCGGGGAGGACCAACGACGGCGAATCGACGCTGGAGACGAAGACGACCGCAGGAGGAAGAAGGGGTCGTCGGGCTCGCGGTGGTGGCTCCCTTCTCGCTCCAGTTGGTGCAGAGGGTGTAGCCGAGGACGGCGCGTCTCGTGGACGTGCTGGCGAGGCGCGGGGTGGCCGGTGGCTGCGGCTATGGCACATCCATGGCGACGGCGGCGTCGGTTGAGGAGGGGAGGGGATCTGGAGAGCGAGGGAGAGAGCGACGAGGGGGAGAGGGGCAAGTGGGCGAGTGGGGAGGGAGCCCGAGGCGTCGGGGCTGCCCTTATCCTCCCGCGGCGCCTGTAGCGGCGTGGCCGGCGAGGTGGTTCGGCGGCGACGCAGTGTGATCGCTCACACAGGGAGGGAAGGCGACCGGTGGGCGGGGGTGTGGGCCACATGGCACATTGGGCTGCCAGTGGTGAGGCCCATGGGGGGGGTGGCCAGTGGGCCACGGCCCGATTGAGGGGGGGCCTTTTCCTTTTTTTAAAAAAGCTTTTGCCTTTACTTTTAACAACTTTCTGTTATAGCTATTTTAGGCCATTTAGACATTGTGCAAAAATATTGGTTCACCACCAATACTACCAGAAGGAATACTTTCCACATGATGAACATTTTAGTTTTCATGTTTGAGCATTTTGAATTCCACACATAATTTGAAATTGAATTCAACGGGAATTTGAAAAGGAATATTGAGCAAAGTGACTAAGCACTGTTATAGCAAAATGATTAGGCTTAATCACAAAGGGTTACTGTAGCATGACACTGGGGGTATTACAGTCATTCTCATTCTCACTATACCGCTCTCCTCGTTACCGGTTTTCTTCTTCTTTCTCATTGATATGTTCCAGCATCCCGGTGACCTAGTCACCTGTGTCTGTCCAGATGATGACGGATACCATCACACCAAAAGGGCCCTAGGAATATCTCTCCATCGTTAGAGGAACAAATTAAACCCTCGAGCTATCTAGTCCCTTGTCAAACTTTCTGATGAACGTGTAAGTTGGCGTTGTGATCATCATGTTACAGATGACATTTGAGAAACCCCAAAGTTCATCGTACGTTAAGAAGTGACTATTATACTCTCATGGTCTAAGGAATTAAATCACAATGTTAACACTCAGTGTTATAACAATTGACTTCAGATGATATTATCTCAAAGTATAACAAACAAGTTTGGGTCAATTGCATATGATCATTCTTCTAATGTCATACTCTCAATGTTGTTTTAGGACTATCGTCACACTTAACGATATCATAAGATCTGTAAAACATGATCACCAACCACACTTGAGCTAGTCTTAGAGGCGAGACTAGGAATCTTATTTTACCGTTTATCATTCCACACATCCATATGAGTTTTCCACTGAATCGCGTATTCCAGGACCATATAGCATAGAATATAAACTCTTATGAACATAGAAATATAATAATATAATATTATTGCCTTGAGGGCATATTTCCAATAGACCCCACTCTCACTAGAGTCAACAATCTAGTTAACACCTTTTTCTTTTTTTTTTACACCAATGGCAATCTGGTGTTTGTTCATGCTTTGCTTGCGGTATAGGCTTTGTCCTATCAGATCTTGACAACTCTAGATCTGCGCATATGATTTGCATTTCTATGCATCTATAATGCTTTCACAAGAATTCATAATTTTTGTGAAACTGGCTTTGTACATATTGAACCACTAGTACGATCTTTGATTCCTTAGGCTGAGCTATGGAACCACTATTTGAGGAGAGTGTTCCATTGACACAATCATCTAGAAAATGTATCAAGCTTATAAATGAAATTTTGATTCACCACCCTCTATTGTTGCTTCTAAAGCGACAATAAACTCTGTCTTTGAATTATAAAATTCACCACAATAACTTTCTTGGACCAATTCCAACTTACTGTGCCACCATAAATCTTTAATTGAAATCAAAATTTGCTTGAGCACTGATAAAGATTTCTGTCGATATACTACTTACAATGAGCATGTATTGATGTAACTCCTTACAATAATCTCTTATTTTTCTCCGTATGCGAGAAACATGTCGTTAGTACTTAAGGACATTTCCACTATTGTCCTATGATCAACAATTTGATCATTCTGGTAACTTTACTCACAACTTACTTGGAGTATTGGACATATATGTTTTTTACATACCATGTTATATAGTTAACACAAGTATGATTGAAATAATGTATTTCGCTCATCGGTATTTTAGGATACCGATTCTTGCTTAAAAATCCTTCCATTTGACTTTAATAAGAAATTCTTATTGTTGTTTTTCATACTAAACTGTTTTAGTATCTTGTCAATATGTATATTGGGTAAGCCCAATTATAGACTATCATATTCATAGATTATGCCTAATTCCAAGACTATATTGCCTAAGTACTTTACTGAAAAACTAGTTTCAATAAAGTCTTAATTGGTGTCAAGAAATTTATATAATTTCAAATCAACAATTTGTCATGCACACATAGTGTTTAGAAATATTATCATGCTCGCACTTACTTTCTTGTAAATACAAGCATCTTTGCTTTCCTCGAGGAAATCAAATTATTTGACCATTTCATCATAACGAAGATTCCAACTCCATTATGCTTGTTTCAGTCCATTATAGGATCTCTTGAAGTTTGCACACTTACTAGCATCCTCTAGATTGAGAAAATTACCTTGGACCGTATCACATATACAACCTTGGTTCTATTTCCATATCATGGAAATCATTTTGACATCCATCTATTACATCTCATAATTGAAATAATTAGTAATTTCTAGTTTAACACCAACGGAATTTAAGTATTGGTATGATGAGACAATCTTGTCATAAACTATTTATAACAAGGCAAATATTATAAAACATTTTTATCTTTGTATGTTTATAGATCCCTTATCATACTCTATACATTAAGTCTTCCTGAGGGTCCATCAAGTTCTAAACTTGAATTACGTATATGGATTCTATCTCGGATTATTTTGTCATATAGCCAATTTCGGAGTTAGGGCCCGTCAACACTTCTCTGTCTATTATAGGTTCATTGTTTGTTCAACAATATCTCGTCTGCACACCACGAAGGTTTGCATGAGTTTTCCCAACCTATATAGTTCAGCTACAAGTTCGACCGAAGTCTCTACATCTTATTTAGAGGCTTATGTATCAGTCACGGTAGGAAATTCTAGAACCAATTCTAGCATTTCATTTCTTTGATATGATTACGAAGATTTTGTAATCTTGTCGAACTGTCCTCCTACTCAGAATTTGTAGAAAACATTTTCTTCAAAATTTACTGCACTCTATGGCAAACACTTTTCCTCCGCACAGTGATAGAAGAATACCCAAGTATTTGGGATAACCTACAAAGTAGCAATTCATCTGACTTGGGACATAAATGCGTAAACACTATTACTTATGTCTTATATTCCTAGTTAAGAAAAGACCAAATGGTTTGGCATACCATATCTTATATGGCATCATTTGAACAGATTTGATGGCGCTCTTCTCAGTGTAAAATCCATCGTCTCGAAAGCATCACATTAAAAATATAATGAAAAATAGTTTTAACGTCATGTTTGATCTCACAATGGCATACATAGTTTGATTCCATCTAACCAAAACATCTACTCTTAGAGATTTTCTACGAAGTGCAAGCTATAAAATTCTTTTCACAACTCATCAGATATTCGCTAAACTTGTAACTCAAATATTCCTTTCTGCAATCCAATTGTAGAAACACAATTTTTCTTGTTACAATAATTTATACTTCATTCTAAAAAACCTTTCGAAACATTTTGAAGGATCCAAATTTATGTCTCAATAAGTAAATATAAATATCTACTTGAGTCATCTTTGAAGATAGATAAATCCACTACTTGTAGCAACACTTATTGGACTACACACATCAATATGCATATTTCCAATTATTTTGTTGCTCATTCTTTATGGCCTGTGAACGGTATTTTAGTTTACTTCACTATTTGGATGAAAAATTGCTAGTGTCACATGATTCATAACGAGATGACTTAAAAAATCCATCACTATGGAATTTCTCCATGGAGGTTTCTCCAATATGACTAAATGTAGTGCCACACATATGTGGTATTCTCTTTGTCTTGAGAAATTTAGCGTCAATGTTATGGATGCTCAATTTTATCACCAATATTCATAACTTACATCCTATTCACAATAGGAGTATGGCCTTTTGTTCATTACATCGAACAACTATTGTTTTCTCATGAACAACCTCCTTGCAACTTCTATGCAATGGGCTAGAGTGTACAAAACTCTAAAATGAATTATGACAATAAATACGGAGGTAACATATTGATGAAAAAGTATCATAAGTTTTACAAAGTTTCCATCAGGTATTTTAACCTCATTATTTGTTTGTCATTAGGCCATAGTATTCTTGCATCGATTCACAACAACATGCAATCAAATCAGTATTATTGTGATCAAATTTTAACCACAATCCCAAAGAATTAGTGTTTAACAATTTAATCACAACTACCAAGAATTACATTTACTTGACCAACTTTTTCTTCTACATCTTATAACATGTATGACATTCATACGTGAGCTGGACATTCCAGTCTTCCTTTTCTTTTTGCCTTTATATTTCTCATAGTTTTACTTTAATATTTCTCCTAGTTACAGAAGAAGCATCCAACTTTTGAGAGTCTCATGAGGTCTGACCTTCCCTAGGCATGAAAATCTTACTACATCCTTCGGATTTTTTCTTTCTCTTTAAGTTCTCACCATCAATATATGACTGGTGTTCTTCTGATTCTTATGTATTTCAGTCTTAAACATAGTTGACCACTTCACTCGAACTTGCAAACAAAACACTTCTTCACATATCACATATCTTTGAGCTTTTGTTTGTTTCTAAAAAAAATTCTAGTTCCAAGAATATGGCATAACTATCCCAAACATTTTTAAGTTCAAGTTTCTCGGAAGCAAGCAGACCGTAATGTAATTATAGCCTTTTGGATCGGAAGATGTGAATCCAGTCATCCATAGCAATTAGCAAGAAAATATTGTAAACATGTAATCTGACAAAATCCTTATTGTAGACGGTCCTCTCATTATTTATACCAATCGTAAATATTAAACCAGATAAATAACAGCTAATCAGTTTCAGCAGGAAAGATGGAACCTAGATCCATTACTCTACAACTATAACGCAAACTACACATAGATATTGTTCATAATTAACTTGCACTAGTGATTAAACTAAATTAATACATAATTGTGCTCCCACTCAAATCAATATCTCTCATAGTTGATTTTAAGCGATCCAAGATCCTAATCTTATTCACAACCATGGATGGTAGCATCTCATATGATGTGAATTTCAACCGGTAGGCAAACTTGCCGATCATATCTCCATATGACTCTTGTTCATCTTTTGATGCTTCATGCTCCGAGCTCGGGATGTTTTTCCCAGAACTTCAAGACAACTAAGTGTTTCTGCTGTGAGGTCCTACCTTCATCCGCCTTACACTTCAACTTTCGTTTGTACTCATGGTAGCATGTAGCACTCCGAAAAAGCCAAATGCTAGATGGTTGCTACACTAGGAAGAGCACCCTAATGATTGACTAATGCGGAATCAAAGGGTGCAAACCACAAAGGGATAAACATCTCAGGCAATTCATAATACCATGATATGGTGTAGCCCTTGGCGCCGGGAACGTCTCCATGATCCTCTAAGTTCTTCATGAAGGTACTCCTTGATGATATTGTAGCCACCACCATGTTCTCCTGCACCTGGTGAAGCCACCTTGATCCGAGTCCTCCGTAGCACGTCCGTCACTGCTGTTGATAAAATAAAATAAAGAGTTCTGACACATAGGTCATAAAAGTAACAATCCTTTGGCTCCAGCCATCATGCCATCAGTCCGGGTTTAAAGATTGGAAGGTGTTATGTTGGAACGTACGTGGCCTTAATTCCGAAGCGCGACAACTTTCTGTTAAGCAAAAGATTGACGAAAGTGGTTGTTCTGTGGCCTGCCTCCAAGAAACTAAGTGTATGCATATTGATCATAGGTTCATTAGGAGGTTTTGCCCACGACGTTTTGATAATTTTTCTTATGTGCCTTTGGTGGGTGCATCAGCTGGTATGGTCGTTATTTGGAATTCTTTATTTTTTGAGGGCAAGTTAATTGAGGCTAAACCTTTTGGTATCATTGTGGAATTCCACTCCAAACATATATATATGAAGTTTGGACACTAGTTACAGTTTATGGCCCATGTCAGAGTCCAGCCCGTCATGAGTTCGTGCAGTGGTTATACAACCTGGACATTAATTGTGATGAGAATTGGCTTCTTTTGGGTGATTTTAACTTTGCGGTCGCTTGAAAACCGTAACCTGCCTGGTGGTAATGTCAATGATATCTTTCTGTTTAATGAAATCATCGTTCACTTGGGTCTTGTGGAACTGCCAATTAAGGGAAGACAATTTACTTGGTCTAATATGCAAATTGAACCCCTTCTTGAACAAATTGACTGGTTTTTTCACTTCGGTTGCATGGACTTCGGATCATCCCAATACTTTAGTTTTGCCTCTTGTGCGATCGGCCTCTGATCATGTACCTTGCGTGGTCACGATTGCCACTGCCATTCCTAAAGCTAAAGTTTTTCGCTTTGAAAATTATTGGATTGAATTACCTGGCTTTAATGAATGTGTTGCTCAGGTTGGGGGCAGGTCGGTGGGTAAGCCCACAACTGCTTTAACTATATCTTCCAAGTTCAAAGCTCTCAGGTATGCCCTCAAGAAATGGCGTTTAAAGCTGTCCACAGTTAAGGCGCTCATTTCTGATTGCAACAAAGTCATTCTCTTCTTTGATGAGATAGAGGAGATCTGACCGTTAAGTTGGCCTGAATTCAATTTTAGGCGAATTGTAAAGTTGCATCTGGAGGATATTTTACACTGGCAGTATGTTTATTGGAAGCAACATTGTACAGTCCGAAGTATTAAGGTGGGCGAGGAAAATTCTAAATTTTTTCACGCTATGGCCACTGAAAGGTACCGAAGGAATACAATTTCTTCAATCAAGAATTCGGCAGGTGAGGTGGTTTCTGATCATCAATTGTTGGCGAGCATGTTTTGGTCTAATTTCAACCAGGGCATGGGCCAAGCAAAAGGAATCCAAATGGGTTTTGATCTAGACACTTTAATTGAGAGTTGATGGACTGGAGGATTTATCACTGCCGTTCACGGATTCTGAGGTAGAGGCCATAATTAAGAACATGCCATCTGACCATGCACCGGGCCCCGATGGCTTTACATGTCTTTTCTTAAAAAAGTGCTGGACTATTCTCAAGGAAGATTTTATGCAACTTGTCAATGAGTTTTATGAGGGGAGGTGCAATTTGGAATGTCTTAATACGTCCTTAATTACTCTTGTCCCCAAGAAACTAAGCCCGGAAGTGGTTGGAGATTTTCGGCCCATATCCTTGACCCACACGTGTTTGAAGTTTTTGACTAAACTACTGGCTAATCGGCTTCAGAAAGTGATCCTGAGATGTATCCATCGCAATCAATATGGTTTTCTTCGTTGTCGATCTATTCAAGATTGTCTGGCTTGGTGTTTCGAATACATTCACCAATGTAAAGCATCTAAGCGTCCCATAATCCTCCTTAAGATCGATTTCACGAAGGCATTCGATACAATTGAGCATGAAACCATCCTCAGTATCTTACAATGCAAGGGTTTTGATGCGCATTGGACTGCCTGGATTGGTAGCATCTTGTCCACAGGTTCTTCTTCTGTTCTCTTAAACGGGGTGCCAGGTAATCATTTATCTGCAGATCGGGAGTTCGCCAAGGAGACCCACTATCTCCATTATTATTGTGATGGCTGTGGATCTGCTTCAGTCTGTGGTCAATGAGATGTGCTCCAGGAACATTCTATCTCTACCAATCCCAACAAACTCCAATGATTACCCGATCGTACAATATGCGGATGATACCCTTATTGTCTTGCCTGCGATTGATGATCAACTCATCGCCTTCAATGAGATGCTTAACACCTTTGCGGCTTCAACTGGTTTACGTCTCAACTTCAGTAAATCTTCTCTTATTCCAATCAATATGAGTGATAAGGAGGGCGCTCAGGTTGCCATTCTGCTAGGTTGTGATGTTGGCTCTATGTCTTTCACATATCTAGGGTTACCCATGGGTACTTCTAGACCCACAATCTATAATCTACTGCCTCTAGTTGATCATATTGAGCGCCGCTTATCTGCTTCCTCATGTCTGCTGAATCAAAGGATTCATCTACAACTGCTTCAGTCGGTGTTATGCTCCATGCCAATTTATTTCTTGTGTACGCTCTCTCTTCCCAAGGGAATCTTGCAGCAGATTGAGAGAATCATGCGTCAATGCCTGTGGAGCGGCAACACAGATAACCCTCGCAATCATTGGCTGCATGGGATCTGGTCTGCCGACCTAAGAAGTATGGCGGTTTGGGTGTTCTTAATTTGGGATTTCAAAATGAAGACTTGTTGCTCAAGCATCTTTTTAAGTTTTTTAACAGGGTGGACGTGCCTTGGGTCACATTAATTTGGGACACCTATTATGCTTCTTCGCCATCGCAAGTCACTCAGAGCTGTGGCTCATTTTGGTGGCGTGATGTCATGAGTTTGTATAACAAATTCTGCAAGTTAGCCGTCGCATAAGTGCATGCAGGCACCACGGTGGTCTTTTGGCTTGATTGCTGGCAGATGGGTAATTATGTTGTCCTTTTGTGCGAGCAATTACCAAGGCTTCATTCTTAGAGGATCTAGATCTAGCTCTAGTTGATCAACTAGGACCAACTAGAACTAGAGAACTAGAGGAGGCTCCAAAACTTGTTTGTTCAAAACTGCCCAAAACCTCTAGTATATATAGGTGGAGGAGGAGCAGGGGTGCCACAAAGGGGGGAGTTTTCCCACGTTGGTCAGCCAAGAGGGCCTGGTTTCCCCCTCCAATTCAACATCCCCTCTCTCCTTTCCATGGGGAGAGGGGGCACCACCTATATTGGACCCTTGTGGCCCAATATGCTTTCCACCACTTGGCTTTTTAAGGCCCGTTGACATTAAATTAAGTATAAAAGCCTCCTAACTATCATTAGATCCTTTTATTATTAATTTAACATCACCTGAAACTTTTTCCACCTATTATTATTTATCCGAAATACCCGTATTGCCCGATAAACACCGAACCATTTTTGGTGAACCCAGAATGCTTCTGGTTCTGCTCAAAACTATTTCGAATATTAGTGAAACTTTTTCACAAATATAGTCTCATTATTCCCGTCCAATTAACACTCAACATATTAGGATGACCTTAAGCTTGCGATCCTGTAGGTTCGGTAAAACATAGACATGAACAAAACTCCTTTCTTTCAATGACTGATAGCGAACCGTGGACGTCCTTATCAATCCCTATGAGTACACAAATGACATTCGAGTGAACCTTTGGTTATCATGTGCTATGCCCTTTCCTTTGCGGTACTTTACAAAACCCTAGGACATATGTTTTCGTATCCTCATGAGTCATTCTCATGCTCACTATATCGGTCTCCTCGTTATAGGTTTTGTTCATCTTTCTCGTTGCTATGTTTCGGCATACCAGTGACCTAGTCACCAGTGTCTAGCCAGGCGATGATGGATGTCATCACACTGAGAGGGCCCTAATAATATCTCTCCATCTTCGGAGGAGAAAAATCCACTCTCGAGCTATCTAGTCCCTTGTCAAATTTTCCAATGAACCTGTAAGTTGCCGTTATGATCACCGTATTACAGATGGCATTTGAGCAACCCCAAAGTTCATCATATGTTAATAAGTGACCATGATACTCTCATGGTCTAAGGAATTAAATCACACTTTAACACTCTGTGGTATAACAGTTCACTTCTGGCGATATTATCTCAAAGTATGACAAACAAGTTTGGGTTGATTCAATATGACCAGTCTTCTAATGTCATACTCTCAGTGTTGTTTTAGGACTATCGTTACACTTAACGAGTAAGATCCAAAAAATATGATCACAAACAACACTTGAGCTAGTCTTAGAGGCGATAATAGGAATATTATTTTACTGTTTATCATTCCACACGTGCATATGAGTTTTCCACTGAACCACATATTCCAGGATCATAACGGTTATAACATAGAATATAAACTCTTAATTATGAACATCGAAATATAATAATACAACATTGTTGCCTCTAGGTCATATTTCCAACACTATGAATTGTCCGTGCCATGTCATCGACAGTTTTTTCACCTCTAGTAAATGCAATCAATTGAGCCGAGCAGACCTAAAAAGCCATGTTAACGGTGTACTAGACTAGAGGGTCCCAGTGTAGCTGATCTAGTCCATGGGCTGGACTCATGGCCCATTGATGAGGAAGGACTTCAGAGGCGTCAAACCTACGGCATAATCATATCAGACTCTACTGAGGACTTGACGTGTACTCCAAGGATTTCAACTAAGTTCTGCATGTAACCCCTAGATGAAAACCGACCATGTGTAACACTGGATACCCTAGTGCCTATATAAATTGGAGGGTTTAGCTCAAAGAGGGACATCGATTATCATCATCATCATCCTTAGGAGTTAGTCCAAAAACTACGATCTTGAGGTAGATTAACTTTGTACTTTGGTACATCTCCAATATAAGCAAGAGCAGGACGTAGGGTTTTACCTCCTCAAGACGACCCAAACCTGGGTAAAACACTCTGTCCCCTGTCTCCTGCTACCCATCGATCCAATCTCACAGCTCGGGGCCCCCCTACCCGAGGTCTGCCAGTGTTGGTGCCAACACACGTGCTTTATTCTTCTCCAAAAGTTTGTGAGTATCTGATGTATACTATGCAACTTGTTCTTGTAGACTTGTGTTGGGCCTCCAAGCGTAGAGTTTTGTAGGACAGTAGCAATTTTCCCTCAAGTGGAGGACCTAAGGTTTATCAATTCGTGGGAGGTGTAGGATGAAGATGGTCTCTCTCAAACAACCCTGCAACCAAATAATAAAAAGTCTCTTGTGTCCCCAACACACCAAATACAATGGCAAATTGTATAGGTGCACTAGTTTGGCGAAGAGATGATGATACAAGTGTAGTAATGATAGTAGATATTGGTTTTTGTAATAGTAACAATAAAAAACAGCAAGGTAGCAAGTAATAAAAGTGAGCACAAACGGTATTGCAATGCTTGAAAATGAGGCCTAGGGTCTATACTTTCTCTAGTGCAATCTCTCAACAGTGCTAATATAATTGGATCATATAACCATCCCTCAAAGTGCAATGAAGAATCACTCCAAAGTTCTTATCTAGCGGAGAACATAAGAAGAAATTGTTTGTAGGGTATGAAACCACCTCAAAGCTATTCTTTCTGTTTGATCTATTCAAGAGTTCGTACTAAAATAACACAAAGCTATTCTTTTCGTACGATCTATCCTAGAGTTCGTACTAAAATAACACCAAAGCAAATTCATATTCATAATACTCAATCCAACACAAAGAACTTCAAAGAGTGCCCCGAGATTTATACCGGAGAAACTAAAGACAAGAACGTGCATCAACCCCTATTCATAGATTACCCCAATGTCACCTCGGGAATCCGCGAGTTGAGTGCCAAAACAGATATAAAGTGAATCAATACAATACCCCATTTTCACCACGAGTATTCAACTGCAAGACATATACCAAGTGTTCTCAAATCCATAAAAGTATTCAATCCGATAACAATGAAATCTCAAAGGGAAAAACTCAATTCATCACAACAAGATAGAGAGGGGAAAACACCATATAATCCTACTATATTAACAAAGCCCGCGATGCATCAAGATCGTGACATCTCAAGAACGTGAGAGAGAGAGAGAGAGAGATATTAAACACATAGCTACTGGTACAAAACCCTCAGCCCTGAGGGTGGACTACTCCCTCCTCATCGTGGTGGCCGCCAGGATGATCAAGATGGCCACCAGAGATGATTCCCCCTCCGTCAGGGTGCCGGAACAGGGTGTTGATTGGTTTTCGGTGGCTACTGATACGTCTCCAACATATGTATATTTTTTTGATTGCTCCATGCTACTTTATCTACTGTTTTGGACTATATTGGGCTTTATTTTACACTTTTATATTACTTTTGGGACTAACCTATTAACCGGAGGCCCAACCCAGAATTGCTGTTTTTTGCCTTTTTCAGTATTTCGAAGAAACAAAATATCAAACGGAGTCCAAACAGAATGAAACCTTCGGGATCGTGATTTTTCCAACCGAACGTGATCCAGGAGACTTGGACCCTACTCCAAGCAGTGCCCGAGGAGGTCACGAGGGTGGAGGGCGCGCCCCCTACCTCATGGGCCCCTCGGAGCTCCACCGACGTACTCCTTCCTCCTATATATACCTACGTATCCCGAGCGATCGAACAGGAGCCAAAACCTAATTCCACCACCACAACCTTCTCAGATCCACGAGATCCCATCTTGGGGCCTGTTCGGAGCTCACGGAGGGGCATCCACCATGGAGGGCTTCTACATCATCACCATAGCCCCTCCGATGAAGTGTGAGTAGTTTACTTCAGACCTTCGGGTCCATAGCTAGTAGCTAGATGGCTTCTTCTCTCTTTTTCGATCTCAATACAATGTTCTCCCCCTCTCTCGTGGAGATCTATTCGATGTAATCTTATTTTTGCGGTGTGTTTGTTGAGACCGGATGAATTGTGGGTTTATGATCCAGTATTATCTATGGAAAATATTTGATTCTTCTCTGAATTCTTTTATGTATGATTGAGTTATCTTTGCAAGTCTATTCGAATTATCTTTTTGGTTTGGCCAACTAGATTGGTAGTTCTTGCAATGGGAGAAGTGCTTAGCTTTGGGTTCAATCTTGCGGTGTCCTTACTCAGTGACAGAAAGAGTTTCAAGGCACGTATCGTATTGTTGCCATCGAGGATAACAAGATGTTTTTTCATCATATTGCATGAATTTATCCCTCTACATCATGTCATCTTGCTTACGGCGTTACTCTGTTTTTACTTAATACTCTAGATGCATCTTTGGATAGCGGTCGATGAGTGGAGTAATAGTAGTAGATGCAGAATCGTTTGATCTACTTGTTTTGGACGTGATGCCTATATACATGATCATTGCCTAGATATACTCATAACTATGCTCAATTCATCAATTGCTCAACAGTAATTTGTTCACCCACCGTAGAATACTTATGCTCTTGAGAGAAGCCACTAGTGAAACCTATGGCCCCCGGGTCTATTCTCATCATATCAATCTATATCACTTTATTTACTTGCTTTGTTTTTACTTTGCCTTTACTTTTACTTTGCATCTATCTATCAAAAATACCAAAAATATTATCTCTATCAGATCTCACTCTCGTAAGTGACCGTGAAGGGATTGACAACCCCTAAGCGTTGGTTGCGAGTTGCTATCGTTTTGTGTAGGTACGAGGGACTTGTGCATGGTCTCCTACTGGATTGATACCTTGGTTCTCAAAAACTGAGGGAAATACTTACGCTACTTTACTGCATCATCCTCTCCTCTTCGGGGAAATCCAACGCAGTGCTCAAGAGGTAGCAAGAAGAATTTTTGGCGCCGTTGCCGGGGAGGCTCACGCAAGCAAGTAAACCATACCAAGTACCCATCGCAATCCCTATCTCTCGCATTACATTATTTGCCATTTGCCTCTCGTTTTCCTCTCCCCCACTTCACCCTTGCCGTTTTATTTGCCCTCTCTTTCCCAATCTCCACCTCTCTTTCCCGTTTGCCTTTTTCCCGTTGCCTTTCTGTTTGCTTGTGTGTTGGATTACTTGTTGCCATGGCACAAGATAATACCAAATTGTGTGATTTCTCGAATACCAATAATAATGATTTCCTTAGTACTCTGATTGCTCCTCTTAATAATGATGAGTCTTGTGAAATCAATACCGCTTTGTTGAATCTTGTTATGAAAGATCAATTCGCCGGCCTTCCTAGTGAAGATGCCGCTACTCATCTAAACAATTTTGTTGATTTGTGTGATATGCAAAAGAAGAAATATACAGATAACAATATTGTCAAATTAAAGTTATTTCCGTTTTCACTTAGAGATCGTGCTAAAGTTTGGTTTTCATCTTTGCCTAAAAATAGTATTGATTCTTGGGACAAGTGCAAAGATGATTTTATCTCTAAGTATTTTCCTCCTGCTAAGATTATCACTCTTAGGAATGATATCATGAATTTTAAACAACTTGATCATGAGCATGTTGCCCAATCTTGGGAAAGAATGAAATTAATGCTTCGCAATTGCCCTACTCATGGTTTGAATTTATGGATGATCACACAAAAAATTTATGCCAGATTGAATTTTGCTTCTAGAAATCTTTTAGATTCGGCCGCGGGAGGCACTTTTATGGAAATTACGTTAGGGGATGCTACCAAATTGCTTGATAATATTATGGCTAATTATTCTCAATGGCACACCGAAAGATCTTCTAGTAAAAAAGTGCATGCTATAGAAGAAATCAATGTTTTGAGTGAAAAGATGGATGAACTTATGAAGATGTTTGCTCCTAAAAATACTCCTCTTGATCCCAATGATATGCCTTTATCTACTTTGCTTGAGAATAATAATGAATCTATGGATGTGAATTTTGTTGGTAGGAATAGTTTTGGAAACAATGCTTATAGAGGGAATTTTAATCCTAGGCCTTATCCTAGTAATCCTTCTAATAATTATGGAAATTCCTACAATAACTCTTATGGAAATTTTAATAAGATGCCCTATGAATTTGAGAGTAGTGTTAAAGAGTTTATGAATTCAACAAAGAATTTTAATGCTTTGCTTGAAGAGAAATTGCTTAAAGTTGATGATTTGGCTAGGAACATTGATAGAATTTCTCTTGAAATTGATTCTTTAAAGCTTAGATCTATTCCTCCTAAGCATGATATCAATGAGTCTCTCAAAGCCATGAGAATTTCCATTGATGAGTGCAAGGAAAGAACCGCTAGGATGCGTGCTTCCAAAGATGCCTTTATTAAAGCGTGTTCTTCCAATCCCTATGAAAATCAAGATGAAGATCTAAAAGTTATTGATGTGTCCCCCATTAAATCTTTGTTTCGCAAAATGAATCTTGATGAATCTGAAGATTATCTTACTTTACCTAGAAGGCGTTCTAAGAATTCGGAGTTTCTAGATCTTGATGATGAAATTGATGAAAGTGGGATTGAAATGAATAAAAACCGTGATGTTGCTAAACCCACTATTTTGGATCTCAAGGAATTTAATTATGAAAATTGCTCTGTGATTGGTTGTATTTCCTTGTTGCAATCCGTGCTAGAATCTCCTCATGCTTATAGTCAAAATAAGGCCTTTACCGAACATATTGTTGATGCCTTGATGCAATCTTATGAAGAAAAACTTGAGTTGAAAGTTTCTATCCCTAGAAAACTCTATGATGAGTGGGAACCTACTATTAAAATTAAAATTAAAGATTTTGAGTTTCATGCTTTGTGTGATTTGGTTGCTAGTGTCTCTACTATCCCCAAAACTTTATGTGATTTGCTAGATTTCCGTGATTTTGATGATTGCTCTCTACACTTGCATCTTGCGGATTCCACTATTAAAAAACCTATGGGAAGAATTAGCGATGTTCTTATTGTTGCAAATAGGAATTATGTGCCCGTAGATTTTATCGTTCTTGATATAGATTGCAATCCTTCATGTCCTATTATTCTTGGTGGACCTTTCCTTAGAACGATTGGTGCAATTATTGATATGAAGGAAGGGAATATTAGATTCCAATTTCCCTTAAAGAATGGTATGGAACAATTCCCTAGAAAGAAAATAAAATTACCATATGAATCTATCATGAGAGCCACTTATGGATTGCCTACCAAAGATGGCAATACCTAGATCTATCCTTGCTTTTATGCCTAGCTAGGGGCGTTAAACGATAGCGCTTGTTGGGAGGCAACCCAATTTTATTTTGTGTTTTTTGTTTTTACTTCTGTTTAGGAATAAATAATCCATATACCTTCTGTTTGGATGTGGTTTTATGTTTTGATTAGTGTTTGTGCCAAGTAGGACCTATAGGATAACCTACGATGATAGTTGATTTGATTCTGCTGAAAAACAGAAACTTTGCGCAGACGAATTTAGTTATGATAAATCACAGGAACTTGGTTTTGCGTTGATTCTTTCTGCTTATGATCAATAAACAAATTTTACAGTACTTCCTATTTTTGTAGAATTTTTAGAGTTCCATAAGTTTGTGTTAGTTACAGATTGCTACAGACTCTTCTGTTTTTGACAGATTCTGTTTTTCGTGTGTTGTTTGCTTATTTTGATGAATCTATGGCTAGTAAATTAGTTTGTAAACCATAGAGAAGTTGGAATACAGTAGGTTTAACACCAATATAAATAAAGAATGAGTTCATTACAGTACCTTGAAGTAGTCTTTTTTTCTTTCTCTAACGGAGCTCACGAGATTTCTGTTGAGTTTTGTGTTGTGAAGTTTTCAAGTTTTGGGTGAATTCTTTTGATGGATTATGGAACAAGGAGTGGCAAGAGCCTAAGCTTGGGGATGCCCATGGCACCCCCAAGATAATCCAAGGACACCAAAAAGTCAAAGCTTGGGTATGCCCCGGAAGGCATCCCCTCTTTCGTCCACTTCCATCGGTAACTTACTTGTAGCTATATTTTTATTCACCAACATGATATGTGTTTTGCTTGGAGCGTCTTGTATTATTTGTGTCTTTGCTTGTTAGTCTACCACAATCATCGTTGCTGTACACATATTTTGAGAGAGCCATACATGATTTGGAATTTGTTAGAATACTCTATGTGCTTCACTTATATCTTTTGAGCTTGATAGTTTTGCTCATAGTGCTTCACTTATATCTTTTGAGCGTGATAATTTTTGCTCTAGTACTTCACTTAGATCTTTTAGAGCACGATGGTGGATTTGTTTTAAAGAAACTATTTGATCTCTCATGCTTCACTTAGATTATTTTGAGAGTCTTTAATAGCATGGCAATTTGCTTAATGTTAATATACTTGGTTTTCAAGATATGTGAAACTTTCTTTTGAGTGAATTGAATACTAAGATAAGTTTGATGCTTGATAATTGTTTTGAGATATGGAGGTGATAATATCAAAGTCGTGCTAGTTGGGTGATTATGAATTTGATAAATACTTGTGTTGAAGTTTGCAAGTCCCGTAGCATGCATGTATGGTTAAAGTTGTGTAACAAATTTGAAACATGAAGTGTACCTGGCTTGTGCATCCTTATGAGTGGCGGTCGGGGACGAGCGATGGTCTTTTCCTACCAATCTATCCCCCTAGGAGCATGCGCGTAGTACTTGAGTTTTTGATGACTTCTAAATTTTTGCAATAAGTATATGAGTTCTTTTGACTAATGTTGAGTCCATGGATTATACGCACTCTCACCTTTCCACCTTTGCTAGCCTCTTCGGTACCGTGCATTGCCCTTTCTCACCTTGAGAGTTGGCGCAAACTTCGCCGCTGCATCCAAACCCCGTGATACGATACGCTCTATCACACATAAACCTCCTTATATCTTCCTCAAAACAGCCACCATACCTACCTATCATGGCATTTCCATAGCCATTCCGAGATATATTGCCATGCAACTTCCACCATCATCATCATGACATGCATTACTTTTGTCATATTGCCATTGCATGATCTTGTAGTTGACATCGTATTTGTGGCAAAGCCACCATGTATTATTTTCCATACATGTAACTCTTGATTCATTGCACCATCACGGTACACCGCCGGAGGCATTCATATAGAGTCATATCTTGTTCTAAGTTTCGAGTTGTAATCCTTGTGTTGTAATCAATAGAAGTGTGATGATCATCATTATTAGAGCATTGCCCAAAAAAAGAGAAAGGCCAAAAAGAAAAAAGAAAGGCCCAAAAATAAAATAAAATAAAAAGTGCAATGCTCTACTATCTCTTTTCCACACTTGTGCTTCAAAGTAGCACCTTGTTCTTCATGTAGTGAGTCTCATATATTGTGCTTCAAAGTAGCACCTTGTTCCTCATGTAGTGAGTCTCATAAGTTGTCTTTTTTATACTAGTGGGAATTTTTCATTATAGAACTTGGCTTGTATATTCCTACGATGGGCTTCCTCAAATGCCCTAGGTCTTCGTGAGCAAGCAAGTTGGATGCACACCCACTAGTTTTCTTTTGTTGAGCATTCATAGCTCTAGTGCATCCGTTGCATGGCAATCCCTACTCCTCATGTTGACATCAATCGATGGGCATATCCATAGCCCGTTGATTAGCCTCGTCAATGTGAGACTTTCTCCTTTTTTTGTCTTCTCCACACAATCCCCATTATCATATTCTATTCCACCCATAGTGCTATATCCATGGCTCACGCTCATGTATTGCGTGAAGGTTGAAAAAGTTTGAGATTATTTAAGTATGAAACAATTGCTCGGCTTGTCATCGGGGGTATAGAAGTTGGGAACATCTTTGTGTGACGAAAATGAAGCATAGCCTAACTATATAATTTTGTAGGGATAAACTTTCTTTTGCCATGTTATTTTGAGAAGACATGATTGCTTTGATTAGTATGCTTGAAGTATTATTATTTTTTGTGTCAATATGAACTTTTGTCTTGAATCTTTCGGATCTGAATATTCATATCACAATTAAGAAGATTTACATTGAAATTATGCCAAAGTATCACTCCGCATCAAAAATTCTTTTTATAATTTACCTAATCGAGGACGAGCAGGAATTAAGCTTGGGGATGCCTTGATACGTCTCCAACGTATCTGTAATTTTTGATTGCTCCATGCTACTTTATCTACTGTTTTGGACTATATTGGGCTTTATTTTCGACTTTTATATTACTTTTGGGACTAACCTATTAGCCGGAGGCCCAGCCTAGAATTGCTGTTTTTTGCCTTTTTCAGTATTTCGAAGAAACAGAATATCAAACGGAGTCCAAACGGAATGAGACCTTCGGGATCGTGATTTTCCAACCGAATGTGATCCAGAGACTTGACCCTACTCCAGCGGTGCGAGGAGGTCACGAGGGTGGAGGGCGCCCCTGGCATGCCCCCTACCTCGTGGGCCCCTCGAGCTCCACCGACGCATCCTTCCTCCTATATATACCTCGTATCCTGAACGATCAGAACAGGAGCCAAAAACCTAATTCCTCCGCCGCAACCTTCTTTATCCACGAGATCCCATCTTGGGGCCTGTTCCGGAGTTCCAGGGGGCATCCACCATGGAGGGCTTCTACGTCATCACCATAGCCCCTCCGATGAAGTGTGAGTTGTTTACTTCAGACCTTCGGGTCCATAGCTAGTAGCTAGATGGCTTCTTCTCTCTTTTTGGATCTCAATACAATGTTCTCCCCCTCTCTCGTGGAGATCTATTCGATGTAATCTTATTTTTGCGGTGTGTTTGTTGAGACCGTTGAATTGTGGGTTTATGATCCAGTATTATCTATGGAAAAAATTTGATTCTTCTTTGAATTCTTTTATGTATGATTGAGTTATCTTTGCAAGTCTCTTTGAATTATCTTTTTGGTTTGGCCAACTAGATTGGTAGTTCCTGCAATGGGAGAAGTGCTTAGCTTTGGGTTCAATCTTGCGATGTCCTTACTCAGTGACAGAAAGAGTTGCAAGGCACCTATTGTATTGTTGCCATCGAGGATAACAAGATGGGTTTTTTATCATATTGCATGAATTTATCCCTCTACATCATGTCATCTTGCTTACGGCGTTACTCTGTTTTTACTTAATACTCTAGATGCATGCTGGATAGCGGTCGATGAGTGGAGTAATAGTAGTAGATGCAGACTCGTTTCGATCTACTTGTTTTGGACGTGATGCCTATATACATGATCATTGCCTAGATATACTCATAACTATGCTCAATTCTGTCAATTGCTCAACAGTAATTTGTTCACCCACCGTAGAATACTTATGCTCTTGAGAGAAGCCACTAGTGAAACCTATGGCCCCCGGGTCTATTCTCATCATATCAATCTATATCACTTTATTTACTTGCTTTGTTTTTACTTTGCCTTTACTTTTACTTTGCATCTATCTATCAAAAATACCAAAAATATTATCTCTATCAGATCTCACTCTCGTAAGTGACCGTGAAGGGATTGACAACCCCTAAGCGTTGGTTGCGAGTTGCTATCATTTTGTGTAGGTACGAGCGACTTGTGCGTGGTCTCCTACTGGATTGATACCTTGGTTCTCAAAAACTGAGGGAAATACTTACGCTACTTTACTGCATCATCCTCTCCTCTTCGGGGAAATCCAACGCAGTGCTTAAGAGGTAGCAGCTACAGAGGCCTGCGGTGGCGGAACTTCTGATCTAGGGTAACCCCGAGGGGTTTCGAAATATTTGGGAACTTATAGTGCAAAGAGGGGGTGTGGGAGGCCATCGAGGTGGGCACAACCCACCTGGGCGCGCCTGGGCCCCTAGGCATGCCCTGGTGGGTTGTGCCCCCCTCGGGGCACCCCCCAGGTGCTGCTATGGTCCATTGGGCATCTTCTGGTCCATAAAAAATCCACAAAAAGTTTCGCGGTGTTTGAACTCCGTTTGATATTGATTTCCTGCGATGTAAAAAACAAGCAAAAAACATCAACTGGCACTGGGCACTGGGTCAATAGGTTAGTCCCAAAAAATGATATAAAGTTGCTATAAAATGATTGTAAAACATTCAAGAATGACAGAATAATAGCATGAATACTTCATAAATTATAGATACGTTGGAGACGTATCAGTATCCTAGGCATTGGGTGCTCTCAAATACTCTAGCCCAAACACTGCAACCACCGTCTTTGGAAATTGCTTCACACACTTGATGGAAGTGCGTTCTCCATTGCTAAGTGATCATCAGTCAAATCTGCAGGAAGACCATATGCCATCATGCGCAATGCCAAAGTCACCTTCTAGATAGTGCTTTGTCCAAAATCTATAACACAGTTCCTCCTCTAGTGTGCTTTCAAGGGATTGACAATGTGAAGGAACAAATCTGAAGCCATTCTGAACTGACATCGGAAGTATCGCTCTGGATACACTAGGATTTGACACAAATAATCGAGCATCAGCTTATTGTGCGCTCTAGCCTCCTCGACCAAACCACCTCATGACCGAAAAAAGAAGATGCATGCTTCGGCCACTTGTTCTTCTCCATGTGCAGAACCATGAGCGCAAAAATATCCTCATCATCGTGCAACTCATATTCCTTCGAAGGGGGAATGATTCCACAAAGAGGATTCAAGCAAACTCATCTACACAACATAACATAGTCCATCACAAACAAATTCTATGTCGCAATAAAAAATGGAGTAAAGAAAAATATTACCTAAGAGGAATTCCATCGAACACCTAGTGGGTGATACGTCTCTGTCGTATCTACTTTTCCTAACGCTTTCGCTCTTGTTTTGGACTCTAACTTGCATGATTTGAATCAAACTAACCCGGACTGATGCTGTTTTCAGTAGAACTACCATGGTATTGTTTTTGTGCAGAAATAAAAGTTCTCGGATTTGGACGAAACTTTTTGGAGATTTATTTCAAAATAAAAAATCTGGAACCAGG
Organism: Aegilops longissima; assembly: GCA_021605205.1. NCBI lineage: Eukaryota > Viridiplantae > Streptophyta > Magnoliopsida > Poales > Poaceae > Aegilops > Aegilops longissima. Next base: position 263,083,214 of record CM038676.1, on the reverse strand, counting down.
AACCACCAGAGGGGGGCCCCTGGCTGACCACAAGACACCAGGGCGCGCCACCCCCTCCAGGCGCGCCCAGGTAGGTCGTGGGGCCCTCGGGGCTCCGCAAACCCTAATTCCAGCACTATAAATTCCTATTTTTGGAGAAAAATAGGGGAGGAAGTTTCATCGCATTTTACGATACAGAGCCGCCGCCACCTCCTGTTCTTCATCGGGAGGCCGGGTCTGGAGCCCGTTCGAGGCTCCGGAGAGGGAATCTTCGGTCGTCGTCATCATCAACCCTCCTTCATCACCAATTCCATGATGCTCCCCACCGGGAGTGAGTAATTCCTTTGTACGCTCGTTAGTCGGTGAGGAGTTGGATGAGATTCGTCATGTAATCAAGTTAGTTTTGTTAAGGCTTGATCTCTAGTATCCACTATGTTCTCTGATTGATGTTGTTATGACTTTGCTATGCAAGGTTGTTAGAATCGCGATTTTGAATCGGATCAGAGCTTCTATGGTAGGATCACAAATCGTAGAATCTTCACTATTAGGATCGTAGAAACGTAGATTCTAAGAACTAAAATCATAGAATCATAGGGTTAGTTTGGCTCGTAAAGTTGTAGAATCGTATAACATAATCGCGATTCTTACAACCTTGTTGCCATGCTTAATGCTAGTCACTAGGGCCCGAGTGCCCTGATTTCTGATCTGAACCATTTATGTTTGCACCATTATATCTATGTTCTAGATCCGATCTTGCAAGTCATATTCACCTATTACGTGTTATGATCCGTAAACCCCAGTGCGACAGTAATTGGGATACTTTCCGGTGATGACCATAGTTTGAGGAGTTCGTGTATTCACTATGTGTTAATGCTTTTTTCCGGTTCTCTATTAAAAGGAGGCCTTAATATCCCTTAGTTGCCTTATGGACCCCGCTGCCACGGGAGGGTAGGACAAAAGATGTCATGCAAGTTCTTTTCCGTAAGCACGTATGACTATTTATGGAATACATGCCTACATTATATTTATGAACTGGAGCTAGTTCCATGTTGCCCTAGGTTATGACTGTTATATGATGAATATCATCCAATGAATGCACCGATCCAATGCCTACGAGTTTTTCACATATTGTTTACTATTGCTATTGCTACCGTTACAACTGCTACAAAGTTGTTACTGCTGTTGTCGTTACCACTACTATCATTACTATCACTATCAAACTATCATATTACCGTGCTACTGGTCACTTTGCTGCAGATATTTAATCTCCAGGTGTGGTTGAATTGACAACACAACTGCTAATACTTACAAATATTCTTTGGCTCCCTTTGTGTCGGACCTATAAATTTGGGTTGAATACTCTACCCTCAAAAACTGTTGCGATCCCCTATACTTGTGGGTTATCAAGACCTTTTTCCGGCGCTATTGCCGGGGAGCATAGCTATATTTGTTGAGTCACTTGGGGTTATTATCTATTTATCACTATGAAGAATCTGAAAGATACAATAACCAAGAATTTTCCCTCTAAGACGAGGGGAGGTAAAGAACTATACCAATGTACCTTATCCAATGTTGAAGATGGATCAATAATCACTCGATAATGTAACAAGGAAATAGCACAATTGGTACCGGATCTTGTCAATTCTCACACCTACACAAGTAAAGCTTTTGGTGGAGCTCGGTGAGGATAGTGGCACAAAAATTTGATGCAAAATGTTAGCAAGAGTCTATAATGTTGGAAAAGATTCACAAATTCGCAAGTGAAACAAGTAGACCAATAGCAATGGGTGGCACACGAAAGCACACACAGATAGATAAATGGGGTCGTGCAACCAAGGAATGAGCACAAAATGTGGAATCCACGGAAAACACTCATGTTGCACAACTCTACAGAGACGCTAGCACGAATTCTCAATAGGCGGATACGACACTTGTGCACAACCTATAAGATGCAAAATGTATCAACTTTCTATCCCAAGTATGCTATATATGTATGATGTTCCGGTGTTTCGCACACAATGATCCAAGATGATCAATATGATAGTGTGGTATGCAATGTGGCATGCTATGACTCTTGCTTACAAGCTTCTTTGCTCTCTTTTTGCTTAAAAGCTGATTCTATATTTTTTTGTATGGCCACTTATGCAAAATGCACAAACCAAGATAGCTATTATGTATATGCGGAAACAATCTTGTGACACAAGGGATGGTACTATAATACCAATATGATATGGTATGTACGCAATGGAAGGTGTAGATCGATGATCACTAATGTGCACAAGTAACATTGTCGGCAATACTCAATGGCTAGTCTCAATAGGCAAGTGACCCAAAATGGGCTAAGGGGTTAACAATGTAATGGCAAGGGGAATGTACAATGATGGGATACCACGTTACCAAGACGATATAGAGGTTATCGTTCTTGCTTACGTTTAGGGTGTCAAATTGGTGAAGGTGGTCGATGTCGAATCCTTGTCGAATTTGAGCGGCGATGTTGTCGATGTCGAACCGTTCCTAGTTAGCCGAAACACCCAAGGAAACGGAAAAACCGCAAACTCAAAATCTTAAAGGAAAATGTCAAATGGTGGTAGCGGAATGCGGTGGTGGTTCAGGAGTTAGAAATGCGGAAGTGGTGGTGGTTGATGACGAAGAAACCGTCCCTAAGTAGCCGAAACACCTTAGGAGACTCAAGTCACAACTCAAGAAACCACAAATGCTAAATGGAGCAAAATGGGTTAGGTTGCGGAAAGCTATGATGGTTTTGCGGATGATATGGTGGATGGCCTAGGCAATGGTGACAAAATGCCAAAAATTTGATGGAGTCAAATGATGTTGGAACCTATCTAGATGGGGGATGTCAATAGCTACTCAACGAGCTAAAGAACATCAAAATCGGAGTTCGGGAGTGAAAGTTACGGTAGAAACGGTTTTTGTTGGTGGGCTGATTCTAGGTGGTGCGGGTGCCCGGGGGTCGAGGGTGCGGGTACCCGGGGTGGTCAGCAGGGTTGGGCGGAAAAAGTGGCCCGGGGGTCATGGATTTGGGCGGAAATTTGTGGGAAAATGTAACAAATTGGTGGATTTCGTGGCGGGAAAGGTGGAGATGGATTGGGGAAGGCTAGATCCACTCGAAACCAAGCAAATCCATGGATCAAATCCAACAACACATCATCAAACCAACAAATCACAAAAAAAATTGGGGCTATTTTTGGTGGGGAATTTTTGAAATTGGGAAGAACACAACAAAATTAGGCTAGAGAACAAGAAGGGGGCTCCAATTTCGTGAGAAACCATGGCTCATGATACCAAGATGTTGTAGGGTGGAACCCTAGATGGAGATCTTTCACGAATTGGAGGGGAAATCCCCAAGAACAAGATGAACACAAAGGGGGAAAACAAGAGGGACACTCAAATTAACTTGATCCAATCACACACGTGCCAGATCCAATCACACAAAGAGAGATAAAATGGTCCAAATCCAACATAAGAAGATACAAGAGGTAACTAGTTCATCCCAATCCTATGAGGAGAGAGGTCTTGATGATCCTATGATGGAGATCCTACTCCAAGAGGAGGCCATGATATCCACAAGAGGATCTTCTCCAATAGGAGGCCTCGATCTCCAAGAGGATCTTCTCCAAGAGGAGGTCTAGATCTCCAAGAGGAGGAAGATGAGCAAAGCTTTCTATTTGTCTATCTAATACCTTGATGTCCTCTCTAATGAGCTAGGGGAAGAATATTTATAGTATAGGGATGAAACAAGAGGAAAACGGGGGTACAAGGGTCATTTATCCCAAGATGGATGCAAGCACTTTCTGTGGAGTCCGGGCACCCAGAGTAAAGTGGTCTGGGCACCCGGGGTTGTCGGGGAGTAGAATACCGGGCACCCGGGGTTGAGGGCCGGGCACCCCGGGTGGCGCCTGGGAGGGGGCCGAGCACCCGGTGGTTGGGGTGCGGGCACGCGGGGTGTGGGAACCCGGTGGTCGGGGTGCGGGCACCCGGGGTGGACAGAGGGGTCGCGCCCTTTGGGGCCGGGGGTCCAGGCACCATGGGCAATAGGAGGCCGGGCACCCGGGGTGATCCGAGGCCTCCGGTGTTCCGCGTCTTGGAGCTCCTTCTTCTCCTTGGGGCTCCATGTGGACTTGGTGATCCCTCCATGCTTCCTCACGATCTTCTCCTTGCCGCCATCTGATTGAAGTGGGCCTTCCTGGGGTGGGAAGGTGTCATCGAGGCTGTTCGAGCACCTGTCTCCTGAGGTTGCTGCGTATTAACCAATTACAATACAAGCGGGGCGGCGCATGCTTGCTGATCTTCTCATGACTATTCCATGAGAAGATGAAGGCACTAAGGACCTGGTGAGGTGACGTGCACGGGGCCGGCCCGTGAGCCAGAGCTCAGTCTCTTAGATTTATCCGCGCTACAGGTACGGACCCGAGCACAGGCGCCGTGCCGGTAGCCCCCTCTCGTGGGACTTTCAAGGGGAGAGCTGGAAATGCGTGAAGCCCGGCGGGGGGCGACTACAGAAGTGGTACGACACCAAGCGCGGGGTTAACAGCCATAGTAACTCATGAATGCATAACCAGTTCAAGGTACATGAACGAAATGACACAATTGCTGGGGCAGACCCTTAGCAGTGTGAGGATAATGCAGCCCAAGGGGCACCCTCAATTGGATAAACCAAAAAGTCACCTGGCATAAGTGCTGAAGAAGCGTCGATGTAGCTGAAGAAGTGTGCCGTGGAGGTTCACTCGTCACGAGCCGGGCGGCTCGGGAGGATTGAGAGGCTCGTGAGGTCCGGGAGGCTCACGAGGGTTCGGGACCTCCTGAGATGCGAATGCCGAGCGCCGAGCCTCGTGAGATGCCATAGCATGCTACGCCAGGCGCTGGTATGAGGCACCAATGTTCAACAGGGCGAACGGCATGCAAACATAGCTGTAGGGGTAGCCCCCGCTCCAGCCGACGCGCGGCAGCCAGAAGAGGTCCTGCGAAGCGGCCCTGTTGAGGCCCGGGATGTTGACGCAGACGCGCAGCTCGCTACCCATGCAGGGGGAGGCAGCTGCATTGGTGGGTCGTGCGGGGAGACACTCGCTGCGCATGGCTTGCGCCTCCGAAAGCTCCTCGATCACCTTGGTGATGAATTCTCGTGCTCCTAGCGCCTCGCATCGTGCTCGTTGGTTGTGGGGGCACACGTCAAGGCATGCCTCCAAGTGGTGCCTCGAGCACCTCCCTCGTCGCACTGGCTAGGTCAGAGGCTCTCCAGACGGAAGACCCTGGGCCCTTCCTGAAGGAGGCGCCAGACGTGCCTTCCTATGCGGGCACGGAGCCTGAGCTGTCACCAGTGGATTTCTTGGCCTTCGGACTGCTCTTGGGAAGGAGCTACTTCTTCTTTGCAGGGGTGGTCTCGGGAGGCAGAACACCACCTTCGTCATCAGAGTTCTCGGCCGCCGCGGCACAGTAGGCGCGCTCGAGAGAGAAAACCGCGTCTTTCTCATCACATGTGACCATAATGATGCCACTACATCCTGGCATCTCGAGGACGTTGTAGCCATGGTGGGTCGATGCCATGAACTTGGCGAGGGCAGGGTACCCAAGGGTGGCATTGTACGGGAGGCCAATATGGGCCACGTCGAAGTTGATGAGCTCAGTGTGGTAGTTGTCGCGCTTGTCGAAGGTGACAGGAAGGCGCACTTGCCCCATGGGGATGGTAGAGTCGTCCGTCACCCCGGAGAATGGCCTTGTGGGAATGAGCTGATCATAGGGCACCTGAAGCATCTCAAAGGTCTCGACGGAGAGCACACTGAGACTAGCACCGCCATCGATGAGAGTCTTGGTGACGGAGACGTTGCTGATGGTGGGTGTGCAAAGCATGGGGAGCGCGCCAGCAGTGGCTGCAAACCCGAGGTGATCCTTGGAGTCAAAGGTGATGGCGTACTGCAACAACCTGAGGAGGCGCACGGCCTCAAGCTTCGGGAGGGCCGCATTCACCTCACGAGAGAACTGCTTGAAGAAGCGGTTTGAGGCGGGTGCCTGAGCACCGCCGAGGATGTAGGTAATCGCACGAGGTTCCTTAAAGCCCCCAGCCCCTTCATCCTGATGGTTGTTGTCATTCCTCCTTGGTGGTGGCGACAGCAGATGGAGGCTGGCCTTGCCCTGAGGTCAGGCCTCACGAGGCTGATCGCGCCATCCACCCTCGCGAGGCTGGTCGCGCCAGCCCTGACGAGGGTTGCGGTTGTCCCAGCGGCCTCCGACGCGGCCTCCTCCACGGCCAAAGCTGCAGTCACCGCGCTCGGGGCAGCGGCCCAGGCGCTAGTTTCGGAGTGCCCTGAGCTCTTGGCAATCGTTGGTGTTGTGGGTGTGAACATTGTGAAAGACGCAGAATGGGCGACTATCCTTGGCGGGCTTGTCGCGGTCGCGACCGCGCTTTGATACGTCTCCAACGTATCTACTTTTCCAAACACTTTTGTCCTTGTTTTGGACTCTAACTTGCATGATTTGAATGAAACTAACCCGGACTGACGCTATTTTTAGCAGAACTGCCATGATGTTGTTTTATATGTAGAAAACAAAAGTTCTCGGAATGTCCTGAAAATCCACGGAGGCACTTTTTGGAAAATATAAAAAATACTGGTGAAAGAATCAAGACCAGGGGGCCCACACCCTGTCCACGAGGGTGGGGGGAGCGGCCACCCCCCTGGGCGCGCCCCCTGTCTTGTGGGCCCCCTGAGGCTCCGCCGACCTCACTCCAACTCCATATATTCCGTCTCGCAGATAAAACAATCAGAGAGAAAGTTTCATCACGTTTTACAATACGGAGCCGCCGCCAAGCCCTACTCTCTCTTGGGAGGGCCGATCTGGAGTCCGTTTGGGGCTCCGGAGAGGGGGATTCGTCGCCGTCATCATCATCAACCATCCTCCATCACCAATTTCATGATGCTCACCGCCGTGCGTGAGTAATTCCATCGTAGGCTTGCTGGATGGTGATGGGTTGGATGAGATTTATCATGTAATCAAGTTAGTTTTGTTTTGGTTTGATCCCTAGTATCCACTATGTTTTGAGATTGATGTTGCTATGCTTAGTGCTTGTCACTAGGGCCCGAGTGCCATGATTTCAGATCTGAACCTATTATGTTTTCATAAATATATGTGTGTTCTTGATCCTACCTTGCAAGTCTATAGTCACCTATTATGTGTTATGATCCGACAACCCCGAAGTGACAATAATCGGGATACTTCTCGGTGATGACCGTAGTTTGAGGAGTTAATGTATTCACTATGTGTTAATGCTTTGTTCCGGTTCTCTATTAAAAGGAGGCCTTAATATCCCTTAGTTTCCGCTAGGACCCCGCTGCCACGGGAGGGTAGGACAAAAGATGCCATGCAAGTTCTTTTCCATAAGCACGTATGACTATATTCGGAATACATGCCTACATTACATTGATGAACTGGAGCTAGTTCCGTGTCACCCTATGTTATAGCTATTACATGAGGAATCGCATCCGACATAATTATCCATCACTGATCCAATGCCTACGAGCTTTTCACATCTTGTGTTTCGCTTATTTACTTTTCCGTTGCTATTGTTACAATCACTACAAAACCCAAAAATATTACTTTTGCTACCGTTACCTTTATTATCATACTACTTTGCTACTAAATACTTTGCTGCAGATACTAAATTATCCAGGTGTGGTTGAATTGACAACTCAACTGCTAATACTCAATAATATTCTTTGGCCCCCGTTGTGTCGAATCAATAAATTTGGGTTGAATACTCTATCCTCGAAAGCTGTTGTGATCCCCTACACTTGTGGGTTATCAAGACTAATTTCTGGCGCCGTTGCCTGGGAGCATAGCTCTATTCTCTGTGTCACTTGGGATTTATATTTGTTGATCACTATGAGGAACTTGAAAGACGAAAGAACCAAGGTTTTTCCCTCAACTACGAGGGGAGGTAAGGAACTGCCATCTAGCTCTGCACTAGATTCTCCTTCTGTTATTAGTAAGCTTGCGACGCCTAAACCTGCTACTGCTATGAATTCTGATATGTCGCATGTTATTGATGATGCCACTTCTGCTATGCATGATACTTATGATGAAACTACTTCTGTGCGTGATACTACTTTGCCATTAGGTGAATTTCTTGATGAACAACTTGCTAGGGCTAGAGAGAATGAAATTATTGAAGATGCTATTATTGATGATAGTGATGATGAAAGTTCTCCCAATTATTATGAATTGCCTGTTGTTCCTGAGGGTTATGTTATGAATGAAGAAGCTGCTAGAGTTATCTTTGCTTGCAATGATAGATATGATCTTAAAAAGTTATTAGCTAAATGGAAGCAGCAGCCTCTTAATGCTAGAATGAAACCTAACCCTGCTTTTGCTACTTCACCTATCTGTGTTACTGATAAGGATTATGAATTCTCTGTTGATCCTGAGATTAGTTGAATCTGATCCTTTTTATGGCCTTGAATCTGAAACTGTTGTGGCACATCTTACCAAGTTGAATGATATAGCCACCCTACTTACTCATGATGACAAATATCGCCATTATGATGTCCTTAAGATATTTCTGTTCTCCTTAAAGGGTGATGCTAAGACTTGGTATAATTCTCTTGCTCCTGGTTGTGTGCGTAGTCCCCAGGATATGATTTATTACTTCTCTGGTAAATATTTCCCTGCTCATAAGAAACAAGCTGCCTTGCGGGAAATATATAATTTTGTGCAAATCAAAGAAGAGAGTCTCCCACAAGCTTGAGGGAGTCTTCTCCGATTACTTAATGCTTTGCCTGATCATCCTCTTAAGAAAAATGAAATACTTGATATCTTTTATAATGGACTAACCGATGCTTCCAAGGACTACTTGGATAGTTGTGCTGGTTGTGTTTTCAGGGAAAGAATAGTCGACGAAGCTGAATTACTATTGAATAATATGTTGACCAATGAAAATAATTGGACTCTTCCTGAGGCAATTCCTGAACCAATTGAGCCAATTCCTGAGCCTATTCCCAAACCCACTCCGAAGAAGAGAGGTGTTTTATTTCTCAGTCCTGAAGATATGCAAGAAGCAAAGAAATCAACGAAAGAAAAAGGTATAAAAGCTAAAGATGTTAAGAATTTACCACCTATTGAAGAAATACATGGTCTTAATATACCGCCTGTTGAAGAACCACATTGTCTTGATAACTCGACAGAGGTAGTAAAGGTAAATTCTCTCTATAGATATGATAAAGTTGAAATCCCCTCTACTAAATTTCATAGCCCATGCTTAGATGAATTTGATGACTTTATGGCTAGGCAAGAAAGTTTTAATGCTTATGTTGGTGGAGAGTTAAAGAATAATGCTTTTGAGATAGGACGCGTGAGTGATTATATGGCTAGAGTTAAAGGTGAACTTAAACTCGTTAGTAAATATGCTTCTATGGTTGCTACTCATGCTGAGCAAGTACTTAAAGCTCCAAATGATTTGGTTGATGAATTAAACCCTAAAAATGACTTTGCTGTTAGAGTGGCTACTAGAACTGGTAGAATGACTCAGGAACCTTTGTATCCTGAAGGCCAACCTAAGAGAATCGAGCCAGATTCTCAGAGAAATAATTTAGAGGCACCTAGTTCTTCTAAAAACAAGAAAAAGAAAAACGATTGAATCCCAATGATATTTCTATTTCTGATGCTGAAACACAATCAGGTGATGAACATGAACCTAGTGATAATGTTAAAGATAATGTTCATGTTGATGCTCAACCTAGCAAAAATAATGATGTAGAGATTGAACCTGCTGTTGATCTTGATAACCCACAATCAAAGAATCACCGTTATGATAAGAGAGATTTTGTTGCTAGGAAGCATGGTAAAGAAAGAGAACCATGGGTTCAGAAACCCATGCCCTTTCCTCCTAAACCATCGAAGACAAAGGATGATGAGGATTTTGAGCGCTTTGCTGAAATAATTAGACCTATCTTCTTACGTATGCGCTTAACTGATATGCTTAAAGTAAATAATTATGCGAAGTATATGAAGGATATCATTACAAATAAAATAAAGATACCGGAAGCTGAAATTTCCACCATGCTTGCTAATTACACTTTTAAGGGTGGAATACCAAAGAAACTTGGAGATACGGGGGTACCAACTATACCATGCTCCATTAAAAGAAATTATGTTAGAACTGCTTTATGTGATCTTGGAGCCGGTGTCAGTGTTATGCCTCTCTCTTTATATCGTAGACTTGAATTGAATAAGTTGACACCTACTGAAATATCTTTGCAAATGGTTGATAAATCAAGTGCCATACCTGTCGGTATTTGTGAGGATGTGCCTGTTGTGGTTGCAAATGTCACTATCTTAACGAACTTTATTATTCTTGATATTCCCGAGGACGATAGTATGTCGATTATCCTTGGTAGACCTTTTTTGAATATTGCAGGGGCTGTTATTGATTTCAACAAAGGCAATGTCACTTTTAATGTTAATGGTAACGAGCATACGGTACACTTTCCGAGGAAACAATCTCAAGTTCATAGCATCAATTCTATTGGAAAAGTTCCAACTATCATTATTGGAGGTTTGAATTTCCTCTCCCTACTGTCAAGAAAAAGTATGATATTCTTATTATTGGGGATGTTCATATCCCCGTTGAGGTAACTTAGTGTTATTCGAAATTTCTCCGGTTCCGTGTTATTCGGAATGAGTTTGTTAACAAGACTTGACCGACGTTGTTAGTGGATTGATTTTGATGATCACGAGATGGATGAAACTAGAAGGCACAACCTTTTGTACCCTCTTTTTTTACTTTTTGTTATTTAGAATAAATAAAGCAAAAATAGTATTATCCGTTTGTTTTCTAAATTATTCGTGCAATAAAAAATATCCCGAAAATAAAAGTGCTCCAAATGCCGTGCAAATTTAGTATGATTTTTTATGGATTATTTGAGGATTTTAGGCACTGAAATCACTGCAGGAGGGGCAAGCACCAGCCACGAGAGTGGAGGGCGCGCCCACCTTCCGTGGGCACGCCCCCTGTCTCGTGGGCCCCTGGTGGCCCCCCTCCACTTATGCCAGCACCCACACACTCCATCTTCTTCCCAAAAAAATCCCCATCCAGCTCAAGCACGAGTTCTAGCTCATTTTGCTGCGATTTTCGATCTCCTTGCTCAAAGATCCATTCACAAAACTGCTTTGGGAGATTGTTGCTTGGTATGTGACTCCTCCATTGGTCCAATTAGTTTTTGTTCTAGTGCTTTATTCATTACAAATTTTTGCTGCATAGGTGACCCTGTTCTTGAGCTTGCATGTCAAATTTATGAGGTCCCAAGTAATTCTAATGCATGACATAGGCTCTAGGCACTTCTAGGAGTAGTTGCTACCAATCATGTTTAGTTTTATTCACTTTTATTTTGAAGTTACTAAAATTTCAGAAATTTTCGGAAAATGTTAAGGAGACTTTTGAGGGGCTCTTCTAGCCAAGGCTCCCTGGAAAAACAGGCTAAAGAGAAGGAAAAGGCCAAGTATAATCTTCCTCGCATAGCGGAAGTACGGCCGTGTGAATGACCATGCGATAGTTTCTTGAAAGTAGCTGGAATTCATGAATATTTTTATTCTTTGATCGAAAATGCAGGCCTCACCGATTTCCTCCACGACCAGATCGATCAGTATCTCTTACTCACCAATACTTTCATGCAAAACTTTTATTATTATCCTAAGAAGTCACCGCCTTCAGTATCATTTCATTTATATGATGAATCCAGGGAAATGTCTTTACGTATTTTTTGCGTGGTATGTAGGATACCCTTTGAGGGAAAATTAGAGGAACCACATCGTAAAGATGTGGATGGCATTGTTAACACTATCACTGTAGAGGATCCAAAGAAGGGTTCCGATCCGAAAATCTCTAGCATACACTTTCCTGTTTTACGCTACTTTGCCATATTTGCTAGTAGATGCTTGATTGGTCGCGGAAATAGTGGAAACTTCAATGTTCCTGATATTATCATTCTTCACCATGCCTTGTTTGGAGATAATAGTTTTAGTATGGGTGCCGTCATTGCTAAACGGCTAAGCCTAAATCATACAAAAGGCCCCATCTTTCGAGGTATCTATGCTTCACGTCTTGCTAGACATTTTGAGATACCTATTAGGCACCATGAGAAAGAGGAGACAAAATTGCCTCCTTACATTTTAGATTACAAGAGCATGGTAGCACACGAGTTTATTGTTGACAACAAAGAGAAGATGCTCTTGTATAACCTGAGATTTAATAAGAAACACAATGAGACTATTATTTTGCCTGCGCCTCTGTTGTTTGATTTGATTGCAGACAATTTTCTTGTCACACCGAAAGCGGTGTACGCCATCGAGGCCAAGCATCCACCTGAACCTGAACTCGAGCCGAACCTGAATGGACCCTTATCGTGCATCATCTTACCAAAGGATCCGGAGATGGCCAGCCAGTTGTATCCTGATTACACCTCTCAGTACACCGGGGAGAGTAGCAGCGGTCCTTGGCACTAGACCAACTTAGGCCAAAAGCCTAAGCTTGGGGGAGTACGTATTGCTCACCGACTTTACATTCATGTTCACACACAATTCTAGTCGTCGGTGCTCATACTCTTTCATCGTATTATCCATGCTAGTTTAAATTTCTTTTTCTAGTTTTCTTCTTGTGTGTTTGATAAACCTTAAGAAAAAACCAAAAAAATTAGTTAGTTTAATTTCCATGCTTGTAGTAGTAATTAAAATGAAAACCCAAAAAGATTTATCGTTCTTCTTGTTACTTGTTGGGAGCTTTCCCGTGTAAATAGTTTTCTTTTCTTTTCTTTTCTTTGGGGGTCGAGAGTAGAAGACCATATTGAAAATGTTTAGTGGCTCTTTTATGCATGATTGTTTATTTAACTTAGAGCCCATATTACCTTATTTTCTCTCTTGAGTTGAATGCTTGCAGATGCCAGCTTAGTCCAATGCACGTGCACTATTATTATTATACACATCGTTCGATCGTGCAAGTGAAAGGCAATGATGACGATATATGATGGACTTATGGAGATGAGAAAAGCTGGTATGAACTCGACCTCTCTTGTTTTTGTAAATATGATGAGTTCATCATTCCTGATTCAGCTTATTATGAAGTAAACATATTTGCAATGACATTTAGAGATTATAGTTACTTGTGCCATGCTTGATTAGCTATGAGTTATAATGGTTTACCTTGCGTGCCAAGATGCTATTAGAATGATTATGATGTGGTATGATGGGATGGTATCCTCCTTTGAAAGAATTGAGTGACTCGACTTGGCACATGTTCATGCATGTAGTTGAAACAAATTAACATAGCCTTCACGATATTTATGTTCATGGTGGATTATATCCTACTCATGCTTGTACTTGGTGTGAATTAATTTTAATGCATGTTTATGACTGTTGTCACTCTCTCAGTTGGTCGCTTCCCAGTCTTTTGCTAGCCTTCACCTGTACTAAGCGGGAATACTGCTTGTGCATCCAAACTCCTTAAACCCCAAAGTTGTTCTATATGAGTCCATCATACCTACCTATATGCGGTATCTACCTGCCGTCCCAAGTAAATTTGTACGTGCCAAACTCCAAACCTTCAAATGAAATTCTGTTTTGTATGCTCGAGCAGCTCATGTTTCAACTAGGGCTGCCTATCTTCCATGCTAGGAGGGTTATTCTCAAGAGGAGTGGACTCCGCTCCTCATTCACAAGAAAGGGTCGGTAACCGGGATGCCCAGTCCCATGATCCAAAAAGATCAAAGCAAATCAAAATAATTAAACAAAACTCCCCCAGGGTTGTTGTTAGTTGGAGGCATTCGTTGTTTCGAGCAAGCCATGGATTGATGCTTGTTGGTGGTTGGGGGAGTATAAACCTTTACCATTCTGTTTGGGAACCGCCTATAATGCATGTAGTATGGAAGATACAGCCATCTCATAGTTGTTGCGCTGACAAATAAAGTATGCCACTCAAAATGTTATTCAATCTCTATTTTAAAACGAGCTCGACACCTCTACAAATCCTCGCTTCCCTCTGCGAAGGGCCTATCTATTTACTTTTATGTTGAGTCATCACCCTTCTTATTAAAAAGCACTACTGAGAGCACAATTGTCATTTGCATTCATTATTATTGGTTTATATTGGGTATGACTTGACTGGATCTCTTTTACCATGAATTACAATGTTTAGTCAGTCCTTGATCTTTAAAGGTGCTCTGCATTTATGTTTTGCGGTCTCAGAAAGGGCTAGTGAGATACCATTTTGTTATATCATGTTATGATTGTTTTGAGAAAGTGTTGTTATCCGAGTTTTATTATTATGGCTCGCTAGCTGATTATGATATTGATATAAGTAATTGTGAGACCTAGGTGTTATTGTGAGTATGGTTAGTTCATAATATTTGCTGAAACCTGAATGCTGGCTTTGCATGTTTACAACAAAAAGAGCAAACAGAGTTTGTAAAAGATTTTCTTTATCACTTTCAGTTTATCAACTGAATTGCTTGAGGACAAGCAAAGGTTTAAGCTTGGGGGAGTTGATACGTCTCCAACGTATCTACTTTTCCAAACACTTTTGCCCTTGTTTTGGACTCTAACTTGCATGATTTCAATGAAACTAACTCGGACTGACGTTGTTTTCAGCAGATGATGTTGTTTTATGTGTAGAAAACAAAAGTTCTCGGAATGTCCTGAAAATCCACAGAGGCACTTTTTGGAAAATATAAAAAATACTGGTGAAAGAATCAAGACCAGGGGGCCCACACCCTGTCCACGAGGGTGGGGGCGCGCCCCCTGTCTCGTGGGCCCCCTGAGGCTCCACCGACCTCAACTCCAACTCCATATATTCCGTCTCGTGGAGAAAAAAATCAGAGAGAAAGTTTCATCGCGTTTTACAATACGGAGCCGCCGCCAAGCCCTAATCTCTCTCGGGAGGGATGATCCGAGTCTGCTCGGGCTCGGAGAGGGGATTCGTCATTGTCATCATCATCAACCATCCTCCATCACCAATTTCACGATGCTCACCGTCGTGCGTGAGTAATTCCATCGTAGGCTTGCTGGACGGTGATGGGTTGGATGAGATTTATCATGTAATCAAGTTAGTTTTGGTAGGGTTTGATCCCTAGTATCCACTATGTTCTGAGATTGATGTTGCTATGCTTAATGCTTGTCACTAGGGCCCGAGTGCCATGATTTCAGATCTGAACCTATTATGTTTTCATGAATATATGTGTGTTCTTGATCCTACCTTGCAAGTCTGTAGTCACCTATTATGTGTTATGATCCGACAACCCCGAAGTGACAATAATCGGGATACTTCTCTGTGATGACTTTAGTTTGAGGAGTTCATGTATTCACTATGTGTTAATGCTTTGTTCCGGTTCTCTATTAAAAGGAGGCCTTAATATCCCTTAGTTTCCTCTAGGACCCCGCTGCCACGGGAGGGTAGGACAAAAGATGTCATGCAAGTTCTTTTCCATAAGCACGTATGACTATATTCGGAATACATGCTTACATTACATTGATGAACTGGAGCTAGGTCTGTGTCACCCTATGTTATAGCTATTACATGAGGAATCGCATCCGACATAATTATCCATCACTGATCCAATGCCTACGAGCTTTTCACTTCTTGTGTTTCGCTTATTTACTTTTCCGTTGGTATTGTTACGATCACTACAAAACCCAAAAATATTAGTTTTGCTACTGTTACCTTTATTATCATACTACTTTGCTACTAAATACTTTGCTGCAGATACTAAATTATCCAGGTGTGGTTGAATTGTCAACTCAACTGCTAATACTCAATAATATTCTTTGGCTCCCCTTGTGTCGAATCAATAAATTTGGGTTGAATACTTTACCGTCGAAAGCTGTTGCGATCCCCTACACTTGTGGGTTATCATGCTTCATCTCGGGCTCTGCTGCCAGCACAGTGGGGCCTTTGCGCTTCAATTCCTTGGTCTTGGCCTTCTTATCTTCAGGGTCAACATCAGGGTGCTTGAGGAGGGTGAGGCGGCCCTCTTCGGCCTTGGCGCACCTGTCCGCCAGGTTGAACATCTCCAGGACCGAGGACAGGTCATCGTGGATGGCGAGCTCCTCGCTCATCTTGATATCCGTGACGCCCTCGGTGAACACCGAGATGATGGCTTCGCCGAGGCTTTCGGGATCTTGACGCAGACCTAGGTGAAGCGCTGAATGTACTTGCAGAGAGGCTCGCCCGACTGATGCTTCACGCGCCACACGTCATTGACGGTGAGGGCACGGTCACGGGTGCCTTGGAAGTTGGCGATGAACTGCCCGCGGAGCTCACCCCGCGAGGAGATCGATCTCTTCGGGAGGTGCATGAGCCAGGAGCGCGCTCCATCTTTCAGGCCATGGGGAACCAGTTTGCCATGACCTTGTAGTCACCATTCGCCGCCTCGATGCTCAGTGAGTAAAGCTGGAAGAACTCCGCAGGTTCAGGGATGCCGTCATAGTGCGGGAGTAGATCTGGCTTGAACTTGATGGGACAGACGACGCGACGTAGCTCATGAGTGACGGCGCGGCAGCCCGCCGCGCTTAGAGGCGCGACCCATGCGAGGGGAGCATGGTCCTGACGCCCATGTGTTGCAGCCTCCAGAGCGGCCCGGTCTTGGTGCTGGCGTGGTGGCGCAGGGAGCGCATACACATCGTACAGCGGTTGCTGCACCAC
Source organism: Aegilops longissima (assembly GCA_021605205.1). Classification (NCBI taxonomy): domain Eukaryota; kingdom Viridiplantae; phylum Streptophyta; class Magnoliopsida; order Poales; family Poaceae; genus Aegilops; species Aegilops longissima. Next base: position 263,066,542 of record CM038676.1, on the reverse strand, counting down.
ACGGCAGCTGGCCTCGTCCCTGGCCGGCGCTGGTGCTCCGCACGGTAGGTCACACCTTGGCTCGTCGCCAGCGCTGCACAGAGGAGGAGGCGGAGGCGCGCCATGAGCCACGTCACCCACATGGGATGACGACAGACGGATCGAGTGGGAGGGTGTCGGGGCCTTGCCGGCGGCGTTGAAGAGCTCAGTGATGCGACCGAGCCAGGCCATAGCCTCATAGGCAGGACGGTACCACAACACCTTGATATGTTTCCAACGTATCTATAATTTTTGATTGTTCCATGCTATTATATTATCTTTTTTGATGTTTTATATGCATTATTATGCCATTTTATATTATTTTTGGGACTAACCTATTAACCTACAACCAGTGCCAGTTTCTGTTTTCCCCTTGTTTTTGAGTTTCGCAGAAAAGGAATATCAAACGAAGTCCAAATGGAATAAAACTTCCTCGATAATTTTTCTTGGACCTGAAGACACCCAGAGGACTTGGAGTCCAAGCCAGAAGAGCCACGAGGCGGCGGCAAGGGTGGAGGGCGCGCCCTAGGGGGGCTGCTTGGTGGCCCCCTCGGGACTCCCCTGACCTACTTCTTCGTCCTATATATTCACATATATTCCATAACCCCTAGAAGCGTCGATGAAAATACTTTTCCACCGCCGCAACCTTATGTTCCCGTGAGATCCCTTCTTGGGGCCTTTTCCGGAAATCTGCCGGAGGGGGATTCGATCACGGAGGGCATCTACATCAACCCTATTGCCTTTCCGATGAAGCGTGAGTAGTTTACCTCAGACCTATGGGTCCATAGCTAGTAGCTAGATTGCTTCATTTCTCTCTTTGATTCTCGATACCATGTTCTCCTCGATGTTCTTGGAGATCTATCCGATGTAATCTTGTTTTGCGATGTGTTTGTTCAGATCCGATGAATTGTGGATTTATGATCAGCTTATCTATGAATATTATTTGAATCGTCTCTGAATGCTTATATGCATGATTTGATATCTTTGTATTTCTCTTCGACTTATCGGTTTGGTTTGGCCAACTAGATTGGTATTTCTTGCAATGGGAGAGGCGCTTAGCTGTGGGTTCAATCTTGAGGTGTCCTCACCCAGTGACATAGTAGGGGTAGCGAGGCACGTATTGTATTGTTGTCATCGAGGATAAAAAGATGGGGTTTACATCATATTGCTTGAGTTTATTCCTCTACATCATGTCATCTTACTTAAGGCGTTACTTCGCTTTATGAACTTAATACTCTAGATGCATGCTGGATAGCGGTCGATGTGTGGAGTAATAGTAGTAGATGCAGGCAGGAGTCGGTCTACTTGACACGGACGTGATGCCTATATGCATAATCATTGCCTTGGATATCGTCATAACTTTGCGTTTTTCTATCAATTGCTCGACAGTAATTTGTTCACCCACCGTATTATTTGCCTTCAAGAGAGAAGCCTCTAGTGAAACTTATGGCCCCCGGGTCTATTTTCCATCATACTTGTTTCCGATCTACTATTTTGCAATCTTTTATTTTCAGATCCATAAACCAAAAAACCCAAAAATATTTAGTTATCTTTTATTTAGTTTTATCTATCTCTATCAGATCTCACCTTTGCAAGTGACCGTGATGGGATTGACCATTGTGTTGGGTGCAAGTGTTTGATTGTTTGTGTAGGTGCATCTATTGGGGACTTGCGCGTTTCTCCTACTGGATTGATACCTTGGTTCTTAACTAAGGGAAATACTTATCTCTACTGTGTTGCATCACCCTTTCGTCTTCAAGGGAAAAACCAATGCAGGCTCAAGAAGTAGCAGGAAGAATTTCTGGCGCCGTTGCCGGGGAGATCTGCGTCAAGCCTACCAAGTACCCATCATAAACTCTCATCTCTTGCATTAAATTATTTGGCATTTGCCTCTCGTTTTCCTCTACCCCACCTCTAAAATGATTTTCGAAAAAATACAAAAAGACTTGCCTTTTTATTCACCCTTCTTCCGTTCGCCTTTTCGTTTGCTTTCTATTTGCTAGATTTCCCGTATGGCTCAACCTAAGAGCTTTGATCCTTATTTTAGGAAGTTGGAAGAGATTGAAAGTAATGCTAAAAGTTTCATGACTTTACAGTATGAGTATAATAATCTCTTTAGAAACAAGCTTAAAGAACAAAAATATATGATGGAGTATATTAGTAAAGAGCTTGATGACATGTCTAAGGAATTTTATGGTTTGAAATCTCAGTTAGCTTATCTTGAAAATTTAGTGGGTAAAATTTCTGATAATCAAGCTACTTTAGTGAATAACATGGCTGCTAAACCGGAGTCTTTAAATAATGATGAAGATCTTAAAGTGATTGAGGTGACTCCTATTGAATCTTTGTTTTCTAATATAAATGTTGATAAAGATGGGACTGGAGATAAGTCAACTTTAGTTAAAAGACATCCCAATGGTTTGGAGTTTATAGATCTTGATGCAAAAATTGATAAAAGTGGGATTGTAGAGGTCAAAACTTTAAGTAGCAATGAACCCACTCATTTGGATTTCAAGGATTTTAATTATGATAATTGTTCGTTGGTAGATTGTATTTCCTTGTTACAATCCAAGTTGAATTCTCCTCATGCTTATAATCAAAATAAAGCTTTTACTAAACATATCGTTGATGCTATAATGAACTCTTTTGAAGAAAAGCTTTAATTGGAAGTTTCTATCCCTAGAAAACTTTATGATGAGTGGGAACCTACTATTAAGAATAAGATTAAAGATTATGAGTGCTATGCTTTGTGTGATTTCGGTGCTAGCGTTTCCACGATTCCAGAAACTTTATGTGACGTGTTAGGTTTCTGTAAATTTGATGATTGTTCTTTAAATTTGCATCTTGTGGATTCCACTATTAAAAAACCTATGGGAAGGATTAATGATGTTCTTATTGTTGCAAATAGGAATTATTTTCAAGTAGATTTCGTTGTTCTTGATATATATTGCAATCCTACATGTCCTATTATGCTTGGTAGGCCTTTCCTTAGAACGATTGGTGCAATTATTGATATGAAAGAAGTAAAACATTAGATTTCAATTTCCGTTAAAGAAGGGCATGGAACACTTTCCTAGAAAGAAATATAATTTACCATATGAATCTATTATGATAGCTACTTATGGATTGCATATCAAAGATGACAATACCTAGATCTATTGCAATATGCCTAGCTAGGGGCGTTAAACAATAGCGCTTGTTCGGAGGCAACCCAATTTTATTTTTGTGTTTTTGTTTTCCTACTGTTCTTGAATAAAACACACATTATTAATTTTGTAGTAATTGTGTTTTGGTGTTTCAATTAGTGTTTGTGCCAAGTAAGACCTTTGGGATAGCTTACGGTAATAGTTGATTTGATCTTACTGAAAAACAGAAACTTTTGCACCCCGTAAAATAATTCTCATTTTTAACAGAAGCGCGCTAAAATACTGATTCTTTTTTAAAAAGATTTATATACAAATTGCTTCTGGTTTCGTAATTTTTCAAAAAATTTGGAGTTATATAAGTATTCTAAGTTTACAGATTGCTACAGACCGTTCTGTTTTTGACAGATTCTGTTTTCTATGTGTTCTTTGCTTATTTTGATGAATCTATGGGTTGTATCGGGGGGTATGAACCATGTAGAAGTTGGAATACAGTATATATTATACCAATATAAATAAATAATGAATTCACAACAGTACCAAAAGTGGTGATTTTATTTTCTTATACTAACGGATCTCATGAGTTTTCTCTTGAGTTTTGTGTTGTGAAGTTTTCAAGTTTTGGGTAAAGATTTGATGGACTATGTAATAAGGAGTGGCAAGGGCCTAAGCTTGGGGATGCCCAAGGCACCCCAACGTAATATTCAAGGAAGACCAAGAGCCTTAGCTTGGGTATGCCCCGGAAGGCATCCCCTCTTTCGTCTTCGTCTATCGGTAAATTTACTTGAGGCATTATTTTTATTCACCACATGATATGTGTGAGCGTCTTGTATGATAGGAGTCTTTGCATTTTAGTTTGCCACAATCATCCTCTCTGTACACACCTTTTGAGAGGCACACGCATGAATCATGATTTATTAGAATACTATATGTGCTTCACTTATATCTTTTGAGCTAGGCAATTTTGCTCTAGTGCTTCACTTATATCTTTTTAGAGCACGGCGGTGGCTTTATTTTATAGAAATTGTTGAACTCTCTTGCTTCACTTATATTAATTTGAGAGTCTCTCTAAACAGCATGGTAATTTTCTTTGGTTATGAATTTGGTGCTAATATGATGGGCATCCAAGAGGGAGATAATAAAAACTTTCATATAAAGTGCATTGAATACTATGTGAAGTTTGATTCCTTATGATTGTTTTGAGATATAAAGATGGTGATATTAGAGTCATGCTAGTGAGTAATTGTGGATTGGTAAAAATACTTGTGTTAAAGTTTGTGATTCCTGTCGCATGCACTTATGGCGAACCATTATGTGATGAAGTCAGAGCATGATTTATTTATTGATTATCTTCCTTATGAGTGGCGGTCGGGGACGAGCGATGGTCTTTTCCTACCAATCTATCACCCCAGGAGCATGCGTCTAATATTTTGTTTCGATAGCTAATATACTTTTTCAATAACTATGTGAGTTCTTTATGACTAATGTTGAGTCCATGGATTATACGCACTCTCACCCTTCCACCATTGCTAGCCTCTCTAGTACCGCGCAACTTTCACCGGTGCATTACACCCACCATATAACTTCCTCAAAACATCCACCATACCTACCTATTATGGAATTTCCATAGTCATTCCGAGATATATTGCCATGCAACTTCCACCGTCCCGTTTTATGATGACACGCTCCATCATTGTCATATTGCTTTGCATGATCGTAAGATAGCTAGCATGATGTTTACATAGCTTATACGTTTTTTGATGTCATTTGCTATGCTAGATTATCGCACATCCCGGTACACCGCCGGAGGCATTCATATAGAGTCATATTTATTGGAAATATGCCCTAGAGGCAATAATAAAATGGTTATTATTGTATTTCCTTGTTCATGATAATTGTCTATTGTTCATGCTATAATTGTATTAACTGGAAACCGTAATACATGTGTGAATACATAGACCACAACATGTCCCTAGTGAGCCTCTAGTTGACTAGCTCATTGATCAATAGATGGTTATGGTTTCCTGACCATGGACACTGGATGTCATTGATAACAGGGTCACATCATTAGGAGAAGGATGTGATGGACAAGACCCAATCCTAAGCATAGCACAAGATCGTGTAGTTCGTTTGCTAAGAGCTTTTCTAATGTCAAGTATCATTTCCTTAGACCATGAGATTGTGCAACTCCGGATACCGTAGGAATGCTTTGGTGTACCAAACGTCCACAACGAATCGGGTGGCTATAAAGATGCACTACAGGTATCTCCGAAAGTGTCTATTGGGTTGGCATGAATCGAGACTGGGATTTGTCACTCCGTATGACGGAGAGGTATCTCTGGGCCCACTCGGTAATGCATCATCATAATGAGATCAATGTGACTAAGTAGTTAGTCACGGGATCATGCATTACGGAATGAGTAAAGTGACTTGTCGGTAACGAGATTGAACGAGGTATTGGGATACCGACGATCGAATCTCGGGCAAATAATGTACCGATTGACAAAGGGAATTGTATGCGGGATTGATTGAATCCCCGACATTGTGGTTCATCCAATGACATCATCATGCAACATGTGGGAGCCAATATGGGTATCCAGATCCCGGTATTGGTTATTGGCTGGAGAGGTGTCTCGGTCATGTCTGCATGGTTCCCGAACCCGCAGGGTCTACACACTTATGGTTCGGTGACACTAGAGTTGTTATGGGAAATAGTGTGTGGTAACCGAAGGTTGTTCGGAGTCCCAAATGAGATCCCGGACGGGACGAAGAACTCCGGAATGGTCCGGAGGTGAAGATTGGTATATTGGACGAAGGGTATTGGAGTCCGGAATTGTTCGGGGGGTACCGGGTGACGACCAGCGTGTCCGAAAGGGGTTTCGGAGGCCCCGACAAGCGTTGGGGGGCCTTATGGGCCAAGGGGAAGGGGCACATCAGCCCACTAAGGGGTTGAGCGCCCCTCCCACCCCATCTCACATAACCTGGAGAGGTGGGGGCGCCACCCCTAGGGCATCCGCCCCTCCCGGCTTGGGGGGCAAGTTTCCTAGGGGGTGGGGGTCCCCAAACCCATCTAGGGTTTCCCCTGGCCGCCGCCCCCTCCTCTAGATCCATCAAGAGGGGCCGGCCCCCTCTCCCCTTCCCCCTATATATAATGAGGGGGTGGGAGGGCAGCCACACCTTTCCCCTGGCGCAGCCCCTCCCTCCTCATACATCTCCTCCTCCTCCGTAGTGCTTGGCGAAGCCCTGCTGGAGAACCACGAGCTCCACCACCACCACGCCGTCGTGCTGTCGGAGTTCTCCCTCAACTTCTCATCTTACCTTGCTGGATCAAAAAGGAGGAGACGTCCCCGGGCTGTACGTGTGTTGAACGCGGAGGCGCCGTCCGTTCGGCGCTAGATCGGATCTTCTGCGATTTGAATCACCGCGAGTATGACTCCATCATATGTGTTCTTGTAATGCTTCCGCTTAGCAATCTTCAAAGGTATGAAGATGCACTCCCTCTCTCTCTCTTGTTGCTAGAATCTCCTAGATTTATCTTGGTGATACGTAGGAAAATTTTGAATTATTGCTACGTTCCCCAACAGTGGCATCATGAGCTAGGTCTATGTGTAGATTCTTTGCACGAGTAGAACATAAGTAGTTGTGGGCAATGGTTTGTTCAGTTTTCTTACCATTACTAGTCATATCTTGGTTTGGCGGCATTGTGGAATGAAGCGGCCTGGACCGAACTTACACGTACGCTTACGTGAGACAGGTTCCACCGACTGACATGCACTTATTGCATAAGGTGCCTAGCGGGTGACAGTCTCTCCCACTTTAGTCGGATCGGATTCGAAGAAAAGGGTCCTTATGAAGGGTAAATAGCAATTGGCATATCACCGTTGTGGCTTTTGCGTAGGTAAGAAACGTTCTTGCTAGAAACCCATAGCAGCCACGTAAAACATGCAACAACAATTAGAGGACGTCTAACTTGTTTTTGCAAGGTATGCTATGGGATGTGATATGGCCAAAAGGATGTGATGAATGATATATGTGATGTATGAGATTGATCATGTTCTTGTAATAGGAATCATGACTTGCATGTCGATGAGTATGACAACCGGCAGGAGCCATAGGAGTTGTCTTAATTTATTCTATGACCTACGTGTCAATGAGAACGCCATGTAATACTTTACTTTATTGCTAACCGTTAGCCATAGTAGTAGAAGTAATAGTTGGCGAGACAACTTCATGAAGACACGATGATGGAGATCATGATGATGGAGATCGTGGTGTCATGCCGGTGACGAAGGTGATCATGCCGCACCTCAAAGATGGAGATCAAAGGCGCAAGATGATATTGGCCATATCATGTCACTTTATGATTTGCATGTGATGTTTGTTATGTTTACATCTTATTTGCTTAGAACGACGGTAGCATAAATAAGATGACCCCTCACTAAAAGTTTAAAGAAAGTGTCCCCCCTAACTGTGCACCGTTGCGAAAGTTTGTTGTTTCGAAACACCACGTGATGATCGGGTGTGATAGATTCTAACATTCGCATACAACGGGTGTAAGCCAGATTTACACATGCAAAACACTTAAGTTGACTTGACGAGCCTAGCATGTACAGACATGGCCTCAGAACACGAGAGACCGAAAGGTCAAACATGAGTCTTATAGTAGATACGATCAACATGGATATGTTCACCGATGATGACTAGTCCGTCTCACGTGATGATCGGACACGGCCTAGTTGACTCGGATCATGTATCACTTAGATGACTAGAGGGATGTCTATCTAAGTGGGAGTTCATTAATTTGATTAGATGAACTTAATTATCATGAACATAGTCAAAAGGTCTTTGCAGATTATGTCGTGGCTTGCGCTTGAGTTCTACTTTTTTAGATATGTTCCTAGAGAAAATTTTAGTTGAAAGTTGACAGTAGCAATTATGCGGACTGGGTCCGTAAACTGAGGATTGTCCTCATTGCTGCGCAGAAGTATTATGTCCTTAATGCACCGCTCAGTGTGTTGAACCTCGAGCGTCGTTTGTGGATGTTGCGAACATCTGACATACACGTTTTTGATGATTATGTGATAGTTCAGTGCGTAATGCTAAATGGTTTAGAATTGAGGCGCCCAAGAACATATGAGATGTTCCAAGGACTGAAATTGGGATTTCAGGCTAGTGCCCACGTCAAGAGGTATGAGACCTCTGACAAGTTACTTAAGCCTGCAAACTAAGGGAGAAAAGCTCGATCGTTGAGCATGTGCTCAAATTTTCTGAGTACTACAATCGCTTGAATCGAGTGGGAGTTAATCTTCCAGATGAGATAGTGATGGTTCTCCAAAGTCACTGCCACCAAGCTACTAGAGCTTCGTGATGAACTATAACATATCAGGGATAGATATGATGATCCTTGAGCTATTCGCCATGTTTAACACCGCGAAAGTAGAAATCAAATAGGAGCATCAATTGTTGATGGTTAGTAAAACCACTAGTTTCAAGAAGGGCATGGGCAAGAAGGGATACTTCATGAAACGGCAAATCAGTTGCTACTCTAGTGAAGAAACCCAAGGTTGAACCCAAACCCGAGACTAAGTGCTTCTGTAATGAGGGGAATGGTCACTGAAGCAGAACTACCCTAGATACTTGGTAGATGAGAAGGCTGGCAAGGTCGACAGAAGTATATTGTATATATATTATATTAATGTGTACTTTACTAGTACTCCTAGTAGCACCAGGGTATTAGATACCGGTTCGGTTGCTAAGTGTTAGTAACTCGGAATAAAAGGCTACGGAATAAACGGAGACTAGCCAAAGGTGAGATGACGATATGTGTTGGAAGTGTTTCCAAGGTTGATGCGAAAAAACATCATACGCCCCCTCTACCATCGGGATTGGTGCTAAACCTAAATAATTGTTATTTGGTGTTTGCATTGAGCATAGACATGATTGGATTATGTTTATCACAATATGGTTATTCATTTAAGGAGACTAACGGTTACTCTATTTATTTGAATAATACCTTCAATGGTCTTGCACCTAAAATGAATGGTTTATTGAATCTCAATCGTAGTGATACATATGTTCATGCCAAAAGATATAAGATAGTAATAATAGTACCACATACTTGTGGCACTGCCTTTTGAGTCATATTGGTATAAAACACATGAAGAAGCTCCATGTTGATGGATCTTTGGACTCACTCATTTTTGAAAAGATTGGACATGCGAACCATGTCTATTGGTGTATACACATGAAGAAACTCCATGCAGATGGATCGTTTGGAATCACTTGATTTTGAATCACTTGAGACATGCAAATCATACCACATGGGCAAGATGACTGAAAGGCCTCATTTTCAGTGAGATGGAACAAGAAAGCAACTTGCTGGAAGTAATACATTTTGATGTGTGCAGTCCAATGAGTGCTGAGGCACGCAGTGGATATTGTTATGTTCTTACTTCACACATGATTTGAGTAGATGCAAAGTATATTTACTTGATGAAACACAAGTCTGAAATATTGAAAGGTTCAAGTAATTTCGGAGTGAAGTTGAAGATCGTCGTGACAAGAGGATAAAATGTCTATGATATGATCATAGAGATAAATATCTGAGTTACGAGTTTGGTACACAATTAAGACATTGTGGAAATTGTTTCACGACTAATACCGCCTGGAACACCATAGTGTGATGGTGTGTCCGAACATCATAGCCGCACCCTATTGGATATGGTGCATACCATGATGTCTCTTATCTAATTACCACTATCATTTATGGGTTAGGCATTAGAGACAACCGCATTCACTTTAAATAGGGCACCATGTAATTCCATTGAGATGACACCGTATGAACTATGGTTTAGAGAAACCTAAGTTGTTGTTTCTTAAAAGTTTGGGGCTGCGACGCTTACGTGAAAAAGTTTTTGCCTGATAAGCTCGAACCCAAAGCGGATAGATGCATCTTCGTAGGACACCCAAAACAGTTGGGTATACCTCCTATTTCAGATCCGGAAGCAAATGTGATTGTTTCTAGAAACGGGTCGTTTCTCGAGGAAAATCTTCTCTCGAAAGAATTGAGTGGGAGGATGGTGGAGACTTGATGAGGTTATTGAACAGTCACTCCAACTAGTGTGTAGCAGGGCACAGGAAGTTGTTCCTATGGCGCCTACACCAATTGAAGTGGAAGCTGATGATAGTGATCATGAAACTTCGGATCAAGTCACTACCAAACCTCGTAGGTCGATAAGGATGTGTACTACTTCAGAGTGGTACGGTAATCCTATCTTGGAGGTCATGCTGCTAGACAACAATGAACCTACGAGCTATGGAGAAGCGATGGTGGGCACGGATTCCGACGAATGGCTCGAGGTCATAAAATCCGAGAGGATCCATGTATGAAAACAAAGTATAGACTTTGGAAGAACTACTTGATGGTCGTAAGGCTGTTGGGTACAGATGGATTTTAAAAGGAAGATGGACAATAATGGTAACTGTCACCATTAAGAAAGCTCGACTTGTCGCTAAGATGTTTTCTGACAAGTTCAAGGAGTTGACTACGATGAGACTTTCTCACTCGTAGCGATGCTAAGAGTCTATTGGAATTATATTAGCGATTCTCGCATTATTTATGAAATCTTGCGCATGGATGTCAAAACATTGTTTCCTCAACGATTTTCTTGAGGAAAGGTTGTATGTGATACAACTAGAAGGTTTTGTCAATCCTGAAAGATGCTAACAAGTATGCAAAGCTCCAGCAATCCTTTTAAGGACTGGAGTAAGCATCTCGGAGTTGGAATATATGCTTTGATGAGATGATCAAAGATTTTGGGTTTATACAAATTTTATGAGAAACTTGTATTTCCAAAGAAGTGAGTGGGAGCACTATAGAATTTATGATGAGTATATGTTGTTGACATATTGTTGATCGGAAATGATGTAGAATTTCTAGAAAGCATATAGGGTTGTTTGAAAAGTGTTTTTCAATGGAAAACCCGTATTAAGCTACTTGAAAATTGAGCATCAAGATCTATAAGGATAGATCAAAACGCTTAATAGTACTTTCAAATGAATACATACCGTGACAAGATTTTGAAGGAGTTCAAAATAGATCGGCAAAGAAGGAGTTCTTGGCTGTGTTATAAGGTGTGAGTATTGAGTAAGACTCAAGACCTGACCACGGCAGAAGAGAGAGAAAGGACGAAGGTCGTCCCCTATGCCTTAGACATTGGCTCTACAGTATGCTATGCTGTGTACCGCACCTGAAGTGTGCCTTGCCGTGATCCAGGAATGGATCACAGGGTAGTGGTCAAAGTTATCCTTAGTAACTAGTGGACTAAGGAATTTTCTCGATTATGGAAGTGGTAAAAGAGTTCGTCGTAAAGGGTTACGTTGATGCAAACTTTGACACTAATCTGGATGACTCTGAGTAGTAAACCAGATTCATATAGTAGAACAGTTATTTGGAATAGTTCCAAATAGCGCGTGGTAGCTGCATCTACAAGATGACATGGAGATTTGTAAAGCACACATGGATCTGAAAGGTTCAGACCCATTGACTAATGACCTCTCTCACAAGCGAGATATGATCAAACCCCATGGGTGTTGGATTCATTACAATCCATAGTGATGTGAACTAGACTATTGACTCTAGTGCAAGTGGGAGACTATTAAAAATATGCCCTAGAGGCAATAATAAAATGGTTATTATTGTATTTCCTTGTTCATGATAATTGTGTATTGTTCATGCTATAATTGTATTAATTGGAAACCGTAATACATGTGTGAATACATAGACCACAACATGTCCCTAGTGAGCCTCTAGTTGACTAGCTCGTTGATCAATAGATGGTTATGGTTTCCTGACCATGGACATTGGATGTCATTGATAACGGGGTCACATCATTAGGAGAATGATGTGATGGACAAGACCCAATCCTAAGCATAGCACAAGATCGTGTAGTTCGTTTGCTAAGAGCTTTTCTAATGTCAAGTATCATTTCCTCAGACCATGAGATTGTGCAACTCCCGGATACCGTAGGAATGCTTTGGGTGTACCAAACGTCACAACGAATCGGGTGGCTATAAAGGTGCACTACGGTATCTCCGAAAGTGTCTTGGGTTGGCATGAATCGAGATCGGATTTGTCACTCCATATGACGGAGAGGTATCTCTGGGCCCACTCGGTAATGCATCATCATAATGAGCTCAATGTGACTAAATAGTTAGTCACGGGATCATGCATTACGGAATGAGTAAAGTGACTTGCCGGTAACGAGATTGAACGAGGTATTGGGATACCGACGATCGAATCTCGGGCAAGTAACGTACCGATTGACAAAGGTAATTGTATACGGGATTGATTGAATCCCTGATATTGTGGTTCATCCGATGAGATCATCGTGGAACATGTGGGAGCCAATATGGGTATCCAGATCCTGCTATTGGTTATTGGCCGGAGAGGTGTCTCGGTCATGTCTGCATGGTTCCCGAACCCGTAGGGTCTACACACTTAAGGTTCGGTGACGCTAGAGTTGTTATGGGAAATAGTGTGTGGTTACCGACGGTTGTTCGGAGTCCCGGATGAGATCCTAGACGTGATGAGGAACTCCGGAATGGTCCGGAGGTGAAGATCGGTAATATTGGACGAAGGGTATTGGAGTCTGGAATTGTTCTGAGGGTACCGGGTGACGACCAACGTGTCCGAAAGGGGTTTCGGAGGCCCCGGAAAGCGTTGGGGGGCCTTATGGGCCAAGGGGAGGGGGCACATCAGCCCACTAAGGGGCTGAGCGCCCCTCCCACCCCATCTCACATAACCTGGAGAGGTTGAGGTGCCACCCCTAGGGCAGCCGCCCCTCCCGGCTTGGGGGCAAGTTTCCTAGGGGGTGGGGGAGCCCAAACCCATCTAGGGTTGCCCCTGGCCGCCGCCCCCTCCTCTAGATCCATCTAGAGGGGCCGGACCCCTCTCCCCTTCCCCCTATATATAGTGAGGGGGTGGGAGGGCAGCCACACCTTTCCCCTGGCGCAGCCCCTCACTCCACATACATCTCCTCCTCCTCCGTAGTGCTTGGCGAATCCCTGCTGGAGAACCACGAGCTCCACCACCACCACGCCGTCGTGCTGTCGGAGTTCTCCCTCAACTTCTCCTCTTACCTTGCTGGATCAAGAAGAAGGAGACGTCCCCGGGCTGTATGTGTGTTGAACGCGGAGGCACCGTCCGTTCGGCGCTAGATCGGACCTTCCGCGATTTGAATCGCTGCGAGTATGACTCCATCATCTGTGTTCTTGTAATGCTTCCGCTTAGCAATATTCAAAGGTATGAAGATGCACTCCCTCTCTCTCTCTCTCTCTCTCTCTCTCTCTCTCTCTCTCTCGTTGCTAGAATCTCCTAGATTGATCTTGGTGATACGTAGGAAAATTTTGAATTATTGCTATGTTCCCCAACAATATTTTGTTCTAAGTATCGAGTTGTAATTCTTGAGTTGTAAGTAAATAAAAGTGTGATCATCATCATTATTAGAGCATTGTCCCATGTGAGGGAAGGATGATGGAGGCTATGATTCCCCCATAAGTCGGGATGAGACTCCGGACGAAAAAAGGGAGAAAAAAAGAAAAAAGGAAAAAAAGGAAAAAAAGAGAGGCCAAAGAGCCCAAAACAAAATGAGAGAAAAGAGATAAGGGGCAATGTTACTATCCTTTTTCCACACTTGCACTTCAAAGTAGCATCATGATCTTCATGATAGAGAGTCTCCTATGTTGTCACTTTCATACACTAGTGGGAATTTTTCATTACAAGAACTTGGCTTGTATATTACAATGATGGGCTTCCTCAAATTCCCTAGGTCTTCATGAGCAAGCGAGTTGGATGCACACCCATTTAGTTTCTTTTTGAGCTTTCATACACTTACAGCTCTAGTGCGTCCGTTGCATGGCAATCCCTACTCACTCACATTGATATCTATTGATGGGTATCTCGATAGCCCGTTGATATGCCTAGTTGATGTGAGACTATCTCTTTCTTTTTTTCTTCTCCACAACCACCATATTCTATTCCACCTATAGTGCTATATCCATGGCTGACGCTCATGTATTGCGTGAAAGTTGAAAAAGTTTGAGAACATCAAAAGTATGAAACAATTGCTTGGCTTGTCATCGGGGTTGTGCATGATTTAATATTTCGTGTGATGAAGATGGAGCATAGCTAGACTATATGATTTTGTAGGGATAACTTTCTTTGGCCATGTTATTTTGAGAAGACATGATTGCTTTATTAGTATGCTTGAAGTATTATTATTTTTATGTCAATATTAAACTTTTGTTTTGAATCTTATGGATCAGAATATTCATGCCACAATGAAGAAAATTACAGGGATAAATATGTTAGGTAGCATTCCACATCAAAAATTATGTTTTTATCATTTACCTACTCGAGGACGAGCATGAATTAAGCTTGGGGGTGCTTGATAGTCTCCAACGTATCTATAATTTTTTATTGTTCCATGCTATTATATTATGTTATTTTATAATTTTTGATTTGTTTTGGATGTTTTCTATGCATTTTTATGTTATTTTATATTATTTTTGGGACTAACCTATTAACCTAGAGCCCAACCAGTTTTTGTTTTTTCCTTATTTTTGAGTTTCGCAGAAAAGGAATAGCAAATGGAGTCCAAACGGAATAAAAATTTCGCGATGATTTTTCTTGGACCCGGAGACACCCAGAGGACTTGGAGTCCAAGCCAGAAGAGACACGAGGCGGCGGCAAGGGTGGAGGGTGCGCCCTGCCTTGTGGCCCCCTCAGGACTCCTCTGACCTACTTCTTCGTCCTATATATTCACATATATTCCAAAAACCTCGGAAGCGTCCATGAAAATACTTCTCAACCGCCGCAACCTTCTATTCCCGTGAGATCCCATCTTGGGGCCTTTTCCAGCCATCTACCAGAGGGGGATTCGATCACGGAGGGCATCTACATCTACCCTATTGCCCTTCCAATGAAGCATGAGTAGTTTACCTCAGACCTATGGGTCCATAGGTAGTAGCTAGATGGCTTCTTTTCTCTCTATGATACTCAATACCATGTTCTCCTCGATGTTCTTGGAGATTTATACGTTGTAATCTTCTTTTGCAGTGTGTTTGTCGAGATCCGATGAATTTTAGATTTATGATCAGCTTATCTATGAATATTATTTGAATCTTCTCTGAATTCTTATATGTATGATTTGATATCTTTGTATTTCTCTTCGAATTATCGGTTTGGTTTGGCCAACTAGATTGGTATTTCTTGCAATGGGAGAGGTGCTTAGCTGTGGGTTCAATCTTGTGGTGTCCTCACCTAGTGACATAGTAGGGCTAGTGAGGCACGTATTGTATTGTTGCCATTGAGGATAAAAATATGGGGTTTACATCATATTGCTTGAGTTTATTCCTCTACATCATGTCATCTTACTTAAGACATTACTCCTGATGTAGGGTGGAACCCTATGGCGACGATCTTTCACGTTTGGAGTGGATCCTACGGGGAATCATGAAGAACACACGGAAGCACAAAGGGAAGACACAGGGGAAAACGAGAGAGAATCACTAAACCAACAAGGAATCGATCACACAAGTGCTAGATCACCGAACACAAAGAGATACACGAGATCCAAAGTCAATAAAGGTAAGGATACAAAGGAACCGTTCTTCTCCGTGAGGAGGCCTTGATGTTCTTCCCTAGAAAGGGGTCTTGAATCCGCTTGGGGGATCTTCTCCGAAGAGGTCGTGAACTCCGAGGAGAAGTATCCAAGTGGATGAGCAAAGGCTCTCACACAAACATGAGCTAATCCAATGCTAACCCTAGAAAGGATGAGGGGAGGGTCTATTTATAGTCTAGGTTCTCGAAGGGGTAAGTTGGGGGCGAAACGAGTACATGGGCCTCAGCCCGAAACGCTGCACGCAGGCAGGGCGGTAGTACCGGTCCTATGGGTGGTAGTACCGCTTGAGGTGCTTCAGCGATAGTACCGCTTGGAAGGGCGGTAGTACCGCTCTGGCGCCGTTCGATTCCTGGAGCTTGTCGGGTTCGGCGGAAGTAGGACGGATGTCGAGCGGTAGTGCAGCTTGGCTCGGCTCAGCGGTAGTACCGCTTGGCTTGAGCGGTAGTACCGCCCGTCCTGGACTCTGCAGCTCCTCCTCTCGCTCTTGATATCCATCTGGAGCTGTAGCTTCTTCTAGGTTGGTTCCTTGGTACCTAAGCACGCAAAGCATTTCCGTTTGAGGTAGTAGCCATGTCTCAAGTGGGTCTAAGGGAAGTTCGACAAGGAGAGAGCTAACCTCGGATTGGATGGCACGTGCTCTCGCTCTTGTCATGGGTCCACTTGGAGCTTGAGTAGTCGAAGTAGTATCCATGGGGATGGTCGTAGGATGCTCCGCATCATCTCCCCTCCCTTGGGAAAGATCCGACCTCGGATTGAAAGCCTCATCACCATGGTACGGGGAGAGATCGGAGACGTTGAAGATGTCGCTCACGTTGTACTTGTCGCGTGGGAGGTCGATCATGTAAGCATTGTTGTTGTAGCGTGCTAGCACCTTGAAGGGTCCGTCGGCTCGAGGGAGAAGCTAGGACTTGCGTTCGTTGGGGAAGCGGTCCTTGCGAAGGTGTAGCCACACTAGGTCTCCAATGTTGAATGTCTTGGGTTGTTTGTTGATGTTGATCTTGGATGCTAGTCGTTGTACTTGGTGCTCGATGGTGTGCCTTGTATCCTCATGCATCTTCTTGATGTAGCTTGCCCGTGCACTCGCATCCATGTTGGTGCGCTCTTGTAGAGGAAGAGGTAGAATGTCCAATGGTGACAACGGGTTGAAGCCGTAGACGACCTCGAAGGGGGACTTGCCGGTAGTCGAATGTCTTGCACGGTTGTAGGCGTACTTGGTGATGGGTAGACATGCTTCCCACTCCTTGATGTTCTTCTTGATCAACACGCGAAGTAGAGTGGAGAGAGTCCGGTTCGTCACCTCCATTTGGCCGTCCGTTTGAGGATGGTATGCGGATGAGAACAAGAGCTTGATTCCGAGCTTGGCGCATAGGGTCTTCCAAAAGTAACTCAAGAACTTGACGTCGCGGTCGGAGACAATTTTCTTTGGTACTCCATGGAGACGCAAGATTTCCCTACAAAAGAGATTTGCAACATGTGAAGCATCGTCTATCTTGTTGCAAGGGATGAAATGTGCCATCTTAGAAAATCGGTCCACAACAACAGACACGGAATCCTTTCCATTTTGAGTTCTAGGCAAACCAAGTACAAAATCCATGCTAATGTCTTCCCAAGGTTGATAAGGAATAGGAAGAGGCATGTAAAGACCATGGGATTGAGCTTTAGACTTATCTTTGCGACATGTAGAGCATCGGGTGGTGAAGCGTGAGACGTCACGGAACATCTTGGGCCAAAAGTAGTTCTTGGAGAGCGTGGAGAAAGTCTTGTCGCGTCCGAAGTGTCCCATGAGTCCACCTCCATGAGCCTCTTGCAAAAGGAGCAAACGAAGAGACGACTCGGGAATGCATAGTTTGTTAGCTCTCATAAGATAACCATCCTTGATGTAATATTGTTCCCAAGATGTATGCGTCAAACATTTAGACTATTGAGTTGCAAAAGATGGATCACTAGCATACAAGTCTTTTATGTGCTCAAAGCCAATAACATCCAACTCAAGTTTAGTGACAAGCGTGCATATGCGTGATAGTGCATCGACAACTACATTTTCCTTACCCTTAATGTACTTGATCACATAGGGGAAAGATTCAATAAATTCACTCCATTTGGCATGACGCTTGTTTAACTTAGTTTGGCCCTTTAAGTATTTAAGTGTTTCATGATCGGTATGGATGACAAACTCATGAGGTCTAAGATAATGTTCCCAAACATGTAGTACACGCACTAAAGCATACAATTCTTTGTCATAGATGGGATAGTTAAGTTGAGCACCGGAGAGTTTTTCACTAAAATATGCGATGGCATGTTTTTCTTGCATCAAAACTCCGCCAATTCCGGTACCACTTGCATCACAATGAATCTCAAAAGTTTTGTCAAAGTTGGGCAAAGCAAGAACCAGAACATGAGTAAGCAAAGACTTGAGCTCATCAAAAGCGGTGGATTGCAAAGATCCCCAAACAAAAGGAGCATTCTTCTTACTCAAGGAATGCAAAGGAGTGGCAATTTTGCTAAAATCTTTCACAAAGTGACGATAAAAACCCGCAAGACCAAGAAAGCTACGCACTTGTTGCAAATTGGTGGGTTGGGGCCAAGTTTTAATTGCTTCAATTTTAGTTTCATCAACATGGACACCCTTGGAAGAGACAACGAAACCCAACAAAACCACTTTGTCAACACCAAATGTGCACTTTTTCATGTTTGCATAAATACTTTCCTTGCGAAGGGTTTGTAAAACAGCCCTAACATGATTGAGATGCTCTTTCATGGTTTTGCTAAACACAAGAATATCATCGAAGTAAACCACAACAAAGACTCTGATATAAGGTCGAAGCACATGATGCATAAGACGCACAAAAGTACCGGGTGCCTCCGATAAACCCATAGGCATCACTAACCACTCATATAAGCCAAATTTTGTTTTGAAAGCAGTTTTCCATTCATCACCCTCTTGAATGCGGATTTGATAATAGCCACTTTTAAGATCAATTTTTGAGAAAAAGTTGGCTCCACTAATTTCATGAAGCATATCATCTAAGCGAGGAATGGGATGCCTATATCGAACGGTAATAGCATTTATGGGTCTACAATCGGAACACAAGCGGAAACTTCCATCGGGTTTAGGCACAAGTATAACGGGAATGGTACAAGGGCTTAAGCTTTCACGTACATGACCGTTGTCGATTAGTTGTTGTACTTGTCATTGAATCTCCTTGGTTTCTTCGGGATTGACACGGTATGGAGCTTTGTTTGGAAGTGGCGCTCCGGGGATGAGGTCGATTCGATGCTCAATGCCTCGTAGAGGAGGTAGACCCGGAGGTAGCTCATCGGGGAAAACATCTTGAAATTCCTGCAAAAGAGATTGAAACACCAAAGGTAGCTCGTGAATGGTGTTAGTTTTTGGTTCTCCATCCTTGCACACAAGGATGAAGTGCATCACACTCGATGGGTTCTCACGCACTTCTCTCATCTCACTTTTTGTGGCAAATAGTATGAGGTTTTTCTCTCTAGGCGAAGAGGCGCTCAAGTTTGGCTTGTGGCTCTCACTCACGTTTTGGGGGATGTCTTTTTGACTCTTCTCTCTATGGTGGTTGGCTTGTTTGTCGGCTATCACTTGACTAGGAGACATAGGTCATAGCACATATTCCTTCCCTTTCATCTTGAAGCTATAGTGGTTGGTACGCCCCTTGTGGAACACACCACGGTCGAATTTCCATGGTCGACCAAGAAGGAGGTGTCAAACGGTCATTGGGACCACATCACACTCCAAAGTGTCCTCATATGCACCAATTTTGAAGGATACTTGGACCGTATGCTCAACTCGTATAGTGCCGGAGTCACTTAGCCATTGAACCTTGTAGGGGTGCGGGTGCTTCCTCTTTACCAATTGAAGCTTGGAGCATAGTTCTTCACTTGCCAAGTTGTGGCAACTACCTCCATCGATGATGACCTTGACGGATCGTCCATTGATGCCGGCCTTTGTGTGGAAGATGTGGCATCGTTGGTCTTCTTCTTGTTGATGTTGAAGAGTCAAGACCTTGGAGACAACGAGAGCGGGGCTCGTATCTTCATCACAAAAGACTTGATCATCTTCATCCTCGTTCACGCGCCGGTGCATGGCCACTTGCTCAAGAGCTTCCATTTCATCTTCACTCATTGAGTCGTAGGTGCCATCGTCGTTGAAGATCATGGTGCGCTTGTTTTTGCATTCATAGGACATGTGGCCTCGGCCGCCACAAGTGAAACATTTGAAGGAGCTTATCTTGACGGTCTCATCGGTCGGAGTAGATGAAGAAGCGTGCGGCTTGAAGTTGCTTGTAGTAGGAGGAAGACAACTTGAACTTGTCGAAGTTTTCTTGTAACTTGACTTGTCGTCATAGCTTGGAGAAGGCTTGGTTGATGTCGAAGTTGGAGTAGTTGTTGAAGCTTGGTTAGTGGAGAAGCCGTAGGTCTTGGAGGAGTACTTGGCGTACTTGAAGTCATCTTGCACTTGACGTTCCGCCTTTGTAGCTTGATGCACAAGCTCAATGAGGTTGGAGTAGGGTTGGAAGTCGGCGATCTTCTTGATGGGATGATTGAGTCCATTCAAGAATCGTGCCATTGTTTGCTCATCATCCTCCGTGACATTGGCTCAAATCATGGCAATCTCCATTTCCTTGTAATATTCTTCAACACTCTTTGTTCCTTGCTTGAGGAGTTGTAGCTTCTTGAAGAGATCGCGGTTGTAGTAGGTTGGCACAAAGCGTGCTCGCATGACATCCTTCATTTGAGCCCAAGTGGTGATTGGATGTTCACCTCTTGCTTGTCGGCGCTCAAGGACTTGTTCCCACCATATGAGCACATAGTCTTGGAACTCAAGTGATGCCATAGCGATCTTCTTCTCTTCCTCATAGTTGTGCAAACGAAAGATTTTGTCGACCTTCAATGCCCATGAGAGGTACTCTTCGGGATCATTGCTTCCATTGAACTTGGGCATCGTGAACTTGAGCTTGCCATAGTGTTGCTCTTCATTGTGTTGTTGGCGATGGTGATGATGACGCCCTTGACGTGAAGGGTAATCATCCTCATGTTGCTCTTGGCGTGGAGGAAGTCCATGATCAACTTGCTCTTGTTGACCTTGAGGTTGAGGTGGAGCTTGACGAGCTTGTGAGGGAGCTTGTGTAGCTTGACGTTGGACACGCGAATGGTAGTTCCTCTCTTGGATTTCTTCTCGAAGGGCTTCCTCTTGATTGCGCCGTTCGCGATTGCGGTTGGCGATAGCTCGACTTGATGCTTGAAGGGCATGTTCCGCCTCAAGAGCTTGTGCTTCTCGTTGTTGTTGTTGAAGACGTTGAGCCTCGGCGTCTTGTTGCTCTTGGTGTAGACGCGCTCGTTCTTCTTCTTCTTGGCGACGAAGACGTTGTCGTTCTTGAGCTTGAGCAAACGCTACTTGGTTTGATTGAGGACGAGGGACTTGCTCATCGACTTGCTCTTGTGAATGCTTGACGTATAGCGGGTTGCGAGATGCATGACGGTCTTGACGCGCGGCTCGTCGAAGAGTGTTCGATGACGGTGTACTTGAGCCGGAGAAGGAGTCGTCGGAGTGTCGACTTGAGTGGCTCCGTCTTGAGTATGATGATGTAGAAGGAGACCGGTTCACCAACAAGGCGCGGATCTCGTCCATTCTTGCATCGTTCTCTTGCTTGTGCGCGTTGAGCTTGTTGTCGAAGTAGTCTCTTGTACGTTGCTCGGAGAGTCGCAAGTCGGTAGCGAGGTTGTCGATGCGGTCATTCATTGCTTGTTGCTCTTGATGCAATGCTCGTTGTGCACCAAAGAGGTGGCTCTTGGTGACGTATGATGACATGTCGTCGTCTTGCTCGATGAAGAGTGGGTTGGTAGAAGTACTTGGCATATCCATCATTTCAAGCAAAATGTGAGTGGTAGAAGGAGAAGAACTTATACCAATGTACCTTTGACCGATGTTGAAGATGAATCAAGTTCACTCAAATGCGGGCAATGAAATAGCACTATTGGTACCAATACTTGTCGGTTCTCACACCTACACAAGTAAAAGCTTATGGTGGAGCTTGGTTAGGATGGTGGCAAAAAATTGATTGCAATCGTTAGTTTGACTCAAAGATGTTGAAAAAGATTCGCAAATTCGCAAGTGCAACAAGTAGACCAAGCAAGTAGTGGTACACGGAAACACACACGCAAATAGATAAGTGGGATTGTGCAAACCAAAAGTGAGCCAAAATGTGGAATCCACGAAAATGCTCTTGTTGCACAATACTAGAGAGGCACTAGCACGATTGCACAATAGGTGAATACGGAGCTTGTGCACGACCTACTAGGCAAAAATGCAACGATCTCTATCCAAAATATGCTATATGTATGGTATTTCGGTGCTATGATCCAAGATGATCTTATATGACAATCTTAATGTAGTATGATGCTATGGTTCTTGCTTATAAGCTCTTTGCTTATCTTTCTTGTTTGCTTAAAAGCTATGGTGGCTCTTTCACTTTTGAGCTCTTTTCTCATGCAGAACTTCACGAACCAAGATAGCAATTGTGTATGCGATGACAACTTTGTGACACACAAGTGGATCTCAAGATATGCACCACAATGGTATGGTATGTATGCTATGGAGTATGATCACTAATGTGCACAAGTCACGTTGCCGGCAATACTCAATGGCTAGTCTCGATGGGTAAGCAACGCAAAAGATGGGCTATGATGGTTATCAATGCAATTGTGAGAGATGACAAAGATGTCGTCGAGGTTACCGTCCTTGGCAATGATGAGTCCTTGGCGAAGATGAGTGGTGGTGATATTGACGTCGAACCGTACCTATGTAGCCGAAACACAATAGGACACGGGAACCACAACTCAAATTCTCAGAGACCAAAAGCAACAATGGTGGTAGCGGAAAGCGGAGGTGGTATAGCGTATGATGTGGTGAAAGCCGTAGGCAAAGATGCCAATGTTTGGAAAATTAGATGGTGTCCAATGGTGTTGTAGCCTATCTAGATGGATGGGGAATGTCAATAGCTTCTCAACGAGCTAAAGAACGCGAAAATCAAACTCCGGATGTGGAAGTTATGGTGAAAATGGTGAAACTCGGAAAGCTGAAACTCGCCAGGGCGGTAGTACCGCTTAAAGGCGGTAGTACCGCCGTGTCGGATTTTTCGAATGCTTCGCTGAAACAGGGCCTGGCGGTAGTACCGTTCGCGGGGCGGTAGTACCACTTGAGGTTCTCAGCGGTAGTACCGCTTGGAGGGCGGTAGTACCGCTCGTGTCGGGATTTTCTCGACTGCACAAATCGTTTCGCGATTTTGGGGCGGAAATGGATGATTTCGGGGTCAAAATTTGATGGATTTTGTGGATGGAAAGAGGTGAAACTTGGGGAGATGCTAGATCGACTCGAAACCAAGCAAATTCACGAATCAAAATCAACAAAACATCATCAAACCAACAAATCACAAAAAAATTTGGGGGCTCTTTTTGGTGGGGATTTTCGGATTTAGGACGAAAACAACAAAATCAAGCTAGAAAACACGGGGTAGGGGCTCCAAAAACGTGATCAACGTGGCTCATGATACCATAGATGATGTAGGGTGGAACCCTATGGCGATGATCTTTCACGTTTGGAGTGGATCCTACGGGGAATCACGAAGAACACGCGGAAGCACAAAGGGAAGACACGGGGGAAAACGAGAGAGAATCACTAAACCAACAAGGAATCAGTCACACAAGTGCTAGATCACCGAACACAAAGAGATACACGAGATCCAAAGTCAACAAAGGTAAGGATACAAAGGAACCGTTCTTCTCCGTGAGGAGGCCTTGATGTTCTTCCCTAGAAAGGGGTCTTGAATCCGCTTGGGGGATCTTCTCCGAAGAGGTCGTGAACTCCGAGGAGAAGTATCCAAGTGGATGAGCAAAGGCTCTCACACAAACATGAGCTAATCCAATGCTAACCCTAGAAAGGATGAGGGGAGGGTCTATTTATAGTCTAGGTTCTCGAAGGGGTAAGTTGGGGGCGAAACGAGTACATGGGCCTCGGCCCGAAACGCTGCACGCAGGCAGGGCGGTAGTACCGGTCCTATGGGCGGTAGTACCGCTTGAGGTGCTTCAGCGGTAGTACCGCTTGGAAGGGCGGTAGTACCGCTCTGGCGCCGTTCGATTCCTGGAGCTTGTCGGGTTCGGCGGAAGTAGGACGGATGTCGAGCGGTAGTGCCGCTTGGCTCGGCTCAGCGGTAGTACCGCTTGGCTTGAGCGGTAGTACCGCCCGTCCTGGACTCTGCAGCTCCTCCTCTCGCTCTTGATGTCCATCTGGAGCTGTAGCTTCTTCTAGGTTGGTTCCTTGGTACCTAAGCACGCAAAGCATTTCCGTTTGAGGTAGTAGCCATGTCTCAAGTGGGTCTAAGGGAAGTTCGACAAGGAGAGAGTTAACCTCGGATTGGATGGCACGTGCTCTCGCTCTTGTCATGGGTCCACTTGGAGCTTGAGTAGTCGAAGTAGTATCCATGGGGATGGCCGTAGGATGCTCCGCATCAACTCCGTTCTTTATGAACTTAAGACTCTAGATGCATGCTGGATAGCTGTCGATGTGTGGAGTAATAGTAGTAGATGCAGGCAGGAGTCGGTCTACTTGACACGGACGTGATGCCTATATGCATAATCATTGCCTTGGATATTGTCATAACTTTGCTATTTTCTATCAGTTGGTCAACAGTAATTTGTTCACCCACCGTATTATTTAGCTTCAAGAGAGAAGCCTCTGGTGAAACCTATGGCCCCCGGGTCTATCTTCCATCATACTTGTTTCCGATCTACTATTTTGCAATCTTTTATTTTCAGATCTATAAACCAAAAAACCCAAAAATATTTAGTTATCTTTTATTTAGTTTTATCTATCTCTATCAGATCTCACCTTTGCAAGTGACCGTGAAGGGATTGACAACCCCTTTATCGCGTTGGGTGCAAGTGTTTGATTGTTTGTGTAGGTGCATCTATTGGGGACTTGCGCGTTTCTCCTACTGGATTGATACATTGGTTCTTAACTGAGGGAAATACTTATCTCTACTGTGTTGCATCACCCTTTCCTCTTCAAGGAAAAAACCAACGCAAGCTCAAGAATTAGCGTAGGTCACGCGCCATAAGAAGCACAGCCTGCGCATTCGCCGGCCCGCGACGAGCATGTGAAGACGACGTCGTGGCGGGAGGGAGGGCGTGGAGGTGCGGCCATCACGCCGCACGGAGGGCGGCAACGAAGAGTCCTGCTGCTCATGAGCAGCGGGGTCGGTGGCAGCATTATCTGCAGGAGAAGCGGAGCGGCGGGGGACACCGTGGCCCACGGGCGCCGTCTGAGCGACACGAGCAGCCCAACGCTTCTGCGCGAACTCAGCGGGCGTCGGCCATGGGAGCGACGAAGCTGGGACGGGGCAAAGCAGAGGAGAGAACTTCAACACGCCCCCACCTGGCGCGCTAAATGTCGGAATCGGGGCTCCGCAGATCCAAACAAGATTCGAACTCTGGGGCATGTTCGAAAGATCTAGCCTAGATGCAACTCCATGCTCACTGCCCCATGGCCGGGCCTCGTCGGATTCGAGCGAGCGGGAAGAAGAGGTGGACACGATGGTTTACCCAGGTTGGGGCCACCTTGCAGTGTAAAACCCTACTCCTACTTTGTGGTGGATTGCCTCGTGAGGAGGATGAGTATGAAATAGTACAAGTGTGAGCTGCCTCTGGAGAGCTCGAATGGTCGAAGGATCGATCCCTCTCTATGGTGGGGTCTAATCTATATTTATAGTGGCCTTGGTGCTCTTCCCTCATAGCTTAGGAGGGAAGGGATTCCACAACAGCCAATTCGAAAGGGGACAGGAGTACACCCTATCCTGACTAAAGGTGGTCTTCGTCTGCAAAGCTTCTGGTCGTGGCGTAGTGGTGGCCTCGGCGATGAACTCTGTCCTGTCGAGCTTGTGCTCTTGGTCTTGTTGCACTGGAATGGAAACCTTTGGGGGATTTCTTGGGAACCCGCGTACGTCCTTGCCTCCTTAGCACCAAAGAGGAAACTATCCTGGACTGCGCCTGCTGGTGCCCGCCTGGCCTTGATCATCATGGCTCACGACATAGCACGCCTCGTGGGGTGAGGTGCTTGCATAGAGATCTCCTCTCCTCGGGGGGCAGCCTCGGGAGACCGCTCCTCGGGAGGCGTTGGTGTCATTCTCCTTGTGAGGCCGGGGGCCCTCACGAGGGTCTTGCTTGTGAAGCCTTGGGGCTGGGCAGCGCCGGGCCGTCGATGGAGCCACGCGCTGGGCCACGGGCATGCAGGTCTGGGTACCCCCGATCCTAGAACGCCGACAGTAACGTTGACAGGAAGAGTGTACCTCCCAAAATTATATTTATCTTCGTTTTAAGATTTGAGCTCTGGGACCTCTGCAAATCCTTGCTTCCCTCTGGGTAGGGACTATCTATTTAATTTTATGTTGATTCATCACCTTCTCAAACAAGCGCCAAACATAAGAGCACTATTGTCATCCTCATGCATTGTGTTTAGTTAATGTCGAATGCATCATGACTAGATCTTTTCTACCATGAATTACAATGTTCAATCGCTGCTTGAACTTTGGAGGTGCTCTGCATTTATGTTTTGCGGTCTCAGAATGGGCTAGCGAGATACGACTGTTGTCATGTTGTATCATGATTGTTTTGACAAAGTGTTGGCATTTGATATATCTTATTATCGCTCTCTAGTTGATTATGTCATTGATATGAATTAATATAATTTCTAAGAGTTATTGTTGACGTGATTAGTCATGATCTTTGCTGAAAACCTGGGTGCTACTTAAGATTATTTGTGTAAACAAGAACAAAAGAGTTGATAAAAGTTTTTCTTTATCACTTTCAGTTTGTCAGCTGAACTGCTTGATGACAATCAAAGGTTTAAGCTTGGGGGAGTTGATATGTCTATGTCGTATCTAACTTTCCTAACAATTTTGCTCTTGTTTGGACTCTAATTTGCATGATTTGAATGAAACCAACCCGGACTGACGCTGTTTCAGTAGAACTACCATGGTGTTGTTTTTGTGCAGAAAAAAAGTTCTCGGATTTGGACGAATTTTTTTGGAGAATTATTTCATAATAAATAAAATACTAGAACCAAGAACCACCAGAGGGGCCCCCTGGCTAACCATAAGACACCAGGGCACGCCACCCCCTCCAGGCGTGCCCTGTTGTGTTGTGGGGCCCTCAGGGCTTCGCAGACCCTAATTCCAGCACTATAAATTCCTATTTTTGGAGAAAAAAAATAGGGGAGGAAGTTTCATCGCATTTTACGATATGGAGCCGCCGCCACCTCCTGTTCTTCATCGGGAGGATAGATCTATAGCCCATTCGGGGCTCCGGAGAGGGGAATCTTCGGTCTTCGTCATCACCAACCGTCCTTCATCACCAACTCCATGATGCTCCCCATCGGGAGTGAGTAATTCCTTTGTAGGCTTGCTGGTCGGTGAGGAGTTGGATGAGATTCATCATGTAATCGAGTTAGTTTTGTTAGGGCCTGATCCCTAGTATCCATTATGTTCTGAGATTGTTGTTGTTATGACTTTGCTAGGCAAGGTTGTTAGAATCGCGATTTTGAATCGGATCGGAGCTTCTATGGTAGGATCACAAATCGTAGAATCTTCACTATCAGGATCGTAGAAACATAGATTCTAAGAATTAAAATCGTAGAATCATAGGGTTAGTTTGGATTGCAAAGTTGTAGAATCGTATAACAGAATCCCGATTCTCACAACCTTGTTGCTATGCTTAATGCTTGTCACTAGGGCCCAAGTGCCATGATTTCAATCTGAACCATTTATGTTTTCACCATTATATCTATGTTCTAGATCTGATCTTGCAAGTCATATTCACCTATTACGTGTTATGATCCGTAAACCCAAGTGTGACAGTAATTGGGATACTTTCCGGTGATGACCGTAGTTTGAGGAGTTCATGTATTCACTATGTGTTAATGCTTTGTTCCGTTTCTCTATTAAAAGGAGGCCTTAATATAACCTTAGTTTGAGGAGTTCATGTATTCACTATGTGTTAATGCTTTGTTGCGTTTCTCTATTAAAAGGAGGCTTTTATCCCTTAGTTTCCTTATGGACCCCACTGCCACGCGAGGGTAGGACAAAAGATGTCATGCACGTTCTTTTCCATAATCACGTATGACTATCTGCGTAATACATGCCTACATTATATTTATGAACTGGAGCTAGTTCTGTGTCGCCCTAGGTTATGACTGTTATATGATGAATATCATCCAACGAATGCACCGATCCAATGCCTACGAGTTTTTCACATATTGTTCTTGCTAAGTTACAACTGCTATTGCTACCGTTACAACTGCTACAAATCTGTTACTGTTGTTACCGTTACCACTACTATCGTTACTATCACTATCAAACTACCATATTACTGTGCTACTGGTCACTTTGCTGCAGATATTTAATCTCGAGTTGTGGTTGAATTGACAACTCAACTGCTAATACTAACAAATATTCTTTGGCTCCCCTTGTGTCAAATCTATAAATTTGGGTTGAATACTCTACCCTCGAAAATTTTTGCGATCCCCTATAATTGTGGGTTATCAGTGGGCATGGAGGTGAATTCTAGACGGTGTACCCTGCCAGGCTGGTTAGAAATGGCATTGGGATCTTCCTGGAGCCAGAGGATCCGATAAAATCTGGTGACGTTGTGTGGACCGAGCACCAAGAACTTAAAAGGAGTAGCGGCTCTGTAGCGGCGGCTCGGTCATGTGTGTGATGTGGCAGCCGCTAAATGATGTTAGCAGGCATTGGCGGTGTTCCGACCTCTTAGGTCGCGTCAAGGTGAGGAACAACTAGAATTACCATAATTGGGTGGTGTCAGCCTTGTGAAAACCAGGGTCCCATAGATCCGTCTCGCGTGGGTTGCGGCAGCCCCGCCAATGGGCAGAACACATGCTATCCTTCTGTTACCCCAGAAAACATACCCCTCTTTAGGTGGCATGCAAATGTTTGTTAATAACTGAGGCCAGGGAATCCTATCTTCACTTCTCATGTGGTCGTCTCACTACCATGGGTAGTTTGAGGATGGCCGCACCCTAGCAAAATACAACATCCAGAAGTTGACCATACAACCCCTCTACCTCTCGGGGACGTAGTGGTATGCATATCTTTGTAAGGACACTCACTGGCAAGACAACTAGAAAGAAGCCATTCGGCACCATCGAGAACGTTAGTGCCGAGATCTTCGCGGGAAGGGGTTGATCCTCCCGGTAATCCCTTTTCTTTCATGTACCTCCCATGGATGCCCTAATTGCTGCGAATGACAAGTCGCTGGCGGGCGTGATGATGAGATTGCGCAAGGGCTGACTATGCCTGCTTTAGCTAGCTACAGCGTGGAGCGAGTTGGCGAGCATCCATGACCTCCCTTGGAGGCTAATTAAGTTGCATGCATGCTCACGCCCTACCTGCTATTATGGCATGCGTGCCACTTGCATGTGTGCGCTGTAGTGGCGGGCATGAAGTCAACAAAGCTGTCTCGATGGGACATACATCTAGTCCCAGCAACGTCATCCAACGCCACATGCCACTTGCATTTAATATGTTAGGTCCTCCATTGTACAACCACCATTTTTACTACTTTGTAGAAACTTCTTAAGGTATCATGCTTATCAGCAGCCTGAACCTAGGTAAAATCAATATGCTATAGAGGTGGGATTCATGTGCCTCTTCGCCCCACACTGAACCAAATAAAGGGGGCACCCTAAGCTCCTGGTGCCGTGTTTCCACCCATGTAATCTGGCACGCCAGGTAGAGGGCATCCACATTCGAATGTTTATCATCTTTGACACCTTCACCATGAGTGGCATTGAACATGGTTCCACCCAAGAACATATGGTTCAAGAGGAAGCAGGATGCCCAAGGTGAGCAACAGTTGGCGATGCAGCAGCGGTAGAAACTACCACCTGTGGTAGAGAGTTCCCACTAGGTGCGGAGCCATCCCTTGCAGCGGCCTAGGAACTCCCATGGCACGGCGGCTATGACACCTCCTCATCGACCTTCCGGTGACATGTCACGACAGACAGGTCCCATTACCCATCTCACGGGATGGGTGACCAACCCTCTGTGCATGATGGCTCGGAGAAGGAATGCTCCCATGCACACATCTCGGAGCACCCATCACGCAACACGCGCATCTTTGCACCGCGAGGAGATGCACCCCATAGAAGCAAGGCATATGCCCGCCGCCAGCGCTTGGTGCCTCCTCCATCATCTTTCGGCACCCACTGACCGGAGGATGCGCTTGCGGGGTCACAAGCCCTTCTTCATTTCCCGCCAATACTATCGTAGGATGTGTTGCACTTTAACGACTGGGCTAACAGGGTGGCGGACCTGGTCAATTATGCCCGTGACCATCGTGACCCGATGTGCGTTTGAGTGGATGCGTGCGTCAGTGTGTGATTCCGGTGCTATAGGACAGAGCCGTGCCCGGTCAAGTTTGGCGTGGTGCCCTCGGCAAGAGCAACACGATGAAGAGCGCAACCCCTGGGATGAACACCGTGAGCGTCGTCGCCTCATCTTCAACTCCCCATAACCAAGACCTCTGCGAGGACCTCAATGACAAGTGTGGTAAGGACGCCAACGTTTAGATTGAATGTCGGTGGCAGGGCTGTCACCAGGATGACGCTTACCCTGTCCCCACGGGAGGCTGGGTGGTATGTGGTGTGGGCTTCTTCGCTTTCTTGCTTGAGTTGCGCCAAGTGGTCTGGACCGTCAAGTTCAAGTCGTGTGTGCCAATGGAGTGCGATGGAAAAACCAACCCTGCCGATTTCCTACATGTGTACATCACCACGATGCGCGGCATAGGGGCCGATGACAAGGAAATGTCCGACTGGTTCCCATTGGCCCTCAAGCCAAATGTCAGGTCATGGTTGATGAACTTCGAAGAGGAATCTGTTGACTCCTGGCTAGACCTGTGCGACCAGTTTTTAGGGCCATTTCAGGATGGCCTCAAGCACCCGGGGAGTTAAAGCGACCTGCACTTGCTCATAGATAAACTTGGCGTAACCCTACGCAAGTACATCCAGAGGTTCAGCCAGGTGCAACATAGCATCCCTGAGATCAACGTGACAATGATGATTGCTATGTTCCACGCAAATGTACGCACTCCCCGCATGCACGAGAAGTGGAATGTGCACCAAGTGCGGACTATAGCCCAACTCCACTGGCTGGCGGACAAGTACGCATGGGAGGACGAAGGCAGAAGGATTCTTGGGGAGCTTGATGTTGATGCTGACGAAGCCGGGAACTCTAGCAGTCCTGGCAAGAAAATGAATTAGAAGCCAAAGCCAGGCACAGTCTTGACCATGGAACCCGATTCCATGAAACCCAAGGACGATGAGGCCAAGCAAGCCGAACCTGCTGAGCACAGTAGCGGGTCGGGGTGCAAGATCCAGTTGAGGCCTCACATGACACGGACTACCCAGAGGTGAAACCTTTTGCTGAGGAGAAGCACAAGAAGTACAAGGAAGCCAAGAATAATAAGGCGAGCAAGCCAGCGATGGTGGCCGAGGAGGACGCAGTGGCAGCCGTGGGGGTCGTGCCAACTATGATCACCCTCCCAGGTTCCGCGATGACAACAATGAAGATGCAGATGAAGACGAAGACGAGGGTGAGGAAGAGTACTAGGAAGCCCGAGGTGTTGTCTACATTCACACAGGAGATCAAATTGCTTTCCCGGGAGGTGAACATAGTGCAACCTAGCATGGAGGCAATGTAGCCACTCAAATGGTCCAAAGTCTCGATCACTTTCGATGCCGAGGATCATCCTGACCAAACGACAGGCGTTGGGGTCCTCCCGCTGGTGGTATCATCGACAATCAACAACATCAAGGTCACCAGGATGTTGGTGGACAGCGGCACCGGCCTCAACCTCCTCTTCAAGAAGGTTTTCAAGAAGATGCAGATCCTGGCTAGGAAGCTACGCCCAACGGGAACGTTCCAAGGAGTGAACCTCGGGTCAACCCAACCTCTGGGTCAAGTCACCTTGCCAGTCACATTCGGCAGTCCCGACAACTTCCATACAGAGAGCATAACCTTTGATTTGGTTGATACCCCACTTCCCTACAATGACATACTAGGGCGGCGTGCACTGGCCAAGTTCATCGCAGCGTCTCATTACACTTACAACACCCTGAAAGTACAGGGGGCCTTGGATGTTATCACCATCCAAATTGACAAGAGAGACGTCATGTACTGTGTGGGGAGGTTATACATGATGGTTGCGTCAGCCGTCCCCGAGGATGAGCATGTCCCAACTAGCATGGGAGCTCTCGGGAATGAAGACGTGCCAGGTATGTCTGCTGAATCCCTGAAGCAGACGAGATAATCTCTGAGGACAACAAGTTGACAAATAAGGTGCCACTAGGAGATGATGGCATGTGCTTGATAACCCACAAGTAGCCTTTTCGATAAATAAGAGCGCCAAACCCAATGAGGAGTTAAATGTCGAATTAATATTCTCTCAACTTCTATCGACCACCAATACAACTCTACGCATGCTGAGGCTTGCTTTACCTAGAACAACAAATAAAACTATTTTGTGGGAACAAAAAGATAGATTTGCAAGATAATAAAGAGTTAGTTAATGTTTTAATAAAAGACAATAAAGTAGAGAGTTTGGGAGAACAATGAGGAAAGATTGTCCCTAGGCATTTGAATATGACACGATAGCATGCTCATCATACTTATGAGGGATAGGCTTAAGCTAACATCCTTTCCGTACTTGGATCACATGTTCTTATGATTCGAACTCTAGCAAGCATCTACAACTACTAAAAATTCAGTAAGGAAAAACCCAACCATAGCATTAAGTAAAAAAAGTCTCCTTTGATCCCATACTCCATGAGTTTTGTTGTTGACTTGACTGACCATATCAGCCCTATCTAGATTTAGGTTCCAAGACAGATTGTTAGATTCAGCAATCTGGAGTATGTCGCAGGTCACATGGAGAACTTGTTCTCCAAGGATTGGCGTCATGACGACCCCAGGAGCAGCAGGCCAAAAAATTTGAACCACCCACCAACCATTTGATCGCCAATGTGGAAGACCTCACCAACATCCTCGAGGGCCTGAGGAGTATGAAGACCCCGATGAGGAGATGGGAGAGTAGGAGGATAGGCGCCCAACAGACCTAGCGCTTCTTTGTTAGATACTGAAATGAAAAAAAACCTTATGGAGGCAACATTTTTTGCAATCCTAGTTTTGCAAATAGCGTGCGCGGCCTCAAAAAATTATGGAATGCTCTTTGTATGCATTTTGGAGGCTGTCATTTTGGCTACTATGCTAGAGTTGCTATAAGATAACATTCTTTGAAACTAGACTTCTTTTCAAAACACAACACACATGACATACACCTTTTCCCTTTCTTCCAAAAGATGTGGATTGCCTAGCCCTTTCCATCGGTACAAACTCTTGGTCGTGTTGGCTACTGCATGAAGCTTAACAAGATTAACCATCGATGGCAAGAGTTTGTTAAATACACAACCATGGTAGAACAATGACAAGACACAACTTATTATCTACAACTAAGTTAGTTGTTCTTATGCGATAACACAATTAAGAAGAAATAAGAAGGGGGAACACACTCGAGCCTACTTCCCAATTTCTAGCCTATGACGACAAGAGCACAGTTTTTCATCCTGGATGCTAGGCTCAAGCAATCGAGGCAAAAACAACCTCACAAATACATCACTTTCTACAAAGGTAAAAGAGAAATTTTTGTTGTCAGCTCTAAGAGTAAAAATCAGATCTCATATTTTCACCTTAGACATGAACTGCATTCTACACCATCTTGACGATGACGATTTATCATCCAAGGGCTGAGACATCGAGTACTTCGCACACCACAATGATAAACCACACACTCCAAAAAGAGCCATCGAATGACCCCCTCCAAAGGAGAAATAACCCATCTCCATTGGTGGCAACAATGATGAAGAGTGGTGGCTCCACATCCGTGACCACATGTAGACCTTTACCACACATATGTTCATGGATCTAGATTCACCGCTCCTAAGCAATGGCGAAGGAGAGAGTTCAAAATTGTGATGTCATATGCATAAGATCCCATGATGTGGCCACTTCTTCTAAGCGCTGTGGTTGCCATGGGTTTAGGGCATCTCCAATGTGGCTCACAAATTTTCTTGTACATGTCCGGACTGAATGGTTCCGGCACTTTTAGGACACCAATGCGAACATCCATTTTGGACTGAACCGGTTCGATCGCTTTTATGCCTCCAAAGTGGACACCAATTTTGGATTTGTTCACGCGTACAAAATCCCCTAGGCCAACCCCAAATCAGGGGGGGGGGGGGCTCTAGAGGAGCCCGGGCGTCTGCCACGTCGGCATCCGACACCCCAAACTCACCCAAAAAACCAACCCACAGCCCGCGTTTTTAACACCCCCCCACACACACACACACTTTCTATCTTTGCTCCAGGAGACTGAAGACTCCGCCATACGCTTCAAATGCCTCCCAAGCCTTGTTGGACCTCCTCTGCTACCCAGCCGCCTCCCCGCCTCGACTTACACTACCACCGCGCTCCCCGCATCCCATCGCCATGCAGGTACCCTTCACCTCTGCCGACGTCATCCATGGCGAACACCACAAGTGGCAAGTGTTCAGTTAAATGCCAAAGCACAACTTTTTGACGTTCTCATAGCTTACTTTACTTTGAAACAATCACGATGGATTCCGACAAGGATCCACATACCTGCAAAACAATGGGATCCAGAGACATTATGAGAGGTCATGTTATGTTGCATGATCAGACACAACACGATTGTGGGTGATGAGGTTGAGACCGTTCACCAAGTTTTGAATTTTTAACACATGAGTTATCACATCCAGCTCCTAGAGCAGAAAGCTGCGGCGTTTCAACAATTTCTCCAAATGCACCATCGTATTCAAAATCGAGGAACTCATACACCGCTTCGGAATGATCTGCGAGCATCTACAGCCGTGATGGGCAAATCCGATCCCTCAAACACGCTGACACTTACCGGTCAAGCCTCAAATTTGCCTTCTCAAATCCATACAAACTCATGCAAATACATCGACGCGTTACACACATGGTCCGGCTACTATATCATTAAACATGACATTGGACTACCAAAATTTGGCATGTTTGACTATGGTGGAGAAGATCATCCACGGTTGCCCTTGCCCTTCCCAGTGCCCTTGCCGTCCTTGTCATGGAACTACTGGTCGAAGACATAGTAGGGATCGAGCCGGATCTGCTCGCCGCAGGAGCTGTCCTCCTTCTCCTCCTCCTTTGGTGGCAGTCCTGCCATGGCACAGACCGCCCGATTCTGCTCTCGGGCGAGGGCGCGCGTGTTCCTCCGCTACCGCTTCTTCACAATGCAGGCACGGATGCTTTCCTCCTCTGCGGCCACCCGCGCCGCCGCATCAGCCGCCTCCATCGCCGCCATATCTCCAGCAACTCGGGCCTTGGCGGTTCTTATCCTCTCCTTCCCACGGCGGGCACTCCGGTCCCGGTGGGACTCATACTCCGCCCTACTGGAGATGGGGAAGGAGAGATTTGAAGGCATCTGGGACCTCAATGATACAGCCCCATAGGATCCGAGCGCCCTTTGAACCGACGCTATGTAGTCGTGCCGGATAGATCCTGCCGTCGGCCGGGCATTGTCCATCCGGGAGCAGAGTGCAATGCGGACGACCATTGCTTCCTCCAACCTGCACGGGATGACACCCAGTCGACGGATCTGGACTGGTCAGAGTCAGATCCGCTGCCCGCCATGCCGGAGACGGCCGGTGATCGCCGAAGGTGAGTTAGGGCGGCAAAGGAGAGTGGCTAGGGTTTGGTCCGGTGAGCGAATGAGGAATATATGTGGGGTCGGGTGGGCCAGCGTGAGCCGGGTCCGACATGGCGGATGCGCCCGGGCGCCCCCATATCCGTCCCATATTTGGGCTGGATATGAGGTATGCCGGTCAGTCCAATGTCTGAGGCCTGTTTGATGCGCCTGTGTGGGCGGAAATTTCGTGACGGCCAGTGACCGAGCCTTTCGCCCGGGTGTTCGAGACAGGTTTGGGGCGTCCCGCTGTAGTTGCTCTGATGAAGTATCTACGGACGTTTCATATGGACAACTAGTACATGTGTCCAAACATAATATTTTATATTTAAACTATTTTATTTTCTCTCTCTAAAAGCTGGACATTTACGGGCGTTTCTATGGACAAGGCGTCAAACCCTCTCTTATTTTCCGCAAAAAAAAACCCTCTCCTCTTATGATCACCGTCCCACTAATCCTCTCGCCCCCACTAGACACCTCTCTAATATCTTCAATCCTCTTCTGGAACGTGCCAGGAAACTTCTCTCTGGCTGGCGGGCTAAGCTTCTTGATAAAGGTGATCGGCTTACTCTCATCTCCTCCGTCCTAGATTCAATCCTTGTTTACTTCATGTCTGTTTTCCGCATCCCTAAGAAAACTATCAAAACTCTGGACTCGCTGCGGAGAGCTTTTTTTTGGGCAAGGGAGGACGCTTGCTCAGGTGCCCAATGTCTTATTGCTTGAAAAAATGTTTGTTTACCGAAAAAATATGGTGGTTTAGGGCTCAAAAACCTACATGTACAGAACAACTGCCTCCTCATAAAATTCGCTGCAAAAGCCCATTCCAACGCTCAAGCCCGCTGGTTAGAATGGCTAGATATCCAGCACCATAATGCTCTAGTCTCCCCAACCCCGCTAGCCTCTTTCCTTTGCCGCACCATTTCAAAACAGCTTGCCCCCCTCCAAAATATAACCTTTGTGTTGACAAACAGTGGCTCACACACCTACTTTTGGCTAGACACCTGGTTGACCCCTCAACCCCTAGCCACCACCTTCCCCCACTTATTCTCCCACTCCACTCTTCAGCTGGTAAAAGTGGCTAACATTTTGCATTTCGGTATTCAAGCTAACCTCCGTAACCGTCTCTCCCTTGTGGCAGAACAAGAACTTGTCTCGCTTGTGGCTGTTTTGCAGGATTTTATGCCCTCGGCTGGGGAAGACCAACGGTTCCTTCGACATGGCATTGCCTTCTCCACCAAGCATGCATACGCCGCTATCATGGAACAACCAGACCAGGACCATCATGCTCCGCTTATCTGGCCTGCCAAGATACCTCGTAAGCTCAAAGTATTCGCTTGGCTGCTCTTCAAAGATCGCCTCAATACCAGGTGCAACCTCGCACATAAACATATAATCGACTCTGATATATGTCCTCGGTGCGCAAGCCTGCCGGAAGACTCCAACCACCTGTTCATATCTTGCCCACTTGCAAGCAGGATATGGCAACGCCTGGGATTTTTACCTCAGTCTGACGACATCACAGTACTATGGGATGTTGATATCCTACCCCACCTCCCCTCCTCAGCCTGGCCTTCAGTCCTATTGGCTCTGCTATGGATGATCTGGGCTGCTCGCAATGACATGGTATTTAGGATGATTGATCAAAGCTCTGTAATAACCATTAGAAACCTTATTGCCGCTCTTGACTTATGGTCTCATCGTCTTGTGCTTCCACAAGACAAGGAGGACGTCTTCTCGTGGTGCTCCTACCTTTCTGCACGCTGTGTCGTGCCTATGTAATGTTGTTCTTACTGCCCCGGCAGTTCCTTAAGTAATATATTCAGGTGGGGAGCCCCCCGCGTTGATTCTCAAAAAATCCTGCCTGCACAGTCAAACGTACTGCGCATTTTTGTTCCGTCCGCTCAGACTTTTGCTCGTACAGGAGAATTCTCTTTGCGGAATTTCCCTGCCCATCTCCGGACGCACAGACTTGTACAAACGGCGACGCCGACGATACATCGGGCGCGGTGCACGTCCCCGAGCGGTTTGCCTGGAAATAGCCGGATCAGTCGGTGTCGGACGCCACCTGGTACGTCGCTTCATGTGACAGCGGCCGGCAGCTTAATTTTGTTTCGCGTGTTTGGTGTGTGCGTGGCTTTCGCGGCAGCCTCGACCGTGATTGTATGGCGCGGGCGGCCATGACGGAGGCGAGGGCGTAACTTAGGAGCTGGGCCGACAGGATGGCGACGGCACGGCCTCGTGTGGCGCCTTTCACGCGAAGAAGACGAGAGCAAGATCCGATACGAAGATTGCAACGGCGATCCTTCCTGGTCGGGGAGAAAGGGACATGTAGAAGGGGCCCCTATGTAGATACGGAGTAGGAGTGCTCACCGGCTCAGGCGCGCCGGCCTATGCTATGTGAAAACGTGTGATCAATGGGCGGTAGCTGATGATGGGAGCAACGCCGATAAGCAGAGGAGGGATGGTCCATCGCCGTCCATCACTCCAGCTGAACCCATGTCGTCCCGATGCGAGTACCATGTGATGCGTAATCCAAGAGATGCTTAATTATGGTCTCCTAAATCATTTAACTGCTAAGTGATAAGGTTTCCTCCTCCTCCTTCCGTCCGTGCGTCCGTTGGTTCGCCTCGTTTGCGATGGCCTTTGGCCGTGGAGGCGCAGAAGACCTCGCCCCTATCGACGGGAGGGAATACCCCCAGTAGGAATAATGTCTCGTTTTTGATATTTTTATTGGGGCCGTGTGACGACGATAATACCCTTAAGTAGGAATAATGTCTTTCATGTTCGATCTTTATTCTGATGGTGTGTCTAGCGTCATCGGAGGGCGCGTGGACTTATGTCTCCGTTGGATCTCGAAAGATTCGGTTGGTGCTTGTGCTTGATGGATGTGCTTAGATCAAGTCTTCATTTGTCTTCGTTTAGGTGGTTACATGTTTGATCATTTCGATCTACGACTCTCTTTGTCAGTGATGGTTGCTGCTCTGGTGTGTTGATCATGTGAGACCTTGGCACGACAACTTACCGACTGTATACTACAACATGGTTTGTTTGTCTTCAATGAAGGAGGGGCGATGACGTGGGCTCGCCTTTAGGTCGCACCAATGCTTGTAGACATCGCTATGTGGTGCATAGATCTGGTTGTAATTTATGTAAACTCTATATTCTTTGGACTACCATGGTTGATTATAAATAGATCAATAGTTTATTCTGCAACAATAATGATATAACTACTATATTTTTTTCCGACAAAGGGTGAATTTTATTAGCTCAAAATGGAGCATCAAGAAGATACAAACACAAAGAGTACACATCCGGCCTCTGCATAGCTAAGATGCGCACATCCAAAATCAAGACACACACACAAAAACACTTCGGCAAATAGCAAAGTCATATAAGACCAAAGCTATGCTCTAGCGAGAAAAAAAACCCGATCAAATCCATGATCGGCAAACTACAACCACGACCATATCTGCACCAAAAATCTCATGACACCACATGGTTGATGATGTTCTTCAACAGGAAAGGAATATAGGTTTTCACCCTGAAGAATCAGTCCGAACATATCCGAGCAATGCCTTCAACAAGGTAATGACATAAAACATCGCCATTGACAGGTATAAACAGACCTAGGCTTTCACTCCGGAGCTCGAGACCGGGTGCTTGAGTGGCACCATCATTGACACCACTTTTGTGTTGTCGCCACCACTTCTCCGCAATACCAGTAGCTACATGCGATATATGACCGCCGCCGCTACACATCTATCCCTCTGCATCAAGTCGTTGTCGGTAGTTTGCAAATCACCGCCGAAGTCAACCACCGGGCCTAAAGAGGATCACTCATGAAGACCCCTTTGTAGCCACCGTAATCCACAATCGCCGCCACAGGCCGGAGTGGTAAAAAGCCCAACACCGATGGGCATAGTACATCACCGTGAAGTACCACCTGGCCAAAGAGCCTTGTTCGGTCCCGTCGACGGGAGCTCGATGCTGGAACAACCCACGTATGCAGGTCCGTGACAACGAGACCCACCGAGGCCACTCGTCCTTGAGTGGCCGGCCGCTGAGCGCCTTCCGTCGCCATGCAGCCACCACCCATGAACAGATTGCAAACCAGGACAACAAGCTAGATGGATCACAAGCCGCCATGGAAGAGGAGCACACCACTGGAAGGGAGCGCTGCATCCAAGGGGCAAGCCCCGCCGCCACTACGGCAAGCGCCGACGGTGCGTGCGACTTCGACGAGAAGGAAGACCCGGCAGTGGCGATTGGATCTCCCGGGTCGCCACTCCCGAGCGACACGGGAGTCAGTTCCCATTTAACTGCTATATAAGTACGATACAAATATATGGTGTCTAGTTACTACATAATGGCCCATTACTGACGTATTGTTTATAGCAGTTGTCGTAAGAGAATTAGAGCATGTCTAGCCCTTCTTTTACCCCTAAATTACCCCTTATTCTTTAGTTTCATAAAT
This sequence comes from Aegilops longissima, assembly GCA_021605205.1. NCBI lineage: Eukaryota > Viridiplantae > Streptophyta > Magnoliopsida > Poales > Poaceae > Aegilops > Aegilops longissima. The sequence continues at coordinate 263,026,340 of CM038676.1, read as the reverse complement.
TTTGGGTGATTATAACTTTTTTTGCACCTAGTCTTTCCTACAAAACTCAACTCCTCAAATGAGTTAGAACCCACATGGAAGTCTTTCTTCATGGTCTTCCTTCTTCCTTTTTCTTCCTTCCATGCGGCGAACGCCGGATTTTGGTTGGCAGATGAGGCCTAGGAGCTAGCTCGAGCCTAGGGTAGACATCTTTAAAATTAATTTGATAGAGGCACATCGCGGAATGACTCGAGAAAGCCGGTGAATTTCAGCCTCCATGGGCCACAGTTTGGGCACTTCTTGCTATGACTGGGTTCTTCTTATCTTCCTCTTCCTAGTGGAACGACGACATAGTCCAAGATGCAAGATTCATCGGAATCGATGATCATGTTTCTTTGTATGTGTTTTTCCTCTGTAGAGGAAGTATGTGTTGTACGTGCTCCCTGCATGTGGTATTGCTCTGCAAGTGGCCGAGGGCGACGGGAAGGAGCACCTCCATGGCCGGAGATGGTGTGGAGAAGTGCCACTGTGGCCAAAGACGAAGGGGAGGAGGAGAAATTAAAAAAACTACTTGGAATCTCTCCGAAGTCGGTGGGGGAAGGGAGCAGGGGCTGCATCAGGAAAGGGGCCCTGATATGTCCATTTTGCATCATACTTTTATATCAATATTTATTGCATTATGGGCTGTTATTACACATTATGTCTCAATACTTATGGTTATTCTATCTTATTTTACAAGGTTTACCATGAAGAGGGGGAATGCCGGCAGCTAGAATTCTGGCTGGAAAAGGAGCAAATATTGGAAACCTATTCTGCATAGCTCCAAAAATCCTGAAACTCCACGGAAGTCATTTTTGGAATTAATAAAATTATTGAGCGAAGAAAACACTGGAGGGGCCACACCTGGCCAGAGGGTGGGGGCGCGCCCACCCCACCGGGCGCGCCTGCCTCCTGGACCTCCGGTGGCCCTCCGTGCTCATCTTTGTCTATATGAAGGCTTTTACCCTTAAAAAATGGGAAGCAAGCTTACGGATTAAACTCCGCCGCCACGAAGCGGAACCTTGGCGGAACTAATCTAGGGCTCCCATGAGCTGTTCGCTGGGAAACTTCCGGAGGGGGAAATCATCACCATCGCTATCACCAAAGATCCTCTCATCGGGAGGGGGTCAACCTCCATCAACATATTCACCAGCACCATCTCCTCTCAAAACCCTCGTTCATCTCTTGTATCCAATCTTGTATCAAAACCACAAATTGGTACCTGTGGGTTGCTAGCAGTGTTGATTACTCCTTGTAGTTGATGCTAATTGGTTTACTTGGTGGAAGATCATATGTTCAGATCCTTAGTGCATATTAATACTCCTCTGATCATGAACATGAATATGCTTTGTGAGTAGTTGCGTTTGTTCCTGAGGATATGGGTGAAGTCTTGCTATTAGTAGTCATGTGAATTTGGTATTCGTTCGATATTTTGATGAGATGTATGTTGTCTCTCCTCTAGTGGTGTTATGTGAACGTCGACTACATGACACTTCACTATTATTTGGGCCTAGAGGAAGGCATTGCGAAGTAATAAGTAGATGATGGGTTGCTAGAGTGACAGAAGCTTAAACCCTAGTTTATGCGTTGTTTAGTAAGCGCTGATTTGGATCCACTAGTTTCATGCTATGGTTAGGTTTACCTTAATACTTCTTTTGTAGTTGCGGATGCTTGCAATAGGGGTTAATCATAAGTGGGATCCTTGTCCAAGTAAGGACAGTACCCAAGCACCGGTCCACCCACATATCAAATTATCAAAGTACCGAACGCGAATCATACGAGCGTGATGAAAACTAGCTTGACGATAATTCTCATGTGTCCTCGGGAGCGCTTTTCTCATTATAAGAAATTGTCCAGGCTTGTCCTTTGCTACAAAAAGGATTGGGCCACCTTGCTGCACTTTATTTACTTTCATTGCTTGTTACCCGTTACAAATTAGCTTATCACAAAACTATCTGTTACCTACAATTTCAGTGTTTGCAGAGAATACCTTACTGAAAACCGCTTGTCATTTCCTTTTGCTCCTCGTTGGGTTCGACACTCTTACTTATCGAAAGGACTACGATAGATCCCCTATACTTTTGGGTCATCAAGACTCTTTTCTGGCGCCGTTGCCGGGGAGTGAAGCGTCTTTGGTGAGTGGAACTTAGTAAGGAAACATTTATATAGTGTGCTGAAATTTTCTGTCACTTGTTACTATGGAAACTAATCCTTCGAGGGGATTGTTCGGGGTATCTTCACCCCGACCAGTAGAGCAAAGAGTTGCTCCTCAACCTACTGAACCTATTGAAAATGTTTACTCTGAGATTCCTTCGAGTATGATAGAGAAACTGCTAGCTAATCCCTTTGCAGGAGATGGAACATTGCATCCCGATTTACACCTTATCTTTGTGGATGAAGTTTGTGGATTATTTATGCTTGCAGGTATTCCCGATGATGTTGTCAAAAGTAAGCTCTTCCCTTTATCTTTGAAGGGAGATGCATTGACATGGTATAGGCTATGTGATGATACGGGATCTTGGAATTATAAACGATTGAAGTTGGAATTTCACCAGAAGTTCTATCCTATGCATCTTGTTCATTGTGATCGTAATTACATATATATTTTTTGGCCTCGTGAAGGAGAAAGCATCGCTCAAGCTTTGGGGAGGCTTAAGTCAATGTTATATTCATGCCCCAATCATGAGCTCTCAAGAGAAATGATTATTCAAAACTTTTATGCTCGGATTTCTCTCAATGATCGCACCATGCTTGATACTTCATGTGCTGGTTCTTATATGCTGAAGACTACTGAATTCAAGTGGGATTTATTGGAAAGAATTAAACGCAACTCTGAAGATTGGGGTTCCGACGATGGTAAGGAGTCAGGTATAACACCTAAGTTTGATTGTGGTAAATCTTTTATGGATACCGATGCTTTTCGTGGATTTAGCGCTAAATTTGGACTTGACTCTGAGATAGTAGCTTCTTTCTGTGAATCTTTTGCTGCTCACGTTGATCTCCCTAATGAGAAGTGGTTTAAATATAATCCTCCCACTGAAGTAAAAGTAGTTGCACCTATTACAGTTGAAGAAAATACTATCACTTATAATAATCCTATTGTTCCTACTACTTATGTTGAGAAACCACCTTTTCCTGTTAGAATAAAGGATCATGCTAAAGCTTCAACTGTGGTTCGTAAGAGTAATACTAGAACACATACACCTCCTGAGAAAATTAAAGTTGAACCTAGTATTGCTATGGTTAAGGATCTCTTGGATGATAATTTAGATGGGCATGTTATTTACTTTTGTGAACAGGCTGCTAATACTGCTAGACTAGATGCTAAGATACATAGACCTGTTGTAGGCATGCTTATTATTTCTGTTAAAACAGGAGATCATTATTATCATGGCTTATGTGATATGGGTGCTAGTGCTAGTGCAATACCCTTTGACTTATATACAAAAATTATGCATGATATTGCACCTGCTGAAATAGAAGACATTGATGTTACTATTAAGCTTGCAATAGGGACACCATTAAGCTGGTCGGGATTGTTAGATATGTTGAAGTCTTGTGTGGGAAAATTAAATATCCTGCTGATTTCTTGTTCTTGGTTCCCCACAAGATGACTTTTGTCCCATTATTTTTGGTACACTACTAGAAATACCACTACTAATGGCGCACCTAATATGGCCATTAATGGCGCATCAGAGGTGCGCCATTGACAAAGACGCCATTAGTATTTTTATTAATGGCGCACCACCTGGTGCGCCATTAGTATCAGAGTATAAATGGCGCACCACCTGGTGCGCCATTAGTATATGCAAGGGTGCGCCATTAGTATGCCTCCTAGGGGGCATGTATACCAAGGTGCTTTGGCATACTAATGGCGCACCACCCCCGGATGCGCCATTAGTAACCGCAACATACTAATGGCGCACTTCCCGGTGATGTGCCATTAGTATGCACTGTCATACTAATGGCGCCTTTCATGTGATGCGCCATTAGTATGAATATTAGGTTTTTTTTCTGTTTTTGCACAGGTTACAAAATGTATAATTTCACAAAATATAGACAGCACACATCAACAATAGATTCATCAAATACAATAGAAGATTAGTCCTTGAATACAATTCATCATATTAGTCTCCTAATACAATTCATCATATTAGTCTCCGAATTGAAAAGACCGAACAAAGATAGAACATTATATTACAAGTCTCGAGACCGCGAGTAGCGAAGTTTATCTTCGCATTACAAGTCGATATCGATCATCTAAACTACCATCACATAGAAGAGAGCTGCGGTCATCACGATGAGCATCATCACGATGAAACTCGCCTTCATCCGGTTCCTCCAACACTCCTCCCTCTCCCGCTAGATAGCGGGCGATCTAGATTCGCCTCGCCCTAGTGGTGTACCTTTGTAACTGTTACCGCTGAATCGGTGAACCTGTCTCCGACACTCCTCCCATCATCGAGACTCCGGAACCTTACCCTTGTACACGACATACGCCGGCATCGCTATGCACTAGCCAAACGTAAACGTTAGTACCAATTCACAGACAATACATAAGCAATATATAAGTATGCAACAGAACGATCGGAAGAGAAAAGCAAGACATTAATAGCATCGATTACATCTAAGTTGAACGACTCTCAAACCAAAGAGACATACTACAAGTTCATTAAAGTTTAATTACAACATGACCCAATCGATGTTTGAGAACTAGACAACTCGACTCAAGGGACCGGAGTGGATGAAGCCGCCGCTATCGTGGGAGTCATGAAAGAACGGAGTTGTCATCCTGCATTTGTAGCATTGTGTCGATGTCACCGTTGGACGGTTGATTTCGAGGTAGAACTGCCCCGAGGTACGGCGACATCTTGATGGATGATTTCCGCAAACTCCGATCGGATGCGAAGAATTTTGTCTGAGGTCCGCGTCCCGGATTGCCGACACGTTCGCGGCCCAATCTTGGAGTTTACTCGGTAGCGAAGTTGATGATGGTCCCGTCGATCGCCTCGCATGTGATGGATGGCGAGTAGGCACCCTTCGATCGCCAGCGGCTGCTTGACGCAGCGTAACGTCAGACATGGGAGAACACGTGCTTGCCGTGACTTACGAATAGGCCTGGTGAAGGTGCCTCCAGATTTGGCGAGCCGGGAGAACATCATCAAGAACCTTCTTGACATTTGTGTAGTCTACGCTCGATCGACGGTCCGGTCGAAATACGTGGCCATGGAATATTTAGGGCTTAGGAGGATGGCGTGCAACGGTGTCACCGCAGAAAACACGGAATGTTAAAAGAAAACGATCGAAATGTAAGAATTCATATGTTACGGGCGGTTGAGGGAGGACTTACTCGGGAAAGTAAGGCACGAGGAAGTTATCCTTATCTTGGTTTGCCGAATGACGCCTTCGAGGTAAGAACTCGCGACTTGCGGTCCCCGCGCTGCCCAAGATCTTGGCACGCATGTAGAAGGGGTCGACTATCACGATGTCCGGGGTCTTGTCGCTAATGATCCGCATCTCCATACTCAGCGAAAATAGCCGAACGAAGGTGTAGTGCAGCGGATGAAGGTTCAACATAGCGTGGATGTCATCAAAACGCAGGACGATCGTGACGCCCGATGGAGTTATCCACAAAGCCCTTGCCCTCCGCACCTTGGCCGCGAAACCGGTATGCCACATCCTTCTCCCCGAGACGCCGCTTCTCCAAAGAAAGAACACCATCATGCAGACTCCGATAGCACCGGTTGCAGCATTGAGCATATTTGTCGGTAGCATCGCCCTACCCGCCACATGCACCCTCCTCGAGATATCCTGCGGTGAAGGTGGCCCGTCCTGAGCACGGATCGTACTCGGTGCCGGCTGGCTCACACCCTTCTTAGTCTTTATTTTGCGTGCCTTCTTCTTCTCCTGTAATGGGACCGAGTTTTGCTCACAGACCGCCTTCTTGAGTGTGTTGGGGCTGATAATATTTCGCACCTCGCCTATCTCGAGGCTCGGTGAAGTCGGCAGCTGGAGGCGTCTCCTGAGAGCTGAACGCCAGACGGCGCCTGTTGCAACTTGGCTTCTCCGCGGTACGAGCTAGATCGCACACGCCTTTTGTTGGGTTTGGTTCTTGAGAAGGAGGCCCCATGAAGTCGCCATCGCACCCATGCTCGGCAAAGTCTCGATCGACGCTGCCAAATGTATCATAGTCGCCGTCGTCGCCATTCTCGATCCTGTGCCATATGCATGTTTGGATCCAGATGGCATAGGGATGTCCGCACCGTTCGGCGGTCTTGCCATGGGGCCGACTTGGCGCCGCACGACCGGGCGGTGTTGTCTTTGGGTGGTGTCCCCGCCCCAAACGAATCTGCTCTTCGCCAAAGCAGGGCCAGCTCAGGCAGGCCGAGGGTCATCACGTCATCATCGCCGGCCCCGACGGGTCGATTCGGAGGTAACAAGTCGTCGCAGCTCGGCAGCACCAACCAGTTGAACCCTAAACAAGTTGGGTGGCATCCGGTACCGTGGAACAAGGGTTGCCCGGTTGAACGATTTTGCCCTTGGCGACATCGACCAACTCGTTGTTCACGGCGGGAGGAGAGTGCACGGCGTCGGCGGCGCCTGCCAAAACATGTAGGGCGTCGAGGATGCCCACCAAAGGCAAGGAGATGAAGTCCTCGACGAGAGAGCTTAATTAGTTACCGTGATGATGGCGTCGAGCTCGGCTAATGTAGAGGCACCGCCAACGGCGGCGTGCAGATTGACGGAGGGGCCGCTTGCTGCAGAGGTGCCGGCGGCGACACCCGGTGCATTAAGCTCCGTGCGGCGTCGGAGACACCAATGCCGCCTCGCTGGAGGCACCAATGGCCCCGCCATCGCATTATGCGAGTTGCTGGCGTGAAGCTAGGAATCGGGCGGCCTCGTTGGCGCCCGCAATCCACGACTCAACCCCGAGATCAAGGTAGGCACAAGGGCGGTGATCGCCGCTCGAGTCGTTGTTCCACTTGCTCTTGGACAATCTCCGAATCCGCGCCACCTGTGCCTTGAGTTCTTGAACCTCTCGCGCTGGCTTTCCGAGCTGGTCTTTTCTCCTTCCGCACACCAGCGGTATAGTATGACCCCATTTTGTCGACAAGCCTTTGCCGCCACACGACCAGTGACGTCGGCTTCTCGAGCTTATCCTTGTTCTTCATTACATTCAACCCCTATTTAGAGTGGTGTCCCAAGGGTTGCTCTGAGTCGACCCCGCCATCTTTTTCGATCGCTGCGGAAGGAATGTGAACCATTTAGAAATTGGCTTCATTAATTAGAATGCAACCATATGGAGCTAATTACGCTGGGTGTATTCCTTACGAGAACAAGCTCAAGCTGCCTGGTCTTGGATCCGTGGTAAGCTCCTTTGTTTTCGGTCCTTCTTGTACCGGCCCCGACAAAGTTCCTGGTCCGCTTGTCACCGCCAGTATGTATCGAAGAGGGGCGGTAGGCCTTGCTCGGCACGGTCCGCCTCCTCCTTGTCCCATATAGGCTCCGCCACTCAGAACCGCCGGACCGAGTGTGTGTTCCCCTATGTTTAGCTCCGATTTGTTTCCCCACTCACTTGATTGGGAGCTTGCGGTGCTTGAGCAATTGATCTTGAAGTCGTTGTAGTCATCTTCGGTGATCGAAGGATTTTCTCCTTGATCTTCTCATAACTCTCACCTTTCTCGATCATTCTCTTCACATTGCTTTTCCAAGTAGACAGGGCCTTGCTCATCTTCGTGAGGGCAGCATTGTTCACTTTATTCCCTTTGAGGCTTGTGTTTTCAAATTCAGCGGGAACTTGTATCGCTCGTGCAGCCGTGAAGAGGAGGTTGCGCAAATTCCTCGGTCAGATGCCTCGTGTTCTCGGTGTTGATCGAGACGGTGCTCCGGACAATGCACCCGAGCTGAAGCGAGTACCCTTGACTATTCGTTCGGGCGCCGTTGGATTCCGTTGGAGTCCACTTCAAGAACTTCCTCCTTGAGGGTGCGGAGCACGATCGGGCGCCGTCCTTCCGTTGCCTCTTCGGTGGCTGCCATCTGTGCGTCGCCGCCATCATCGATGGTGGCATCCTCGGCGGCACCATCGGTGGTGGCATCGGTGTGGTCATCCTCGGCGGCACCATCCGTGGTCTCGGGATCGGTGGGGAAGGCGGCGGCCTCATACAAGTGAGGTTGTTCCTCCATCTCCGGGACAGCTCCTGAATGCCTTGCCGCCTCAACCCCGGCCTCATCGTTGTGGGCCATGTTTCTCTCTAAATAGAAACAAAGTTTGGTCAAAAGTTGGTTATTGTCAAGGAACAAGATCATGGTCTCATCATTTAGGGTTTGTCGACACCGAGGCATCCTAAAATCTAAGCTTTTATCATTGAGGGTTTTTCACGCCAAGGCACCCTAAAAGCCTAACTTTTCATCATTTCGGTTTTTATCGACACCGAGGCACCCTAAAAGCCATGCATTAGTCACAAGTACGCCGGGCACTTGATCCTACTTAATTAACTACTAAGATACCCGGCCCATGCATTAGTCACAAGTACCCCATATGTCCTATTTTTAGCAAAGTCATGCTAAAATTCACGGAAAATTTCAGCATGACCTTTGCTGAAAATAGGACATATGGAGTACCCAATTTGCGGAACGGAAGTTAATCGACATTCCGCAAACTCAAGGGCCTCTCGGGTACTGCAAAATCATTATCCCCGTAATGAAGTCGCCAATGGGTCATTTCGAAGATCACAATGAGACTACCCTTGACAATTGTATTGAACCCAATTCAAGACTTTTGTCATGGGATTCCACAAGCCCACATTGGTAACAATTGTACTTCAAACATGTTGTTACGGCCAACAACAACTCCGAACGGAGTTAGCAGAGAAGAAAAAGCACTATAGACATTCATCTAAAACTCTTAAACGGCACAAAGCAGAATCGTAAGCAAGATAGCAGGTGAAGCAACTACATCATAGCATGATTATCTTATTGCATTTGTCTGCTGCACGCTTTGCGCTTATTATCTCTTATTGTTTCAGTTCAGCTGTTGACCTTTTTGTACAAATGCTTCATGCGGATGTTGTAGCACAATTGTTGTTAATAATGTCAACTGTCTTTGTACATATAGAAGTTCTGGGCACAATTTGGTTTTGCCATTTCTAGGCACGTTTGCTAGATTCAGATGCTAACATGTTTCTACCCGGCAGTGTCGTACTTACAGCTTTGTTTTGTTATTTCTAGATGGGTTTGGTAGATTCAGATGTTTACAAATTTGTCTTTGGGCAGGTCTTGAACTTCAAATTTACTAGTATATCATATACTTACTAAAGTAATCACAACTTGTAAGTAACACCCGACTGCACCAGAAAGGTGAGCTATATTGAACAGGAGGTACGACATCGCACAACTCTTCAAGGCCATGCTATGTGTGTCTACACTAGTGAAAGCCATGGCCTAATCATCTCCTGCAGATCATTGTGTTCAGTCTTACGTAGTACCGATGTTATTTATGTGACTCAACGCAATTAAAATGGTAGTAGGTCACTCTACCCAAAGGAGATTAATACACTATCTATCTAAGACGGGAAATGAGGAATGAACTACGTGGGTTTTGCCCTACAATAATCTTGCAACACAAACAAATGAAAGGTATTTTATATAGCAACAAATTTTATGCTTTTCTTGATTGCCTATTGTTGGGCATAAGGTGCATATATAGCTACGATATAACCAGCACTAACAATGTTGATACAAAAAAATTCAGTTAACTTTTCAACACAAGTTAATCGCATTCAGATCTCTTGATGCTCAAAACCTGTCAATTTCATCGACTTTTGATCATCAAGTTGATATTCATCAAGTTGATGTCAAACTTGACACATAAAGTTGATAATCAGAATATTTATAGTTCCCCAAATCACAAAACTGGATCTAAACAAAGGCATCGATAATTTTGAAGGACAGACCAAAGGAATCAGTTGTCACTGTTAATTGATTGGAAAATGCATGCTTCCATGAGTGCACTGAAAATTCAGTGAACACACATGGAGTATGCAAAATTTTGCGGGCAATTTGATGGATGGCTCGCTCACCTATTTGGACCAGAGGGAACAACTTCTATCTATACATGGTCATGCAACAGATCAACTAAGATAGGGAACTGAAATCAGTGCAAGAGCAGCGTGGGTGAGTGCAAGAGTAACAAAGTCGGGACATGGTAATATACTCCCATCTCTAGATAAATACAAGAATAAAGTTAAGAATATGTTGAGCCATCAACAATCTATGTAAATGCATATTCCAAAGATGGTCATATAGCAGCACCACTTCATATAGCAGCAGAACTTAAATGATTCCTAGATGCACTAGTAATCATTTTGTTTAAAACTTAACAAGGTTCAAGAACAATTGAAACATCAGCTTTAAAAAACAGAGAGACAAGATGTAGGGTTTTTAGCTGCTGCCACAACACAAAGTCTATAGATGCACCACATTCAAGGTCATACAATTACAGAGATGTAGAGTTGTCGGATTAAATCATTCAAAATTTTCCTGAATATAAAAGGTTTTCCTGAATAGACTTTTAAGCTCAGCAAGAGCTCTAGGCAACACTATAACACTATAATGCATGTGCAAAAGTGTTGTTGGTAATGATCTTCTCTTCCGACATTAGCACCGGTAGATTATAAAAGCTCAAAAAAACAACACACCGTCCAAGGGTAAATCTATGCTTAGGCTATCTATATATACTCTCAAATTATTAAGTGAGGAGTACCGACTAAATTTAGTTAGCAAACAAGTTTTGTTACGACTAATTTAAGTTCAAGTACTGCCATTGATTCAGTTTAATATAGTCTGAATTCAGTCATCAAAATTCAGAATGTTTCATCAAAATTCAGACATTGTTACAAGAATTGGGGTATATACCTTGGAATCCTCCTAATGGAAACAGCACTAATCAAGCGTCTCTATTTCAGCACGAATCGTCAAGACTTTTGACCTAAATAATATTTAAATGGTTCTAAGTTAGTAAAGTACATAAAGAAAGATCATCGAGTAATTCTCCATGGCATAGTTTTTACCTACCAACAGGAGACCTATAACATTTCTAGGGTTTATACATCAAAGCCGAGACTCAATGCACATATTTTCTTCATCAAAGAAAATTTCTAGCTGTTGGCATGCTTATGAGAAGGAGGATTCGCCGTACAGGGAGAGGGGAAGGAATCGCCGTACCTTGAGGCGGTGGGGAAGGAGGATTCGACGAGAAGGTGGACTTGGAGGCGAGGAAGGGGCGGTATTTATGGCGGCCGGTGACGGGTCAAGGGGTCGGGCGGCGTCGGGCGGCGGGTCGGGCAGCGTCCGGGCGGCGGGGTCGGGCGGCATCCGGGCGGCGTCCGGGCGGCGGGTCGGGCGGGTCGAGGCGGCGGGCGCGGGCGTCCGGCGGGCCCCGGCGCGAGGAGGGGCGAGGGAGGGAGGGCGGCGAGGGCGAGGCGAGGCGAGGGCAGCGAAGGGGGGGGATCGGGCGAAGGGGGATCGGGCGAAGGGGCCACAATACTAATGGCGCACCTCACGCGGTGCGCCATTAGCATGTCCACACTAATGGCGCACCTCACCGTGGTGCGCCATTAGTATTTTTTTTATTTCCACTCAAGCCAATGGGTTATGTACTACTGTAACTATCCATGTCAAGCCCACTCTACTAGCTCGATTGGTCACCTCCGTTCTCACACTGTGAGGTCCCGGGTTCGACTCCTGTGCTCCACAAATTTTTTTTAGCATTTCAAAAGCTATTTGATACTTATTTATGTTTAAATATATTCAAACTTGTTTAAATAATAACAGTAATATTTTTTATAAGATAGTAGCATTTAAAAGCTGTTTGATACTTATTTTTTTATAAGACGGTCTTGGCTGGGTGCGGGGTCGTGGCGGCGCTTGAGTAGGGGAATCGAGGGTGCGGGGGGTCGGCGGTGGCGGCCGGTGGACTGGGGGGGTGCTCGGCGGCGAGGGGGACCGGATCTGGCGAGGTGGGACATCGATCGAGATGGAGGGGGATCGAGGTGGGCTACACAAATTTTTGTTTTAGCATTTAAAAAAGCTGTTTGATACTTATTTGTGTTTAAAAATGTTCAAACTTGTTTAAATAATAACAGTAATATTTTTTTATAAGACAGTAGCATTTACAAAGCTGTTTGATACTTATTTTTTTATAAGACGGTCTTGGTGGGGGTCGGGGGGTGGCGGTTGAGTAGGGGAATCGAGGGTGCGGGGGTCGGATCTCAAGAGGTGGGATAGCGATCGAGATGGAGGGGATCGAGATCGAGTGTCCATGAAATTTAAAAATATTCATGATAGTTCAAAAGTACCCATGAAATACAATCGAGAAATGAAGGCTACGATTTAAATACAATCGATCTTAGCTAGCTATCTGTTCACAATCTTCTTGCCCTTCTTTTTCGCAAATGGAGTTCTTCTGTGGAACGGACGTCCTTTAGGTAGGGTGGTCCAGCTTCTTCTTGTGGTGTATGCTGCTACTTCATCATCGTCGTCATGTTCGATCCTCGGGTCGCCGTACTTGTCGAAGTCTTGCTCATTGGCTACTCCATCCATTCCGATGATCTTCCTTTTGCCTCTCCTCACGACAACACGACCGGGCTTTGGCGGTCGGTAATGAAGAAGCATTGGTCCACTTGGGAAGCCAGTACCCATGGCTCATTTTTCATGGTGACGCTTTGCCCGCGATCTTGGATTTGGCTTCGGGTATAACCATGGTGGTGAAATACCGGTCTTCTTTTATGACGTTCTTGGCCCATCTGACACGGAACATCGGGACCTTCTCTCCAGCGTAGCTCAGCTCCCAGATCTCCTCGATCCTTCCGTAGTATCTGTCCTTGTCGTTACGGTGTAGGATTCCATCGTTACCCGGAGTTCGATAACCATCGCTCTTCATGTCCTTGGCCTCGGTGTAGAATGTGTAGTCGTTGATATCGTGACGCCTCATAGGTCATCGAGTTGTGCTCGGGGCCTGTGACAAGGCGAATATGAGTTGTTCTTCCGCGAAGAATCCTCATGTAAAGGGTACGACAGAAGCTTATGCTTGAACCAACGCGTGAAACATGAGTTGTGCTCTTTGAGTGTATCTCCGTCCGTCCTCTGTTGGCCTCGGTCATTGTACGTCTTTTTAATAAAGGTTTTGTGCTCTACCACCCAAGGATCGACCACGTCTATGTGTTGTAGCGCGACTAGGTTTGCTCTTTCAAAGTCGGCGACCCTCGAAAGTCGACATGCATTTCGCGGCGACCCTCACGGTGACCCCATCCAGCGAGCCTGCCGAGGTGCTGCTGACGGCAGACCAACGGGGTTCTCGATGCCTAGATAATTCGATGCGAGAGGAGATGCACTCTTGATCGAAAGCCCCGGCTATGCTTCCTTCGGGCGTGACATGTTGCGAACGTATCCTTTGATGACACCATTCATCCTTTCGAACGGCATCATGCTGTGCAGGAACGCCGGCCCGAGTTGGATGATATCCTCCACTATATGGACCAGCAGATGCACCATAACGTCAAGAATGCGGGCGGAAGTACATCTCAAGCTCGCATAGTATCACCACGATCTCTTCCTCGTAGCCTTCGAGTTGCCTCACGCCAATCGACTTCCGAGATGACGTCGAAGAAGTTGCATAGGCCAAATAGCGTTTCACGGACGTGCGCGTCCATGATCCCACGGATTGCAACCGGAAGTATCTGCGTCATCGACGCGTGATACGGTCGTGAGACTTCATCCCGCTGAACTTCGCTTCACTGGGTCTAGGTATCCGCTTATCTTCCCGCAGAACCGTAAGGAAGTTTTACTCCTAGGAGGCAGGTGAAAACTGCTCGATCTCCTCGACTTAGAGTGAAGCACGCGGAGGGTAGTCATTTCCGGTCTTCTTGGCCTTTTTGCCTTTGCGACGACTTTTCGTGTCCCGCTTCGCCTCATCATCATCATCATCATCATCATATATAGCGTGAAGCTCCTGCTCGATGCCCATTGATTTCAAGTCTGCCCTTGCTTTCGCCCATCTTTGGTCCTCTCGGCATGTTGAGCAGGGTACCAAGCAGACTCTCGCACACGTTCTTCGTGATATGCATGACATCAAGGCTGTGAGGCACACGGTGGATCTTCCAAGACGGCAAGTCCCGTAAAACAGACCTCGTTTTCCATACCTTCAGCAGCTCTCGCGCCTTCGCTTCTTTCCGGCTCTGGCGCCTTTTGCTTCTTTCGGCGGTGGGCAGTCTTTCCAATTTTCCAACAGCTTGTCTATTTCTCGCCGCTCCTCGTACACGGGCGTTTTGGGTTCGGTTTCACCATCGAACAGATCCTTGCGTTTCCTCCACGGGTCATCGTCGCGAAGCCACCTTCGATGTCCCATGAACACGGTTTTCAAGACCCGGATCTCTATCTAGCTGGCGATACGTGTCATCCATGCACCTTACGCATCCGAAAATCCGTGAACTACCTGCCCGCGACATATCCGTAAATCGAGATAGTCGTGCACCGTCGTGAGCAAGGCGGCTCTCATAGGGAAATATTCTTTCTCTGCGGCGTCCCACGATTGGCTGCCGTTTTCCACAGCGTGTCAAGCTCCTCTTTCAGCAGCCCCAGATCTGATTGATGTCGTTCCTGGTTGTTTCGCCCTTCAATTAGCATACTCATGTGAATGTACTTCCTCTTCATGCACAACCAGGGGGAAGGTTGTACATCCACACAAACACAGGCCAGGTGCTATGTGTGCTTCTATGGCTGCCAAACGGATTGACTCCATCGGTGCTCGCGCCCGGCACGATGTTCCTTGGATCGTTCCCAAATTCGAGTCTTGGTTCAACGCTTGCCACCGCTCGCATCCTTAGGGTGACTCAGCATCTTGTCTTTTTATCTATCTCCGGATCATTTGCGTCATCTTCCCGCTTCTTCTCCTCCCTATCCGCGTGCCAACGCAGGAGCTTTGCTACCTTAGGGTCCGCGAAATAGCGCCGCAGACGAGGAGTGATCGGAAAGTACCACACCACTTTTCGAGGAGCTTTCTTCCTCTTCTTGTATCGAGTGACGCCGCTTTACCGGACATATGGTAGACTCCGCGTGCTCGTCCCGATAAATGATGCAATTGTTCATGCACACATGGTATTTCACGTGCGGTAAATCCAGAGGACACACGATTTTCTTCGCCTCCTCCAAACTGGTCGGGCACTTGTTCCCCTTGGGAAGACGTTCGTGCGAATGACATGTTCTCGCCGAAGCATCGCCGGTCATTTTGTGTTTTACCTTCATCTCCGTGGCCATGAGCGTTACTTTCAAAGGGTATCCTCGGCCTGCATCCTTCATACAATGGAGTAACGCGCCTAACTCAAGTTGATCCATCTTGGCTTTCTCTCGGGCGGCAGCTCTTGCGTTATCCGTGCGCTTGAGAAGCAGCTCTTGAATATGAGGGTCCTGCACCCAGCCCATCGATGGTCCAGCGTCGTCGCTCCGCCGCATCATCATCTTCATGATCATGCCCGTCGCCTGCTCCGCATCTTCCTCATCATCATGTCCTGCATCTTCTACATGATGATCGTACAACATCACGATCGTGATCATCTCCGGGATTCTTCGTCTTCTCGCCCGCCGAGCCGCGGTGGTTGTCTTGCTGCCCTTCCTCATTTCTTGCCCGCCCGCATGGATGACTTCGTAGTCATCTTCATCACCTTGCCACCGATAGCCATCCATGAAACCACGCAACAGAGGTGGTCCCGCACCTGCCGGAATCCGGGTCCGCAATAAGGCTCTTCACTTGCATCTTCGACACGGACATCTTATCTCCGCCTCGTTCTTTGAAAGCATCTCGCCTTCGCGGACCTCAAAACCTATTCACGATGCCTTCGGTCATCGTGCGGACCATGGTCGTCAAGGTAGAGCAAAACAATATTTTAGAACCAAGAAAAATTTGGCATGACTTTCCTAAAAATAGGACCAAAAGGATGCTTAATGCCAAAATTCTCGCTTGAAACGAAAATGAATCAACATTCCGCAAAATATTGGCAACTATCGCATTTCAAATACCGTACACCTCCAAACACAAACACATATGCAAACACCACAAACATATGCAACACCACGAACATACATAGATCTAGCTAGGCAGTAAAAAGTGCATGTGCACATTGTTGTAAGGAGAACAACCTAAATATAGCTTCCCCTTACTTACCTATTAAAACAAGGTAATTTAACCACTTAATTTGAATGAATCTATGGTGGAAATGAGGTGAAAAGAGGAGGCACCGAGACAAGGAGGAGGTGGAGAGAATGAAGTGGGGAGAAAGTGAGTGTGTGGGTAGGAGAGGCTGTCCCAAATATCTTGTTGCTGCCCACTTACTAATGGCGCACCTCTTGCATGGTGCGCCATTAGTAGTTACCACTACTAATGGCGCACCTAAGCAGGATGCGCCATTAGTATGTTTGGACAGGCGCACTAGTTCAAAAAAAGTTTCTATACTAATGGCGCACCCACACCCCGTGCGCCATTAGTAGTTACAACTACTAATGGCGCACTGCAGCGGGTGCGCCATTAGTATGTTTGGACAAGCGCACTAGTTCAAAAAAAGTTTATATACTAATGGCGCACACACACAGTGCGCCATTAGTAGTTACAACTACTAATGGCGCACTTTGGCGGGATCGCCATTAGTATGTTTGGACAAAGCGCACTAGTTTAAAAAAATTTGGTACTAATGGCGCACCGAAGCATGGTGCGCCATTAGTAGTTTAGACTCTAATGGCGCATCGGATGGTGGTGCGCCATTAGTATATACTAATGGCGCACCATCTTTCCGGTGCGCCATTAGTGTCATTTCCATCTATAGCCCTTTTCCTAGTAGTGGTAGACCCTTCTTGAATACTGTTAATGCTAGGATTGATTGCAAAAAGGATGTTGTTACAATTGGCTTAGGGGATATATCTCATGAGTTTAATTTTGCTAAGTTTCGTAGACAACCCCGTGATAAAGAATCACCTAGTAAGGATGAGATTATTGGTCTTGCTTCTATTGTCGTGCCTCCTACTAATCCGTTATAACAATATTTGCTAGACCATGAAAATGATATGTTTATGAATGAAAGAAGGGAAATAGATGAAGTATTCCTTAAACAGGGTCCTATTCTGAAACACAACTTGCCTGTTGAAATCCTAGGGGATCCTCCTCCACCCAAGGGAGATCCCGTGTTTGAGCTCAAACCCTTACCTGATAATCTTACATATGCTTATCTTGATGAAAAGAAGATATATCTTGTATTATTAGTGCTAACCTTTCAGAGCAAGAAGAGGAAAGATTACTGAAAACTCTGAAGAAGCACCGTGCTGCTATTGGATATACTCTGGATGATCTTAAGGGCATAAGTCCCACTCTATGCCAACACAAAATTAAATTGGACGAAGGCTCCAAACCAATTAGAGATCCTCAACGACGGTTAAATCCTAAGATGAAAGAAGTGGTAAGAAAGGAGATACTAAAGCTCCTTGAGGTAGGTATAATTTATCCCGTTGCTGATAGTGAATGGGTAAGTTCTGTCCATTGTGTTCCTAAAAAGGGAGGTATTACTGTTGTTCCTAATGATAAAGATGAATTGATCCCGCAAATAATTATTACAGGTTATAGGATGGTAGTTAACTTCCGTAAATTAAATAAAGCTACTAAGAAAGATCATTACCCTTTACCCTTTATTTATTAAATTGTAGAAAGACTATCCAAACATACACATTTCTGCTTTCTAGATGGTTATTCTGGTTTCTCTCAAATACCTGTGTCAGCGGAGGATCAATCAAAAACTACTTTTACTTGCCCTTTCGGTACTTTCGCTTATAGACGTATGCCTTTTGGTTTATGTAATGCACCTACTCCCTTTCAAAGATGCATGATGGCTATATTCTCTGACTTTTATGAAAAGATTTGTGAGGTATTCGTGGATGATTTCTTCGTTTATGGATCCTCTTTTCATGATTGCTTGAGCAACCTTGATCGAGTTTTGCAGAGATGCAAAGACACTAGTCTCGTCTTGAATTGGGAAAAGTGCCACTTTATAATTAATGAAGGCATTGTCTTGGGGCATAAGATTTCCGAGAGAGGTATTGAAGTTGATAAAGCTAAAGTTGATGCTATTGAAAAGATGACATGTCCCAAGGACATAAAAGGTATAAGAAGTTTCCTTGGTCATGCCGGTTTTATAGGAGGTTCATTAAGGACTTTTCTAAAATCTCTAGGCCTCGACTAATTTATTGCAAAAGATATTCCTTTTGTCTTTGATGATGATTGTGTAGAAGCATTTGAAATACTTAAGAAAGCTTTGATCATCGCACCTATTGTTCAACCACCGATTGGAATTTACCCTTTGAAATTATGTGTGATGCTAGTGATTATGTCAGAGGTGTTGTTCTAGGGCAAAGAGTTGATAAGAAATTGAATGTTATCCAATATGCTAGTAAAACTCTTGATACTTGCCTGAGGAATTATGCTACTACTGAAAAAGAGTTCTTAGCGATGATTTGCATGTGATAAGTTTAGACCTTACATTGTTGATTCCAAAGTTACTATTCACACTGATCATGCTGCTATTAAATATCTTATGGAAAAGAAAGATGCTAAGCCTAGACTAATTAGATGGGTTCTCTTGCTCCAAGAATCTGAATTGCATATTATTGATAGAAAGGGAGCTGAGAAACCCGTTGCAGACAACCTGTCTAGGTTAGAGAATGTTCTTGATGACCCACTACCTATTGATGATAGCTTTCCTGATGAACAATTAGCGGTCATTAATGCTTCTCGTACTGCTCCTTGGTATGCTGATTATGCTAATTACATTGTTGCCAAATTTATACCACCTAGTTTCACATACCAGCAAAAGAAAAAGTTCTTTTATGATTTAAGACATTACTTCTGGGATGACCCACACCTTTATAAAGAAGGAGTTGATGGTGTTATTAGATGTAATCTACCCGAGCATGAACGGGAACAGATCCTACGCAAGTGTCACTCTGAACCATATGGAGGACACCACGCTGGAGATAGAACTGCACATAAGGTATTACAATCTTGTTTTTATTGGCCTACTCTCTTCAAAGATGCTCGTAAGTTTGTCTTGTCTTGTGATGAATGTCAAAGAATAGGTAATATTAGTAGACGTCAAGAAATGCCTATGATTTATTCTCTTGTTATTGAAACATTTGATGTTTGGGGCTTTGATTATATGGGACCTTTTCCTGCCTCTAATGGTTACACTCATATTTTGGTTACTGTTGATTATGTTACTAAGTGGGTAGAAGCTATTCCAACTAGTACTGCTGATCATAACACCTCTATCAAGATGCTTAAAGAAGTTATTTTTCCGAGGTTTGGAGTCCCTAGATATCTTATGACTGATGGTGGTTCACATTTTATTCATGGTGCTTTCCGTAAGATGCTTGCTAAGTATGATGTTAATCATAGAATTGCATCTCCTTATCACCCGCAGTCTAGTGGTCAAGTAGAGTTGAGCAATAGAGAGCTCAAGTTAATTTTGCAAAAGACTGTGAATAGATCTAGAAAGAATTGGTCCAAGAAACTTGATGATGCATTATGGGCCTATAGAACTGCATATAAAAATCTTATGGGTATGTCTCCGTATAAGATGGTTTATGGAAAAGCATGTCACTTACCTCTTGAACTTGAACATAAAGCATACTGGGCTATTAAAGAGCTCAATTATGACTTCAAACTTGCCGGTGAGAAGAGGTTTTTTGACATTAGCTCACTTGATGAATGGAGAACTCAAGCCTATGAGAATGCCAAGCTGTTCAAAGAAAAAGTTAAAAGATGGCATGACAAAAGGATACAAAAGCGTGAGTTTAACGTAGGTGATTATGTTTTGCTATTCAACTCCCGTTTAAGATTTTTTGCAGGAAAACGTCTCTCTAAGTGGGAAGGTCCTTACGTTATCAAGGAGGTCTATCGTTCCGGTGCCATAAAAATCAACAACTTCGAAGGCACAAGTCCGAGGGTGGTGAACGGTCAAAGAATCAAACATTATATCTCAGGTAATCCTATCAATGTTGAAACTAATATTATTGAAACCGTAACCCCGGAGGAGTACATAAGGGACACTTTCCAGAACGTTTCAGACTCCGAAAAGGAATAGGTATGTGGTACGGTAAGTAAACCGACTCCAAAACAGTTCTAATGGCAATTTTTCTCCGTTTTGGAATATTTAAGAATATTGGGAAGCAAGAAGTAATCCGGGAAGGACACGAGGCCTCCACGAGGGTGGAGGGCGCGCCCCCCCTGTCTCGTGGCCACCTCGTGTGCCTCCCGGACTCCGTTTTCTTGCATGTTACGTATTTTGGTCGGTACAGATTCATTATATAATCTCCCGAAGGTTTTGACCACCGTATCACGCAAATATCCTCTATTTTTGTTTCGAGTTGTTTTTCTAACAGATCTAGAGCATCATGACGTCTCCAAGCGCTCCCAATGACAAGTTTTTTGAGAGGGTGATCAACCCCTACCTTGCGGAGGTGCTGCAACACCCTCAAACCATTGAGATGCGTGAGGGGGTGCTGCACATCCGCGATGTGGAGGGACCAAGGTGTACCGGAAGCATGGAGAAAAAGCTCGAAGCCATGGAGCAACAAGTTTTCAAGTGCCAAGGGATGGTGGAGCATGGACTCAACGACAACCAGATGATGATCACGGAGTTCACCAACAACCACAAGATGGATGCCAAGATCATTGGGGAGACCATCTTTAAGCTTCAAGAGAAAATCAAGCACCTCCAAGCCCAGATCTATGACCTGCAAAACCAAAACTGTGAGTATGAATATAGATTCATGAGGATGAGTTTGGCTTCAGATTTGAGGATCCCGGAGACTCGATCATCCTTCTATGATGGTGAGCCTATGCCTTGGAAGATGGACGACAAGCCTACATCATCAACAACTCCTACTTCACCACCTCCGCGGACATAATTACATGGGTATGGGCACTCCCCTTGGCAACTGCCAAGCTTGGGGGAGGTGCCCCGGTATCGTATCACCATCACACTCCTATCTTTACTGTTTTACTTAGTTCGATCCTTTTAGTAATATCTTGATCTAGTAGACTGAAGTTTTGGAATGAATTAGTTTTGAGTTTTGCTTTGTGATCCCTTCTATGTAATCGAGTCTGTGAGCTATCTATAATAAACATTAGTGTTGAGTCAAGGGCTTTGCTATCTTGCTATGATCTTGAGAAAGCAGAAGAATCAAAAGAAATAAAAGAGTTCATATTGATCTTATGGATAGTAATGACTTCACATATAAAAAGTATGAGGCGTAAAAGTTGTTGGGAGTTGACAAACGTAGTTTTGGTCATCGTTGCAATTAATAGGAAGTAATAAAGAAAGAGAGGTTTTCACATATAAATATACTATCTTGGACATCTTTTATGATTGTGAGCACTCATTAAGAATGACATGCTAAAGAGCTGATGTTAGACAAGGAAGACAATGTAATGGTTTATGTTCTTTCACATCTCAGTTAAAGCATATTGTCATTGATCTTCCCAACATGTTGAGCTTGCCTACCCCCTCATGCTAGCCAAAAATTCTTTGCACCAAGTAGAGATACTACTTGTGCTTCCAAATATCCTTAAACCCAGTTTTGTCATGAGAGTCCACCATACCTACCTATGGATTGAGTAAGATCCTTCAAGTAAGTTGTCATGTTGCAAGCAATAAAAATTGCTCTCTAAATATGTAAGACTTATTAGTGCGGAGAAAATAAGCTTTATACGATCGTGTGATATGGAAGTAGTAAAAGCGACAGACTGCATAATAAAGGTTCATATCACAAGTGGCTATATAAAGTGACGTTCTTTTGCATCAAGATTTTGTGCATCCAACCCTAAAAGAACATGACAACCTCTGCTTCCCTCTGCGAAGGGTCTATCTTTTACTTTATGTTTTTACTTTATGCTTGAGTCAAGGTGATCTTCACCTTTCCCTTTTTCATTTTATCCTTTGGCAAGCACCTCGTGTTGGAAAGATCTTGATATATCCAATTGGATGTAAGTTAGCATGAGCTATTATTGTTGACATCACCTAAAGGTGAATACGTTGGGAGGCAACACAATAAGCCCCTATCTTTCTCAGTGTCCGATTAAAACTTCATAACCACAAGTATTGCGTGAGTATTAGCAATTGTAGAAGACTATATGATAGTTGAGTATGTGGACTTGCTGATAGGCTCTATTCTTGACTCTTTCTGATGTTATGATAAATTGCAATTGCTTCAATGACTGAGATTATAGTTTGTTAGTTCTCAATGAAGTTTTTTGAACCATACTTGACATTGTGAATTGATTGTTGCTTGAGCATAAGAAACCATATGACAAAATATATATATGCTGCTGTTATAAAAATGATCATGATGCCCTCATGTCTGTATTTTTTTTATCGACACCTCTATCTCTAAACATGTGGACATATTTTTCGATTTCGGCTTCTGCTTGAGGATAAGCGAGGTCTAAGCTCGGGGGAGTTGATACGTCCATTTTGCATCATGCTTTTATATCAATATTTATTGCATTATGGGCTGTTATTACACATTATGTCTCAATACTTATGGCTATCCTCTCTTATTTTACAAGGTTTACCATGAAGAGGGGGAATGCCGGCATCTGGAATTCTGGCTGGAGAAGGAGCAAATATTGGAAACCTATTCTGCACAGCTCCAAAAATCCTGAAACTCCACGGAAGTCATTTTTGGAATTAATAAGAATTATTGAGCGAAGAAAACACCAGAGGGGGCCGACACCCTGGCCTGGAGGTGAACCTGAAAAAATGTGTTTTCGGCGTCCCCTCTGGGAAACTGCTCGGCTTCATTGTTTCCAATAGAGGAATTGAAGCAAATCCGGCAAAAATCCGAGCTCTGTCGCAGTTGGCTATACCAACAGACCTCAAGCATATCCAAAAACTAGCTGGATGCGTTGCTGCCTTAAGCCGCTTTATCTCCCGGTTAGGAGAAAAGGCATTGCCTCTTTACCGCTTTCTTCGACGCACCGAACACTTCGTGTGGACGGATGTGGCCGTGACCGGACTGGACGAAATAAAGACTTTACTGGCCAGTAATCCAGTCCTAACAGCGCCAAATATTGGCGAACCTATGCTATTGTACATAGCTGCAACACATCAAGTTGTAAGCGCAGTGCTCGTCGTCAAATGAGGGGCTGACGGATACAAACTCCCGCTCCAGAAGCCGGTATATTACGTATCCACAGTCCTCACCCCATGCAAATCCCGATACCCACACTATCAAAAGATAGCATACGCGGTCTTCATGGCATCCCGGGAGCTACGACACTACTTTCAAGAGTGTTTGATTACGGTGGCCTCCGAGGTACCACTCAACGACATAATAAATAACCGCGACGCTACGGGCCGGATTGCTAAATGGGCAATCGAGCTCCTTCCGTTCGACATAACATACAAGCCACAGCGGGCCATCAAGTCGCAAGTACTGGCTGACTTTGTCGCCGAATGGACAGAAGTCGAACTCCCTAAAGAGTACGACGCGTACTCTAACTGGATCATGCACTTCGACGGCTCTAAAATGCTGGCCGGATTGGGAGCAGGTGTAGTCCTGACGTCTCCCACCGGAGACACGGTCCAATACGTAGTCCAAATATTATACACAGACTCCAACAATGCAGCCGAATACGAGGCTCTGTTGCATGGTCTTCGGATGGCAGTCTTTATGGGCATTCAACGCCTGGAGGTGCGTGGGGATTCAAACCTCGCAATATCACAAATAAACGGAGACTTTGATGCCAAGGATCCGAAAATGGCGGCCTACTGTAATGTCGTCCTCAAAATGTCAGCTTGGTTCGAGGGGCTCGAATTCCACCATGTGGCTCGAGAAAACAATCAAGCAGCGGATATCCTCGCCCGCATCGGCGCTAAACGCGACCCTGTCCCACCTAACATATTCCTGGGAAGCCTGTTCAAGCCATCCGTGGTATGGGAATGGGAGTCCGGCAACACTAGCACGGATCCGAATACACCCCCAGATTCCGAACCATCAGACATAATCGGAGGCTCCACCACCGAAATAACACCTTCGGCCCACGAAATCATGGCTGTAATCACCTCGTGGACTGAGCCTTTCTTGGCCTACCTAAATAGGCAGGAGCTCCCCGAGGACCAAAATGAAGCACATTGCATCGTGCGGTGTTCTAAAGCTTACAAAGTCCATGAAGGGGAACTCTATAAGAAAAGTGCGACCGGAGTGCTCCAAAGGTGCATCGCCGAAGAGGAAGGGCGGCAGCTCTTGGCTAAAATCCATGCCGGACTCGGCAGACACCACGCTGCGGCTCGGGCACTTGTCAGCAAGGCCTTCTGCACAGGCTTTTATTGGCCTACAGCCCTAGCAGACGCACATGACCATGTCCAACACTACGTCGGTTGCGAGCTCTTTGCCAATCAGAGCCACATGCCCCCTACTGAAGGAAATATGCCCTAGAGGCAAAAATAAAGTTATTATCTATTTCCTTATATCATGATAAATGTTTATTATTCATGCTAGAATTGTATTAACGGGAAACATAATACATGTGTGAATACATAAACAAACAGTATGTCACTAGTATGCCTCTACTTGACTAGCTCGTTAATCGAAGATGGTTATGTTTCCTAACCATAGACATGAGTTGTCATTTGATTAACGGGATCACATCATTAGGAGAATGATGTGATTGACTTGACCCATTCCGTTAGCTTAGCACTTGATCGTTTAGTATGTTGCTTTTGCTTTCTTCATGACTTATACAAAGTTCCTGCTACTATGAGATTATGCAACTCCGTTTACGGAGGAACACTTTGTGTGCTACCAAACGTCACAACGAATCGGGTGATTATAAAGGTACTCTCAGGTGTCTCCAAAAGTATATGTTGAGTTGGCATAATTCGAGATTAGGTTTTGTCACTCCGATTGTCGAGAGGTATCTCTGGGCCTTCTCGGTAATACTCATCACCTAAGCCTTGCAAGCATTGTAACTAATGAGTTAGTTATGAAATGATGTATTACGAGCGAGTAAAGAGACTTGCCGGTAACGAGATTGAACTAGGTATTGGATACCGACGATCGAATCTCGGGCAAGTAACATACCGATGACAAAGGGAACAACGATGTTGTTATGCGGTTTGACCGATAAGGATCTTCAGTAGAATATGTAGGAACCAATATGAACATCCAGGTTCCGCTATTGGTTATTGACCGAGAATAGTTCTAGGTCATGTCTACATAGTTCTCGAACCCGTAGGGTCCGCACGCTAACGTTACGATGACGCTTTATTATGAGTTTATAAGTTTTGATGTACGAAGTTTGTTCGAGTCCCGGATGTGATCACGGACATGACGAGGAGTCTCGAAATGGTCGAGACATAAAGATCGATATATTGGAAGCCTATGTTTGGACTTGGAAGGTTCCGGATGAAATCGGATTTTACTGGAACACCGGGGTTACGGAACCCTCCCGGGGTCAATGGGCCTTGATGGGCCATAAGGAGAAGAGGAGGGCCGGCCAGGCAGGCCGCCGCCTCCCCTGGTCCGAATAGGACAGGAGAGGGGGCGCCCCTTCCTCTTCCCCTCCCCAAGTCCTAATCCAACTAGGAAGGGGGGAGTCCTACTCCGGTGGGAGTAGGACTCCTCCGCCGCCTCCTCCTAGGGCCGGCCGCACCCCCTTGCTCCTTTATATACGGGGCAGGGGGCACCCCATAACACACAAGTTGATCTACGGATCGTTCCTTACCCGTGTCGGTGCCCCCTCCACCATATTCCACTTCGGTCAAATCGCCGAGCTTAGGCGAAGCCCTGCGCCGGTAGAGTCATATCGTCATGAGCTTAGGCGAAGCCCTGCGTCGGTGGAGCATCATCATCGCCACCACGCCGTCGTCGACGGAACTCATCCCCGACGCTTTCTGGATCGGAGCCCGGGATCGTCATCGAGCTGAACGTGTGCTGAACTCGGAGGTGCCGTATGCTCGGTACTTGGATCGGTCGGATTGTGAAGACGTCGACTACATCAACAGCGTTGTTATAACGCTTCGCTTCGGTCTCACGAGGGTGCGTGGACATACACTCTCCCTCTCGTTGCTATGCCATCACCATGATCTTGCGTGTGCGTAGGAATTTTTTGAAATTACTCGCTCCCCAACAAAGGGCATCCGAGTCTGGTTTTATGCGTTGATGTCATATGCACGAGTAGAACACAAGTGAGTTGTGGGCGATATAAGTCATCTGCTTACCAGCATGTCATACTTTGGTTCGGCGGTATTGTGAGATGAAGCGGCCGGACCGAATTACGCGACGCTTACGCGAGACTGGTTTCACCACTTGAGCACTCGTTGCTTAAAGGTGACCGGCGGGTGTCTGTTTCTCTCACTTTAGTTGAACCGAGTGTGGCTACGCCCGGTCCTTGCGAAGGTTAAAACAGCACCAACTTGACAAACTATCGCTGTGGTTTTGATGCGTAGGTAAGAACGGTTCTTGCTCAGCCCGTAGCAGCCACGTAAAACTTGCAACAACAAAGTAGAGGACGCCTAACTTGTTTTTGCAGGGCATGTTGTGATGTGATATGGTCAAGACGTGATGCTATATTTTATTGTATGAGATGATCATGTTTTGTAACCGAAGTTATCGACAATCGGCAGGAGCCATATGGTTGTCGCTTATTGTATGAAATGCAAAGCCATGTAATTGCTTTACTTTATCACTAAGCAATAGCGATAGTCGTAGAAGCAATAGTTGGCGAGACGACAACGATGCTACGATGGAGATCAAGGTGTCGCGCCGGTGACAATGGTGGTCATAACGGTGCTTGGAGATGGAGATCACAAGCACAAGATGATGATGGCCATATCATATCACTTATATTGATTGCATGTGATGTTTATCCTTTATGCATCTTATCTTGCTTTGATTGACGGTAGCATTATAAGATGATCTCTCACTAAAATTATCAAGAAGTGTTCTCCACGAGTATGCACCGTTGCTAAAAGTTCAGTAGTGCCCGGACACCACGTGATGATCGGGTGTGATAAGCTCTCGTCCATCTACAACGGGTGCAAGCCAGTTTTGCACACGCAGAATACTCGAGTTAAACTTGACGAGCCTAGCATATGCGGATATGGCCTCGAAACACGGAGACCGAAAGGTCGAGCGTGAATCATATAGTAGATATGATCAACATAGTGATGTTCACCATTGAAAACTACTCCATCTCACGTGATGATCGGTTATGGTTTAGTTGATTTGGATCACGTAATCACTTAGATGACAAGAGAGATGTCTGCCTAAGTGGGAGTTTTTAATATGATTAATTGAACTTAAATTTATCGTGAACTTAGTACCGATAGTATTTTGCTTGTCTATGTTTCTTTGTAGATAGATGGCTCGTCTGTTGTTCCGTTGAATTTTAATGCGTTCCTTGAGAAAGCAAAGTTGAAAGATGATGGTAGCAATTACGGACTGGGTCCGTAACTTGAGGATTATCCTCATTGTTGCACGAAGAATTACGCCCCGGAAGCACCGCTGGGTGCCAACCTGCCAGAGAGCAACGCCGAAGTTGTGAGCGTCTGGCGAGCAAAGCTGATGACTACTCCATAGTTCGATGTGCCATGCTTTACGGCTTAGAACCGGGTCTTCAACGACGTTTTGAACGTCATGGGGCATATGAGATGTTCCAGAGTTGAAGTTAATATTTCAAGCAAATGCCCGAATTGAGAGATATGAAGTCTCCAATAAGTTCTATAGCTGCAAGATGGAGGAGAATAGTTACGTCGGTGAGCACATACTCAAAATGTCCGGGTATAATAATCATTTGATTCAACCGGGAGTTAATCTTCCGGATGATAGTGTCATTGATGAAATTCTCCAATCACGCCACCAAGCTACAAGAGCTTCGTGATGAACTATAATATGCAAGGGATGACTAAGACAATTCTGAGCTCTTCGCAATGCTAAAAGCATGGAGGTAGAAATCAAGAAAGAGCATCAAGTGTTGATGGTCAACAAGACCACTAGTTTCAAGAAAAAGGGCAAAGGGAAGAAGAAGGGAAACTTCAAAAAGAACAGCAAGAAAGTTGCTGCTCAAGAGAAGAATCCCAAGTCTAGACCTAAGCCTGAAAATGAGTGTTTTACCGCAAGCGCATCGGACATTTGAAGCGGAACTGCCCCAAGTATTTGGCGGATAAGAAGGATGGCAAGGTGAACAAAGGTATATGTGATATACATGTTATTGATGTGTACCTTACTAGAGCTCGTAGTAGCACTGGTATTTGATACTGGTTCATTGCTAATATTTGCAACTCGAAACAGGGACTACGGAATAGGCGAGCACCGGCAAAGGACGAGGTGACGATGCGCGGGAAACGGTTCCAAAGTCAATGTGATCGCGGTCGACACGCTACCTCTACATCTACCTTCGGATTAGTTTTAGACCTAAATAATTGTTATTTGGTGCCGTTGAGCATGAACATTATATCTGGATCTTGTTTAATGCGAGACGGTTATTCATTTAAATCAGAGAATAATGGTTGTTCTATTTATATGAGTAATATCTTTTATGGTCATGCACCCTTGAAGAATGGTCTATTCTTGTTGAATCTCGACAGAGTGATACACATATTCATAATGTCGAAGCCAAAAGATGCAGAGTTGATAATGATAGTGCAACTTATTTGTGGCACTTGCCGTTTAGGTCATATCGGTGTAAACGCATGAAGAAACTCCATACGATGGACTTTTGGAATCACTTGATTATGAATCACTTGGTACTTGCGAACCGTGCCTCATGGGCAAGATGACTAAAACACCGTTCTCGGTTGTATGGAGAGAGCAACAGATTTGTTGGAAATCATACATACAGATGTATGTGGTCCGATGAATGTTGAAGCTCGTGGCGGATATCGTTATTTTCTCACCTTCACGGATGATTTAAGCGATACGGGTATATCTACTTAATGAAGCATAAATCTGAAACATTTGAAAAGTTCAAAGAATTTCAGAGTGAAGTTGAAAATCATCGTAACAAGAAAATAAAGTTTCTACGATCTGATCGTGGAGGAGAATATTTGAGTTCTGAGTTTGGTCTACATTTGAAGCAATGCGGAATAGTTTCGCAACTCACGCCACCGGAACACCACAGCGTAATGGTGTGTCGAACGTCAGAATCGTACTTTACTAGATATGGTGCGATCTATGATGTCTATTTCCGATTTACCGCTATCGTTTTGGGGTTATGCTTTAGAGGCGGCCATTCACGTTAAATAGGACACCGTCAAAATCCGTTGAGACGACACCTTATGAACTATGGTTTGGCAAGAAACCAAAGTTGTCGTTTCGAAAGTTTGGGGTTGCGATGCTTATGTGAAAAACTTCAACCTGATAAGCTTGAACCCAAATCGAGAAATGTGTCTTCATAGGATACCCAAAGGAGACAATTGGGTATACCTTCTATCACAGATCCGAAGGCAAGACATTCGTTGCTAAGAATGGATCCTTTCTAGAGAAGGAGTTTCTCTTGAAAGAAGTGAGTGGGAGGAAAGTAGAACTTGATGAGGTAACAGTACCAGCTCCCTTATTGGAAAGTAGTTCATCACGTAAATCGGTTTCTGTGACACCTACACCAGTTAGCGAGGAAGATAATGATAATGATCATGAAACTTCAGATCAAGTTGTTACTGAACTCCGTAGATCAACCAGAATAAAATCCGCATCAGAGTGGTACGGTAATCCTATTCTAGAAGTCATGCTACTAGATCATGGTGAACCTACGAACTATGAAGAAGCGATGGTGAGCCCAGATTCATAAAATGGCTTGAAGCCATGAAATCTGAGATGGGATCCATGTATGAGAACAAAGTATGGACTTTGGTTGACTTGCCCGATGATCGGCAAGCAATAGAGAATAAATGGATTTTTAAGAAGAAGACCGACGCCGACGGTAATGTTATCACATTTACAAAGCTCGACTTGTTGCAAAAGGTTTTCGACAAGTTCAAGGAGTTGACTACGATGAGACCTTCTCACCCGTGGCGATGCTTAAGTCTGTCCGAATCATGTTAGCAATCGCCGCATTTTATGATTATGAAATATGGCGATGGATGTCAAAACTGCATTTCTGAATGGATTTCGGAAGAAGAGTTGTATATGATGCAACCGAAGGTTTTGTCGATCCTAAAGGAGCTAACAAAGTGTGCAAGCTCCAACGATCAATCTATGGTGCAGTGCAAGCCTCTCGGAGTTGGAATAAGCGCTTTGATAGTGTGATCAAAGCATATGGTTATATCTGAGACTTTTGGAGAAGCCTGTATTTACAAGAAAGTGAGTGGGAGCTCTGTAGCATTTCTAATATTATATGTGGACGACATATTGTTAATTGGAAATGATATAGAATTTCTGGATAGCATAAAAGTATACTTGAATAAAAGTTTTTTAATGAAGGACCTCGGTGAAGCTGCTTACATATTGGGCATCAAGATCTATAGAGATAGATCAAGACGCTTAATTGGACTTTCACAAAGCACATACCTTGATAAAGTTTTGAAAAAGTTCAAAATGGATCAGGCAAAGAAAGGATTTTTACCTGTATTACAAGGTGTGAAATTGAGTCAGACTCAATGTCCGACCACAGCAGAAGATAGAGAGAAAATGAAAAATGTCCCCTATGCTTCAGCCATAGGCTCTATCATGTATGCAATGCTGTGTACCAGACCTGACGTATGCTTAGCAATAAGCTTGGCAGGAAGGTACCAAAGTAATCCAGAGTGGATCCTTTGGACAGCGGTCAAGAACATCCCGAAATACCGAAAAGGACTAAGGATATGTTTCTCGTGTATGGAGGTGACAAAGAGCTAGTCGTAAAGGGTTACGTCGATGCAAGCTTTGACACGATCCGGACGATTCTAAATCGCAAACCGGATACGTATTTTTATTAAGCGGTGGAGCTGTAAGTTGGTGCAGTTCTAAACAAAGCGTCGTGGCGGGATCTACATGTGAAGCGGAGTACATAGCTGCTTGAAGCAGCAAATGAAGGAGTCTCGATGAAGGAGTTCATTTCCGATCTAGGTGTTATACCTAGTGCATCGGGACCAATGAAGATCTTCTGTGACAATCTTGGTGCAATTGCCTTGGCAAAGGAATCCAGATTTCACAAGAGGACCAAGCACATCAAGAGACGCTTCAATTCCGTTCGGGACCAAGTCCAAGTGGGAGACATAGAGATTTGCAAGATACATACGGATCTAAATGTTGCGAGACCGTTGACTAAGCCTCTCTCACGAGCAAAACATGATCAGCACCAAGACTCCATGGGTGTGAGAATCATTCTTGTGTAATCTAGATTATTGACTCTAGTGCAAGTGGGAGATGAAGGAAATATGCCCTAGAGGCAATAATAAAGTTATTATCTATTTCCTTATATCATGATAAATGTTTATTATTCATGCTAGAATTGTATTAACAGGAAACATAATACATGTGTGAATACATAAACAAACAGTATGTCACTAGTATGCCTCTACTTGACTAGCTCGTTAATCGAAGATGGTTATGTTTCCTAACCATAGACATGAGTTGTCATTTGATTAACGGGATCACATCATTAGGAGAATGATGTGATTGACTTGACCCATTCCGTTAGCTTAGCACTTGATCGTTTAGTATGTTGCTTTTGCTTTCTTCATGACTTATACAAAGTTCCTGCTACTATGAGATTATGCAACTCCCGTTTACCGGAGGAACACTTTGTGTGCTACCAAACGTCACAACGTAACTGGGTGATTATAAAGGTACTCTACAGGTGTCTCCAAAAGTATATGTTGAGTTGGCATAATTCGAGATTAGGTTTTGTCACTCCGATTGTCGGAGAGGTATCTCTGGCCTTCTTGGTAATACTCATCACCTAAGCCTTGCAAGCATTGTAACTAATGAGTTAGTTATGAAATGATGTATTACTGAGCGAGTAAAGAGACTTGTCGATAACGAGATTGAACTAGGTATTGGATACCAACGATCGAATCTCGGGCAAGTAACATACCGATGACAAAGGGAACAACGATGTTGTTATGCGGTTTGACCGATAAGGATCTTCAGTAGAATATGTAGGAACCAATATGAACATCCAGGTTCCGCTATTGGTTATTGACCGAGAATAGTTCTAGGTCATGTCTACATAGTTCTCGAACCCGTAGGGTCCGCACGCTTAACGTTACGATGACAGTTTATTATGAGTTTATAAGTTTTGATGTACGAAGTTTGTTGAGTCCGGATGTGATCACGGACATGACGAGGAGTCTCGAAATGGTCGAGACATAAAGATCGATATATTGGAAGCCTATGTTTGGACTTGGAAGGTTTGGATGAAATCGATTTTACTGGAACACCGGGTTACTGAACCCTCCGGGGTCAATGGGCCTTGATGGGCCATAAGGGAGAAGAGGAGGGCCGGCCAGGGGCAGGCCGCGCCCTCCCCTGGTCCGAATAGGACAAGGAGAGGCGGCGCCCCTTCCTCTTGCCCTCCCCAAGTCCTAATCCAACTAGGAAGGGGGAGTCCTACTCGGTGGGAGTAGGACTCCTCGGCCGCCCTCCTCCTAGGGCCGGCCGCACCCCCTTGATCCTTTATATCTGAGGCAGGGGCACCCCATAACACACAAGTTGATCTACGGATCGTTCCTTAGCCGTGTCGGTGCCCCCTCCACCATATTCCACTTCGTCATATCGTCATGGAGCTTAAGGCGAAGCCCTGCGCCGTAGAGAGTCATATCGTCGCGGAGCTTAGGCGAAGCCCAGCGCCGATAGAGTCATATCGTCATGAGCTTAAGCGAAGCCCTGCGTCGGTGGAGCATCATCATCGTCCACGCCGTCGTCTTGTGGAACTCATCCCCGACGCTTTCTTTGGATCGGAGCCCGGGATCGTCATCGAGCTGAGCGTGTGCTGAACTTCGGAGGTGCCGTGCGTTTGGTACTTGGATCGGTCGGATCGTGAAGACGTCGACTACATCAACAGCGTTGTTATAGCGCTTCGCTTACGGTCTCACGAGTGCGTGGACATACACTCTCCCCTCTCGTTGCTATGCCATCACCATGATCTTGCGTGTGCGTAGGAAATTTTTTGAAATTACTACGTTCCCCAACACCTACCGCTCTCCAAACAATCCCCATCACTTGACCTTCGCTGTCTGGGGGCTGGATATGGTTGGACCCCTCAAGGGGGGGCACAAGAAAAAATACTTATTGGTCATGGTAGACAAGTTCACCAAATGGATAGAAGCCAAATCAGTCAAAACGGCGGAATCCGGACCAATGATAGACTTCATATCTGGGGTTGTACACCGATACGGCGTCCCCCACAGCATCATCACTGACAATGGCTCAAACTTCATAGCCGATGAAGTAAAAAACTTGGTGTGGCAACATGGGCATTAAGCTCGATTATGCCTCCATCTACCATCCCCAAACAAACGGCCAGGTAGAACGTGCAAACGGTCTCATCATGAGCGGCATCAAACCCAGACTAGTGCGATCCTTGACAGAATCGGACACGCACTGGGTCGAGGAGCTCGACTCCGTACTCTGGGGGCTGCGGACCAAGCCGAATCGCACCACCGGATACACACCATTTTTTATGGTGTACGACGCAGAAGTAGTACTAGCCTGCGACATAATACATGATTCGCCTCGCGTGCGCATGTATGAAGAGAAGGAAGCCGAGTTAGATCGGCAGGACAAATTAGATGCCCTGGAGGAGGAGCGCGACGTCGCAAAAGCTCATTCCGCATTCTATCAGCAGAAGGCTCGACGGTACCAAAGCAAAGAAGTGCGGGCCAAAACATATAATATTGGCGAACTCGTTCTACGCCTACCGGAGAAGAAGAAGGACAAGCTCAAACCTAAGTGGGAGGGTGCCTTCGTCATTGATAAAGTTCTCACCGGAGGAGCGTACCGCTTACGTAATGCATCCGATAACAGACTCGAGCCGAACCCATGGCACGCGGCCAGACTCCGGAGATTCTACACCTAGCGCCAAACTCAGTGTTCGTCTCCTTACCCCCTCCTTTTTCATTATGTCCCCTCCTTTTTCCTTTCTCGACCTTTTTGTTGGAGAACGTTGCAGAAAATTAATATTTTTCCTACGATTTCACCAAGATCCATCTATGAGTTCATCTAAGCAACGAGTGAAAGGAGAGATGCATCTACATACCACTTTGTAGATCGCAAGCGGAAGCGTTCAAAAGAACGGGGTTGAAGTAGTCGTTCTCGTCGTGATCCTATCACCGGAGATCCTTGCGCCGAACGGACGGCACCTCCGCGTTCAACACACGTACGGTCAGCGTGACGTCTCCTCCATCTTGATCCAGCAAGGGGGAAGGAGAGGCTGATGATGATCCAGCAGCACGACGGCGTGGTGGTGGATGCAGCAGAACTCCGGCAGGGCTTCGCCAAGCTACTGCGGGAGGAGGAAGAGGTGTAGCAGGGGGAGGGAGGCGCCAAGACTCAGGGTGCACCCTCCCCCTGCCCTCCTTTATATAGGCCCCCAGGGGGGCGCCGGCCCTGGGAGATGCAATCTCCCAAGGGGGGCGGCGGCCATGGGGGTTGGAGTACCCCCCAAGGCAAGTGGTGCGCCTCCCCCCCCCTAGGGTTTTCAACCCTAGGCGCAGGGGAGGCCCAAGGGGGGGCGCACCAGCCCACTATGGGCTGGTTCCCCTCCCCACTTCAGCCCATGGGGCCCTCCGGGATGGGTGGCCCCACCCGGTGGACCCCCGGGACACTTCCGGTGGTCCCGGTACAATACCGGGTGACCTCGAAACCTTCCCGATGGCCGAAACAGCACTTCCTATATATAATTCTTTACCTCCGGACCATTCCGAAACTCCTAGTGACATCCGGGATCTCATCCGGGACTCCGAACAACATTCGGTTTGCTGCATACTCATATTCATACAACCCTAGCATCACCGAACCTTAAGTGTGTAGACCCTACGGGTTCGGGAGACACGTAGACATGACCGAGACGGTTCTCGGGCAATAACCAACAGCGGGATCTGGATACGCATGTTGGCTCCCACATGCTCCTCGATGATCTCATCGGATAAACCACGATGTCGAGGATTCAAACAACCCCGTATTCAATTCCCTTTGTCAATCGGTACGTTACTTGCCCGAGACTCGATCATCGGTATCCCAATACCTCGTTCAGTCTCGTTACACGCAAGTCACTTTACTCAGATCAGTAATGCATGATCCGTGACCAAACACTTGGTCACTTTGAGCTCATTATGATGATGCAATACCGAGTGGGCCTAGAGATACCTCTCCGTCATACGGAGTGACAAATCCCAGCCTCGATCCGTGTCAACCCAATGCACACTTTCGGAGATACCGTAGTGCACCTTTATAGTCACCCGATTCGTTGTGACGTTTGGTCCACCAAAGCACTCCTACGGAA
The DNA here is from genome assembly GCA_021605205.1 of Aegilops longissima. Lineage (NCBI taxonomy): Eukaryota > Viridiplantae > Streptophyta > Magnoliopsida > Poales > Poaceae > Aegilops > Aegilops longissima. Next base: position 262,990,807 of record CM038676.1, on the reverse strand, counting down.
TCCGGAGTTACACGATCTCATGGCCTAAGGAAAAGATACTTGACATTGGAAAAGCTCTAGCAAATGAACTACACGATCTTGTGCTATGCTTAGGATTGGGTCTTGTCCATCACATCATTCTCCTAATGATGTGATCCCGTTATCAACGACATCCAATGTCCATAGCCAGGAAACCATGACTATCTGTTGATCAACGAGCTAGTCAACTAGAGGCTTACTAGGGACATATTATGGTCTATGTATTCACACGTGTATTACGATTTCCGGATAATACAGTTATAGCATGAATAAAGACAATTATCATGAACAAGGCAATATAATAATAATCCTTTTTATTATTGCCTCTAGGGCATATTTCCAATAGTCTCCCACTTGCACTAGAGTCAATAATCTAGTTACATTGTGATGAATCGCACACCCATAGATTTCTGGTGTTGATCATGTTTTGCTCGCGAGAGAGGTTTAGTCAACAGATCTGCGACATTCAGATCCGTATGTACTTTGCAAATATCTATGTCTCCATCTTGAACATTTTCATGGATGGAGTTGAAACGACGCTTGATGTGCCTAGTCTTCTTGTGAAACCTGGGCTCCTTGGCAAGGGCAATAGCTCTAGTGTTGTCACAGAAGAGTTTGATCGGCCCCGACGCATTGGGTATGACTCCTAGGTCGGTGATGAACTGCTTCACCCAAATTGCTTCATGCGCTGCCTTCGAGGCTGCCATGTACTCCGCTTCACATGTAGATCCCGCCACGACGCTCTGCTTGCAGCTGCACCAGCTTACTGCTCCACCATTTAACATATACACATATCCGGTTTGTGACTTAGAGTCATCCATATCTGTGTCGAAGCTAAGCGTCGGCGTAACCCTTCTGAGGAGCTCTTCGTCACCTCCATAAACGAAAACATGTCCTTTGTCCTTTTCGGTACTTCAGGATATTCTTGACCGATGTCCAAAGGTTCCTTGCGGGATTACTTTGGTACCTTCCTACCAAACTTACGACAAGGTTTACATCAGGTCTGGTACACAGCATGGCGTACATAATAGTTCCTATGGCTGAAGCATAGGAGATGATACTCATCTCTTCTTTATCTTTTGTCGTGGTCGGGCATTGAGCCGAGCTCAATCTCACACCTTGCAATCTGAGCAAGAACCCTTCTTGGACTGATCCATTTTGAACTTCTTCAAAATCTTATCAAGGTATGTGCTTTGTGAAAGACCTATGAGGCGTCTCGATCTATCTCTATAGATCTTGATGCCTAATATATAAGCAGCTTCTCCAAGGTCCTTCATTGAAAAACACTTATTCAAGTAGGCCTTAATGCTGTTCAAAAGTTCTATATCATTTCCCATCAAGAGTATGTCATCTACATATAATATGAGGAATGCTACAGAGCTCCCACTCACTTTCTTGTAGACACAGGCTTCTCCATAAGTCTGCATAAACCCAAACGCTTTGATCATCTCATCAAAGCGAATGTTCCAACTCCGAGATGCTTGCACCAGCCCATAAATGGATCGCTGGAGCTTGCATACTTTGTTAGCATTCTTAGGGTCGACAAAACCTTCCGGCTGCATCATATACAGCTCTTCCCTAAGATGTCCGTTAAGGAATGCCGTTTTGACGTCCATCTGCCATATCTCATAATCATAGTATGCGGCAATTGCTAACATGATTTGGACGGACTTCAGCTTCGCTACGGGAGAGAATGTCTCATCGTAGTCAATCCCTTGAACTTGTCGATAACCCTTAGCGACAAGTCGAGCTTTATAGATGGTAACATTACCATCCGCGTCCGTCTTCTTCTTAAAGATCCATTTGTTTTCTATCGCTCGCCGATCATCGGGCAAGTCTGTCAAAGTCCATACTTTGTTTTCATACATGGATTCTATCTTGGATTTCATGGATTCAAGCCATTTGTTGGAATCTGGGCCCGCTATCGCTTCTTCATAGTTCGAAGGTTCACCATTGTCTAACAACATGATTTCCAGGACAGGGTTGTCGTACCACTCTGGTGCGGAACGTGTCCTTGTGGACCTACGAAGTTCAGTAGCAACTTGATCCGAAGTACCTTGATCATCATCATTATTTTCCTCTTGGTTGGTGTAGGCATCACAGAACATTTTCTGAGCTGCACTACTTTCCTGTTCGAGAGGTAGTACTTCATCGAGTTCTACTTTCCTCCCACTTACTTCTTTCGAGAGAAACTCTTTTTCCAGAAAGGATCCGTTCTTGGCAACAAAGACCTTGCCCTCGGATCTTAAGTAGAAGGTATACCCAATGGTTTCCTTAGGGTATCCTATGAACACGCCTTTTTCCGACTTGGGTTCGAGCTTTTCAGGTTGAAGTTTCTTGACATAAGCATCGCACCCCAAACTTTTAGAAACGACAGCTTAGGTTTCTTCCCAAACCATAATTCATACGGTGTCGTCTCAATGGATTTAGACGGTGCCCTATTTAAAGTAATGTAGCTGTCTCTAGAGCGTATCCCCAAAATGATAGCGGTAAATCGGTAAGAGACATCATAGACCGCACCATATCCAATAGAGTGCGATTACGATGTTCGGACACACCGTTACGTTGAGGTATTCCAGGTGGCGTGAGTTGTGAAACGATTCCACATTTCCTTAAGTGCGTACCAAATTCGTGACTTAAATATTCTCCTCTACGATCTAATCGTAGGAACTTTATATTTCGGTCACGTTGATTCTCTACCTCATTCTGAAATTCTTTGAACTTTTCAAAGGTCTCAGACTTGTGTTTCATCAAGTAGACATACCCATATCTACTCAAGTCATCAGTGAGAGTGAGAACATAACGATATCCTCCGCGAGCTTCAACGCTCATTGGACCGCACACATCGGTATGTATGATTTCCAACAAGTTGGTTGCTCGCTCCATTGTTCCGGAGAACGGAGTCTTGGTCATTTTGCCCAGTAGGCATGGTTCGCATGTGTCAAACGATTCGTAATCGAGAGACTCTAAAAGTCCATCAGCACGGAGCTTCTTCATGCGCTTGACACCAATATGACCAAGGCGGCAGTGCCACAAGTATGTGGGACTATCGTTATCAACTTTACATCTTTTGGTATTCACACTATGAATATGTGTAACACTACGCTCGAGATTCATTAAGAATAAACCGATGGTCAAAACCATAAAACATATCTCTCATATATAAATAGAACAACCATTATTCTTGGATTTAAATGAGTAGCCATCTCGTATCAAACGAGATCCAGATACAATGTTCATGCTCAAACTTGGCACCAAATAACAATTATTAAGGTTTAAAACTAATCCCGTAGGTAAATGTAGAGGTAGCGTGCCGACGGCGATCAAATCGACCTTGGAACCATTCCCGACGCCAAGATCACACCTCGTCCTTCGCCATCTCCGCTTATTCCGCAGCTCCTGCTGTGAGTTACAAATATGAGCAACGGCACGGTATCAAATACCGGGGAGTTACAACGAGTCTTGGTAAGGTACACATCAATTACATGTATATCAAATATACCTTTGGTGTTGCGGCCTTCTTGTCCGCTAAGTATTTGGGGCAGTTCCGCTTCGAGGACCCTTCCTTTGCAATAAAAGCACTCGGTCTCAAGCTTGGGTCCATTCTTTGACTTCTTCCGGCAAGCTGGCTTATCGGGCGCGGCAACATCCTTGCCGTCTTTCTTGAAGTTCTTCTTGCCCTTGCCCTTCTTGAACTTAGTGGTTTTATTGACCATCAACACTTGATGTTCCTTCTTGATTTCTACCTCTGACTTCACATTGAAAATACTTCAGGAATGGTCTTCACCATCCCCGCATATTGTAGTTCATCACAAAGCTCTTGTAGCTTGGTGGGGCGATCAAGGATTCTGTCAATGACCGCCTCGTCCGGAGGTTAATGTCCACTGGGACAGGCGGTTGTGCAACCTGCACATTTTGAGTATGTGCTCACCGACGTAACTATTTTCCTCCATCTTACAACTATAGAACTTGTCGGAGACTTCATATCTCGACCGGGCATGAGCTTGGAAAACTAGTTTCAGCTCCTCGAACATCTCATATGCTCCGTGTTGCTCAAAACACTTTTGGAGCCCGGTTCTAAGCTGTAAAGCATGCCGCCTGAGCGAGGGAGTAATCATCGAGACGAGACTGCCAAGCGCTCATAACGTCTTGGTTCTCTCGAACAGGTGCATCACCTAGCGGTCCTTCTAGGACATATTGTTTCTGGCAGCTATGAGGATGATCCTCGGGTTCGGACCCAAATCCGTATAGTTCTTGATCATCTTTCAGCTTGGTTTTCTCTAGGAACGTTGAAGTTCATGTTGACATGAGCGTTGGCCATTTGATCTACAAGACATATTTGCAAAGGTTTTAGACTAAGTTCATGATAATTAAGTTCATCTAATCAAATTATTACAATGAACTCCCACTCAGATTAGACATCCCTCTTGTCATCTAAGTGTTACACGATCCGAGTCGACTAGGCCGTGTCCGATCATCACGTGAGACGGACTAGTCATCGTCGGTGAACATCTCCATGTTGATCGTATCTTCTATACGACTCGTGTTCGACCTTTCGGTCTCTGTGTTCCGAGGCCATGTCTGTACATGCTAGGCTCGTCAAGTTAACCCTAAGTGTTTTCCATGTGTAAAACTGTCTTACACCCGTTGTATGTGAACGTAAGAATCTATCACACCGATCATCACGTGGTGCTTGACGCATTTAACTTTAGCAACGGTGCACGCTTAGGGAGAACACTTCTTGAAATTGTTATAAGGATCATCTTATTTACTACCGTCGTTCTAAGTAAACAAGATGCATAAACATAATAAACATCACATGCAATTATATAGTAGTGACATGATATGGCCAATATCATATAGCTCCTTTGATCTCCATCTTCGGGGATCCATGATCATCTTTGTCACCGGCATGACACCATGATCTCCATCATCATGATCTCCATCATCGTGTCTTCATGAAGTTGTCACGCCAACGACTACTTCTACTTCTATGGCTAACACATTTAGCAATAAAGTAAAGTAATTTACATGGCGTTCTTCAATGACACGCAGGTCATACAAAAAATAAAGACAACTCCTATGGCTCCTGCCGGTTGTCATACTCATCGACATGCAAGTCGTGATTCCTATTACAAGAACATGATCTCATACATCACAATATATCATTCATCATTCATCACAACTTTTGGCCATATCACATCACAAGACACTTGCTGCAAAAACAAGTTAGACGTCCTCTAATTGTTGTTGCAAGTTTTTACGTGGCTTCTATAGGTGATCTAGCAAGAACGTTTTCTTACCTACGTTAAAGCCACAAAGTGATTTGTCAACTTCTATTTACCCTTCATAAGGACCCTTTTCGTCGAATCCGCTCCAACTAAAGTGGGAGAGACAGACACCCGCTAGCCACCTTATGCAACTAGTGCATGTCAGTCGGTGGAACCGGTCTCACGTAAGCGTACGTGTAAGGTTGGTTCGGGCCGCTTCATCCCACAATACCGCTGGAGCAAAATAAGACTAGTAGCGGCAAACAAGTTGACAAGATCTACGCCCACAACAAAATTGTGTTCTACTCGTGCAATAGAGAACTACGCATAGACCTAGCTCATGATGCCACTGTTGGAGAACGTTGCAGAAAATTAAAATTTTTCCTACGGTTTCACCAAGATCCATCTATGAGTTCATCTAAGCAATGAGTGAAAGGAGAGATGCATCTACATACCACTTTGTAGATCGCGAGCGGAAGCATTCAAAAGAACGGGGTTGAAGTAGTCGTTCTCGTTGTGATCCTATCACCGGAGATCCTTGCGCCGAACGGACGGCACCTCCGCGTTCAACACACGTATGATCAGCGTGAAGTCTCCTCCGTCTTGATCCAGCAAGGGGGAAGGAGAGGTTGATGATGATCCAGCAGCACGTCGGCGTGGTGGTGGATGCAGCAGAACTCCGGCAGGGCTTCGCCAAGCTACTGCGGGAGGAGGAAGAGGTGTAGCAGGGGGAGGGAGGCGCCAAGACTCAGGGTGCGGCTGCCCTCCCCCCTGCCCTCCTTTATATAGGCCCCCAGGGGGGGCGCCGGCCCTGGGAGATGCTATCTCCCAAGGGGGGCGGCGGCCAGGGGGGTTGGAGTAGCCCCCCAAGGCAAGTGGTGCGCCTCCCCCCTAGGGTTTTCAACCCTAGGCGGAGGGGAGGCCCAAGGGGGGGCGCACCAGCCCACTATGGGCTGGTTCCCCTCCCCACTTAAGCCCATGGGGCCCTCCGGGATGGGTGGCCCCACCCGGTGGACCCCCGGGACACTTCCGGTGGTCCCGGTACAATACCGGGTGACCCCGAAACCTTCCCGATGGCCGAAACAACACTTCCTATATATAATTCTTTACCTCCGGACCATTCCGAAACTCCTCATGACGTCCGGGATCTCATCGGGGACTCCGAACAACATTCGTTTTGCTGCATACTCATATTCATACAACCCTAGCGTCACCGAACCTTAAGTGTGTAGACCCTACGGGTTCGGGAGACACGTAGACATGACCGAGACGGTTCTCGGGCAATAACCAACAGCGGGATCTGGATACCCATGTTGGCTCCCACATGCTCCTCGATGATCTCATCGGATGAACCACGATGTCGAGGATTCAAAAAACCCCGTATTCAATTCCCTTTGTCAATCGGTACGTTACTTGCCCGAGACTCGATCGTCGGTATCCCAATACCTCGTTCAAGATCGTTACGGCATGTCACTTTACTCGCATCCGTAATGCATGATCCCGTGACCAAACACTTGGTCACTTTGAGCTCATTATGATGATGCATTACCGAGTGGGCCCAGAGATACCTCTCCGTCATAACGGAGTAACAAATCCAGCCTCGATCCGTGTCAACCCAATGACACTTTCGGAGATACCGTAGTGCACCTTTATAGTCACCCAGATTACGTTGTGGCGTTTGGTGCACCAAAAGCACTCCTACGGTATCCGGGAGTTACGATCTCATGGTCTAAGGAAAATATACTTGACATTGGAAAAGCTCTAGCAAGCGAACTACGATCTTGTGCTATGCTTAGGATTGGGTCTTGTCCATCACATCATTCTCCTAATGATGTGATCCGTTATCAACGACATCCAATGTCCATAGCGAGAAACCATGACTATCTGTTGATCAACGAGCTAGTCAACTAGAGGCTTACTAGGGACATATTATGTTCTATGTATTCACACGTGTATTACGATTTCCGGATAATACAGTTATAGCATGAATAAAGACAATTATCATGAACAAGGAAATATAATAATAATCCTTTTTATTATTGCCTCTAGGGCATATTTCCAACACTTTTTCCCTCTTCACACAAAGTACTCAATACAGTGCGGACGCCCGGATCACTCCGGCCGCACTATGTTTGTAAGCCATACCTGGGGGCTTCCTATACGGAAGCTAAATATAATTACTTTAATAGCTTTTTGCCCATCACATATGCGTTCTTTTTCCATATGTGTCTTTTCTTCACCATTATATGCATCGATATGACTTAAGATGTGGCCATGCTGGGTTGCCTGGCTCTTGTGTTTATGCCCTACATTCCCGTTAATTCGGCTAGGGCATAAGGGGAGCACCTCTGCGATTGTTACTGCCGGTTCAGCTGGATGTGTACCTCAGACTGGGTGAAGCCGAAAGCTAGCGTTCTTAAGGGAATATTCGGTCGATGAGCGAAAGATGTTCCTTTCGTTTATTACAACGTAAATCCCCAGAAGTTTTGTATCCTGCATCTCTGTTCGCAGTCCGGACATGTACATCGATGCATGCGTACCCAGGGAAAGGAACCCCTAACGGAACTATTCTCCCTGGAAGATGTTTCTTACTATCCATGCAATATAACATAGCTAGTTGGGTACTTGTCTGTTCAAGCACTTATGACCCCTACGCCTGGTTTCCACACATACCCCGGTTCTGCATAACTGAGCGGGTATTCAGATACACCCCGGACTATCGGATCCAGGGGCTGAAACAAAAAGGTCCGCCATGACAAATGATTTTTAATCCGGCTAGGGACTACATATGTCCATTGAATTACACAGTCACTTGGACTGACTATATTCCTCCTCTATACCATCCAACAGGCTATCTAGCTTACAATCCTGTTGGGAATACTTTGTGGCTAACGCTACCTGGTCATACACCAGAACTCATGGGAATTTCTTGCCCATCTGGCCCCGCCGGTCCGACTTCGGCCATATGGTTCGGGTCAAGCTTGGTGTAGCGCATCTTCACCATAGCCTAGGCTTCTCTTGCACCTTGTCGACAGGCTGACATCTTCCACAATCGAAAGCGCTGTCGTGCTCCTTGGAGCATATCCACGAGCTCCCCCATGCCCTTCAGCAGGAAGCTTGATGGCCACAAGGCCTGAGCAATGCCCTGCATCACCTGCCGAGCTCGCTTGTGCAGCTGTGAGAGGTCTTGCAGCAAATCGCCTGCAGACGCAGGCATCTCCTCTTCAGGGCGGCCCGTCAACATACCTACAAATAAAAATTCTTTCAATATGCCTCCTCGCCGAGCTGTACTACAGTTCGTCTAGGCACTTACCATAAATGCCGCGACGAAGCCTTTTGTTCTCCTTCACGGAGTCCGCCAGCTGAGCGCGAACATCTTTTAATTCGACGTCCAGCCGGACATTGGCATCTTGAAGATTGTTCTTCTCTTGCCTAACTTATGTAAGAACACGCTTCGCAGATTTTAGCTGCCTTTGGAGATGCGACTCGTTATCTCTTACGACCTCCAGATTCACCCCGGGATTGTCTGCGGAATTTTCTGTTAGACTTATCATACAAGCCACTTACTAACTGGTACATCTTCGTACAATTGAGACAAATGTTACCAGATGAGGCCTTCTGGGATTCCTCTAACTTGGTAACCGTGGCCCTCAGCTAGGTCTTGCACTCCTCCAGCTCTCGAGACAATTCGGCATTCTTATCTACAAGGACCTGTGCATAAATTGATCCTTAAAACAGTTGTTCCAACCGTTTCAAGTCTCAGGGGCTACTGCTATACATGCTTATCAAATTTTCTTACCCGTATATCTTAGGCATACTGGTCCGTCGCTTGGGCAGGCCCGCCTTGAGCAGCTCGGATGTATGCGTCTCCCAAATTGAAAGCATTAAATGCATCTTCGGAAAAGATGTTGTTGCGAAGTACGGCCCATCGGCGCCGGTGATTCATGGCGCTCTCTACTTCGGAATTCATGGCGGAGAGCATATCCACATCCTCTGTCGGAGGACAATGCGGCATCGGCCCCGCGTCCGCCTCATCTCTCGAAGCCGGTTCTGGAATCCGGCTGGTGGAGGCGTGATTGGCAGGATCTCCGGATACAGTCCGGCTACTCTTCTTTCTGCCAGGACACGAAGGACGCTGTTACATTTCAAACACAACAATCACAGAGCAGGTTTTTACCATACCTCTGTAGCAGCGTTTCGGCCCTAACCGCCTTCCTCTTAAGCCTGCCCGATCTGGACGCCCTTTGCCGACGAGTCCCCAGGGGCTCGGCGCCGCGTTCTGACCGTCGTCTCTGCAAAAATATGACACTTCAGGTGTAAGGCATGGCATCAGAAAGGAGTCCTCTTCGGAGGATAGGTTTTTTTTGGCTTGGCTTACACGCGATGTAGGTAGCAGTCCGGGATAGTCGGCGATAATAGCCACTGAGGCGCCATCGCAGCTCGCCTGATAAAATATCCCATTGACGAGCTCCACAGTAATATTCGGATCTTCTTCGAGTCCTGGATTGAAGGCCCTTCCGGGGTCCTCTGGCTGCGGGGAGGGGATGGAGATTCCTTCTACGGCCCTCCTTAGTTCCTGCTCGAAAATATCGAGGTAAATAATCTTGACGAAGAACGGCAGAATGAGTGAAGCGGGGGAAAGAGTGACGACTTACCCAGCTTGGGGGGTTGTACATAGAAAACCCATCCCGCGGTTTAATGTGAAGGAATTCTTCTTCTTCTCCTTTATAAAAATCGGACAATATCCTCGCCAGAGCAATGGCGGAGTCCGGACCCTTACGACCACAGCGGGTGGCATCATCTTCCCCGTTGTAGTGCCACATGGGCTTCCCCCGATATTGAAGCGGATGCACTCCCCGCATTATGCATATTGCCATAACCTCGACTATTGTCAGCCCTGATTTGGCCAGTAACTTTATCCTGCTCATCAGGAAGTGTATTTCTCTGGTATCCTCCTCTTGGGGCCCGAGGCGCCAACCGGCGTGCCTTGGCGGAGCATTCTCGAACTCGGGGAGACCTGTCGGACTTTGGATCCGGAAGGGGAACGTCATCGACATTAAACCACTCCGAGGGCCAGTTCTCCGGTGCCTTCTTGGGAGTACCGGATAGGTATCCGGTCTCGGCGACGCGCCATACTTGGGCTCTGCCCACTTGACATATGGATTCCCCCTGTTTGCGAGGGACGAGGTAGAAAAACTTCTTCCATAACCCGAAGTGAGCCTCGCAGCCCAGAAATAGTTCACAAAGGGTGACGTATCCTGCTATGTACAGCACAGAGGCAGGGGTGAAGTTGTGCAACTGGAGGCCGTAGAACTCCAGGAGCCCGCGAAGAAATGGGTGGATCGGAAACCCGATGCCTCTCAGCAGATGCAGATGAGGCATATTCGCTCCCCTGGGGATAGATTAGGAGATCTCTCCGCTTGCTCCCCGCCATTATAGGTGGCTAGTCCAGCTCGGGCGGGGACCATGAATGCTGGTGGAAGAAACCCTTGGGTCTGCAGCTCTATTAAGCGGCTTTGAGGAACTGTAGCGACCCGACCCAAATGGATCAAGTCTCCGTGCTCAGGTGTCATCCTGGATCGATGTCTGACACCACACAAGTGCCAAGGATTTATAGCGAGTAGCAATCACACACTTATTACAACGTTGCCCAAAGAGGACTTATTACAATAAATATGGCTTAAGGCCATCTAATAACGATAACAGCGGAAGACTTGGAAGATAAGTGAGTCCATCAACTCCAGTGACATCACCGAGTATAGAACCACGACCTAAAAACACCTTACTAAATAAATCGAAAAGTCTGCAACATGAAAGTTGCAGCCAGAAACGGGTCACACATGGAATATCTGGCAATGTAACACATAGATAATAATGAATGATAAGCCTGTACTACATGCATATGTGGCTGGTGGAAAGCTCTCTGATTCTGAGTTTTGCATAAAGCCAGGTTTTCCCTCTTGCAAAGGAATAAATTTGTTTAACTATCATGGTGGTTGTTAAACATTGAGAATGGTTGACAGCATCCTCAATCCCAATTAAAAGTACTCATTAAAACCCAACAATATTAATTAGAGTAACATGTTAAGATTCACATGATATTCAAGTACTAGATACTCAAGATGTCCATAACCGGGACACGGCTAATCATGATTAGTTTGTACACTCTGCAGAGGTTTATGACTTTTCCCCACAAGACTCGATCGCCTCCGTTTGGTTTCTCGCACTACATGGTGTTTGAGAGACGGATGACCGAGACATAGTCTTTCAGAAGCGTTTGCACCTTACGATGGGTAGACCGTACCACCTATAACCCTTACATCTGCTAGTCTACCACTGTAAGAGTTCACACGACTTAATCAACTATGCCAGAGCCCATAATGGCTTGTGGCTGCACACGGAAGTTACTAGCATGAATGATCTTATGATCCCTTTGAGCACTGGTGGCGGTCCAAGAAAAACAGGCAAGTCTGATAGAAACCAGGTGCCTCAATCCACCCGGATGTGTGTTTAAGTTGCCACCTTAAATAAACCATTAGTTTAACAATCTCACGTCATCATGGAATACACTCACCCAATCCACGTCTACTAGCATAGCATAGCATAATAAGCAAACGTAGAAGTAACTCCCAAGGTTTCATAAGTAAAACAGGTAATAGGTACTACCTCATCTACTTCCCATCCCACAATTTAATTAGATCCTAATCATGCAAGTGTTTGAGGATTGATCTAATGCATAAAAACTGGGTATGAGAAAGTATGATCAAAGTGTTACTTGCCTTGCTGATGATCCGCGAAACCTAGAGACTCGAAGTAACAAGCGGCGCACTCCGGGTGATCTATCGCAGACAAACAACAAGCATACAATAAGTACTCATCTAATGCACATGTAAATCTCGAATAAAAGATCTAACCAGAAAGTTCAACTTAAGAACCCTGGTAGCAAAAAGAATCGAATCAAATAAAGCAACGAAAGTCAAACGACGAAAGAAAACAACTCGGTTCTATCAAGTTGAAACTAAGTCAAATTTTACAGTAGCAAAACTTTGTTTAAGTTGATTAGTCGGAACGGCGGTTTCGAAACGAAACTCCAGCGCTTGAATCACCTGATTCCGATACGGCGAGAAGATAGACTAGAAAGAAAATCGGATCTGAAATCGTTATCACAAAAATAGCGGAATAAATCCGATGAGAAAGAAAACGATTTAACGGTTGAGCGAGCGGACGTTCATTAACGAAACAAACCGGTGATCACGTTCGTTAGGACGAGCGGTCCGTGACGCCATAAACAAAACCGGAAAGAAAAACCGATCTAGGGTTTGGAAAGAAAACCAAACGAAAACCGATCTAGAAAACCGGAGCGATTCTGAAAAACCGAACCGAGGAAAAGAAAAGGTGGCGCGGGCTAGTACCTCGAAGAGGCGAGGGGCTCCGGCGGCGGCGGCGTAGGGTGGCGGCGGGCGGGTGAGGGCGGCGCTGGGTGGGGCGGCGGTGGTGAGGAGAGGAGAGGAGAGGTGTGGGTTTGATGTGTTAGAGGGGGGGTGCTTGGGTATTTATATTGGGGAGGGGAGGGTTTTTGCTTGGGGTAGGGGACAAGAAATAGACTAGGATTAGGAAACAAAGAGGAAAAGATCTAGAAACAAAAACGGAATAAACGGAAGTAGTACAAGAGTCCTACTAGGATTTGGAAAAGGAAGCGGCGGCTCCCTGGCTCCCTGTGCGGCGCGCGATGGCCTTGGCCTCCTGGCCGGCCGGTGGCTTGGCGGCTTGGGCCTTTGGCCCAAGGCGCTGCGGGTTTTTTTTTAAATCGGTTTCGCACGCTGAAAAAAAATACAGAAAAAAATCTAAACGAACTCCAAAATTTAATAAAGTAAACTTTCCCCGACTCCTAAAAATGAGTCGAACAAAATGAACTTTACTCGGGCAAAAAATGCAATTTTTGAAAACACGCATTTTCCTAAGGCAAATAAACTCCGAGAAAAATCCAAAATTTGATTTATTTATTAAATCTTCATTTTTCCTAAATTTTGGGAAAGTCATATTATTCCCTCTCTTATTTTTGATATTGGAAAAATATTTGAAGATAAAATAAATAAATCCAATGATCCTCTTTTCATAGTTTTGAGAGAACTCAAATCGAAAATTTGAAATCTACAACTCTCTCCGAGGGTCCTTGAGTTGCGTGAAATTTCTAGGATCAACAAAATGCAAGAAAATATGATATGCATGATGATCTAATGTATAACATTCCAAATTGAAAATTTGGGATGTTACAAACCTACCCCTTAAGATGAATCTAGCCCTCGAGATTGGGTTAACTAGAAAATAGGTGAGGTGATCCTTGAGCAAATCTTCTTCTCTTTCCCGGTGGCTTCATCCTCGGTGTGGTGGCTCCACTGAACCTTGCAAAACTTGATAACTTTGCTGCGAGTAACTCTCTTGGCATATTCGAGAATCTGATGGTTTCTCCTCATAGGTTAAATCATCCTTCAACCAATTGCTTCAAGTGGCACCGTATCTCTTAGCGGTACTTCCGCCATCTCGGCGTGACATTTCTTCAGTGAGAAACATGGAATACATCATGAACTCTGACAGTCCCTCCGCAATTCCAGCTTATAAGCGACTTCTCCCATGCGTTGCAAAATCCTATATGGTCCCACGAAGCGTGGCGCCAATTTTCCTTTAACTCCAAAACGCTTAACTCCTCAAGTGGGGATACTCTAAGATAAACTCTGTCTCCAACTTCATATTCTATCGCCTTGCATTTTGAATTCGCATAGCTTTTACTGTCTTGGTGGGCTACCTTGAGCCTATCGCGAATCAACTTAACCTTCTGTGAGACTCCTTAATCAAATCTGGTCCAAACAATCGCGGTCTCCGACTTCGTCCCATGATAACGGTGTCCTACACCTCCTTCCGTACAAAGCCTCGAAGGTGCCATCTTCAAGCTGGTTTGGTAGCTGTTGTTATAAGAAAACTCTGCATCGGCAAGTTATCATCCCAACTAGATCCATAATCTAGTGCACAAGCTCTCGAAGATATCCTCCAAAATCTGATTGACTCTCTCGGTCATCCATCGATTCGTGGGTGGAAAGCTGTCTTGAATTCCAGCCTGGTTCCCAATGTTTCGTGCAACCGATTCCAAAACTTTGAGGTAAATTGGGTTCCTCTATCGTCGATACTCCTCGGAACTCCGTGCAAACACACTATTCTAGTCATGTATATCTTTGCCAACTTAGCGCTGCTATAGGTAGTCTTGATTGGAATGAAATGCGCTACCTTCGCAAGCGATCGACTATAACCCAAATCGAATCATAGCTGAGCGAGTCTTTGGCAAACCCGTGATGAAATCCATGCCTAGTTTATCCCACTTCCATTCGGATATCGGCAATGGTTGCAACAATCCTGCTGGCTTCTGATGTTCTGCCTTCACTCTTTGGCATACATCACAAACTGCTACATACTCGCTATATCCTTCTTCATTCCGTCCACCGAATGTTTCCTTCAAATCTAAATACATCTTGGTATTTCTGGGTGAATCGAATAGGGTGAATCATGTGCCTCTTGCAGAATCAACTTCCTGGTCTCCGGGTCATTTGGCACGTAAATACGGTCCTCAAACCATAGGGTATCGTGCTCATCCTCACGAAATCCCTTTGCCTTTCCTTCGCTCATTTTCTTATTTATATCCGCAACCTATTTGTCCTTTTCCGAGCTTCCTGATTTTATCCATCAACGTGACTGAATCTCCAATGCTGCTCGTAGCCTCTCGGAACTATTTCCAAACATAGCTCACGAAGATCTTCGCTAGCTCCTTTGGTATTTCTCCGTCAATAGCGTATTGACATGGCTCTTCTTGCTCAATCGTCGGCTACTACATTAGCCTTTCCGGGATAATAATGCAAACTCATATCATAATCCTTGATGAGTTCCAACCATCTCCTTTGTCTAAGGTTTAACTCCTTCTCGTGAAAATGTACTTCAAACTCTTGTGATCCGTGTATACCTCACAATGATTTCCAATGAGAAAATGTCTCCATGTCTTCAATGCATGCTGTGGCTGCTAACTCCAAATCATGTGTGGCATAATTTAATTCATGAGGTTTCAGGTTGTCGTGAAGCATCTGAAACAACTCTTCCTTCTGCATAAGCACTGCTCCAAGTCCTCGGCGTGAAGCGTGTAATACACCTCATAATCCTTGGTCCGATCCGCAAAATTAACACCGGTGAGGTAACCAATCTTTTCTTCAACTCCTGAAAACTTGCCTCACAATCCTCAGTCCATATGAACTTGGTATCCTTTTTCAGCAATTCCGTCATAGGCTTTGCAATCCTTGATAAATTCTCAATGAATCTTGGTAGTATCCTCGAGTCCAAGGAAACTCGGATCTCTCCAACTGTCGTTGGTGCTTCCCATTTGGTTCTGGTCTCAACCTTCGTGGGGTCAACTGCTATCCCTTCTCCGGATATAACATGTCCAAGAAATCCACTTCCTTTAGCCAAAACTCACATTTGCTGAACTTGGCATATAATTGATGTTCCCTCAGTTTCTCCAAAACCAATCGCAAATGTTCCTTATGTTCTTCTTCATTCTTCGAGAAAACCAAAATATCATCTATGAACACCACAACGAACTTATCCAAAAACTCCATAAACAGTTTGTTCATCAGGTTCATGAAATAGGTTGGCGCGTTAGTCAGTCCAAATGACATAACGGTATATTCATACAGATCCATATCTCGTGGTAAATGCTGTCTTAGGTATGTCCTGCTCCCGAATCTTCAATCGATGGTACCACGATCGCAAATCGATCTTGGAAAACACTTTAGCTCCTTGCAAGCGATCAAACAGATCATTTATCATTGGTAGTGGGTACTTGTTCTTGATTGTTACTGCATTCAATCCACGATAATCAACAACCATCCTTAACGATCCATCCTTCTTCTCCACTAACGATGCGGGTGATCCCCAAAGGCGAAGAACTTGGGCGTATATAACCTTTATCCAATAGCTCCTTAATCGCTTCTTGATTTCCGCCAAATCCTCGTGCGGGCATCCTCAGTATGGTCGCCGATATCGGGCTGTTCACGACAACAGCTCAATCAAAACTCAATGTATCTATCCGTGGCATTCTGGCAATTCCTCGGAAATACATCGAAATCCTTACCACTGGTACTTCTTCTTGCACAACTCGATAAGGAATTTATTAAATGCTCTCCTCGGCTCATGCCGTGATACATACTTGATTCTCCTCCCTTCGGGTGGTAAGCAAAATTGACTTTGTGGCGCAACCTATGTTCCTCCATACTTGATAACCAATCCATGCCTAATATCACATCAAATCCTTGGGATTCCGAACTATTAGGTCCGAGGGAAAACATAGTGTCCAATCCTTAATGGCGATCGATCACACCATATACTAGCCATGTATTCTGCTCGGGTGAGGTTACTAGCATGGGTGACCTAAGGGCTTGGGTTGGTAATTTGTACTTATCCACAAATCCCTTGATATGTATGAATGTGATGCACCAAATGTCGAAAAGAACTAGTGCGATAAATGACTTAACCAAAAACTTACCGATTCTTGCATCGGGCTGATCTTCAACCTCCTCCACATCAATTTGGTTCACTGTCCTCTGTTGAAAGGGTTTGGCTTCTTTCCAGAGTTTCCATTTCCACCTTGGCCTTCGGGACATTCATTTGCATAATGTCCGGTCTTGGAACACTTGTAACAGGTGACATGGCTCAAGTCTTTCTTGGTTGGGGTTGATGGTGTGGTCCGGTTCGCCGTTGCTTCCTCCATTCCCATTACCATTCTTGTGGCCATTATGGTTGTCGAACTACCTCCTCCATGGGTATTCGAAACTGAACTCCCCGCTTAGGGGTATAGCAGGGCTTCTGCTTTGGCTCGAGTTATACTTCCCCTGCCCATACTTCCTCTTGCGGTTCTCAATTTGTGCTGCTTTCCTTCAATCATGAGGCGCGGTCTACCAACTCCTGGTAGTTATTGAAACTTGCTACCATCAACTGCATGCTTAATTCATCATTCAGTCCTTCGAAACTTCTCCCCTTAGTTGCATCTCGTAGCAACGTCATCCGGGCATAACGTGCTAACTTACTAAAATCATCCACATCTTGACCAACAGTCCTTCCTCCTTGGCGTAAATTGCGAAACTCACGCTTCTTCATGGCCATAGCTCCTGCTTTGAGACATGGGCGGTGAAGCTTGCTGAAACTGATCCCATGTGGCAGGTGTCTATAGGGTAAGTGGCTGTAAAATTCTCCCACCATGCAGCTGCAGGGTCCTTCAAGCTGGTGTGCAGCAAACTTCACCTTTTCTCCCTCTGTACATCCTGCGGTGGTCAACTCCTCCCTACCTTACGGAGCCAATCATCTGCTACTATCGGCTCGGTGCTCTTTGGAAAACACCGGCGGGTTCAGCCTTAAGAAACGAGTCAAGTGATATGCGGTGGTGGTGGCGGTGGGTTGTTGTTGTTGTTGCCTTCGTTACATACCAATGTTTGGATCAAAGTGTTACTGCTGCTGAATCAAATGGGTGATCTCTGGCGGAAAATAAACCGAAATCGCGTCTCGGAGGCATCTGATGGGTTTAGAAAAGATGAGAAATTAAGAAATAGAGTGAGGTCTAGGGAGAAAACACTACCCGAAAGCTCATGAGACAAATGCACACAAAATCACTTCATTCAATTCAAACAAAGGGCTTACAATGATCTAACTATCGCAAAAGTGCGTGTACTATGATGTTACATGGAGGTAATACTACTAATGTGTGGGGGTCATCTACTAAGTTGAACGGTGGAAGACTCCATGATGTACGCTCCACTTCGTCTTCAAAGTCGGGTTCACTTGGATCCGAATCGGTGTCGCCGATGATGATGTAGTTGCTCGGACAGCCGGCGTACTTGTCTTCATTCTTGGCGCCAATTTCTTCTTGAGTTCTTCAATCTCATACTTAAGATCGTTATTGTGTCTTGCTACAGCTACGATCTCGTCCATATAGTCCTTACGTGTAGACTTCAGTTCTCCTTCAAGTTCGATGATCCATCCCTTTGCATTCTTAAACTCTATCATATCATTGCACATCTGGTTCTCCTGGCGTCGAATGTGTTGGTTTAACTCTGGATGAAAGCTGCAATGGATCTGTCCTTCTTGGTCTTGACTATCTCCCATTGTTCATTCCGCGTCCATAAATCTGGTAGATAGTGTCCTTGAGATCTTCTTGATAAACTTCTCTAATCGTCCCATGGTGATATGAGCTGCCATGCTCTTTCCCAGACTCGAGGTTGGTGCACCAAAACACTATCTATAGGCTTGGTGATTGGGGCGAATGTCCTTCCGGAACATGAGCTTGAATCTTCCAGCTCCTCTTGAGTGAGTGGCGTTGAAAGTCCCGTGAAGCTTGGTAGTCAATGTTCGGTACTTGGTGACTTCCTTCAAGTGAAATCCAAAAGGTGTGCCTTCATCGGGTTGGCGTACTTGATCTTGGCGTCCTTCAACCTAAAGAGTAGAAAAGATGAGGAGTTAGAAAATGGGAAGAGTAGTGATCTATGGTTTTAACTTAGTGGTCGTGTCCTACGATCGGCGTGTGCTCGATACCATCTCTGTGCGACCCGCCCAAATGGATCAAGTCTCCGTGCTCGGTGTCATCCTGGATCGATAATCTTGACACCACACAAGATGCCGAAGGATTTATAACGAGTAGCAATCACACACTTATTACAACGTTGCCCAAAGAGGACTTATTAAAATAAATATGGCTTAAGGCCATCTAATAACGATAACAGCGGAAGACTTGGAAGATAAGTGAGTCCATCAACTCCAGCGGCATCATCGAGTATAGAACCACGACCTAAAAACACCTTACTGTCGTTGCGAAAAGTCGCAACATGAAAGTTGCAGCCAAAATTCAACACATGGAATATCTTTGGCAATGTAACACACAGAGAATAATGAATGATAAGCCTGTACTACATGCATATGTGGCTGGTGGAAAGCTCTCTGATTACAGTTTTGCATAAAGCCAGTTTTCCCTCTGCAAAGGAATAAATTTGTTTAACTATCATGGTGGTTGTTAAACATTGAGAATGGTTGACAGATCCTCAATCCCAATTAAAAGTACTCATTAAAAACCCAACAATATTAATTAGAGTAACATGTTAAGATTCACATGATATTCAAGTACTAGATACTCAAGATGTCCATAACAGGGACACGGCTAATCATGATTAGTTTGTACACTCTGCAGAGGTTTGCGACTTTTCCCCACAAGACTCGATCGCCTCCGTTTGGTTTCTCGCACTACATGGTGTTTGAGAGGCGGATGGCCGAGACATAGTCTTTCGAAGCGTTTGCACCTTACGATGGGTAGACCGTGCCACCTATAACCCCTACATCTGCTAGTCTACCACTGTAAGAGTTCACACGACTTAATCAACTATGCCAGAGCCCATAATGGCTTGTGGCTGCACATGGAAGTTACTAGCATGAATGATCTTATGATCCCTTTGAGCACAGGTGGCGGTCCAAGAAAAACAGGCAAGTCTGATAGAAACCAGGTGCCTCAATGCACCCGGATGTGTGTTTAAGTTGCCACCTTAAATAAACCATTAGTTTAACAATCTCACGTCTGTCACGGAATACACTCACCCAATCCACGTCTACTAGCATAGCATAGCATAATAAGCAAACGTAGAATTTACTCCCAAGGTTTCATAAGTAAAACAGATAATAGGTACTACCTCATCTACTTCCCATCCCACAATTTAATTAGATCCTAATCATGCAAGTGTTTGAGGATTGATCTAATGCATAAAAACTGGGTATGAGAAAGTATGATCAAAGTGTTACTTGCCTTGCTGATGATCCGCGAAACCTAGAGACTCGAAGTAACAAGCGGCGCACTCCGGGTGATTTATCGCAGACAAACAACAAGCATACAATAAGTACTCATCTAATGCAGGTAAATCTCGAATAAAAGATCTAACCAGAAAGTTCAACTTAAGAACCCTGGTTGCAAAAAGAATCGAATCAAATAAAGCAGCGAAAGTCAAGCGACGAAAGAAAACAACTCGGTTCTATGAAGTTGAAACTAAGTCAAATTTTACAGTAGCAAAACTTTGTTTAAGTTGTTTAGTCGGAACGGCGGTTTGAAACGAAACTCCAGCGCTTGAATCACCTGATTACGATACGGCGAGAAGATAGACTAGAATGAAAATCGGATCTGAAATCGCTATCGGAAAAATAGCGGAATAAATCCGATGAGAAAGAAAATGACGAACGGTTGAGCGAGCGGACGTTCATTAACGAAACAAACCGGTGATCACGTTCGTTAGGACGAGCGGTCCGCTGACGCCATAAACAAAACCGGAAAGACAAACCGGCGAGAAAAACCGATCTAGGGTTTGGAAAGAAAACCAAACGAAAAACCGATCTAGAAAACCGGAGCGATTCTGAAAAACGAACGAGGAAAAGAAAAAGGTGGCGCGCTGGCTAGTACCTCGAAGAGACGAGGGGCTCGGGCGGCGTTGGTGGCGGCGGCGGCGTGGGTGGCGGCGGCGGGTGGCGGCGGGTGGGGCGGCGGTGGTGAGGAGAGGAGAGGAGAGGTGTGGGTTTGATGTGTTAGAGGGGGGTGCTTGGGTATTTATATTGGGGAGGGGAGGGTTTTTGCTTGGGGTAGGGGACAAGAAATAGACTAGGATTAGGAAACAAAGAGGAAAAAGATCTAGAAACAAAAACAGAATAAACGGAAGTAGTACAAGAGTCCTACTAGGATTTGGAAAAGGAAGCGGCGGCTCCTGGCTCCTGTCTTGTGTGCGATGGCCTTAGCCTCTGGCGGCGGTGGCTTACGGCTTGGGCCTTTGGCCCAAGGCGCTGGGTTTTTTTTTAATCGGTTTGTGTGAAAAAAAAAATACAGAAAAAAAATCTAAGCGAACTCCAAAATTTAATAAAGTAAACTTTCCCGACTCCTAAAATGAGTCGAACAAAATGAACTTTACTCGGGCAAAAATGCAATTTTTGAAAACACGCATTTTTCGCTAAGGCAAATAAACTCGAGAAAAATCCAAAATTTGATTTATTTATTAAATCTTCATTTTCCTAAATTTTGGGAAAGTCATATTATTCCCTCTCTTATTTTGATATTGGAAAAATATTTGAAGATAAAATAAATAAATCCAATGATCCTCTTTTCATAGTTTTGAGAGAACTCAAATCTGAAAATTTGAAATCTACAACTCTCTCCGAGGGTCCTTGAGTTGCGTGAAATTTCTAGGATCAACAAAATGCAAGAAAATATGATATGCATGATGATCTAATGTATAACATTCCAAATTGAAAATTTGGGATGTTACAGGAACTGAACACTCTTCCCAGTCGTCTGGCTTGAAGCAAGGGGAACGAGAAGAAGAGCTGCGGTGACCGGCCATGTTGGAACGGTTTTTTCCGGAGCACTCTGTTGGATGCCTGCTCGAGGGAAGAGGGTGAGGTTTGGATCTGAGAATCCCCGTCTCTTCAAATAGACGGTTTTGCCTGCCGGACCAGGGGTGGCAAATGCAAAAAATGCCTCGACTTCTCGTATTCGCTCGACACGTGGAGATGGTCATTATTGAGGCACAGAAGCCGAGGAGAACAACATTGATGGGAAGCGGACCTTTGTTCATTGCAGCAGTACTTTGGAGTATTCGGAGATGGAACCCGCCTTGCAATGCGAAGACAAAACTGCGCGCACGGACTCATCGTCATTGAAGCCTGGTTCGGGGAGCTCTTGAGGAGTCTGGATTAGGGGGTATCCGGACAGCCGGACTATACACTTTGGCCGGACTATAGGAGCATGAAGATACAAGACTCAAGACTTCGTCCCGTGTCCGGATGGGACTCTCCTTTGCGTGGAAGACAAGCTTGGCTATCCAGATATTATATTTCCTTCTTTGTAACCGACTCCATGTAAACCCTAGCCCTCTCCGGTGTCTATATAAACCGGAGAGTTTAGTCCTTAGGGACAGAATCATAATCATCATAGGCTAGCTTCTAGGGTTTAGCCTCTACGATCTCATGGTAGATCAACTCTTGTGACACTCATATCATCAATATCAATCAAGCAGGAAGTAGGGTTTTACCTCCATCAAGAGGGACCGAACCTGGGTAAATGTTGTGTCCCTTGCCTCCTGTTACCATTAGCCTAAGACACACAGAACGGGACCCCCTACACGAGATTCGCCGGTTTTGACACCAACAGGGGGCGCGCCCACCCCTACTGGGCGCGCCCCCTGTCTCCTGGACCCCCTGGTGGCCCTCCAGTGCCCATCTTTATCTATATGAAGGCTTTTACCCTTAAAAAAAGGGAAGCAAGCTTACGGGACGAAACTCCGCCGCCACGAAGCGGAACCTTGGCGGAACCAATCTAGGGCTCCGGCGGAGCTGTTCTGCCGGAGAAACTTCCCTCCGGGAGGGGGAAATCATCACCATCGTCATCACCAACGATACTCTCATTGGGAGGGGGTCAATCTCCATCAACATCTTCACCAGCACCATCTCCTCTCAAAACCCTAGTTCATCTCTTGTATCCAATCTTGTATCAAAACCACAAGTTGGTACGTGTGGGTTGCTAGCAGTGTTGATTACTCCTTGTAGTTGATGCTAATTGGTTTACTTGGTGGAGATCATATGTTCAGATCCTTAATGCATATTAATACTCCTCTGATCATGAACATGAATATGCTTTGTGAGTAGTTACGTTTGTTCCTGAGGATATGGGTGAAGTCTTGCTATTAGTAGTCATGTGAATTTGGTATTCGTTCGATATTTTGATGAGATGTATGTTGTCTCTCCTCTAGTGGTGTTATGTGAACGTCGACTACATGACACTTCACTATTATTTGGGCCTAGAGGAAGGCATTGCAAAGTAATAAGTAGATGATGGGTTGCTAGAGTGACAGAAGCTTAAACCCTAGTTTATGCGTTGCTTCGTAAGGGGCTGATTTGGATCCACTAGTTTCATGCTATGGTTAGGTTTACCTTAATACTTCTTTTGTAGTTTCGGATGCTTGCAATAGGGGTTAATCATATGTGGGATGCTTGTCCAAGTAAGGACAGTACCCAAGCACCGGTCCACCCACATATCAAATTATCAAAGCACCGAACGCGAATCATACGAGCGTGATGAAAACTAGCTTGACGATAATTCCCATGTGTCCTCGGGAGCGCTTTTTTCAGTATAAGAAATTGTCCAGGCTTGTCCTTTGCTACAAAAGGATTGGGCCACCTTGCTGCACTTTATTTACTTTCATTGCTTGTTACCCGTTACAAATTATCTTATCACAAAACTATCTGTTACCTACAATCTTAGTGTTTGCAGAGAATACCTTACTGAAAACCGCTTGTCATTTCCTTCTACTCCTCATTGGGTTCGACACTCTTACTTATAGAAAGGACTACGATAGATTCCCTATACTTGTGGGTCATCAGGCCCCGTGTAAGGGCCTGGGACAGGGGTGGGAGATAGTGATGTAGGCAACATTGGGTGTGCCCAGAGAGAGAGGGGAGAGAGAAAGAGAGAGGGAGGGAGGGAGGGAGGGAGGGGGAGGGGGAGAGACGGAGAGAGGGGGAGGGAGAATTGAGACTTTATTTTTTTTTAGAGCAGACATATTCCCAAGGAGTATGCTTTGAGGGATAGATTCTCAAATTTTGGAGGCACTACAGGTATACAAGAAGGACTATGAAGGGCTTAATTCCCTAAAGGGCTTAATTTGGGGGGACTAGGAAGGGCTGGAGATGCTCTTACATGCAATCATCTCAGACAGATCATTTCAAAAACCTATGAAGAACGTGCCTAAACAAAGGCAGACTCGTCTCATCCATGTTTTCTCCGCTCTCAAGTTCATGTTGCCTTCTTGTGATAATCCATATATAACAGATTGAGTTAGTCGCCCTTACTTATTGGATGCATGGCTAATAGGTATAAAAGATACCATTGATGGTTTTCTAACTACCTACCAAAGAAGTTGTGACTTGCTCATTGACTTGCGTGCATAGCCAAATTATTTCTTTGTTCAGCAAGTTCACTAGTGTGTTCAAAGCTTAATGTCCTATAATCAACAACAATGTGCCAGTGAAATTTGCCCGGTGGCCGCCAGGATGGGGCTTGGAGGCATATGCCATTGTGTTTTAAAAGAAGTCAACCTTCGGTGCCCTGCCTTAATGAGCTTGGGAGAGCAAGTGCATGAACGACTTCCTCAACGAATTAGGAGGTGAGCTCTTAAGTGTGTTTCTTCCTTTAGATAGCTGGGCTCAGATGGTTATAGCATGGATGAGGTTATCCTCCAACATCCTTAAATGATTGGTCATGGTATTCTTTTCTTCTCTTTTTCCATACGATCCAAAGATGGATCGGGTTCCTCTATCATCAGATAACGGAACATTGTTCATAAAGCGCCCATAGCACAAACAAAGTTAAAAGGCAAGGCTAAACCACCAAAAACCACACTCTCGGGTCCAAAAGCAATGCCTTAGCCACCGGATGCACCACTAGTGGGAGAGTAGAATACAAAATACTCTAAACATCCAGAGACAAGAGTGCAAGAGCAACCCCAACCATCTAAGCCAGAAGGGCTCATCACAATGCGCACATCTTCACCCACAAAGGGAGAAAAATGGAAATGCATGTTACCCTTTGATCTATGCATCAACTTCTTCATCTTCATTTTTCTCAATCTTAGTATCCCTTGTTGTTTGCCCCAACTTGTGTCTCCACGTCTGCTCTTAGTAGCAGGGCTTCATCATTCCTCGGCGCAAGCACACCAACATGCATCTCCATTGCCACATACTGCAATAGATCAACTCCTTGTTCCACAATCTTCTTGTCCTCGTCATTTTGCAACCCTGCCCAATATCATAGGAAATAAGAAGCATAACATACAAATTTAGCCGGAGATTTCACAAGTTTGTTATCAAAGCGTGCTCTATTCCTGAGCTTCCAAATAGCCCAACATAGAGCTGCCAACCCCACTATATGAATAATTCTGCTTTGTGCAATAAAATGTGAGATCCACCAAAAATATTGTGTAAAACATGTAGGCCTGGATATAGAGCCTAAGCTCTTACATACTACCCCCAAGCAATATTTGGCAGCAGAACACCCTCACAAGAGGTGTCGAATACCCTCATTCTCATGACATAATTGACACAATGGGTCACGTGTCCATTTTCTTTTGATCATATTATCTTTTGTTGCTATAACATTATGACATACAAGCCACAATCAAATTTTGATCTTCAGCGGAATCTTAGCTTTCCACAGGTGTTTGAATGACCTGTCCAGGTACATGTCAAACAAGTGGTCGTAAACTGATTTCACAGTAAACTTTTTCTCATTATTCCAGACCCACATAGGGGTATCCTCCCCCTCATCATTCACTTCCACATGTAATAAAATCCTTCTCAGCCTATTTAACTGAATCATCTAGTAGGTAGTTAACCATCTTTGAAATTTTAGTTCCTAATTTTTGTCAGCCATTTGTCTAACAGAATTGGTTTGCTCCTGTCAAATCTCATACAAAGCAGTTTAACAGGATGATTATGTATCGCCGCCACAGACCACACACCCTATGTACCTATACCGAGTGGTAGTGCATGTCCAAGAGGTGGTGGATGATGGAAAGAAATACCGTCTCCATTGGTAGGGTTCATGACGAGATCGGAAGTACCGGGATGGAGTCTGCACACACACAATTTTCCCAAGTTCTGGCTCAAGGGTATTTGGAGGCTATCAAGGAATTGGGCGAGAATGGGGAAACTGTGGGGATCTGATAACGGTCGGGAACTAGTTATCGCAGTCTGTTGTATACGACACATGGTTTGTACATGTCATTTGTGTTCTATATTACAACTTCACACATGATTTCCACACCAAACCATGTGAGAAGACAACGTAGGTGAGACACGGTTCCCGTGACATAACCGTGCGTGATGTACTACCTGGTACATACGGGGATGCAATAACTGAGTTAATACTTCGGGTAAACAACCGCTCTAGGGATACACTTTAGTGAAATAAACAATCGCTCTACACATAGACATGGCGGCAGCGTCCGAGGCAGCGGCTACCGCATAGGAGGTCAATCCTTGGCCGGTCGGCGGTGGCGGTGTGATCATAAACTCAAAGTTTATCGGATCCCAATAAACACACTGCAAAAAGAGTTACACCAAATAGATCTCCAAGAGACCATTGTATTGAGAATCAAAAGAGAGAGAGAGAGAGGAAGCCATCTAGCTACTAACTACGGACCCGTAGGTCTACAATGATCTACTCACGCATCATCGGAGAGGCACCAGTGAGGATGATGAACCCCTCTGTGATGGTGTCTAGATTGATCTGGTGGTTCTGGAACTTGCGGCGGCTCGAATTGTGTTTCGTTGACTCCCCTAAGGTTTTTGGATTTTCGGGGTATTTGTAGAGTAAAGAGGCGGTGAGGGAGGCGGCCGAGGTGGGCACAACCCACCAGGGCGCACCTGGGCTCCCGGCGTGCCCAGGTGGGTTGTGCTCCCCTCGGAACCCCCCTCTGGTACTTCTTTGGCCCAACAGGTGTCTTCTGGTCCAGAAAAAATCTCCAAAAAGTTTCACTGCATTTGGACTCCGTTTGGTATTGATTTTTTGCGAAGTAAAAAACAAGCAAAAAATAGCAACTGGCACTGGGCACTATGTCAATAGGTTAGTCCCAAAAACTGATGTAAAGTTGTTATAAAATGATTGTAAAACATCCAAGAATGATAATATAACATCATGGAACAAGCATAAATTATAGATACATTGGATACGTATCAAGTACAATCCTCTCAATCGTAAAAAGATTCAACCATATAAGTTATAGTCAATAAATTTTAATAGCAAAGGTGTAACCGTGAGCCATTATTCTACAACTATAATCAAACTACACATAGACATTGTTCATAGTTAATTTGCACTAGTGATTAAACTTAATTAATTCATAATTGTGCTCCCACTCAAATCAATATCTCTCATAATTGATATTAAGTGATTTAAAACCCTGATTTTATTCACAGCCATTGATGCAGACATCACTCATGACGTGAAGTTTGACTGGTAGGCAATCTTTTGCCATCTTATCACCATATGACTCTTGTTCATCTTTGGATGCTTCGTGCTTCGAGCTCAAAACGATTTTGCTAGAACTTCAAGACAACCGAGTGTTATCTGCTTACTCAGTCTAACCTCACTTGTCTTACACTTCACAATCTGTTTGTACTCCTGTGGACATGATGTACTCTGGAAAGCCCCATGTTATAGATGGTTGCAACACTGGGAAGAGCACCTTTTAACTTGATATTTACTGTGAGAGATCACCCTGATAATTGATTACTGCGCAATCAAAGGGTGACAACAATAAAGGGATAAACATCTTAGGCAGTTCATAAAAGCATGATATGGTATGGCCCTGGGCGTCGGGAATCCTCCGTGATCATCTTCAATCTTCTGTTGAAGCATCGTGACGGCCAATATTTTGTTGTCGTGGCAACCGTTTCAAAACGTTTTCGTGCCAGCAATGTCAGAAAACTTTGCCATGGCATCGAATTCAAACATTCCGCCATGGCATGAAATTATAGCTCCTCGTCCCGTGCCATGTACACATTCTCCATGTAGGGGTCCTCCGTGTAGGGTTGACATCTCACCTGTAACCCGTAGGCATTCTCTACGATATTTATATTAACGTGTGGCAATCTCGTGGCTTCAGCCATCATGCCGTGACACGCAGGCCACATAACATTACAACATATAACCATCTCATACATAAACTCATTATCATGACGAAGGCTATACCACATCATATGCATGCCCTGCAGAACAAAGTTAGACGTCCTCTAATCGGTTTTAGAAATTTTTTAGTGTCACAGCTCTAGAGCTTGCTTGTAACTAGTGGCATTGCATCCATGCATCATGTTTAAATTTCTAAGAAACTTGAAATGGGGATTGCCTAAACCCTAGCATTAAAGCAATTCAAATAGGTTCAACCAAAATATTTTCAATGACCTCAAAATATCCTTTTAAAATGTCCATGATTTATGGAAAAAGGTGAAAGCCTCTACGGAGATAATGCATATTTTTCCGTGGACATTTTGGGCATTGAATTAAATCATTATGGTATTTGAGTTGGAGTTTAAAAGTTACCATTAAATATTGGTTGCTCCAAATATTCTGAAATTTATTGTGTGGTTTGAAAATAATTCAAATATTCCTCACAAAAATTTACAGAATTAACCAAAGTGTTTTGGTTGGGTTTTTTATTGCAAACTTAAAGCAGATAATAGAAAAACTAAAACAAATAAAAAAAGAGAGAGAGGAACGTACCTGGCCACTTACCTGGCGCCCCAACCGGCCCACCTCTGTAGCAGCCCGGCTAGGCAAAGCCAGCCCAGCCCACCTACCCGCCGCTCATCGTCTTCCTCTGCCCGAGAGGCGAGAGGCAAGGCGTGTGCAGCCTTGAGAGCCGCCACCTCCTCCTACCTACCTGCTGCTTGCTGGAGGCACCCGAGGGTGCCACGCACACCCCCCCGACCCTGCACCTCTCCTCTCTCCCCCTGGACCCCATTCTCTCCTCTGCTCCCTCTCTCTCGCCCGGACCGAGCGCCACCGTCGCTGCCCTCGCCGTCCACCGCGGCCACAGCCACCTCCTCGCCCCTCCCCCGTGTCCGGAAGGTCCGGCGTGACTCCATCTCCCTCCTCGCCGAGCCACGCAAGCCAAGGATCGCCACACCGTCGTCTTCGAGCTCGCCATTGCCGCATCTACTCGCCGGCCGTCGCCGTAATTCGCGCGCTGGAGGTCGTCCCCAAGCCACTCAGCTACCCTGCTACCTCCCTGTGAGCTCGCCGTCGTTTCCCCTCACCTCTCTCTCTCGCGCGCGCCCTGTAGCCGCCGCCCCGCGAGCACCCGAATCCGCCGTCCGCCATTGCCGACGAGCTCGACGCTCCCGAGCCCCTCTGCCCGAACCCGTGGCACCAGCGTGTTTCTGGTAGCCCACGGATGCCACCTAGCCCATCGGCTTCTCCTCTAGTGCACAGCAGCCTCGTTCTCGAGCGCAGCCGAACTCCGGCCGCCGCCGTGAGCTCGATTCCGGCGAGCTCGGCTGACCTCAGCCTCTCTTGCTTGCGTAGATGGATGCGGCCAAGCACCCGCAACGCGTAGATGCCCTCCGCCTTGCGAATGGTCGCCGGAATAGAAACTCCGAGGAGCCACCGCCGTCCTTTAAGGTCGCCGGCGACGCCGACGTGGTGTGATTAGATAAGGTCTAATCCACCCACTAATTACCACCACAGCCACTGACACCTGGGCCCCGCTGACTAACTAACCCTGGATTATCTCCTATTTAGATTAAACTAACCCTACGGGCCCCACAGGTCAATTTGACCTAGCCACGTCACACGTTGACTGGCCCCACGCGTCAGAATTGACCCAGCTGACGTGGCCGTTGACTGGGCCCACATGTCAGCGGCACTAACCAACCCTTGTCAGCGACCGGTGGACCCCATTGGTCGGGTTTGACTTCTGCGGCGCTGTTGACCTGCTGAGGTCAGCATGACCTAATGCTGACGCAATATTCCTTTTCTGGAATTTAGTTTATTTTCTAAATATTCAGGAAATTTCAGAAAATACCCAAAACTTCTAAAAATCATATAAATTCAACTATAGCTCAGAATGAAATAATTTATATATGAAAAATGATCAGAAAAATATGAAGAATCTGTTTATGCCATGATCATGCATGTTTGAACAAGTTAACCTCACTGAATAGGATGAATCATGATTAGGGTAATTTATGAACTAGCATTTGGAGTTGGAGTTCAACCTTGTTTGAATTCCACTTCAATTAACTTGGCTTAGTGCTGCATTAGGTCAATTCAGTTCCTTAACATGACATGTCATTCATTTGTTTGTCCATTGCATTGATTATGTTCTTCTTGTTTGTCGGCGGTTGTTCCCTCTCGATAGACGTGGTTTCGACGATGAGATCGATGACACCGATGAAGAACTATATTATCTTCAGAAGTGCCAGGCAAGCAAAACCCCTTGTTCATTCCGATACAATCCCACTCTCGCTCCTGCTCTATTTTACTGCATTAGGACAACAACGACTCATGTGTTACTTGCTGCGGTAGCTGAACCCCTTTATCCTCTGCATGACTGTCATTCCACAAGAAATAGATGAAACCCACTAGCATGAGTAGGAGTTGTTTGAGCCTGTTGTGCCTACTCATTCATGCTTGTTTGTCATGCCTGCTACTGCTTAGAGTTGAGTCAGGTCTGATTCATCGGGGATGAATCAAAGGTGTGTAAACATGTCCTACTGTGTGTGAGCTAAGTGTATGAACACGATTTGGTAAAGGTAGCGGTGAGAGGCCATGTAGGAGTACATGGTGGGTTGTCTCATTGAAGCCGTCCTCGTGAACTGAGTTACGTGTTTGTGATCCATGAAGCAGTTACTACCACACATTGGGATCCTTAATTGACTCTCTCGGCTTCTTAACCACCCTTGTCCTCGGTCAGGGAGTTGCAAGTAGTTTCGGTGTTTGTAGCATCTTTGGGGCAGCATGCACGCAGCGCTGACCTTAGGGGTGGGATGTGTTGCGGTAGGCACGTGGCCCGGTGTCGAATGCCCGTTTGGTATCTCGGAACCCTGCACACATCGTTCGGGCTGTATGGGAAACCTCGGCGGACTCCTGCGGATGGAACCCGAATAGGTGATAAACCTGGACTAGGGACTTGAGTGTTTAGGTAGGCCGTGGCCGACACCCACGTTGGGCTTCCGCTTGAAGGTTGCCGAGTACATGTCGTGTAAACGCAGTGGTAAGTGGTGAGCGTGTGTGAAGAAGTACACCCTGCAGGTTAATATGATCTATTGAATAGCCGTGTCCACGGTAAAGGACTTCTGGGTTGCCTATATCAGTTCATAGACAAGTGAAAGTGGATACTCTAAAATCGCAAGATAAGCGTGAGTGCTAAGGATGGCGTTCTCGTGGGAAGGCGGGAGCGGGTCCATAGTGGTGTATTGATATGGTGAATATGTGGACTCGTGTGCGCCACCTCAAAAGAGTTACTTGCGATCGTAGTTCAGGATAGCCACCGAGTCAAAGCTGGCTTGCTGCGGTCAAACTCCACCTCCCCTTTTGATAATGAAGCATATGTAGTTAGTTCGATGTAAGTCTTGCTGAGTACAATTGTACTCATGTTTGCTTATTTTATGTTTTGCGAGAGAGCGTCGGTCTAGCTAGTAGTTTCACGTGGACTTGACGTTTAGCTTGTTACCTCAACTACGATCTTGTGCCCTCGGCGATCTGGTAGATAGTCGCTTCTCAGCCTTTTCCATTTATAGTTATGCGTACTCGGACATGTTTAGCTTCGCTTGTGCTTTGACTTGTATGCTTCGAGTGTTGGGTCATGAGACCCATGTTTGTAATATCTCGCTCCTCGGGCCTAATGAATAAATATTTGAGTCGTAGAGTTATGTTGTGATGCCATGTTGTGTTTACACATATTGAGCATATTGCGTGTATGTTTGAAATGCTTGGTATGTGTGGGATCCGACAATCTAGTTGTTTATCCTTGGCAGCCTCTCATATGGGGAAATGTAGTCTCGTGCTTCTGGCGATAGTAGTCCGCTACAGCCGGTTCACGAGTCCTGCTAGCCCAGCACTACTGCTTGGACACTTAATCGGCGGCATGTGTTTCACTTCGTTCCTATATCTGTCCCTTCGGGAAATGTCACGCGGTGATATTGAGTCCTTCCTAGCTGCTACAGCCGGGATACGGAGTCCTGTTAGCCAGTGCTACAGCCCGAATTCATACGTTGATGACCGACATGCTCGATGTGATTCATGTATGCCTGTCCCCATGGGTTAGTGCGCTTTGGGTTCACGACTAGCCATGTCGGCCGAGTTCTTTGTCATATGGATGCTAGCGACACTATCATATCGTGAGCCAAAAGACGCAAGCGGTCCCGGCCATGGTAAGGCGACACCGTGGGAATACCGTGCGTGAGGCCGCAAAGTGATATGAGGTGTTACGGCTAGATCGATGTGACTTGGAATCGGGGTCTTGACAGCGTTGGTATCGAGCTTTATTGCTGTGGGATTACCAAGCCAAACTGGTCGAAGTTGTGTCTAGAAATGCTTTAGTTATGTAAGGGAATTGATTGTGGAAGGAGCGTAAGGCTCTTTTTACTCCTTATACCTCATGGCCTTCGATCCGAGTCATCCTCTTCTCTTCTCTGGGGTTAAGAACTAGGCTTCTCATCTATCTATCAGGATGACGTGTTACTAATCCATAGAACTTTAAGATTGTTGGTTTTAATCCCCAGTTCAGTTCCTACTATTTCTGTATGATAATTGTTGATCTCGGAACCTTGATATTGTGATGTTGAGTGGTTATGCCACCATTTTTTTGCAGGATGTCTCAAATCATTTTGAGCATTTACAGCCGTTATGCTGTCCGAGTCATTCCAGGTCTCTAAATAGTCTGATGCATTTGCAAATCCTTTCCTCCTGTTCCCGATGTCCTTTTTGGTCAGAAGAAGCACACTAATTAGTATGTT
This sequence comes from Aegilops longissima, assembly GCA_021605205.1. NCBI lineage: Eukaryota > Viridiplantae > Streptophyta > Magnoliopsida > Poales > Poaceae > Aegilops > Aegilops longissima. Next base: position 262,957,901 of record CM038676.1, on the reverse strand, counting down.
GAGGTAATTTATTGCCTTGACATATATGTTGGAGCTATTATTATGACCCTAGGTGTTTAGGAAGTCACCTAGTAATTTAGCAATGCTTTTGTATCCCCAGTGTGATGATTCTGGCCATTAATCTTGCGAGCATCCCGTGATGCCATTTAGTAGTAGGCATTCTACTCCTGGGTTTCTGAACCCGAGATTCACCCTACTTCATGTTGTCAGTATTTGCTAGTTCCTTTAGGATATTAGTAACCTTTGCATTAGTCCTCGAGGTCCGTGGTATTTCCTTCTTCCAAATGCCATGAACCGCTTATGGCAGAAGTTCCTCGCTGAACTAAAGGATCACAATCAGGGTACTCTTGAGGAGTTCTCCATTCATAATTATGACTCTGCCAATTCTATCTTTCCGCATGGGTTATCCGGAAGAAACCTGTTGAACTTGATTCGACATACTAACCTATGCATCCACAACTCAGAAAATTATATGTTCCTTTGAGCTTGTTCTCTTTAGCTGTCTTCTGACCTTCATCTATCAATTGATAGCCAAGGGTATGTGTACGATCGTGTTTACCGATGCCTATTATCCTTGTGGTCAGTCAAGCCATTATATTTCGAAATGACTAGGAGAAACAAACTCCAGTACCTCATCCATTTCTAGGATTGGGTCGGAGTAGTTGTATCCCGCAGATCAAAGTGCCCATCCAGCTTTTGATTCTGTTCTACCCTGAAGTATTGCCATTTTATGTCAAGAATGTCATGGGAATTGCACAACCTCTTAGGAATTCTTGATGCAGTGATACTTTCCGCCATCATTATTCATTCCTCGGTTCCGTGTTGTTGCAACCGGAATGCCGGCTAGTGAATTGTGATGTGTGAAATCGATACTCCTAGCAACCTCGTTGCCTGGTAGTAAATGGACAATGTTATCATTCTTAGCGTGTTGGTTATTAAATCATCGTCCTAAGATTGATCGTGCTACCTAGTCCTTATTTCTGGTGCACACTTTGATTGATGAGTTAGGATCTTGTCAAGTCCTCACTCATTTGATCATATCGTCTTGCCCTCAAAAGCAAGATTGTTCTCGAGCTTAGTAACATACCGGTGGTTCGTGACTTTCCAAATATTTTCCTGGAAGTGTTGCGGGTTGTTTCGATTGTTATGTTGAGCTCGTGATCAAGTTGGTTCCCTGTGAACCACCCTTTCTCCAAGAATTTGTGTTGGATATCCCTGAGCTAGTTGGTTAAGCTAGACAACAACTTGGAGAGTTGGAAGATAAAAGCTTGCCTAACTTAGTTCGTTCCAAAGGGATATTCTTGTGTAGTGTGTGTTTAAGAAAGATGATATCTTCATCGATTGGTCCCTGTGATCAGTTGCTGGACCTATTGTCTTATCAAAACTTTGACTTGAGTATGGGCCATCGTCAAGTCAAATCAGAACCAACGATGTTCGTAATGTTGTCTTACTCGTGGTTAATCCCTCGAGCATACACCATTATATTCTTTGGTCTGACCAATGCTATCACCGTGTTCACATGATGGTGGAAGTCCAGTGATATGGAAATTCCGATGAATTGTTGTTGAGCCCATCAGCAGCATTTTTGTCTCCCCCATGAGTCATGTTGAACATCAACCTAGTGTTGGAAACTTGTGTAAGCATTTCTTCGTGTTTTGTTCATGAAGCATATGTTTGGATGAAAGTAGTGACTTCCTCGAATTCATGTGCTTTAGGTGTAAGTTGCCACCATGAGTTCGAGAAAGATTGTTTTGTTTCCTTTGGAATCATCCCAAATCAGTCATGCACACGTGCGAAGTATTCTGTAGTCCGGAGACTTGCAACCTTCGTCCTATATGTGTTCCTAGCACACTAAGCCACTGGCTGATTTGTTCAAGGACAAGAAGTTTCCTCATAAGAGCTAATCATATGACTTATGCAAGGACTTCGATATCCTCGATGATGGCTCCCCACCCGAACTCGGTAATGTTTTATTATAAGACTACCATGTGGTCATGCTTGTCTTGGACAGCGTGTTCATGGGTTTGTAGCAGAACCAGCTCATGTTTTGGAGCTTGCTATCGTAGTTCATATCCCGAGAATCTCGCAACGTCATCTCGTCGATTTGTGTTGCGACCTTTCTTTTCGGACATGCTGAGTCCGAAGTATCCTATCACCAATCGGATCTGAATCTCAGGCAGATATGATGGTTGGAACATTCCAACAGTTGCATTTCGTTCCCAGCTTGCACCGTCCTTGTGCCACTTCACTATGGACTGCCTTCTTAGTAATTCTTGATCAGGGTCATCCTCAACAGTGGTCCTACCATGGGTCCCATCCATTTCCGATGATAAGCAAAATCATCCATTGCGTTGTCTTCAGCAAGGTAGTTCACATCATCCATTCTAGTCCGAGTATGTCATTCTTTCAAACTCCTTCAAATGATCGAATGTGATTGCCTTAGGATGGTATAAAGAGTTCCAACGATCTATGGATTAAAAGTAATTCTTTTTGCCACTTAAGGGAATAGTTCTTGCGTCACTTCTCCCAAGGTGCCCGTTACGGAATCCTGGCAATTATTCCTCGCCACCTTGATACCATCCACCATCCTTCTAAGCGTGGAATTGTTGCCCACCAATCAAACCCCGTCGTTTGTTCTTCCATCCCCCTCGATGTGTTCCGTGTCGCAGCTCGAGAGATGTTCCAATGTCTCACTTGATGAGTGATCCTAAGTTGCTCGATCTTTAAGAAGATCGATTCCTGCAGAGTTCCTCTTTGTCGTGGTCGTGTTGGATGAAGTTTCCGAAAGCAAAGACGTCAAGATCAATATGAAGAAGTGAATCAACATCCTCGAGAAGGGCAATTGGATCATGAAGATTGTGATAGTTGTGACTTCCCCTTCCTCTTACCTCACGTCTTGAATCTCGGGACGAGATTCTTGTTTAGTGGGGGTGAGTTGTCACAGCCCTAGAGCTTGCTTGTAACTAGTGGCATTGCATCCATGCATCATGTTTAAATTTCTAAGAAACTTGAAATGGGGATTGCCTAAACCCTAGCATTAAAGCAATTCAAATAGGTTCAACCAAAATATTTTCAATGACCTCAAAATATCCTTTTAAAATGTCCATGATTTATGGAAAAAGAGTGAAAGCCTCTACCAGAGATAATGCATATTTTTCCGTGACATTTTGGGCATTGAATTAAATCATTATGGTATTTGAGTTGGAGTTTAAAAGTTACCATTAAATATTGGTTGCTCCAAATATTCTGAAATTTATTGTGTGGTTTGAAAATAATTCAAATATTCCTCACAAAAATTTACAGAATTAACAAAAGTGTTTTGGTTGGGTTTTTATTGCAAACTTAAAGCAGATAATAGAAAAACTAAAACAAATAAAAGAGAGAGAGAGAGAGGAACGATTCGCCACTTACAGGCGCCCAACCGCCCACCTCTGTAGCAGCCCTACTGGGCAAAGCCAGCCAGCCCACCTACCCGTCGCTCATCGTCTTCCTCTGCCCGAGAGGCGGGCGAGGCGTGTGGCCTTGAAAGCCGCCACCTCCTGCCTACTGCTTGGCTGAGGCACCCGAGGGTGCCACGCACACCCCCCCGACCCTGCACCTCTCCTCTCTCCCCCTGGACCCCATTCTCTCCTCTGCTCCCTCTCTCTCGCCCGGACCGAGCGCCACCGTCGCTGCCCTCGCCGTCCACCGCGGCCACAGCCACCTCCTCGCCCCTCTCCCGTGTCCGAAAGGTACGGCGTGACTCCATCTCCCTCCTCACCGAGCCACGCAAGCCAAGGATCGCCACACCGTCGTCTTCGAGCTCGCCATTGCCGCATCGACTCGCCGGCCGTCGCCGTCATTCGCGCGCTGGAGGTCGTCCCCAAGCCACTGAGCTACCCTGCTGCCTCCCTGTGAGCTCGCCGTCGTTTCCCCTCACCTCTCTCTCTCGCGCGCGCCCTGTAGTCGCCGCCCCGCGAGCACCCGAATCCGCCGTCCGCCATTGCCGACGAGCTCGACGCTCCCGAGCCCCTCTGCCTCAACCCGTGGCACCAGCGTGTTCCGGTGGCCCTTGGATGCCACCTAGCCCATCGGCTTCTCCTCTAGTGCACAGCAGCCTCGTTCCGGCGCGGCCGAACTCCGACGCGCCGCCGTGAGCTCGATTCCGGCGAGCTCGGCTGACCTCAGCCTCTCTTGTTTGCGTAGATGGATGCGGCCAAGCACCCGCAACGCGTAGATGCCCTCCGCCTTGCGAATGGTCGCCGGGATAGAAACTCCGACGAGCCACCGCCGTCCTTTAAGGTCGCCGGCGACTTGATCCGGCGACGCCGACGTGGCGTGATTAGATTAGGTCTAATCCACCCACTAATTACCACCGCAGCCACTGACACATGGGCCCCGATGACTAACTAACCCTGGATTATCTCCTGTTTAGATTAAACTAACCCTCGGGCCCCACAGTCAGTTTGACCGCCACGTCACCGCTGATTGGCCCCACGTCGAAATTGACCCGGTGACGTGGCCGTTGGCGGGCCCACATGTCGTGGCACTAACCAACCCTTGTCATGACCGGTGGACCCCACTGGTCAGTTTAACTCAAGACAGCGCTGTTGACCTCTTGAGGTCAAGATGACCTAATCTTGACGCAATATTCCTTTTCTGGAATTTAGTTTATTTTCTAAATATTCAGGAAATTTCAAAAATACCCAAAACTTCTAAAATCATATAAATTCAACCGTAGCTCGTAATGAAATAATTTATATATGAAAATGATCAAAAAATATGAAGAATCTGTTTATGCCATGATCATGCATGTTTGAACAAGTTAACCTCACTTAATAGGATGAATCATGATTAGGGTAATTTATGAACTAGCATTTGGAGTTGGAGTTCAACCTTGTTTGAATTCCACTTCAATTAACTTGGCTTACTGCTGCATTAGGTCAATTCAATTCCTTAACATGACATGTCATTCATTTGTTTGTGCATTGCATTGATTGTGTTCTTCTTGTTTGTCGTTGGTTGTTCCCTCTCGATAGACGTGGTTTCGACGATGAGATCGATGACATCGATGAAGAACTATATTATTTTCAGAAGTGCCAGGCAAGCAAAACCCCCTTGTTCATTCCGATACAATCCCACTCTCTCGCTCCTGCTCTATTTTACTGCATTAGGACAACAACGACTCATGTGTTACTTGCTGCGGTAGCTGAACCCTTTATCCTCTGCATGACTGTCATTCCACAAGAAATAGATGAAACCCACTAGCATGAGTAGGAGTTGTTTGAGCCTGTTGTGCCTACTCATTCATGCTTGTTTGTCATGCACTCTGCTTAGAGTTGAGTCAGTCCGATTCATCGGGATGAATCAAAGGTGTGTAAACATGTCCTCTTGTGTGTGAGCTAAGTGTATGAACACGATTTGGTAAAGGTAGCGGTGAGAGGCCATGTAGGAGTACATGGTGGGTTGTCTCATTGAAGCCGTCCTCGAACTGAGTTACGTGTTTGTGATCCATGAAACAGTTACTACCACACATTGGGATCCTTAATTGACTCTCTCGGCTTCTTAACCACCCTTGTCCTCGGTCAAGGAGTTGCAAGTAGTTTACGTGTTTGTAGCATCTTTGGGGACGCAGTGCTGACCTTAGGGGTGGGCTGTGTTGCGGTAGGCACGTGGCCTGCAAATCAATGCCCGTTTGGTATCTTGGGAACCCTGCACACATCGTTCGGGGTTGTATGGGAAACCTCGGCGGACTCCTGCGGATGGAACCCGAATAGGCGATAAACCTGGACTAGGGACTTGAGTGTTTAGGTAGGCCGTGGCCGACACCCACGTTGGGCTTCCGCTGAAGGTTGCCAAGTACATGTCGTGTAAATGGCGGTAAGTGGTGAGAGCGTGTGAAGAAGTACACCCTGCAGGGGTTAATATGATCTATTGAATAGCCGTGTCCACGGTAAAGGACTTCTGGGTTGCCTATATCAGTTCATAGACAAGTGAAAGTGGATACTCTAAAATGCGCAAGATAAGCGTGAGTGCTAAGGATGGCGTTCTCGTAGGAAGACGGGAGCGGGTCCATAGTGGTGTATTGATATGGTGAATATGTGGACTCGTGTGCGCCACCTCAAAAGAGTTACTTGCGATCGTAGTTCAGGATAGCCACCGAGTCAAAGCTGGCTTGCTGATCAAACTCCACCTCCCCTTTTGATAATGAAGCATATGTAGTTAGTTACGATGTAAGTCTTGCTGAGTACAATTGTACTCACGTTTGCTTATTTTATGTTTTGCGAGAGACGTCGGTCTCGCTAGTAGTTTCACGTGGACTTGACGTTTAGCTTGTTACCTCAGCTACGATCTTGTGCCCTCGGCAGATCTCGGTAGATAGTCGAGCTTCTCAGCCTTTTCCATTTATAGTTATGCGTACTCGGACATGTTTAGCTTCCGCTTGTGCTTTGACTTGTATGCTCACGAGTGTTGGGTCATGAGACCCATGTTTGTAATATCTCGCTCCTCGGGCCTAATGAATAAATATTTGAGTCGTAGAGTTATGTTGTGATGCCATGTTGTGTTTACACATATTGAGCATATTGTGTGTATGTTTGAAATGCTTGGTATGTGTGGGATCCGACAATCTAGTTGTTTATCCTTGGCAGCCTCTCATATGGGGAAATGTAGTCTCGTGCTTCTGGCGATAGTAGTCCGCTTCTGCCCGGTTCACGAGTCCTGCTAGCCCAAAGACTACTGCTTGGACATTAAGCGGCGGCATGTGTTTCACTTCGTTCTTATGTCTGTCCTTCGGGAAATGTCACGCGGTGATATTGGTCTTGCCTAGCCTGCTACAGCCGGGATACGGAGTCCTGTTAGCCCAATGCTACAGCCCGAATTCATCGTTGATGACCGACATGCTCGATGTGATTCATGTATGCCTGTCCCCATGGGTTAGTGCCGCTTTGGGTTCACGACTAGCCATGTCGGCTCGGGTTCTTTGTCATATGGATGCTAGCGACACTATCATATACGTGAGCCAAAAGACGCAAACGGTCCCGGGCCATGGTAAGGCGACACCCGTGGGAATACCGTGCGTGAGGCCGCAAAGTGATATGAGGTGTTACCGGCTAGATCGATGTGACTTGGAATCGGGGTCCTGACATTTAGTTATGCGGTTAAATAATTTAAAAATAATACTAGCTACATATGTCCACAAATTAGGCGATGATTTTTGATGATAGATTAAGTTTTGGGGTGTGTGAAACAAGAGAGTTAATTAAAAATCTCTAGCCCCACACTAAACTTCGTCAAATACGTGTGACCCCATAGAAGAACATTCATCTTCGGCACCCTATTGTGTAAGCGACGGTTCACTATTCTCAACTATGGTGAAGCCCAAGGAATTGTTAACAGATCATCGACAGCCAGATTCAATCGATTGTCAGAACCTTCTGAAAAAGTGACACCATGTCGTCGATGAATTTAACCAAAGCAACACTCGAGGGAAGCATAGCAAGAACATCAACCCTCGCAATCACATGTGATTTAGATCGCAACCTACACCTACTCATATAACTGCTCTGATACCACTATTGGAGAACGTAGTAGAAAACAAAAAAATTCCATGCCTGCGCACACCCAAGATCAGTATGAAGATGCATAACGGGATGGGATCACGATCATTACCATCACTGAGTTACAGCGAAAGATGAACGTGTCGGTGTAGATCGTACTTGGATTCCCTCGAACCGTCGATGAACGATCCCTCGTGCCACCCGCAAACAGTCCCTCGAACCGAAGACCGAAAGCACAACCTCTCTACTTGGTTGCAAGCATGCAACCTTCATGATCTGGCAACGCTTTGCTGTCCAGAGAAAATCATTGCCAGAGAATAAGAGGGAGGATATTAGAACCACACGGGGCTTCTAATTATGAGGACAAGAGGATTAGCCTAGCTTTAATTAGTCAACTAGGACCAACTAGAACTGGAAGAACTAGAGGAGGCTCCAAAACTTGTGTATTCAAAAGAGCACCAAACTTCAAGTATATATAGGGTAGAGGGGAGAGGGAGGGATGACACCAGGGAAAGTTTCCCCCCTTTGCGCACCTACCGGGGGAGGAGGAGTCTGACTCCCCCCCCCCCTCCCAATTCGTCCTCCTTGAAGGGGCGCCTCCCCTCTTGGGCCCTTGTGGCCCAAGATGACTTCCACCTTTTGTCCTTTTAAGGCTCGTTGATATTAAATTAAATATAAAATAGTTCTAAATACTTTTAGATCATTTTATATATAATTTAAAATTGCGAAAACATTATATATATATATATATATATATATATATATAATATTAGCAGAATAGCTATTCTGCACACCACTTCCTTTGCACATGAGCATAAGTGCATCGCATCTTCTTGACGACGAAACCACCGCAATATAGACTAGTGAACTTGGCGTCGGAAAAAAGCTGCACGCAGATGTTTTTTCGGTACAGTTTTCGCTCTAATTTTTTGATTGTTTATCGGAACGAGGCGTATAATATACCGTTTAAAAGCTATGGATTAGGCGCAACTTCGCTATGTTGAACACTTTTCGAGATTCATCGCGGTTTAAGAGCAGTTTCAAAAATGGCGCGGCGGATGACGAGTAGCAGCAAGCGTATTTTCGTGATTTTTTTCTAAACCGCTCATCGAAATAAAGCAAATGATACACCGTTGGAAAGATATCGTCAAGACGCATCTTTTTTATATCTATTATGTTTTCTAATTCGTTACGGTTTAAGAGCAGTTTCAAATTTACTAAATCGCGGAATTAAGTTTTTTTGAAATTTTTGCAATTTTCGGTACTGTTTTCGCTCTAGTTTTTGAACCGTTTGTCGAAACGAGGCGTGTAATACGTCGTTGGAAGCTATGGACAAGGCGCAACTTTCATATGTAGAAATGGTTTTGAGATTCCTTACGGTGTTTAGTTAATTTTGAAAATCGTGCGGCTGACTACGTGAGGCAGCGGCCGTTTTTCGAGAAATTTTTACAAACCGCTGGTCGAAATGATTCAAATTGTATGTTGTTGGAAAGATATCGTCGAGACACAACTTTTTCATGTAGAACACTCTTTCTAATTATTTACGGTTTAAGAGGAATTTCGAATTTACCGAAATGCGGACGCTCTGTTTTTCGCGACACCCAAATCGACGTGGGTACTTCATCCGACTAAAAACCGCACTGCAACGGACGAAAAACCGCACTGCATCACACGGGTAAGAGAACTGCATGGTTTCTTTTTATTCAAACGTAATTTTTTCAAGAACGAGAAAGTAGAGTGCACTTCACATCGGGCGTTAGTGAACCGCAACACTATCGAGAAGTGAACCACATTAGTTTTATTTTGTCGTTCGCGTAACATTTTTCTGCACTTCACGTTGAGAGTAAGTGCACCGCGACACTACCGAAAGTGCACCACATGAGTTTTTGTTGTCTTTTTCCTAACTTTTTTTAGAACAAGTGAACCGTAGAGACTAGTGCAATTGAACCACATCAAATTGTTTTTTTATTCAAACTTCTTCAACGAACAAGAAAATAAACAACACACACTTTTTTAAATACATATTTCCAAATAAAAATCCAACGGAGTTGCGGAGACAATACTAGTTGACTGCAGGGTACAAGAGTACATAAGTACTTGAGCAATGAGCCACATTCTTTTTTTTTCTTTTTTTACGGGGTGAACCACATAGTTGCGGCAAACTAACTGCATTTATTAATTAGCTTGGAATCAAAATGAACCTCATGAGAGTTTTTCCCTTTTTACAAACAAAAAATACAAACATTTATGGACTTCATGGTCAATGTTAGTTTTTGCACGTGGCAATATAGTGAACTTCCGGAAAGAAAAAGACAGGGGGCGGTGAACAAGTGAATGACACACATTTAAAAAATGAACAACTTATAATATTTTTGCAGCCAACATATTTTGTATATGCATATTTTATGCACAAAGTTTTCACGACCGAAGTGCTCTGTCACCCCTGCACGCACTGCATGAAGACAACAAACGATGCAAAAGGCTGTACATACAGGAACCGACTAACTGCAGAAACTCTTTTCCCAAAGGGATACAGTAATGCAAGTTTGCAACGCTCTCACTACTGAACCGCGCTACAGGTAACCAGCAATTGCACACGGCACACCATACTTCAGATCCACCATGGGAGCTTCTCGTTGGAGGCTTTGAGTAACTGCACACCAGAAAATCAGTGAGCTGCACCTGAAGTGCACTGCACCGCACTGAAAAAGGCACATCAAATTCTGAAATAATGAACTACAACACGCCATGGATAGCACCTCCTTTTTCCCTCCGGCCACACCCATGCAGTGCAGACCCCATGCTAGTGTTGTTGTCCTCTCGTCCAAAAAACATGAGCAAACAATGGGAGAACGAAGCTGACTCTTTTTAAGCGAGGAAGTAAAACGCGAGATGAATTTTTTTCTATACAAATAAAAGAAAAAAGAACTTCATAAGCCGCGCGCCGCAAACCGCAAGCAGTGCCTGAACGGACTGCATCTAGTTTGACAAAAAAAGTACATATGACTTAAGTGGACCACAGTATTCCTTGTAGTGGGCTGTATCAACCATTTTTTCCATGAAAATGAACCTCTCTAACATACCAAACCAACTGCACTGGACCGAATTTAAACAAAAAAACAAATTAAGGTTTGGGCATTTTTTCCAAGTAACATACTGCAAGCAAGATCATGAAAAACCGTAGGAATTGCACACAAGTACACAATGACAGCGAACAAGTGAGTAAAATGCATGCCACAAGCATCCACACCGCAGCATCGCACAAACAGAACTACATGCCCATCATCCTCTCAAGTCCCTATGTACTGCACCGATGACCCAACCGAGCTGAAGTGAAGAGCAACCTGCACTGTATAAGGCGCCGGTGTCATCAGCGACGGCGGCATGGACTGCACCGTGGTCGAGAAATGGGGTGGTAGGCTGCTATGCGGCAAGGTGTGCACTGCACGCGCAAGAGGAGGCACGATGGAGTTGACCCGGGGGGGCTCGTTGCCGTGATGACCGCCCTGGCCTTGACGCTACAGCGGTGGGACGCGGTGAGAGTGCACCGCTGCCTCCACCAGAGTGCATTGCAGCTCCGAACTCCGCCATGTGAGCTGCTCCCCCCTGTTTTTGGGATGCATCCTACAACAAAGTGGTCGCCAGGGCGCGGGGTGTGTGCTGCGGCCAAACCAACAAAATAAGGAGTCACACAGATCGGCCATGGCCGCGACCACCTCGAAGGACAAAAAAATGAAAAACGAACCGCACACCCGTGCTGCTCCAACCGCTAGCATCTCGCCGGCGTACTGCATGTCCACACCGAAGTAGGATTTTTTGTTGGCACCGGACTGAAGTGGACGCTAGTGGAGGCTCGCCGTCGTGCACCGGTGGCGCTTGCGGGGGAGGGGGTAGGGTGCTGGTGGGGACGACGGCCTCTCCCCGGAGGTGGGGGCTCGATTTTATTACCGAGCGATGCACAAGGGCAGGGGCCGGTCGAGTTCGTGGCGACTCTGATCCGGTGGAGATGCCAGGGGATAAAGGAGTTGCACGCTCGCCCGACGACGAAGGAGGTGCCACATCCCACCGGCGACAGCGCATAGCTGCGGGTGGGGCGCGAGGTGCAGGAACGCGAGGTCCCCGTCAGAGGTTGGAACGCGGCCGTGCAGATCCAGAGGATGGCGGATCTGGTCGTCAGGATCCTGGATCCGTCGTGGGTGGAGGCCGGCGGTTGGAGGGGGTTGGGGGTGTCCCGTTCATCGGAGGTAGGTGGGTGAGCGCCGGCCATGGGAGGGGTTTGGGGACGCGCCGTCCTTGCGCGGGAGGGGCCGCAACGGCGATAGTCTCGGGGCAGGTTGGCAGAGGGGAGGTAGCCAGAGGGCTCGGGCGGGGCCAGGGCGCCGGCGTGGCACCGGATGAAGAAGGGGGCGGCGCCACGGGAAGGTGCTGCAGGGGAGAAGGCGGGGCGTGGTGGTAGGTGGCAGGGTGGGGCTCTGGCGGCGCGTGGCAGGGGCGGGTCTCCGCCGGTGCTTGGTGGGGGTGGGGGTCCGGCGGCGTGGGTTGGAAGGAGGGCGGCGCGCCGGAGTTGCAGGAGGATTTGTGGCGAAGAAGGTGGGAGGAGATGGGTGGGTGGGCATGAGGGAGATGGAGGAGGTGGGGGTTCAGTTGAGGTTTCTTATCTCCGTGTTCATCTGGGTCGGTAGCTGCGGGTTAGGGTGTTAGCAGAATAAGGTGTTTTGGTGTGCAGAATAAGGTCTTAAGGGGTGTTAGTGTTATCATAATAGACCCACCTATATATATATATATATATATATATATATATATATATATATATATATATATATATATATATATATATATATATATATATATATATATATATATATATATATATATATATATGCTATTCATCACCTGTGCGAGAATAACTTATTCTTCACCGAGGTAATTTTACGATCATTTCATAATTAAATTATGTTTGGAATTCAAATAGTTACATTCATATTCATTCACTACGTAATATTTGACATAAGAAAATAAAAATATAGGTCATAAAATAAGAAAATTTGCAGTTTATGTGTATTTTACACTATGTTTTTACATTTGTAATTTTACATAACATAAAATATTTTTACGATTTATTATATATTTTTTATGGTCTCTTTTGTGTCGAAAATAAGACAAAATTTACTGAAACGTAAAATTACAGTGCATTGATGGTAAAATAGAGGGTGAAGAATAACTATTCCTCACCCGTGGTGACGAATAGACAATCCCTATATATATATATATATATATATATATATATATATATATATATATATATATATATATATATATATATATATATATATATATATATATATATATATAATACCCAATATTACCCGATATTTATCGAAACCCTTCCAGTGACCCCAAAACGTTTCTAGATCATCAAGGAACAATTCAAATATTAATGAAATAATTCCACAATATATTCTCATTAATCCCGTCCTACTGACACTCAAAAGGTCAATATATTCGTTCAATGCCGATAGCGGGACCGTGGACGTCAATATCGATCCCTATGAGCACACGAATGATATTCGAGTGAACCTTTGGTTATCATGTGATTTTTCCTTTACTTCGCAATACTTTACAAAACTCGGGATGCATCGGTATCCTCCCGAGTCATCACTATGCTCACTATACTAAAACCCTCGTTTTCGGTTTTGTTATTCTTTCTCGTTATTGTGTCCGGCATCCCCGTGATGAAGTCACCTGTGTCTGGCCAGACGATGATGGATGTCATCACACCAAGAGGGCCCTAAGGATATATCTCTATCGTCGAAGGAGCAAATCCAACTCTCGAGCTATCCGCCACTTGTCAAACTTTCCGATGAACCTGTAAGTTGTCATTATGATTACCGTGCTACAGGTGACGCTTGAGCAACCCAAATCCCACTATGTAGTAAGAAGTGACCACAATACTCTCATGGTCTAAGGAGAAAAATTACACGTTAACACTCTGTGTTATTACAATCGACTACGGACGATATTAACTCAATTCATAACAAGAAAAATTGTGTCGATTCAATATGATCATTCTTTCAACGCCATAATCTCAATGTTGTTTTAGGACTATAGTCACACTTAATTGTTGGGGAACGTAGTAATTTCAAAAAAATTCCTACGATCACGCAAGACCATGGTGATGGCATAGCAACGAGAGGGGAGAGTGTCCGTCCACGTACCCTCGTGAGACCGAAAGCGAAGCGTTATAACAACGCTGTTGATGTAGTCGTGCGCCTCCACGATCCGACCGATCCAAGCACCGAACGTCGGCACCTCCGAGTTCTGCACACGCTCAGCTCGATGACGATCCCGGACTCGATCCAAAAAGTGTCGGGATGAGTTCCGTCAAGACGACGGCGCAGGACGATGTTGATGCTCCACCGACGCAGGGCTTCGCCTAAGCTCCGCGACGATATGACTTCTCCGCGCAGGCTTCGCCTAAGCTCCGCGACGATATGACCGAAGTGGAATATGGTGGAAGGGGCACCGCACACGGCTAAGGCAAGATCCGTGAGATCAACTTGTGTGTCATGGGTGCCCCTGCCTCAGATATAAAGGAGGCAAGGGGAGGTGGCGGCCCAAGGGGAGGCGCACAAGGAGGAGTCCTACTCCCACCGAGTGGGACTCCCCCCTCTCCTAGTTGGAGTAGGATTGGGGAGGGGAAAGAGGGAAGGGCGCCGCCTCTCTCCTTGTCCTATTCGGACTGGAAGGGGAAGGGGCGCAGCCCACCTTGGCCGGCCCTTCTCCTTCTCCCTTGAGGCCCATGAAGGCCCATATGCCCCGGGGTTCCGTAACCCCGTGTTCCGGTAACATCCTGCTTTCACTCGGAACCATTCCAAGTCCAAACATAGGCTTCCAATATATCAATCTTTATGTCTCGACCATTTCGAGACTCCTCGTCATGTCCGTGATCACATCCGGACTCGAACAAACTTCGTGCATCAATACTTATAAACTCATAATGAACTGTCATCGAACGTTAAGCGTGCGGACCCTACGGGTTCAAGAACTATGTAGACATGACCTAGAACCATTCTCGGTCAATAACCAATAGCGGAACCTGGATGCCCATATTGGTTCCTACATATTCTACGAAGATCTTTATCGGTCAAACCGCATAACGACATACGTTGTTCCCTTTGTCATCGGTATGTTACTTACCCGAGATTCGATCGTCGGTATCCAATACCTAGTTCAATCTCGTTACCGGTAAGTCTCTTTACTCATTCCGTAATACATCATCTCACAACTAACTCATTAGTTGTAATGCTTGCAAGGCTTAAGTGATGTGCATTACCGAGAAGGCCGAGATACCTCTCCGACAATCGGAGTGACAAAACCTAATCTCAAATACGCCAACCCAACAAGTACCTTTGGAGACACCTGTAGTACTCCTTTATAATCACCTAGTTACGCCAGGACGCTTGGTAGTACCAAAGTGTTCCTCCGTAAACGGAGTTGCATAATCTCATAGTTATAGGAACATGTATGGGTCATGAAGAAAGCATTAACATACTAAACGATCAAGTGTTAAGCTAACGGAATGGGTCATGTCAATCAGATCATTCAACTAATGATGTGACCTTGTTAATCAAATAACAACTCCTTGTTCATGGTTAGGAAACATAACCATCTTTGATTAACAAGCTAGTCAAGTAGAGGCATACTAGTGACATACTGTTTGTCTATATATTCACACATGTATTATGTTTCCGGTTAATACAATTCTAGCATGAATAATAAACATTTATCATGATATAAGGAAATAAATAATAACTTTATTATTGCCTCTAGGGCATATTTCCTTCAGTCTCCCACTTGCACTAGAGTCAATAATCTAGATTACAAAGTAATGATCCTAACACCCATGGAGTCTTGGTGTTGATCATGTTTTGCTCGTGGAAGAGGCTTAGTCAACGGTCTCGCAACATTCAGATCCGTATGTATTTTGCAAATCTCTATGTCTCCCACTTGGACTTGGTCCCAATGGAATTGAAGTGTCTCTTGATGTGCTTGGTCCTCTTGTGAAATCTGGATTCCTTTGCCAAGGCAATTGCACCAAGATTGTCACAGAAGATCTTCATCGGTCCCGATGCACTAGGTATGACACCTAGATCGGAAATGAACTCTTTCATCCAGACTCCTTCATTTGCTGCTTCAAGCAGCTATGTACTCCGCTTCACATGTAGATCCCGCCACGACGCTTTGTTTAGAACTGCACCAACCGACAGCTCCACCGCTTAATAAAAACACGTATCCGGTTTGCGATTTAGAATCGTCCGGATCGGTGTCAAAGCTTGCATCGACGTAACCATTTACGACTAGCTCTTTGTCACCTCCATATACGAGAAACATATCCTTAGTCCTTTTCGTATTTCAGATGTTCTTGACCGCTGTCCGATGATCCACTCTCGATTACTTTGGTACCTTCCTGCCAAGCTTACAGCTAAGCATACGTCGGTCTGGTACACAGCATTGCATACATGATAGAGCCTATGGCTGAAGCATAGGGAACATCTTTCATTTTCTCTCTATCTTCTGCTGTGGTCGGGCATTGAGTCTGACTCAATCTTACACCTTGCAACACAGGTAAAAAACCTTTCTTTGCCTGATCCATTTTGAACTTTTTCAAAACTTTATCAAGGTATGTGCTTTGTGAAAGTCCAATTAAACGTCTTGATCTATCTCTATAGATCTTGATGCCCAATATGTAAGCAGCTTCACCGAGGTCTTTCATTGAAAAACTTTTATTCAAGTATCCTTTTATGCTATCCAGAAATTCTATATCATTTCCAATTAATAATATGTCGTCCACATATAATATCGAAATGCTACAGAGCTCCCACTCACTTTCTTGTAAATACAGGCTTCTCCAAAAGTCTGTATAAACCCATATGCTTTGATCACACTATCAAAGCGCTTATTCCAACTCCGAGAGGCTTGCACCGACCATAAATTGATCGTTGGAGCTTGCACACTTTGTTAGCACCCTTTGGATCGACAAAACCTTCTGGTTGCATCATATACAACTCTTCTTCTAGAAATCCATTCAAGAATGCGGTTTTACATCCATTTGCCAAATTTCATAATCATAAAATGCGGCAATTGCTAACATGATTCGGACAGACTTAAGCATCGCTTCGGGTGAGAAAGTCTCATCGTAGTCAACCCCTTGAACTTGTCGAAAACCTTTTGCAACAAGTCGAGCTTTGTAGACAGCTACATTACCATCGGCGTCGGTCTTCTTCTTAAAGATCCATTTATTTTCAATGGCTTGCCGATCATCGGGCAAGTCAACCAAAGTCCATACTTTGTTCTCATACATGGATCCCATCTCAGATTTCATGGCTTCCAGCCATTTTATGAATCTGGGCTCACCATCGCTTCTTCATAGTTCGTAGGTTCGCCATGGTCAAGTAACATGACTTCCGAATAGGATTACCGTACCACTCGTGCGTATTTTACTCTGGTTGACCTACGAGGTTCAAGAGCAACTTGATCTGAAGCTTCATGATCATCATCATTAGTTTCCTCACTAATTGGTGTAGTTGTCACAGAACCATTTCTTGTGATGAACTACTTTCCAATAAGGGAGCAGATACTGCTTATCTCATCAAGTTCTACTTTCCTCCCACTCACTTCTTTCGAGAGAAACTCCTTCTCTAGAAAGGATCCGAATTTAGCAACGAAAATCTTGCCTTCAGATCTGTGATAGAAGGTGTACCCAACAGCCTCCTTTGGGTATCCTATGAAGACACATTTTTCCGATTTGGGTTCGAGCTTATCTGGTTGAAGTTTCTTTACATAAGCATCGCATCCCCAAACTTTAAGAAACGACAACTTTGGTTTCTTGCCAAACCACAATTCATAAGGCGTCGTCTCAACGGATTTTGACGTTGTCCTATTCAACGTGAATGTGGCCGTCTCTAAAGCATAACCCCAAAACGATAGCGGTAAATCAGAAATAGACATCATAGATCGCACCATATCTAGTAAAGTACGACACGACGCTCGGACACACCATTTCTCTGTGGTGTTCCGGTGGCATGAGTTAAAACTATTCCACATTGTTTCAAATGTAAACCAAACTCAGAACTCAAATATTCTCCTCCACGATCAGATCGTAGAAACTTTATTTTCTTGTTACGATGATTTTCCACTTCACTCTGAAATTCTTTGAACTTTTCAAATGTTTTAGATTTGTGTTTCATTAAGTAGATATACCCATATCTGCTCAAATCATCTGTGAAGGTGAGAAAATAACGATACCGCCGCGTGCCTCAACATTCATTGGACCACAAACATCGGTATGTATGATTTCCAACAAATCAGTTGCTCGCTCCATAGTTCCGGAGAACGGCGTTTTGGTCATCTTGCCCATGAGGCACGGTTCGCAAGTACCAAGTGATTCATAATCAAGTGATTCCGAAGCCCATCAAGATGGAGTTTCTTCATGCGTTTTACACGATATGACCTAAACGGCAAGTGCCACAAATAAGTTGCACTATCATTATCAACTCTGCATCTTTTGGTTTCAACATTATGAATATGTGTATCACTACTCGTCGAGATTCAACAAGAATAGACCATTCTTCAAGGGTGCATGACCATAAAAGATATTACTCATATAAATAGAACAACCATTATTCTCTCGATTTAAATGAATAACCGCCTCGCAATAAACAAGATCCAGATATAATGTTCATGCTCAACGCTGGCACCAAATAACAATTATTTAGGTCTAAAACTAATCCGAAGGTAGATGTAGAGGTAGCGTGCCATTGCGATCACATCGACTTTGGAACCATTTCCAACGCAGATCGTCACCTCGCCCTTAGCCAATCTTCGCTAATCCGTAGTTCCTGTTTGAGTTGCAAATATTAGCAACAAACCAGATCAAATACCAGTACTATCATGCGAGTATTAGTAAGGTACACATCAATAACATGTATATCACATATACCTTTGATCACCTTGCCATCCTTCTTATCCGCCAAATACTTGGGGCAGTTCCGCTTCCAAAGGTCCATCGCTTGCAAAGAAAACACTCAATTTCAGGCTTAGGTCCAGACTTGGGTTTCTTCTCTTGATCAGCAACTTTCTTGCTGTTCTTTTGAAGTTTCCTTCTTCTTCCCTTTGCCCTTTTCTTGAAACTAGTGGTCTTGTTGACCATCAACACTTGATGCTCTTTCTTGATTTCTACCTCCGCTGCTTTTAGATCGCTAAGAGCTCGAGAATTGTCTTAGTCATCCCTTGCATATTATAGTTCATCACGAAGCTCTTGTAGCTTGGTGGCGTGATTGGAGAATTCATCAATGACACTATCATCCGGAAGATTAACTCCCAGCTGAATTAAGTGATTGTTATACCCGGACATTTTGAGTATGTGCTCACCGATGTAACTATTCTCCTCCATCTTGCAGCTATAGAACTTATTGGAGACTTCATATCTCTCAATCCGGGCATTTGCTTGAAATATTAACTTCAACTCCTGGAACATCTCATATGCTCCATGACGCTCAAAACGTCGTTGAAGACCCGGTTCTAAGCCGTAAAGCATGGCACATCGAACTATAGAGTAGTCATCAGCTCGCTTTGCCGACGCTCACAACTTCGCTCAAGATCTGCAGCAGAGCGTCACCCAGCGGTGCTTCCAGGGCGTAATTTTTCCGTGCAGCAATGAGGATAATCCTCAAATTACGGACCCAGTCCGTAATTGCTACCATCATCTTTCAACTTTGCTTTCTCAAGGAACGATTAAAATTCAACGGAACAACAAAGACGAGCCATCTATCTACAAAGAAACATAGACAAGCAAAATACTATCGGTACTAAGTTCATGATAAATTTAAGTTCAATTAATCATATTAAAGAACTCCCACTTAGACAGACATCTCTCTAGTCATCTAAGTGATTACGTGATCCAAATCAACTAAACCATGTCCGATCATCACGTGAGATGGAGTAGTTTCAATGGTGAACATCACTATGTTGATCATATCTACTATATGATTCACGTTCGACCTTTCGGTCTCCGTGTTCCGAGGCCATATCTGTTATATGCTAGGCTCGTCAAGTTTAACATGAGTATTCTGCGTGCGCAACTGCTTTGCACCCGTTGTATTTGAACGTAGAGCCTATCACACCCGATCATCACGTGGTGTCTCAGCACGAAGAACTTTCGCAACGGTGCATACTCAGGGAGAACACTTCTTGATAATTTTAGTGAGAGATCATCTTATAATGCTACCGTCATACAAAGCAAGATAAGATGCATAAAGGATAAACATCACATGCAATCAATATAAGTGATATGATATGGTCATCATCATCTTGTGCTTGTGATTCCATCGCCAAGCACCGCCATGATCACCATCGCCACCGGCGCGACACCTTGATCTCCATCGTAGCATCGTTGTCGTCTCGCCAACTATTGCTTCTACGACTATCGCTACTCCTTAGTGATAAAGTAAAGCAATTACATGGCGTTTGCATTTCATACAATAAAGCGACAACCATATGGCTCCTGCCAGTTGCCGATAACTCGGTTACAAAACATGATCATCTCATACAATAAAATATAGCATCACGTTTTGACCATATCACATCACAACATGCCCTGCAAAAACAAGTTAGACGTCCTCTACTTTGTTGTTGCAAGTTTTACGTGGCTGCTACAGGCTGAGCAAGAACCGTTCTTACCTACGCATCAAAACCACAACGATACTTCGTCAAATAGACTCCGTTTTAACCTTCTCAAGGACCGGGCGAGCTATACTCGATTCAACTAAAGTGAGAGAGAGACACCGCTGGTCACCTTTAAGCAACGAGTGCTCGGAGCGGTGAAACCAGTCTCGCGTAAGCGTCTGCGTAATGTCGGTCCGGCCGCTTCATCTCACAATACCGCTGAACCAAAGTATGACATGCTGGTAGGCAGTATGACTTGTATCGCCCACAACTCACTTGTGTTCTACTCGTGCACATGACATCAACGCATAAAACCAGGCTCGGATGCCATCGTTGGGGAACGAGTAATTTCAAAAATTTCCTACGATCACGCAAGACCATGGTGATGGCATAGCAACGAGGGGAGAGGTCCGCCCACGCACCCTCGTGAGACCGAAAGCGAAGCGTTATAACAACGCTGTTGATGTAGTCGACGTCTCCACGATCCGACCGATCCAAGCACCGAACGACGGCACCTCCGAGTTCGCACACGCTCAGCTCGATGACGATCCCGGACTCGATCCAAAGAAAGTGTCGGGATGAGTTCCACAAGACGACGGCGTGGTGACGATGTTGATGCTCCACCGACGCAGGGCTTCGCCTAAGCTCCGCGACGATATGACTTCTCCGGCGCAGGGCTTCGCCTAAGCTCCGCGACGATATGACCGAAGTGGAATATGGTGGAAGGGGGCACCGCACACGGCTAAGGCAAGATCCGTAGATCAACTTGTGTGTCATGGGGTGCCCCCTGCCCCCGTATATAAAGGAGGCAAGGGGGAGGTGGCCGGCCCAAGGGGGAGGCGCACCAAGGAGGAGTCCTACTCCCACCGGGAGTAGGACTCCCCCTCTCTAGTTGGAGTAGGATTGGGGAGGGAAAGAGGAAGGGGCCGCCCCTCTCCTGTCCTATTCGGACTGGAAGGGAAGGGGCGCAGCCCACCTTGGCCGCCCTTCTCCTTCTCCCTTGAGGCCCATGAAGGCCCATATACCCCGGGGTTCCGTAACCCCGGTGTTCCTAGAATATCCTGCTTTCACTCGGAACCATTCCAAGTCCAAACATAGGCTTCCAATATATCAATCTTTATGTCTCGACCATTTCGAGACTCCTCGTCATGTCCGTGATCACATCCGGACTCGAACAAACTTCGTGCATCAATACTTATAAACTCATAATGAACTCGTCATCGAACGTTAAGCGTGCAAGGACCCTACGGGTTCGAGAACTATGTAGACATGACCTAGAACCATTCTCGGTCAATAACCAATAGCGGAACCTGGATGCCCATATTGGTTCCTACATATTCTACGAAGATCTTTATCGGTCAAACCGCATAACGACATAATGTTGTTCCCTTTGTCATCGGTATGTTACTTACCCGAGATTCGATCGTCGGTATCCAATACCTAGTTCAATCTCGTACGTAAGTCTCTTTACTCGTTCCGTAATACATCATCTCACAACTAACTCATTAGTTGTAATGCTTGCAAGGCTTAAGTGATGTGCATTACCGAGAAGGCTCGAGATACCTCTCCGACAATCGGAGTGACAAAACCTAATCTCAAATACGCCAACCCAACAAGTACCTTTGGAGACACCTGTAGTACTCCTTTATAATCACCCGATTACGTTGTGACGCTTGGTAGTACCAAAGTGTTCCTCCGTAAACGGAGTTGCATAATCTCATAGTTATAGGAACATGTATGGGTCATGAAGAAAGCATTAACATACTAAACGATCAACTGTTAAGCTAACGGAATGGGTCATGTCAATCAGATCATTCAACTAATGATGTGACCTTGTTAATCAAATAACAACTCATTGTTCATGGTTAGGAAACATAACCATCTTTGATTAACAAGCTAGTCAAGTAGAGGCATACTAGTGACATACTGTTTGTCTATATATTCACACATGTATTATGTTTCCGGTTAATACAATTCTAGCATGAATAATAAACATTTATCATGATATAAGGAAATAAATAATAACTTTTATTATTGCCTCTAGGGCATATTTCCTTCATTAATGATATCCTAAGATCCGGGAAATGTGATCACCAACAACACTTGAGCCAGTCCTAGAGGCAAGACTGGGTATCTTTTATTTTACCGTTTATCATTCCACAGGTGCATATGAGTTTTCCACTTAATCACATATTCCAGGATCATAACGGTTATAGCATGAAATATAAACACTTAATTACGAATATGAAAAAATAATAATACAATACTTATTGCCTCTAGGGCATATTTACATCCTAATGGGCTAACAGATAATGTTGTCCTCGTCGCACAAGCCTTTGAGGTCGTGACAAATTGGGCACTAGAAAAGTACCAATAGACAGTTTAGTAGAAAGAAACTAGACACCTTGATTTGGACAAGATTAGGAATAATACATGGTGATTTACCTAAAAAGTTGTGTTTACCGATGCATTAATTACAACGTATGCATGCATGACCACTCAATGACCAAGAACTTCTACATGCATTGGTGAGTTTTCTTTTGATCCTTGCATGCACTTATTTTATGCACCTTGAATCCAAACATATGATGGTAAATAGTAGAATTGAGACTTATAAAATGGAAAATTGAGATGGGCCTAAATTGAAAAGGAGGGATTATTTGACTAACGATGTCATGTATGCCAGGAAAATGAAAAGCAGGCAAAAAGATGAGATGACATGAATTTGGGAAAAGGCAGGACAGACTAACAGAAAAATGCTGGGATAAATTTGAGAAAGGACAACATGTTAAGGATATAAATTCAATAGAAGGAAAAGCAATACAGAACGAAGACGACTGAAAGATTCAAAGGAAAAAACGCAAGTGACGTGAAGGAGAACAGTAGGCGAAAGAGAACAACACAAAAACATTGGGCTGCAAGAAGTGAAGAAGGAAGAAGAAGGTGCACAGTGACGAAGAACCGCTCGAACAGACTGGCTAGATGTAGAAGTACACCTTTTTTTGGAAAAGGATGATACACCCTCAACCTTGCATCTGGATGCATAAAACCACTTCATTAATTATTCACAAAGACCTTACAAAGTAATACACCAATAAGCCTGAAGCCATTATCTTGGCAACACCTGTTGCTACTCCTATTCACTTGATGAAGGGGTGCTGATTTTCCGAGCCGAATACCAATCAGACATCGTACCAAAGCCTAATCATCTAAAGTCGGATGCCTCAGCCAAGCCACAATGTCAGGACTGGGTCACACACCGATCCGACGCACTTTGAGAGCCCGTGGCGGCCGTCTTCCACCGATCCATCTCCAGAGCAGGTATTGATGCATCGACCTTGCCAGGCCTGCCGTCGACGCCACCACAGCGTCAGACAATGCCACCATCCTGCATGTTTCTATCCACACGCGCCCGTAGCCGAATCTCCTCATCGCCATGCCGTTGGGATCCGCCGTCGGCCATGTGGTAGAGGTCACACCGCTCCTCCTCTTGCCCCCTCTAGCCAACACTTGCTCCAAAATGATGCCCCCAGGAAGGAGAAAGGCACCGAAGGTGGTGGGGAACGTTGCAGAAAATTAAAAATTTTCCTACGGTTTCACCAAGATCCATCTATGAGTTCATCTAAGCAATGAGTCAAGGGAGTGAGTTTGCATCTACATACCACTTGTAGATCGAGTGTGGAAGCGTTCAAGGGAAGGGTGATGATGGAGTCGTACTCGCCGTGATTCAGACCACCGATGACCAAGTGCTGAACGGACAGCACCTCCGCATTCAACACACGTACGGAACGGACGACGTCTCCTCCGTCTTGATCCAGCAAGGAGGAAGGAGAGTTTGAGGAAGATTGCTCCAACGGCAGCACGACGGCGTGGTGGTGTTGGTGCAGCAGTACTCCGACAGGGCTTCGCCAAGCACGTAACGGAGGAGGAGAGGTGTTGAGGAGGGGAGGGGTTGCGCCTTGGGATGTGTACAGCAGCCCTCCCCTCACCCCTCTATTTATAGGGGAAGGGCCAAGGGGGGCCGACCCTCTAGATGGGATCTACAGGGGGGGCGGCGGCCAGGGAGGGGGGGCGGCGGCCCCCAAGCAAGGGGGGCGCCCCCTTTAGGGTTTCCCCCCCAACCCTAGGCGCATGGGCCCAAGGTGGGGGGCGCGCCCAGCCTTCCAGGGGATGGGTCCCTTCCCCTTGCGTCCCATGTGGCCCTCCGAGAGGGGTGGCCCCTCCCGGTGGACCACCGGAACCTCTCCGGTGGCCCCGGTACAATACCGATACGCCCCCGAAACTTTCCGGTGTCCGCATGACAACTTCCCATATATAAAACTTCACCTCCGGACCATTCCGGAACTCCTCGTGACGTCCGGGATCTCATCCAGGACTCCGAACAACATTCGGTAATCACATACAAGTCTTCCTAATAACCCTAGCGTCACCGAACCTTAAGTGTGTAGACCCTACGGGTTCGGGAGACATGCAGACATGACCGAGACGACTCTCCGGTCAATAAACAACAGCGGGATCTGGATACCCATGTTGGCTCCCACATGTTCCACGATGATTTCATCGGTTGAACCACGATGTCGAGGATTCGATCAAACCCCGTATACAATTCCCTTTGTCAATCGGTACGTTACTTGCCCGAGACTCGATCGTCGGTATCCCAATACCTTGTTCAGTCTCGTTACCGGCAAGTCACTTTACTCGTACCGTAATGCATGATCCCGTGACCAACCACTTGGTCACTTTGAGCTCAATATGATGATGCATTACCGAGTGGGCCCAGAGATACCTCTCCGTCATACGGAGTGACAAATCCTAGTCTCGATCCGTGTCAACCCAACAGACACTTTCGGAGATACATGTAGTGCACCTTTATAGTCACCCGATTACGCCAGTGACGCTTGATACACCCAAAGCACTCCTACGGTATCCGGGAGTTACACGATCTCATGGTCTAAGGAAGAGATACTTGACATTGGAAAAGCTCTAGCAAACGAACTACACGATCTTGTGCTATGCTTAGGATTGGGTCTTGTCCATCACATCATTCTCCTAATGATGTGATCCCGTTATCAACGACATCCAATGTCCATAGCCAGGAAACCATGACTATCTGTTGATCAACGAGCTAGTCAACTAGAGGCTCACTAGGGACATATTATGGTCTATGTATTCACACGTGTATTACGATTTTCGGATAATACAGTTATAGCATGAATAAAAGACAATTATCATGAACAAGGAAATATAATAATACTTTTATTATTGTCTCTAGGGCATATTTCCAACAGAAGATGCCGCCGTCGTTCGATCGGTAGACCCAGATCTAGAGTCCCCCCTCCCCCGAACATCCCGATCGAGTTGACGTGACCTGCAACGACGATGCCTTGATAAGGAAACGACGTCAAAGACGCCGCCATCGTTCGCCAAGACCGTAGTCAGGCGTGGTTTTCACCTGAAGCCGCGTCGTCGCGATCTCGTGGCTGCCTGGAACCACACGGAGCTTTGCCATTAAAACGTATGCCGCCGCAGGTACTCCGACGAAGATCCTCCATCCCTTCATCGGAGCCCTCATCATGCCACCGACCATCCACGTGAAGAATCGACGACGCATCTGGGTGGGATCCAGATCCGCGGTCGCCGCCATGCCCACCATCGCCAAAACCACCAGCCATGGGGTCGTCGGTTGCCGCTGCACGGCCATGGGGCCGCCCTGGCGGTGGCGCAAAGCCCCCAGACCGAGGTGCCCCATCCACCTCGAGGGGTTGCCGCCACCTCCTCCCACCTCAGCGCCTTGGCACCGGGCGCCGCCGCCATCTCGGCCAATGCCGGCGACAGCAGCGGCAGGATCTCTCGGGTGGGTGTGGGTGCAGCGGCGCGATATGATTCTCTGGCGCCGCCTGGGTGGCGGCGAGGGGTCTTCCTAAACACTGTCTTGTGGGAAAGGCTGCACAGATGTAGAAGTGCTGAACGGCGTATTTGTACAAGATAAAAATGTATATTGTTCCTTTGATAGGATTCTGAATTAGCATTCATTTTTGAATAAATTTTCAATGCAACAACTTCTCGGATCACGACATTCATTTTTGAACAAATTTCCAATGCAACAACTTCTCGGATCACGGCACATATCAACGGCTAAAGACGTTTTCGTAGATACGTACTCCCAGACCTACGTGCCCCTGTAATTTTTTGGTGCCCTGGCCATGACCGCTGGTAGAGCAACGCACCGCCCCAAGGCTCGCCGCCGAGGCTGATTGAGGCCACCCACTCCATCTTCGTTCGAGCCAATCGAGCGAAAACCCTTGTATTGCGTTGATCTTTCCCTGTCAAGCAATTTAACGGTATGTGTATGTAGGTATGCGCTGCTACTAGGGACAGCCAGCGCTGTGTCAAAGGCTCAGTCACACGCTGGAAGAGTACAAAAGGAAATTAAGAGGAAGCTACAAATCAAGAAGGCCTTAGAGCATCCACATGCGCGGGTCACCAAATCCGCCCCTCAACCGCACCCCGGACGCGCCCGGGTGCGTCCGCGGCATTGACCGAACACTCTTAAAATTTTGTCGTCCACATCCGTGTATCTTATACGTGGTATCTTATATCCATATTAAAACATACAACATGATTATAAATGTGTATATCATCAAATGGACATAGAAACAGACATAAAAGTGCATATTCCGATTACGAACAGATATCTTAAATCACCAAAGTTCACATAATCCACATGAACGATGGACAAGTTTAAACTAGTACTAAAAACTTGAAATTAAAGACAAAGACGATGGAGCTTCACCACTTCCTAACCGGCTCTTTGCCCTTCCGGTCACCGGCGCTGTTGTAGGCGTCCAGGGGCGTCAGTGGCAAGATGTGGGTAGTTGGAGTCGGAGCCGTAGTTGGAGGAGGAATCGGAGTGGGCAATGAAGGCCTTCATCCGCCGGACAACCCGGTCCTGCTTCCGCTTGAGCTTGGCCATCCTCGCCGCCTTGTGCTCGGACTGCTCAATGGCTAGCCAGAACGCGTTCTTCCTCCCTACTCGGCGAGCGCCCCTCTCCGCCATGGTAGACCCACGCGAGAAGCCGCTCCTCCTCTTCGGGCACCGCTGGAACGCCTCCCTCTCCCTTGCTTGCTGCCTCTCGTGCATGCGGCGCATGCCTCCAATTCCGGCGTCCGCGGCTACGGTCCCGGCGAAGCGAGCACTAGAACCCACCGCCGCCCTTGCGGAGCATCGGCCGATAGGGGAGGTGGATGACGGAGAGGCGGCGTAGATTGAGCAGCCGCGCGGAGCTACGCGTTGGCCGGAAGGGGCAACTCAGGCGTCAGTTGCGCCAGCGGGCGAGCGGTGATGGACCAGATCCAGAACTGCCCCCGTGTCCACCCATGGCCGCTCCATTGTAATGCAGAGGGCCAACTCGTCCTTGTCATCAACGGAGCCGTTGAAGTGGCTGTGGAGCTCGACATGCTCGCCGGAGATTGGATTATATCGAAACGGAGAAGGGGAGAAGAGACAAGGCGTGAGCGGAGCAAAGTGTGTGTAGGATTTCCGGATCAGGATTTTTGTGGGGACAAACTGGAGTCGACGGTGGGCTGGACTGACATGGCGGACGTGCCCGGGCCGCCTTATATTCTTCCTACATTTAAACTGGATATGAGAGACGCCAAAAAGCCTGGACGTTTGGGACTGGTTTTGAGACACTGAGGCGAGTTGGTTCACTCTAACCGGTCCGTCCGTCCGAACGTTTGGGAACGGTTCAGAGGTATAGGGATGTAACACAGTGGCCGCGTGGTTCTCAGCGGCCTATTTATATGCGCTCCCTCTCCCATCATACGTACCACCTCCCCACCTAGCTAGCACGGCAGTGCATGGTCAAGAAGAGCTCCACGCGCTCCAGATCAAAACAGCTCAACTCCTTCCTAGCCGGATCTTTAGGCCGCGCGGCGAGAGCAAATAATCGGCGGGCAGGCGCGTACGCATACGTGTGTCGATTCAAGTGCTCTGGCCTGGAAATGTAAGCTCTCTTTCTCTATATATAAATCTGTGTGTGTCTGTTGGTAGGTGCGTTGGTGAAGAATTTGCATGCTGCGCGCAAGATTAGTCGTGATTTTTCAAACCGTACAATTCACGTGACTTGGCCAAGCATGGATGCGGCTGGGTGACTTGGTTTAACAAGAGTTGTTGAGTTTAATGTAAAGATAAACGAGGATGCATCCAGATCCATGTAACACACGTAGTACATGCCTTGGTACGGAAGGACTTTGCGACACCACAGATCCCGCCCGCCATCCCGATGCATGCGGCGGATGCTCCCTTCCATATGCTGATACCGCCTCCGTTTCTAAATATAAATATAAGTCTTTCTAGAAATTTCACTACGGACTACACACGGAGCAAAATGAGTGACCTAGACTCATCCGTATGTAGTTCGCATTAAAATCTCTAGAAAAACTTACATTTAGAAACGGGGAGAGTATGTTGCATGCATGTGCCTAGATTTGGTCCCAAGAAACGACGCTCTCTTCAGAGCTCGTACACTTCGCTGTAGTAGTACGTCAGTGTGTGCTGTTAACTTTGAGTAGTAGGGAGTAGTTTAATAAAGTAAATATACTAGTACTTCCTCTGTTCACGTGCGTTTAGACAATTCAGACAACATATAAAATAGTGCAATGTCAGCTGTCCAAAACGTCCTATAAAAAAGAACGGAGGGAGTACTAGTAAAAAAATAGGGTCTGAAATTAGTATCTTTTTGTGCGGGATAAAATTCACCGCTTTCCCCCGCGACGCTTTGCAAACACGGTCAGCAATGCTCCACACGATTCACCTTCCTCTAGCGGTTGATTCAATCGGCCTGCCAAAGCAGCACATACTATTACTTGGCTGCACGGGGCCGCAAACTCCATGACTCACTCTCACACCGATATGATGGGGAGCTCACACTGGGGCTGGGCCGAGGCCAGAACAAAACAGGGACGTGCCGGCAGACGTAGCTCTCTCCATCGGTCCCTCTCCGCGGCCAGCAACAAGCACCACACACCTCTCTCGTCTCTTCGCTCGCTCCGTACGTCCGAAACCGAAAGCCTCTCCTCTCCTCTCGCGGGGTCAGGTCGACTCGACTCGACTCTCATCCGTAGCCGTGTCACCTCTCACCAGTCAAGATCGCGTCTTGATGAACTGCCAGCCAGCCTCTTTTGGACTTTCCTGGGGGCCCAAAAAAACTTTTCTCGAGCAAGTCTCGAAAAGCATAGGACAGCCAGTCCCCACGGCCGGCGTAAGCGCAAAAATGGATGTTAGCCCGGCTGTCACCTCCATCTGGACCTTGAGCGAGCGAGCGAGCGAGTGGCCGTGGTCGCGCGCGGGTTTCTACGGGGCGCTTGCGTCTTTTGACCTGTTTTCAACCGACACCGACGGTATACTCGTAGTGGCCAGTTTATAGGAGACCAACCTATCAGGCTGGAGGGGAGGGCGACCATGTGAATGTGATGCCCGGTCCTCCTCCGTGCACGCGCGTGAGCATGATCGATCTCCCTGTTTCCCTCGCACAAACTTCACTTGTCTTCTTTCTTCATCTATCTGTTGTTGCGACACGTATGCAAAATTCATAAGGCGCTTTATACGGCCATGGGAAACAGGGCACTAGATTTGGTCCCAGGGAAACAGGGCAGATTCATAAGGCCATGCCCAATGCAAAATGCAAAGACGCCTGTGTAGTGTAGGCGCTTTATACGAAGAAAAATAGTTTACGTATTCGCCATTTGAGAAAGACGGCACTGCATTTTCTCGCTTCAATCTACTAAAGGGAATTGGGCACCACTTCGTAAAGATATACTCCCTCCGTACCGAATTGCTTGTCTTAGATTTTTTACATACGGATGTATTTAAATTCAAATTTTGGACGGAGATGATATTTGCTATCAAGACTTTGCAATAATGTCTGTATCAACTAGAGAATGGCTTATTAAGAAATATGCATTTGTTTCCAACAAATAGGAAACAAAAATATGTATTTAAAACGACATGGAGATATACATCCGTACTATGGAACAATGTTGTTTGTTAAGCCGGGAATTCGCTTCCATGGTGATCACCAAACACTAAAACATTCAGTTGGTAATCACGTTTGTGCCATTGCACCCGTTACTTGCTTCGTGCATGGTATTCCTGCTTGGAATGGTAGAGCACAAGAGGTAGTACAAGTTATGTGCCATAAATATACCAATGGCTAGTTATACGTGCTTGGCATGGTAGAGCATAAGAGGTAGTACAAGTTGTGTGCCATAAATCTAATCGCACAAATATTCATCCCTATAAATATACCCTATCCTTATCCTTATGAGCACATTCGAAAGATTGTGCAACAATTTCTGAGCTTTACGAAGTCACAACATACGCCTCATAGCCGCACATATTTGTTTAGTTCATCAATTACACCGACAATATATGTGCCATAAATATACCATTTTATTTTGTATATGAATTCAATGGCATAATTTAATGACTTGTAATTTTTTTGTGAATAATTTAATGACTTATAATTAACAAAAAACACGAGAACAGTTGATAATTTATTAGTGATGGTTAAAGTATGTCTCAAGATATGTGTGAACTTGTAAACCCACGGAAGGGAGTATGTCTTCATCGGGACCAATGCTGCTTGAGTGTTGCGCGCTAAAATTATTTTAATTTGCTATAAAAAATTATTGCTAGTTGGTGAAACAAAGGGTATGAAAGCAAATTCTTTAAATAAAAGGGATTGTGATAGTTCCCGTAGGCCAAAGGAAACCATGTGGCAAATCCCTGCTAAGTTCGGCCTAGTCAAACTAAAGCATGTGCGACATGTGCCTAAGACTGATTGATCTAGATCTACGTGAACGTACCAGTTAAAGCAAGTACGATAGTTAGCTATAAACCTATTTACATAATATTTTTGTCTATGCGAAAAAGCAAGAAAAACGAGTGGACTATCATGGAACAACCAGCATCGGCACGTTGATAGGAATGAGTAATGTGAGGGGGTAAAAGGGAGAAATCAAAAAATTATACTATACTAAGGGTAAATCCTATATCCAACCCTGCCGTATGATGAATAAATAATATTACTAAACTTTTATGACATAACAGTCTTTTTTGTTTTAGAGAGATACGACATAACAGTCTTATATAGTAGCCACCTGCTTGCTATAATACTAAGCTTGCTCTTGCCCAAACCAAAGACCGGCCGGCGCTCCGGTTAGCCGTAGAGAGTCGGAACACGTACAGGACTGCACCGCTCGTGTTAAATAGCCGATCCTAAGCACTCGGTCCCAAGTCCCAACCACGAGGAGATAACACGTCGCGACCTCTCTGCCACTCGTCAGTCGCAAGGTCCCTGCTCCTGCTCCTACTCCTACTCCTATCCCCCTGGAATCCCAGTAGCGACTGCGGCGGTTTGCTCAAACCCTTTGGCGGCTTTGCCACTCTCCCGGCCGGTACGTGTAAACCCCTCGCTCATCGCCGCCGCCGTCGTGCGAAACTCTAGCTTGACCGGGTGGTTGCGCCCATACGCCAGCCGCGCGCCGTTATGCCGGTGGGCGGTGGCACCTTAGCAAATCATGATTGAGCTCACTGTGTCTTTTTTTTTTTTTTTAAATGAGCTCACTGTGTCTTTTCTCACACATTGGTGCAACTTGTAGCTAGCCATCAGTTTTGGGGACTCTCCTATACTATTGACATGCAGTTTCTGTTTCTTTGCACCGATTCCGCAGGATCTAATCTATAAGCAACAAGGCCACTCATTCTGACCGGAAACCGACTGGCATTATTGTCGCTGGCTGATCAGCTGCGCTCCATCGGCTGAATTTCTTTCTTCTTCTTCACAACAAGTGTCAATCAGGGGATCGTGCTAGATTGGAGTATCGGAGATGGCGCTTGAGAGCACGGCCAAGGTGGTGCTGGGATGCGTGGCCTTCTCCATCTTCTGGGTGCTGGCCGTCTTCCCGTCCGTGCCCTTCATGCCGGTCGGCCGGACGGCGGGGTCGCTGCTGGGCGCCATGCTCATGGTGCTCTTCCGCGTCATGACGCCCGAGCAGGCCTACGCCGCCATCGACCTCCCCATCCTCGGCCTCCTCTTCGGCACCATGGTCGTCAGCATCTTCCTCGAGCGCGCCGACATGTTCCAGTACCTCGGCAGCATGCTCTCCTGGAAGAGCCGCGGCAGCAAGGACCTCCTCTTCCGCGTCTGCCTCGTCTCCGCCTT
The DNA here is from genome assembly GCA_021605205.1 of Aegilops longissima. Taxonomy (NCBI): domain Eukaryota; kingdom Viridiplantae; phylum Streptophyta; class Magnoliopsida; order Poales; family Poaceae; genus Aegilops; species Aegilops longissima. The sequence continues at coordinate 262,925,413 of CM038676.1, read as the reverse complement.
CGCCAGCGCGCTCTTCACCAACGACACCACCTGCGTCGTGCTCACCGAGTTCATCCTCAAGGTGGCCCGGCAGAACAACCTGCCCCCGCAGCCCTTCCTCCTCGCCCTCGCCTCCAGCTCCAACATCGGCTCCTCCGCCACGCCCATCGGCAACCCGCAGAACCTCGTCATCGCCGTCACCAGCGGCATCTCCTTCGGCTCCTTCCTCTTCGGCATCTTCCCGGCCATGATCGTGGGAGTCATCACCAACACCTGCATCCTCCTCTGTTACTTCTGGAAGCACCTCTCCGTCGCCAAGGAGCGGGACCAAGAGTCGGCCGGGGGGCAGGACGTCGTTGTGGCCGACGACGAGGTCACCTCGCACCGGTTCACGCCGGCGCGGATGTCGCGCGCCAACTCGGTAAACGGCGACGCCGACTACATGAACGAGCCCATCCGCAGGAGCGACAGCATGAGCAGGAGCAAGAGCTACAACTCCGAGGGCGACCGCGACATCCAGGTCGCCATCAGGTCGGTGCGCGCGTCCAGCATGTCGCAGGAGATGGTGGAGGTGTCCACGGTGTGCGACCGGCGCGACGATGGCCCCCGGAAGGTGACCAGGACGACCAGCCGCCAGCGCAGCGTGATCATCGAGGACGCGCCCGAGCAGACCTTCGACGGCGAGGAGAAGGAGAAGCCGCACGAGGAGGAAGTGGTGAAGCAGAAGAAGTGGAAGGTGCTCGTGTGGAAGACCGCCGTGTACCTCACGACGCTCGGGATGCTCGTCTCGCTCCTCATGGGGCTCAACATGTCCTGGACCGCCATCACCGCCGCCCTCGTCCTCCTGGCGCTCGATTTCACCGACGCACAAGCATGCCTAGAGAAGGTTCTACTGAAAATCTGACAGTTTTTCAAAATTCTCGATCATGTATTGTATGGATCTGCCTGTAAACATGCTGCTAACTCGGATCAAAATTTCATGATTTGCATGCAGGTATCGTACTCGTTGTTGATCTTCTTCTGCGGGATGTTCATAACGGTGGATGGCTTCAACAGAACCGGCATACCCAACGCGCTCTGGGAGCTGGTGGAGCCGCACGCGAGGATCGACAGCGCCAAAGGGATCGCGCTTCTTGCCGTTGTGATTCTTGTTCTTTCAAATGTTGCCTCAAATGTTCCAACCGGTAAAACTCTTTCTTTCCCAATGTTGCCGCTCAGTCAATGCAAGTAGTTTATCCTTGAATCTCTCTTATAATGCAGATAATGTGTGGTTAAACTTAAGAAAAATCTTGTGATTCTAGGATAGCCAGGTTAACTAAACATGTTATCTGGGAATCATCTTTGTTTTCAGTGTTGCTTCTCGGCACAAGAGTGGCAGCATCCGCTGGTGCCATCTCACCGGCTTCAGAGAAGAAAGCCTGGCTCATACTAGCTTGGGTCAGTACGGTGGCGGGCAACCTCACCCTTCTGGGCTCAGCTGCGAACCTGATCGTGTGTGAGCAGGCGCGGCGGGCGCAGTTCCATGGCTACAACCTCACCTTCTGGAGCCACCTTCGTTTCGGCGTGCCGTCGACGATCATCGTCACCGCTATTGGCCTCATTATCGTCGTTAGCTACTGAAGTGGACGTTGCAGCAGTAGTGCAACACGTAAGCAGACAGCTTCTATAAGCAAGGAAGCAACCGTGAAAATGGGGTAATTTACCTGATTATCGTCTTTTACATTCGTGTAAACTTCTCGCCCGAAATTAGGCGCGAGACGTCGTCGTCGCCCATCTGCTAAAGCAAATAATGGGCGTGTGTTGTACGTGTGTTGTACGTAGATACAGTATAAGATTACCCGGTCGACGCAAGTAGTCGGTGTTTGTCCGTCGTATTAGAAAGCCAAACTTTGCTTCGATAGGATGATGGAAGGACGGGGAACACAGTGACAATGGTATTTCAGTTGTATGTTTGCAGATAAAGATATTTTATACAGTGGACTGGTGGAGAGTGTGGTCAATATATCTCAACACTCCCGTTTATGTCTAGACTTTCTTACTTTTTAGAAGTGGGATTGATGTAGGTTCTAGATTTTTTTTTGGGAAAATCTACTTAGGACTTTATGCACAGGCCGTGGAGCGGGACAGAGAGATGCGTGCGCAAGAAGGAAGTGGTCCATGAGACATCACCGCTCGCCTTTCTCCTCCCATAGCATGTGCATTTCCTTATCCTTATGTGCTCTTCTCTCCTTGATTCTGTCAAAGAGAGGATCCCTTACACCGGCGATCAATCACGCTGCCCCAAGTCATACACCTGCTCCGAGCTGGCACGCTCAAACTGTGAGTGGTGGACTTTTTTGTGTTTTCTGTGGGTGTGTGTGTGGGGGGGATTTGTTGAAAATCACCCCCGAGCTTGATGAGCGGGAGGGGGTGAAAGAAGGCATGGGTCTCCGGCGGGGCGATGTGGATCCATTGGCCATGCGTCTATCGATGGGGCTCATCATCTATTCGAGTGCGGGTGTAATTTGTTGAAATTGCTGGCAAGCTTGACAAGGAGGTAGGGTGGAGAAGGGTGGGGCCTTCAGTGAGGCACCGTTTGGGGGCACTCATGCCACCATTTATTCGAGCGTGAGGGTTCTCAACAACCAGAGCGCTGGGATAATAGCAAGCTTGACACACTAATATATCCACTTGGTACATCTAATCTGGCAAAATTCTCTGTCCAAGGAAAGGCACACACTCTTAGGACTCCATTAAAGGAATTGTGTGCACATTGCTTATCTCTATGGCGAATGAGCGTCCATTTTGAGGTTGAAGATTTTTTTTGTCCGGAATTTGGTGCATTCTGCAATGCAACCTTTGGTACCAAAGCACTTCGCGCCATGGATCCACTTATACCTCAACAATGATCTCAAGCGTCCATATGTGACTGATTATGCTCCTGATTGTCTGTTGCCGCCTATTCCTCCTCCAACGCCAATTCCAAGCTCAACTTAAGGCAAAGCCATAGTTGGAAGTTAGAAGCAAATCCCTCTGCCCAAAGCTCCTATAGACAAACTGTTATTCCACCGAAGATCAACCCTGAGTAGTAGTCCAGATTATTACTCTAGTGGAACATCGGACTGACACTTCTTTATGATTTGTTCCTACTCATACTCAGGTACACTGCGATTAATAACACCATCTACTCCTTTGTATATATGTGGGTCATCCCAAAAATAGTTTCTTAAATCAAAGAATAACTTTTTCTTTTGTTGATATGTGTAATTAGGTGGTATATGTTTAGCAACAATGAAATTAGCATAATCTGCATACCAAGGATTATCACGAGAAGCGCAAGCATTTATAACAGCTAATTGCTCATCAGGAAACTATCATCAATAAACAGTGAGTCATCAAGAACATTTTCCATTCTAGACAAATTATCTGCGACCGGATTATCAACTCCCTTTCTATCAACAATATGCAAATCAAACTCGTGTAACAAAAGAACCCACCTAATTAATATAGGTTTAGCATCTTTCTTATCCATGAGATATTTAATAGCAGCATGATCAGTGTGAATAGTAACTATAGAATCAACAATATAAGGTCTGAACTTATCACAAGCAAACACAACTGCTAGAAATTCTTTTTAGTGGTAGCATAGTTTGTTCGAGCGGTGTCCAAGGTCTTACTAGCATAGCGAATAATATTTATTTCTTATCAACTCTTTGACCTAGAACCACACCAATAGCAAAATCATTAGCATCACACATAATTTTAAAGTGTAGATCCAATCAGGTGGCTGAAAAATAGGTGCAGCTATTAGGGATTTCTTAAGTATTTCAAAGGCTTCTACACAATCATTATCAAAAACAAATGGAACATATTTTTGTATCAGATTAGTTAGAGGCCAAGAAAATTTAGATAATTCTTTAATAAACCTTCTATAGAAACCAGCATGACCAAGGAAACTTCTTATACCTTTGATATATTTAGGACACGGCATTTTCTCAATTGCATCAACTTTAGCTTTATCTACTTCAATGCCTCTTTCAGAAATTTTATGACCAAGGACTATACATTCGTTCACCATAAAGTGACACTTCTCCTAGTTTAAGACGAGATTAGTATCTTCACATCTCTGCAAAACTTTATCAAGATTGCTCAAACAATCATTAAAAGAATTTCTGTAAATGGAAAAATTATCCATGAAGACCTCAACAATTTTCTCACAAAAATCTGAGAATATAGCAGTCATACATCTCTGAAATATAGCAGGTGCATTACATAAACCAAAAAGCATACGTCTATAAGCATAAGTTCCAAAGTGACAAGTAAATGTAGCTTTCTTTTGATCTATTGTGACACATGTATTTGAGAGAAACCAAAATATCTATCTAGGAAACAAAAAAGTGTGTGCTTAGACAGTCTTTCTAATATTTGATCGATGAAAGTTAAAGGATAATGATCTTTCCTAATAGCTTTATTTAATTTCCTGAAGTCAATTACCATCTTATAACCGGTTACAATCCTTTGTGGGATAAGTTCATTTTATCATTAGAAACAACAATAATGCCACCTTTCTTGGGGGGACACAATGAACAGGACTTACCCATCTACTATCAGCAATACGATAAATTATACCTGCCTCCAGAAGCTTTAATATTTTTGTTCTTACCACATCCTTCATCTTAGGATTCAAGCGTCGTGGATGATTGACAACAGGTTTATCATTGGGCTCAATATTAATCTTGTGTTGACATAAAGTAGGGCTAATGCCCTTAAGATCATCAAGAGTATATCCAATTGCAGCATGATGCTTCCTCAATGTTTTCAATAATCTCTTTTCTTCATGCACTTAAAGGTTAACATTGGTAATAACAGGATATTTTTTTCATCAAGATAAGCATATTTCAATGTATCTGGGAGTTTCTTTAATTCGAACATGGGATCACACTTAGGTGAAAGAGGATCTCCCAAAGTTTCAACATGCAAATTATGCTTAAGGATGGATGTTTTATTAAAGAATATTTTATCAATTTCATTTCTTTCATTCATATGCATATCATTTTCATGGTCTAGCAAATATTGTTCTAAAGGATCAGCTGGAGGTACGCCAATAGAAGCAAAACCAATGATATCATCTTTATTAGATAAATCTTTATCGTGAGGTTGTCTATTAAACTTGGAGAAATTAAATTCATGAGATACATCACCAAACTTAACCCTAACCTTTTATTTAATACATCAATTTCAGCATTAACAACATTCAAGAAAGGTCAACCGAATATAATGGGACAAAAATTATCTTGTTGAGATCCAAGTACTAAGAAACCAGTAGGATATTTTATCTTACCACAAAATACTTCGACATCTCTAACAATCCCAAGTGGTGAAGTAATATCTCCATTTGCAAGCTTAATAGTAACATCAATATCTTCTATTTTCAGTGGGTGCAATATCATGCATGACTTCTTGATATAGAGAAAATGGAATAGTACTGTACTAGCACCCATATCACGTAAACCATGATAGAAGTGATCTCCAATCTTAACATAAACAACAGACATGCATGCCAACGACTTTATTATTCTTATCTAATACATCTTGCTCAATTCTAGCAGCTTTAGCAATTCTGGCAGCTTTATCACAGAAATAAGTAACATGCCCATCAATATTATCAACCAAAAGATCTTTAACTATTGCAATAGGAGGCTCTACCTCAATTCGTTCAGAGGGTTTAGGTGTTCTAATATTACTCTCATGAATCATAGTCGTAGCTTTAGCATGTTCCTTAATCCTAACAGGGAAAGGAGGTTTCTCAATATAAGTAGTAGGCACAATAGGTGGTTCTTCACAAATATTCTCAATAGGTGCATGAAATTTAAACCACTTCTCCTTAGGGAGATCAACATGAGCAACAAAGGATTCACATAACGTAGCTAGTATATCAGAATCAAGTCCATATTTTGCACTAAGCTTATGAAAACATCTATTATACAAAAGACTTAACACAATCAAATTCAAGATTTATACCTGACTCATTACCTTTGTCGATTTCCCAATCTTCAGAGTTGCATTTAATTCTCTCAATAAGATCCCATTTGAATTCAATACTTCTTGTCATGAAGGAACCACTAGATTAAGAATCAAACACGGTTATATCATTATGAGAAAGCCAAGCATAATTTTTTTTGTATAATCATCTCTCTCGGAAGCTCATGAGTGAGGCATGTGTGCATCATGTCCTTAAGCCTCCCCCAAGCTTGAGCGATACGTTCTCCTTCATGAAGCCAATATATATATATATATATATATATATATATATATATATATATATATATATATATATATATATATATATATATATATATATATATCCCAATCACGATGAACCAAGTGCATAGGATAAAATTTCTGATGGAATTTCAGTATCAACCGGTTCCTGATGAGCACATCAATACTACAGTTACACCCATGATCCCTACAGCTACATATACTGGACCAATTATTAGAGCTTGCACACGCACATTAATTACCAGGTACTTGCGTTTCTTGGTAACGATTCTAGTGTTCACGAGAATATGATGCTGCCTAAATTGGATACATTTGTTTTGATTACAAATGAAGGGCCTAGTTTGGACAACAAGGATGACCATTGGAGCAAAATCAAGCATGGATATGATGGCATGCGCAAGGGGAACAAGAATGGAGTTTCAAGTGATGATTTCAGGACTTTGAAGCCACCATAATGAGTGCATGAAGGCTTGGACGAAATATACAAGATGCTACTTCATAAATTTTGTCCAAAGGCTATTATAGATGTTGCGTCACCTTATTATTGGGCCAGACCCATGTAATTTCAAAATACTTCAGTTTTTACAGTCCGTATGTGTGGGGAAATAGAGTTAGGGTTAGTTTCGGACCCCTCCTCCAAGGGGTCACAAAAATTCCCCCTTCTCCTCCATATATACAACCCTTAGGGCGACGTTTAAACTTTGGGGTTTTATTTAGATTAAAGTTCACCATATCTGCAACTTCGCGTACTTCATTTGTGTTCAACGACCAGACCAAGATGTCACAGAACCCGACCTTTATCAATAAAGCTTTCCTCTTATATTCGCAATATCCATATTGCAATATCAGTTTCTTGCTTGTTCTTCGTTTGCTTGCAGAAAATAGACCCTCGTGGTCAGGTTGATCGTGCTCCGGTGTGGTCAATAACCTCTCGGAGTTGGTTTAGCTGTTGCTAAGGCGCGATGTCCTCGCACGTCCGTAGTCGGATCGTCAAAGTATACTCCTCCGAAAACGATAATCACAATCTCATCGAAAGACGGGACACCTTTCTCTCTGTCAGTTCCAGTCCGATGTTTCTGGTTCATCCAATAGCCTATACCATGCCAATGCTCTTCCCTTCTACCTTCTTCTTAACTCCATCTTCTGATAAACCTACAAGCTTGAGGAGCTGCTCTTACCACTTCCGGTCGAGGTGAAGATACCCCGAACAAGCCCCTCAAAGGATTATCTTCCATAGTGACAGGTGAAGATAAAATTTAGCATGTAATATAAATGTTTCCTTACCAAGTGAGGGAGTCTTGGATTAGGGGGTATCCGGACAGCCGGGCTATATACTTTGGCCGGACTGTTGGGCCATGAAGATACAAGACTCAAGACTTCGTCCCGTGTCCGGATGGGACTCTCCTTTGCGTGGAAGACAAGCTTGGCAATCCGGATATTATATTTCCTTCTTTGTAACCGACTCCATGTAAACCCTAGCCCTCTCCGGTGTCTATATAAACCGGAGAGTTTAGTCCTCGGAGGGACGATCACAATCATAATCATCATAGGCAAGCTTCTAGGATTTAGCCTCTATGATCTCGTGGTAGATCAACTCTTGTAACACCCATATCATCAATATCAATCAAGCAGGAAGTAGGGTTTTTACCTCCATCGAGAGGGCGCGAACCTGGGTAAACATTGTGTCCCTTGCCTCCTGTTACCATTAGCCTAAGGCGCACAGATCAGGACCCCCTACCCGAGATCTGCCGGTTTTGACACCGACATTGGTGCTTTCATTGAGAGTTCCTCTGTGTCGTCGCTGCAAGGCTTGATGGCTCCTTCAATCGTCAACAACACGGTCCAGGGTGAGACTTTTCTTCCCGGAAAGATCTTCGTGTTCGGCGGCTTCACGCTGCGGGCCAATTCGCTTGGCCAACTAGAGCAGATCGACAGCTACGCCCCTGGCCACCAGGTCAGGTTCGGAAACCTGAACTACACGGCTGATATCCGCGGAGACTTGATCTTCAACGGGTTCGGGCATGCGCCAGGAGCACCGGACAATCACGATGAGCACGACTTAGACCTGCTGTCGGACAATGCTCGGGATATCGCTCCTGCAGGAGCCGTGGACCTAAATACGGAGCAGATTGCGTTGCCCAAGGACAGGTGGATGGACCTCGCCCCGCAGGCCGCACACTCATCGGCGGTAGAGCCGAACACATGCCTCACCCCCAAAGAAGCCTGTGACACCGGACCCCCGGACTCGTATCCGGCTGTAGGTTCCAGTCCGCGCGCTCCCGAGCCCGCCGAACCTAGTTGGGCTCCGGTAATGGAGTTCACCGCTGCGGATATCTTCTAGCACTCACCCTTTGGCGACGTGCTGAACTCGTTAAAGTCTCTCTCATTGTCAGGAGACTCTCGGTCGAACTATGTCCAGCACAAATGGGAAGCAGACGACGAAGGAATTCGTTGCCCACCCACCACCCACTTCATAGCCACTGTCGACGATGTATCAGACATGCTTGACTTCGACTCTGATGATACCAACGGTATGGACGTCGGCGCAGGAGACGATTCAGAACCAACGGGGCGCTGGACTGCCACCTCGTCATACGATATATACATGGTGGATACGCCTAAGGAGGATGACGTCGACAATCCGGAAGATAAAACCCCTGGACAAAAGCCAAAACGACGGCACAGACACCGCTCCAAGTCCAGCAATAGTAAAAATAGCGATAAGAGCGCCAGAAAGATCGACACGCCAGTCAACTCCGAAGGCAACAACGACCATATGGACCCAGCAATGGAGCAGGATGAGCCAGGTCACGCCGAACACAGCTCGGAGCAGACACCCGATCACAATGATCCCGAGGGACGAATTCAGCAAACCGCCCCGGGACAAGAACACAGTCCGGATGACGATGCATTCATCATCCCGGAAACACGCTTGGAACGAGATAACCTCCACAGAAGGCTTATGGCCACTGCGAGAAGTCTAAAGAAGCAGAAGCAACGGCTAAAGGCCGCACAGGAAATGCTCAATCGTAGATGGAATAAAGTGCTAGACACTGAAGAAAAGTACGGCGACGATCGCCATACAAAGAGCTATCCAAAACGCAAGCTGCTGCCAGAATTCGACGACGAGGCCGTTCCATCAAAGAACAACACGACCAGGAGGCCGGACAAACCACTTCATAACCGCAACAGGGCAGCTACCAACGCTGCACACGATCTACGCGAGCTCCTGGATAAAAAAGCCGGCGCGGCTAGGTCCATATATGGATCTAAAGGACACACCCAGGCGCAGGACTATGGTCGCCAAAACGATCATACCGATCGGATACCAGTTCGGAATCAGCACCGGACACAACAACAGCCGACGGCATGCCACAGCATGTCCAGATACAGAGGGGCTGCTCACCCCCTGTGCTTCACCGAAGAGGTACTGGACCATGAATTTCCACAGGGTTTTAAACATGTGAACATAGAGGCATAAGACGGAACGACAGACCCAAGGGTCTGGATCGAGGATTTTATCCTGCATATACACATGGCTCGTGGGGACGACCTCCACGCCATCAAATACCTTCCCCTCAAGTTGAAGGGACCAGCTCGACACTGATTGAAAAGCCTCCCCGAAAATTCAATTGGAAGCTGGGAGGAACTCGAGGACGCTTTCAGGGCCAATTTTCAAGGGACCTATGTCCGACCTCCGGATGCGGACGATTTAAGTCACATAATTCAACAGCCCGGAGAGTCCGCCCGCGAGCTTTGGAACAGATTCCACACTAAGAAGAATCAAATTGGCGATTGTCCGGACGCCGAGGCCTTAGCAGCCTTCAAACACAGCATCCGAGACGAGTGGCTCGCCAGACACCTCGGCCAAGAAAAGCCGAGAACAATGGTAGCCTTAATAAGCCTTATGACCCGTTTTTGCGTAGGTGAAGATAGCTGGTTATCCTGTAAAGGCACCAGCGACCCAAGTACATCCGAAATCAGGGATGGCAACGGGAAGCCACAACGCAATAAAAACAAACGGCAAAACAAGGAAGAGAGCCCAGACAACACAACGGTCAACGCCGGATTCAGGGGCTCTCGACCCGGTCAACAAAAGAATCCATTTAAAGGCAGCAAAGAGGGACCGTCCGACCTGAACAAAGTCCTGGACAGACTGTGCCAAATTCATGGCACCCCCGACAAACCTGCGAACCACACTCACAGAGAGTGTTGGGTCTTCAAGCAGGCCGGCAAATTAAATGCCGAATACAAGGGAAGGGAAACACCAAGTGAAGACGAGGATGAACCTCGCCAGCCGAACACTGGGGGACAGAAAAAATTCCCACCAGAGGTAAAAATAGTAAACATGATCTACGCGACTCACACACCCACGAGAAGGTGCGAACGCGCACTCAGAGACGCATACGTTGTAAGGCCCGTCGCCCCCAAACTTAACCACTGGTTGGCCTGCCCGATCACTTTCGATCACAGGGACTGCCCGACTAGTATGCGGCACAGAGGATCGGCTGCCTTGGTGCTCGACCCAATGATCGATGGATACCACCTCACTCGCATCCTCATGGATGGTGGCAGTAGTCTTAATTTAATATACCAGGACACTGTCCGCAGGATGGGGATAGACCCATCCAGAATCAACCAAAGTACCACCACCTTCGAAGGGGTGATACCAGGCGTTGAAGCCTACAGCAGGGGCTCCATTGTACTGGAGGTAACATTCGGCTCCCCAGGCAACTCCAGAAGCGAAGAACTACTCTTCACCATCGCCCCCTTCCAAAGCGGCTATCACGCATTGCTTGGGAGAACGGCCTTCGCCCGCTTCAATGCAGTACCACATTACGCCTACCTCACACTCAAGATGCCCAGTCCACGTGGCGTCATTGTTAGGGAACGTAGTAATTTCAAAAAAATTCCTACGCACACGCAAGATCATGGTGATGGCATAGCAACGAGAGGGAAGAGTATTGTCCACGTACCCTCCTAGACCGTAAACGGAAGCGTTATGACAACGCAGTTGATGTAGTCGTACGTCTTCACGATCCGACCGATCCAAGTACCGAACGTACGGCACCTCCGAGTTCAGCACACGTTCAGCTCGATGACGATCCCCGGACTCCGATCTAGCAAAGTGTCGGGGATGAGTTCCGTCAGCATGACGGTGTGGTGACGATGATGATGTTCTACCGTCGCAGAGCTTCGCCTAAACTTCGCGACGATATGACCGAGGTGGAATATGGTGGAGGGGGGCACCGCACACGGCTGAGGAACGATCACGAAGATCAACTTGTGTGTCTATGAGGTGCCCCCTGCCCCCGTATATAAAGGAGTGGAGGAGGGGGAGGGCCGGCCCTCTCTATGGCGCGCCCTAGGGGAGTCCTACTCCCACTGGGAGTAGGATTCCCCTTTTCCTAGTAGAACTAGGAATCCTTCCATGTAGTAGGAGTAGGAGAGAAGGAAAGGAAAGAGAGAAGGAGAAGGAAGGAAGGGGGCGCCCCCACTCCCTAGTCCAATTCGGACTAGTCCAAGGGGAGGGGTGCGTCCACCCTTTTGGCCCTTTCTCTCCTTTCCCGTATGGCCCATTGAGGCCCAATACGAATTCCGTAACTCTCCGGTACTCAAAAATACCAATCACTCGAACCTTTCCGAACTCGAATATAGTCGTCCAATATATCGATCTTTACGTATCGCCATTTCGAGACTCCTCGTCATGTCCCCAATCTCATCCGGGACTCGAACTCCTTCGGTACATCAAAACTCATAAACTCATAATAAAACTGCCATCGAAACCTTAAGCGTCATGGACCCTACGCGTTCGAGAACTATGTAGACATGACCTAGAACTATTCTCGGTCAATAACCAATAGCGGAACCTGGATGCTCATATTGGCTCCTACATATTCTACGAAGATCTTTATCGGTCAAACCGCATAACAACATACGTTGTTCCCTTTGTCATCGGTATGTTACTTGCCCGAGATTCGATCGTCAAGATCTCAATACCTAGTTCAATCTCGTATCGGCAAGTCTCTTTACTCGTTACGTAATGCATCATTCTGTAACTAACTCATTAGCTACATTGCTTGCAAGGCTTGTAGTGATGTGCATTACCGAGAGGGCCCAGAGATACCTCTCCGACAATCGGAGTGACAAAACCTAATCTCGAATACGCCAACCCAACATGTACCTTCGAGACACCTGTAGTACTCCTTTATAATCACCCAGCCACATTGTGACGCTTTGGTAGCACCCAAAGTGTTCCTCCGCAAACGGAGTTGCATAATCTCATAGTTACAGGAACATGTATAAGTCATGAAGAAAGCAATAGCAACATACTAAACGATCAAGTGCTAGGCTAATGGAATGGGTCATGTCAATCACATCATTCTCCTAATGATGTGATCCCGTTAATCAAATGACAACTCATGTCCATGGCTAGGAAACTTAACCATCTTTGATTCACGAGCTAGTCAAGTAGAGGCATACTAGTGACACTATGTTTGTCTATGTATTCACACATGTATCAAGTTTCCAGTTAATACTCCCTCCGTTCCCAAATATTTGTCTTTCTAGGCATTTCAAATGAACACAACATACGGATGTATGTAGACATATTTTAGAGTGTAGATTCACTCATTGTGCTCTGTATGTAGTCACTTGTTGAAATTTCTAGAAAGACAAATATTTAGGAACGGAGGGAGTACAATTCTAGCATGAATAATAAACATTTATCATAAAATAAGGAAATAAATAATAACTTTATTATTGCCTCTAGCGCATATTTCCTTCAGTCTCCCACTTGCACTAGAGTTAATAATCTAGTTCACATCGACATGTGATTTAACACTAATATTCATATCTGTATATGATTAACACCCATAGTTCACATCGTCATGTGACTAACACCCAAAGGGTTTACTAGAGTCAATAATCTAGTTCACATATCTATGTGATTAACACCCAAAGAGTACTGAGGTGTGATCATGTTTTGCTCGTGAGAGTAGCTTAGTCAACGGGTTTATCACATTCAGAGCCGTATGTATTTTGCAAATATTCTATGTCTACAATGCTCTGCATGGAGCTACTCTAGCTAATTGCTCCCACTTTCAATATGTATCCAGATTGAGACTTAGAGTCATCTGGATCGGTGTGAAAACTTGCACCGAGGTAACTTTTTACGACGGGCTCTTTTATCACCTCCATAATCGAAAAAAATATTTACTTAGTCCTCACTAAGGATATTCTTGACCAATGTCCAGTGATCTACTCCTAGATCACTATTGTACTCCCTTGCCAAATTCAGAGCAAGGTATACAATAGGTCTGGTACACAGCATAGCATACTTTATAGAACCTATGGCTGAGGCATAGGGAATGACTTTCATTCTCTTTCTATCTTATGTCGTAGTCTGGCTTTGAGTCTTACTCAATTTCACACCTTGTAACACAGGCAAGAACTCTTTCTTTGACTGTTCCATTTTGAACTACTTCAAAATTTTGTCAAGGTATTTACTCATTGAAAAAACTTATCAAGCGTCTTGATCTATCTCTATAGATCTTGATGCTCAATATGTAAGCAGCTTTATCGAGGTCCTTCTTCGAAAAACTCCTTTCAGATGCTCCTTTATGCTTTGCAGAATAATTCTACATTATTTCCGATCAACAATATGTCATTCACATATACTTATCAGAAATGTTGTAGTGCTCCCACTCACTTTATTGTAAATACAGGCTTCACCGCAAGTCTGTATAAAACTATATGCTTTGATCAACTTATCAAAGCGTATATTCCAACACTGAGATGATTGTACTAGTCCATAGATGGATCGCTGGAGCTTGCACATTTTGTTAGCACCTTTAGGATTGTCAAAACCTTCTGGTTGCATCATATATAACTCTTCTTTAATAAATCCATTAAGGAATGCAGTTTTGACATCCTTTTGTCAGATTTCATAAAATGTGGCAATTGCTAACATGATTCGGACAGACTTAAGCATCGATATGAGTGAGAAAATCTCATCGTATTCAACACCTTGAACTTGTCGAAAACCTTTCGCAACAAGTCGAGCTTAGTAGATAGTAATAGTACTATCAGTGTCCTTCTTCCTCTTGAAGATCCATTTATTTAACATGGCTTGCTGATCATCGAGCAAGTCAATCAAAGTCCATACTTTGTTCTCATAGATGGATCTCATCTCAGATTTTATGGCCTCAAGCCATTTCGTGGAATCTGGGCTCATCATTTCTTCCTCATAATTCGTAGGTTCATCATGGTCTAGTAACATGACTTCCAGAACAGGATTACCGTACCACTCTGGTGCGGATCGTACTCTGGAAGACCTACGAGGTTTTGTAGTAACTTGATCTGAAGTTTCATGATCATCATCATTAGCTTCCTCACTAATTGGTGTAGGAATCACCGAACTGATTTACGTGATGAACTACTTTCCAATTCGGGGGAAGGTACAAATTACCTTATCAAGCTCTACTTTCCTCCCACTCACTTCTTTCGAGAGAAACTCCTTCTCTAGAAAGGATCCATTTTTAGCAACGAATATTTTGCCTTCGGATCTGTGATAGAAGGATTACCCAATAGTTTCCTTTGGGTATTCTATGAAGACGCACTTCTCCGATTTGGGTTCGAGCTTATCAGGTTGAAAAACTTTTTCATATAAGCATCGCAACTCCAAACTTCAAGAAACGACAACTTGGGTTTCTTGCTAAACCACAGTTCATATGGTGTCGTCTCAACGGATTTAGATGGTGCCCTTTTAACGTGAATGCAGCTGTCTCTAATGCATAACCCCAAAACGATATTGGTAAATCGGTAAGAGACATCATTGATCGCACCATATCAAATACGACGTTCGGACACACCATAACGTTGTGGTATTCCAGGTGGCATGAGCTGTGAAACTATTCCACATTGTTTTAATTGAAGGCCAAACTCGTAACTCAAATATTCATCTCCACGATCAGATCGCAAAAACTTTATTTTCTTGTTACGATGATTTTCCACTTCACTCTGAAATTCTTTTGAACCTTTCAACTATTTAAGACTTATGTTTCATCAAGTAGATATACCCATATCTGCTCAAATCATCTGTGAAGGTCAGAAAATAACGATACCCGCCACGAGCCTTAATACTCATTGGTCGCATACATCAAGATGTATTATTTCCAACAAGTTTGTTGCTCGCTCCATTGTTCCGAAGAACGGAGTTTTAGTCATCTCGCCCAAAGGTACGGTTCGCAAGCATCAAATGATTCATAACCAAGTGATTCCGAAAATCCATCTTTATGGAGTTTCTTCATGCGCTTTACACCGATATGACCCAAACGGAAGTGCCACAAATAAGTTGCACTATCATTATTAACTTTGCATCTTTTGGTATCAATATTATGAATATGTGTATCACTACGATCGAGATCCAGTAAACTATTTTCATTGGGTGTATGACCATTGAAGGTTTTATTCATGTAAACAGAACAACAATTATTCTCTGAATTTAAATGAATAACCGTATTGCAATAAACATGATCAAATCATATTCATGCTCAACGCAAAAGCTAAATAACATTTATTTAGGTTTAACACTAATCCCGAAAGTATAGGGAGTGTGCGATGATGATCATATCAATCTTGGAACTACTTCCAACACTCATTGTCACTTCCCCCCAACTAGTCTATGTTTATTATGTAACTCCTGTTTCGAGTTACTAATCTTAGCAACCGAACAAGTATCAAATACTCAGGGGCTACTATAAACACTAGTAAGGCACACATCAATAACCTGTATATCAAATATACCCTTGTTCACTTTGTCATCCTTCTTATCCACCAAATATTCAGGGCATCTCTGCTTCCAGTGACCATTTCCTTTGCAGTAGAAACACTCAGTTTCAGGCTTTGGTCCAGCTTTGGGCTTCTTCGCGGGAGTGACAACTTGCTTGTCATTCTACTTGAAGTTCCCTTTCTTTCCCTTTGCCCTTTTCTTGAAACTAGTGGTCTTGTCAGTCATCAACACTTGATGTTCTTTCTTGATTTCTACCTTCGTCGATTTCAACATCACGAAGAGCTCGAGAACCGTTTTCGTCATCCCTTGCATACTATAGTTCTTCACGAAGTTCTAGTAACTTAATGATGATGACTAGAGAATTTTGTCAATCACTATCTTATCAGGAAGATTAACTCCCACTTGATTCAAGCAATTGAAGTACCCAGACAATCTGAGCACATGCTCACTAGTTGAGCGATTCACCTCCATCTTTTAGCTATAGAACTTGTTGGAGACTTCATATCTCTCAACTCGGCTATTTGCTCAAAATATTAACTTCAATTCCTGGAACATCTCATATGGTCCATGACGTTCAAAACATCTTTGAAGTCCCGATTCTAAGCCGTTAAGCATGGTGCACTAAACTATCAAGTAGTCATCATATTGAGCTAGCCAAATGTTCATAACGTCTGCATCTGCTCCTGCAATAGGTTTGTCACCTAGCGGTGCATTAAGGACATAATTATTCTGTGCAGCAATGAGGATAAACCTCAGGTCACGGATCCAATCCGCATCATTGCTACTAACATTTTTCAACACAGTTTTCTCTAGGAACATATCAAAATAAACACATGAAAGCAACAACGCGAGCTATTGATCTACAACATAATTTGCAAAATACTACCAGGACTAAGTTCATGATAAATTTAAGTTCAATTAATCATATTACTTAAGAACTCCCACTTAGACAGACATCTCTCTAGTCATCTAAGTGATTACGTGATCCAAATCAACTAAACCATGTCCGATCATCACGTGAGATGGAGTAGTTTCAATGGTGAACATCACTATGTTGATCATATCTACTATATGATTCACGTTCGACCTTTCGGTCTCCGTGTTCCGAGGCCATATCTGTATATGCTAGGCTCGTCAAGTTTAACCTGAGTATTCCGCGTGTGCAACTGTTTTGCACCCGTTGTATTTGAACGTAGAGCTTATCACACCCGATCATCACGTGGTGTCTCAACACGAAGACCTTTCACAACGGTGCATACTCAGGGAGAACACTTCTTGATAATTTTAGTGAGAGATCATCTTAAAATGCTACCCTCATTCAAAGCAAGATAAGATGCATAAAGGATAAACATCACATGCAATCAATATAAGTGATATGATATGGCCATCATCATCTTGTGCTTGTGATCTCCATCTTGGAAGCACCGTCGTGATCACCATCATCACCGGCGCGACACCTTGATCTCCATTGTAGCATCATTGTCGTTACGCCATCTATTGCTTCTACGACTATCGCTACCGCTTAGAGATAAAGTAAAGCAATTACAGGGCGTTTGCATTTCATACAATAAAGCGACAACCATATGGCTCCTGCAGTTGCCGATAACTTCGGTTACAAAACATGATCATCTCATACAATAAAATATAGCATCACGTCTTGACCATATCACATCACAACATGCCCTGCAAAAACAAGTTAGACGTCCTCTACTTTGTTGTTGCAAATTTTACGTGGCTGCTACGGGCTTAGCAAGAACCGTTCTTACCTACGCATCAAAACCACAACAATAGTTCGTCAAGTTAGTGATGTTTTAACCTTCGCAAAGACCGGGCGTAGCCACACTCGGTTCAGCTAAAGTGAGAGAGACAGACACCCGCCAGTCAACTTTAAGAACGAGTGCTCGTAACGGTGAAACCAGTCTCGCGTAAGCGTACGCGTAATGTCGGTCCGGGCCGCTTTATCTCACAATACCGCTGAGACAAAGTATGACATGCTGGTAAGCAGTATGACTTGTATCGCCCACAACTCACTTGTGTTCTACTCGTGCATATGACATCTACGCATAAAACCTGGCTCTGATACCACTGTTAGGGAACGTAGTAATTTCAAAAAAATTCCTACGCACACGCAAGATCATGGTGATCGCATAGCAACGAGAAGGAAGAGTATTGTCCACGTACCCTCGTAGACCGTAAGCGGAAGCGTTATGACAATGCGGTTGATGTAGTCGTACGTCTTCACGATCCGACTGATCCAAGTACCGAACGTACGGCACCTACGAGTTCAGCACACGTTCAGCTTGATGACGATCCCCGGACTCCGATCCAGCAAAGTGTCGGGGATGAGTTCCGTCAGCACGACGGCGTGGTGACGATGATGATGTTCTAACGTTGCAGGGCTTCGCCTAAACTCCGTGACGATATGACCGAGGTGGAATATGGTGGAGGGGGGCACCGCACACGGCTAAGGAACGATCACGAAGATCAACTGGTGTGTTTATGAGGTGCCCCCTGCCCCCGTATATAAAGGAGTGGAGGGGGAGGGTCGGCCCTCTCTATGGCGCGCCCTAGGGGAGTCCTACTCCCACCGGGAGTAGGATTCCCCTTTTCCTAGTAAAACTAGGAATCCTTCCATGTAGTAGGAGTAGGAGAGAAGGAAAGGGAAGAGAGAAGGAGAAGGAAGGAAGGGGGCGCCCCCCTCCCTAGTCCAATTCGGACTAGTCCAAGGGGAGGGGTGCGGCCACCCTTTTGGCCCTTTCTCTCCTTTCCCGTATGGCCCATTGAGGCCCAATACGAATTCACATAACTCTCCGGTACTCCGAAAAATACCCGAATCACTTGGAACCTTTCCGAACTCCGAATATAGTCGTCCAATATATCGATCTTTATGTCTCGACCATTTCGAGACTCCTCGTCATGTCCCCAATCTCATCCGGGACTCCGAACTCCTTCGGTACATCAAAACTCATAAACTAATAATAAAACTGTCATCGAAACCTTAAGCGTGCGGACCCTACGGGTTCGAGAACTATGTAGACATGACCTAGAACTATTCTCGGTCAATAACCAATAGCGGAACCTGGATACTCATATTGGCTCCTACATATTCTACGAAGATCTTTATCGGTCAAACCGCATAACAACATACGTTGTTCCCTTTGTCATCGGTATGTTACTTGCCCGAGATTCGATCGTCGGTATCTCAATACCTAGTTCAATCTCGCACGGCAAGTCTCTTTACTCGTTACGTAATGCATCATTCCGTAACTAACTCATTAGCTACATTGCTTGCAAGGCTTGTAGTGATGTGCATTACCGAGAGGGCCAGAGATACCTCTCCGACAATCGGAGTGACAAAACCTAATCTCAAAATACGCCAACCCAACATGTACCTTCGGAGACACCTGTAGTACTCCTTTATAATCACCCGATTCGTTGTGACGCTTGGTAGCACCAAAGTGTTCCTCCGCAAACGGGAGTTGCATAATCTCATAGTTACAGGAACATGTATAAGTCATGAAGAAAGCAATAGCAACATACTAAACGATCAAGTGCTAGGCTAACGGAATGGGTCATGTCAATCACATCATTATCCTAATGATGTGATCCCGTTAATCAATTGACAACTCATGTCCATGGCTAGGAAACTTAACCATCTTTGATTCACGAGCTAGTCAAGTAGAGGCATACTAGTGACACTATGTTTGTCTATGTATTCACACATGTATCTAGTTTCCGGTTAATACAATTCTAGCATGAATAATAAACATTTATCATGAAATAAGGAAATAAATAATAACTTTATTATTGCCTCTAGGGCATATTTCCTTCAGTCATCACCGTTAACGGAAACACAGAGCGCTCCTCACGCACGGAGGAATACGCAACGGCTCCAGCAGCCGGACTCTAAGCGGCCTCTAATACCAGAAAGCATGACTGGTCGTTAAAACCATGGACACGGTTAGACGAGTCCGGCAGCCCAGATAAACCTAAGCCAGGTCACCATGTACGTAATCCCATAGAAGACACCAGGGGCTATAGATATTTAATAAAGCCCCACTGTTGGCTTGACCTCATTAACAGGCCAATGTCTTACACTTTTACTATCCATCGCACACTCACGTTATGCTCTTCTACATGAGTTTTTCTTTTTACAAACATCATTCGTGAGATACCCTTCCAGGACACTGCACAACGGAGACAAAGGCGCAGACGTGCAGCAGGGCCCCGCTCAAAGGTTTCTCTTTAGATTAAGCCCATGTGTAAACCTTTTTTATTGCCTCTTGTTGTTTATACATCCCATGGGTACTACACCCACAGAGGATATTGCCGTTATTGGCATTTCGCCACGACAGACTAATGCACGTACCTGGAAATACAGGGTTCATAATGAAGGGCGTTACTCAGCCCAGTATATGTCACAAAGTCCGAATACCTTCGGGAGTGTTCGGCGTCTCGAGTTTGGCCTTATATGAATCAGCTCCGAATCATGTCTTTGGTCAAATATTGGGGTTGCCCGGCTCCTGGGTTTGCCGCCTTACGTTCCGTTCTTATCGGCTAAGGCAGCCATAGGAGAACTACTGCGATTGTGCCCTGGTTATTCTGGATGAGCACCTCAGTAGAGAAAGCCGAAAACTGACTGTCATGATATAGCGAGAGACTGTTCAACCACTCGAAGACCTATCGGAATCTTTAGGATTCCTCCGCATTAACGAAGGACCGTTTTCGGGTCATGTACACACGCGCCCGTATTCGGATGCACGCGAAGGTACCAGGGGCTACATAGTAGCCCCACCGTCAAACTCCTATGGCTAAGTGAAAGTGTTACAGCTATATAGTCTGGTTGCCTAGCTCGATGTGCGATCACCTCCTTAATGCACCAATACGTTGGATCAAGTGTGATTACGCATATTTTTCGCGAATACCCCCGCATTTTATGCGTGGGGGCTGAAGCCAACGACTGCTAACTTTCAGATTACACATATACATAAAAACGGTCGCACAGGAGGCACAATAATACTTTCGGGAAAAAAGTATAAATATAGCCTTATAATCAAAATAACATTGTTTTTACAATGATACGATTTGTCACTCAAACA
The DNA here is from genome assembly GCA_021605205.1 of Aegilops longissima. NCBI lineage: Eukaryota > Viridiplantae > Streptophyta > Magnoliopsida > Poales > Poaceae > Aegilops > Aegilops longissima. The sequence continues at coordinate 262,904,281 of CM038676.1, read as the reverse complement.
TGACATTCTTCGAGCACTGCGCCTCTATTAAACGAGCACCTTCTGTTACCTACTCCAAGTAGTGCTCGGCCGGATCCTGGCCTCCCGCCGGATTCTGGGTCACAACAATGGTGGCCTCCATATCTGTCCAATATGCTTTCACGCGGGCAAGAGCCATTCGTGCACCCTCTAGACACGCTGACCTTCTCATGGCATCGATCCGTGATACGGCACCAAGGAATTGTTGCACTAAACCAAAATAACTGTCCGGCTTCGGCTCCTTCTGCCAAAGATGGTCTATTACAGACCGCATTGCAAGACCGGACAACCTATGAAGCTCAGCCACAGCAGTCATCTTCTCACTCAATGGCAATGGGCGCGCGGGAGCATTGAATTGCGACCAGAACAGCTTCTCCACTTCTTTATCACCTTGATCTTCGAAAAACTTGGCTGCATCAGCCGTACTCTTTGCCAAGTCCGCATACGCGTTTGCAGGACTCCAGCGTCGATCCAGGGGAGCATACTTTGGATCCAAAAACTTCATCCGCAATAAGTAGGGGTTTCCAGCCGCGATTTCTCCGGCCTGTCGAAGCTCCTCCCGCACATCCCTGATTTCGGTCCGCATCTCCTTGGCCGCATTAAGTTCCTTGTTCAGGTCAGCCGAATTAACCTGATTCTCCTTTTCAAGGAGCTCATACCGGTCGGCGGCATTTTTCAGCTCCACAGCCATTTCGGCTATCTTGTCTTCACTTCGGCGATGAGCAGCCTGTTCGGCTCTCAACTCTTCGGCCACCTTTAGGGCAGCCGCATTGCTAGCCCGAGCTTGTTCCTTGGCCTGGGCAAGTTCCGCCCTCAGGGCTTCCACGGAAGCAGCACCGTCTGCAGTCCAAGCATATCGCATTTAATATTATGCTCCTCTCAAATTTTCCTATACAACATAATAAGGAAAGCAGAGCACATACCTTGTGACTCGTTAAGCCGCTCGTTCACGAGCGTGATATTGGCATCAATAGCTCCAATCTGCCTCCTTAGTTCGGCAACTTCAACGGACCGGTCGGCAACCGGATCCTTAGACACCTGCGCATATATACAGCGCAATCATTACTTATACAATATGATCCTTTGTTTGCCGCCTAGGGCGGGCAACCAGAGTCTCAGGGGCTACTATCCATATGGAGCACACCTAGCGCGTGTGTCACAGCCAAAAATTATGTATTTTTCATTACATACCTCAAAGCCTCTGAGCAGGCTCCTAATGGCTTCATTCAACCCGCTTGTGGCGGAGGAAATCTTCCCGAGCACCATGCTCATTAATGAACGGTGCTCATCCGAGAGAGCAGCTCGCTCCACAAGGCCCGTCAGTGTGTCCGCCCGGACACCGAACTGTGTCGGACCCTTCTCATCGCCCCCTGTGGGAGCCGAACGCTCCGGGCTCAGGGCGGCCGAAGGATCAGCTTCTGGCTTCGGCAGATCTGGACTCCTCCATGACGACACCTCGGGGTCGCCCGCCTCATGAGGCGGAGAGGTTGGTGGGGTCTCACTCTCCATCATCTCCGGAGGGAGATCCCCCGAAGACGAACTCTGTCGAGAAGAGCTGCTAGCCGGACTGCAAAGAATGGATCCTGGTTATTGTTCTCAGTGAAAAGCAGTACCTTCAAATTTATGATTAACTTACAGCTCGGTTGAGGGCTGGCCCGTTGGCGGGCATGACGCGGTGAGGGCGCCCTTCGGGGCAGGGCCCCCTGGTGACGCTTTCTTCCCCTGTTTGGGCACCTCCGTCTCCAAGTCCTCAGAGGCGGCCCTCATCTGATGAGGACATGACTACCTTGGATAAGACCAAAAATATTGCATACATGCATATTTGTCAGGTGATTTCTAGTGCAAACTATTCAATAATATATTTATGTTATCCAGAACAAAAATACTTCACATACTTTTGTGTTTTGTCTAATTGCAGGTGTATGGGACATTTGTACAATCCACATATGAAGATAAGGGAAAAGGAGAAGTTTAGGTGCTGTTCAAAAATTCTTCTCACGTCACTTTTGGGCCAAGAGAAGATAGAGTCCAAGTCTCTCACGTTCTGGATTCAGATTCGGACCGCACAGACATACCTGACTCAAAACGCCAACAACTTTTTCATACGGACTCCAAATTGGGTGATTCTTTTTTTGTTGGAAAGTAGATTTCATGCTCTTTCCAGCACAATTGGAATCACCTTAAAATCCCTCCAGAGCGTTGAGTTATGAACGAGACAATCTGACGCTGCACCAGAATCCGAGTCAAACTACAAGTCCAAAGGTGTTACGTCACCTCCACTTGGGCCCATTGGCCTTGTACGACCTAGGGTTAGTTTGAGGCTGCCTTGGGACGTCCTCCCACCTCCTTGGCCGCCACCCCTTGCTCCTATATAAGTAGATCCATCTAGTAGCTTTTTCCTTGGGATTTGTTTAGTTAAAAGTTAGCCATTGCAACTTCGTGTACTTCGTTTGTGTCCAACGACCAGACCAAGACCGCTTACGGATCCCCACCTTTATCAATACTTCATACATACTTGCAATATTCAGATTGCTTTTATCATATTCTTGCTTGTTCTTCGATTGCTTGCAGGAATAGACCTTCGTGGTCAGGTTGATTGTGCTCCGGTGTGGTCAATAACCTCTCGGAGTTGGTTTAGCGATTGCTAAGGCGCAACGTCGTGCACGTTTGTAGTCGGATCGTCAAAGTCGTCTCCACCAAATCGATAGTTATCATCTCATCGAAGATCGGGACACCCTCGCCTCTATCAAGTGGTATCAGTTTTCAGGTTGCTCGGTGAGATTTTCCGATTATCGCTAGATTCGATTTATTTTCTTACCTATTGTCCAAGAAAAGCCACAAAAAGTTAGATCTATTCATCATTTGTCCTAGCCAGTCAAGCCTTTGCAATTTTATTTTCATTGTTTGCATTATTGAATTATCGGTTGCATCGTCGTGTCGAGTTGCTGGTCTTAGTGTCTTGTTCCTTTAGAGTTTCGAGTTCTGTTCACATTAGTCACGCCGCTGCTGCATCATTATCCCTTCCGCTGTCCATCATCCCATCCATTAATTTCCACCACGTACTACGCCTGTTCATTGTCATAATCATAGTTGAGGTCATTCACATCTTCTTTGATCCAATCTACATCTTATCTAGTTTGTCTTGGAAAGAGGGAGAAAAAGATAGAGAAAAAAGAGAGAAAAAGGAAAGAAAAAAAGAAAAGAGAGAGAAGAAAAAGGAAAAAAAGCGTGAGAAAAAAAAAGAGAGGAAAAAAAACCCGGATCTGTCTAGAATCAATCTCGTACCTGAATTCGGATTGGAATCTGTTTTGCGCACTATTCAGTAAAACAGGTGTATCTTCCTCATACGAAGTCCGTTTTGACTCCGTGAGTACTCAAATTGAAGCTAGAGACGAGCCGCATCTAAATAGTTGCAGAAGCTAGTTCAATATTTGACACCTCAAAATCGGCTTCTAAATAGGTGTTTTTGCCCCCTGAAGTTCGTGAACACAGCTTGTTCCAATTTTTCAGGCCAGATTTAGAATTCTTTGACTCCTCATATCAACTCGGAATTGAGTGATTCTTTTTACATTGGAAAGCTTGAGTTAGTAGCATTCTTTGAAAGAATTTATCAGAAAATTGGCTCAAACTTTTCAAGAGGAAAGTTGGAGAGAGAGTTGTTGTATGTCCTGCTTGGCAGTTGTTTTTCACCATTATCTTCACCGCCGTTGTGATCTTCACTTATATCTTGCTGTCAAGAGCTACTTAGTATCCTTCATTGATGCTAGTTGTGCTATGTCGTGACCTCATTAGTGTTCTAGGCTCGCGTCTCTAGTCCGGTCTAGCCTAGGACCAGCATAGTACCGTCGTTGAGCGTTTATTCAACATTGCATCTTTGAATTGATTATTGCTAATCTTTTGCTACCATATATAGCCAACCCAGCTCCACATATTTCTACACCGTGTATACGTATGCTCCCCTGGCAATCGCTTTACTCAATATTCGAAGTTACTTGACACCGCTGGTTGCCGATCACCGCCTGCTGCATGGTAAGAACTTGTAAGACATTGATATTTGCTTTCTCGTGAGCGCTTTTACCACCACATCCTAGTAGTTATAGGAACATTATTTTTGGATTTTGTTTCTTGTTCTACTAATCATGACAGGATCCAGAGTCAATTCATGGGCTTTTTCGATCGTGGGAGACATGCCACCACCTATGCAAATACCACAACCGTCACGAGAGGTGCACAAACATCCAAATGCACATGATCAGGTTCATGTTTCTATACCACCATTTAATGGCCGTTTTAGACCTCCTTTATATATTGAATGGGAGTTAGACATAAATAATATATTTGCTTCCCATAATTTTGATGAACGTAAAAAAGTTATGGTTGCAGTTGGTTCTTTCACTGGTTATGCTCTAGTTTGGTGGAGTGAATATTGTCGGTTACACCCTGATTATGTACCTAATACTTGGGATGATTTAAAACATGTCATGAGAGATAGATTCGCGATGTTTATTATACTCGTGGCATGATTAAAAACTGAAACATTTAAAACAAGGTAGTGACACCGTAACAAAATATTATGATGATTTACAAACTACCTTGTTGCACTCATTTTTAGAAGAAAGTGAAGAAGATTTTATGGATAGATTTTGGGAGGATTAAACCATAATATTCAGGAGATACTAATTCATGAAGAGTGTTATCATATGGACCATTTGTTTCGTCTTGCTTGCAAAGCTGAACAGAAATAAAACGACGTGTTGCCCACAAGGAGAACAAGCGCACGGTGCACATTCCAACTGTTGATACAGATGTTTATTCAACTACTAGGCGTATTATGACAACCACATCCGTTGTTGCGAGGACTACATCATCTCCACCATGTGACACATCACCATCGAGAGTGCCCGCATCATCTGAGTTGACTATAAGAGGTAATGACAAAGGTACAGATTTTCCACTTTTACATGAGAATGATGCATGCCTAGTTAACTTGAATACATCATGTGTTGAGCTACCCACTACTTTGATCACACCACCTATTTTAGAGGATTATATTGATAATTTGACTTTGCCATGTGATCAAACAACTGAAATACCAACAATTTTGAGAGCACCCATTGAATTAACTGTTGATGTAAAAGAATCAATGTTTAATCATTTTGATACGACCTCTAATCTTGGTGATGATTCTGTGTCGAATGACTCATTGCATGTTTGCTTATCTAAGCATGTTGTAGCATGTAAATTTGATTCAAATAAGGTTTATTCACCAATGTTGGGATGGTTTAATGATGAACATTGTCAATCTTTTGAAATAAATAAGAGCTTCACTTATATGTGCAAACTGAGTTGCAATATTTTCAAGCCTTCTAATTCTTGTGCTAATTTGTTGGCTTTAGATTTTATGAACTATGCAAGTTTCTCATCTATTCATGTGTCATATATGCAAAAATCAAGGGAAGTAAAAATGGATGACGTATACATATACAACATGTACACCTTGTCTCTTTTGTTAGCCACATTTCAGATTAAGCAACGCCGAGGACGGCTTTGTTTTCAAGAAGGGGAGGATGATGAGGACATGACTACCTTGGATAAGACCAAAAATATTGCATACATGCATATTTGTCAGGTGATTTCTAGTGCAAACTATTCAATAATATATTTATGTTATCCAGAACAAAAATACTTCACATACTTTTGTGTTTTGTCTAATTGCAGGTGTATGGGACATTTGTACAATCCACATATGAAGATAAGGGAAAAGGAGAAGTTTAGGTGCTGTTCAAAAAGTCTTCTCACGTCACTTTTGGGCCAAGAGAAGATAGAGTCCAAGTCTCTCACGTTCTGGATTCAGATTCGGACCGCACAGACATACCTGACTCAAAACGCCAACAACTTTTTCATACGGACTCCGAATTGGGTGATTCTTTTTTTGTTAGAAAGTAGATTTCATGCTCTTTCCAGCACAATTGGAATCACCTTAACATCCGTCCGGAGCGTTGAGTTATGGACGAAACAATCTGACGCTGCACCAGAATCCGAGTCAAACTACAAGTCCAAAGGTGTTACGTCACCTCCACTTGGGCCCATTGGCCTTGTACGACCTAGGGTTAGTTTGAGGCTGCCTTGGGACGTCCTCCCACCTCCTTGGCCGCCACCCCTTGCTCCTATATAAGTAGATCCATCTAGTAGCTTTTTCCTTGGGATTTGTTTAGTTAAAAGTTAGCCATTGCAACCGTACTTCGCTTGTGTCCAACGACTGCACCAAGACCGCTACGGATCCCCACCTTTATCAATACTTCATACATACTCGCAATATTCAGATTGCTTTTATCATATTCTTGCTTGTTCTTCGATTGCTTGCAGGAATAGACCTTCGTGGTCAGGTTGATTGTGCTCCGGCGTGGTCAATGACCTCTCGGAGTTGGTTTAGCGATTGCTAAGGCGCAACGTCGTGCACGTTTGTAGTCGGATCGTCAAAGTCGTCTCCACCAAATCGATAGTTATCATCTCATAAAGATCGGGACACACTCGCCTCTATCATCTTCTTCCCGCGCGGGGAGGAGGCCTTAGATTCCCCTCCCCGACTATCCTCCTTTGGGGAGGTAGCAATTCCCCCTGTTTGGATGCGCAGTGTGTGAAGTTTGGCTTCTCTGTTCTTCCCTTCGTCTTTCCCTGAGGGCATTTTGCTAAGCACCCGGCCAAGCATCTTGGCTATGGTAGGACTAGGCGAACCTTCGGGAAGTGGCGCCGGACACCTGATTCTCTCCGCCTTGCTGAGCCATTCCTGGCCATGGAGGATTTTCAGAACAATGATTATGATAAATATAAACGAAGTGTTCGGTTTCGGGGTTACTTACTTGGGTATCTGGGCGATTGCATCTTAGGCCTGCATCCTCGGTGGTGTCCGGACACTTTACTTGTGGTCCGAAGAATAATTTACACATCCCTTCGAGCGTCAGGCCGAAGAAGTGCAGAATAGTCCGCGGACCCTCTGAATTGAACTCCCACATCCGGAGAGGCCGGCGTTACACGGCAACATCTGTCGGATTAGCATTACCCGAATTATGCTGACGAGGTTAATGTCCCTCTCAAGAAGCTCCCGGATACGGCTCTGCAGTGTTGGTATGTCACTAGCAGACCCCCAATCCCGTCCTACATTGGTCCATGACGCCAGTTGTGAAGGAGGGCCCGAACGGAAGTCGGGGGTAGCCACCCACTTTGTGCCTCTGGGAGCCGTGACCTAAAACCACCTCCGCTGCCATAAATCGGATACCTCCAGGAAAGAACCCTCTGGCCATGGGGCATCAGCGTTCCTGCTTATTACGGCACCTCCGCACCCCGCATGTCGCCCCTCAATCATCTTCGGCTTCACATTGAAGGTCTTGAGCCATAGCCGAAGTGTGGAGTGACATGGAGAAAAGCCTCGCACACAATGATGAACGAAGAGATATGGAGGATAGCATCTGGAGCTAGATCATGAAAATCTAACCCGTAATAGAACATGAGCCCCCTCATAAAGGGATCAAGGGTGAGGCCCAAGCCGCGGAGGAAGTGAGAAACGAATACGACGCTCTCATTAGTCTCGGGAGTAGGGATGACCTGCCCTGGAGTAGGAAGCCTGTGCTGGATGTCGGCAGTCAGATATCCGACCTCCCTAAGCCTCGCAATGTCCTCCTCTTTGACCGAGGAGGCCACCTGTTGGGAAACATAGTAATTTCAAAAAAATTCCTACGCACACGCAAGATCATGGTGATGCATAGCAACGAGAGGGGAGAGTGTTGTCCACGTACCCTCGTAGACCGTAAGCGGAAGCGTTATGACAAGGCGGTTGATGTAGTCGTACGTCTTCACGATCCGACCGATCCAAGTACCGAACGTACGGCACCTCCGAGTTCAGCACACGTTCAGCTCGATGACGTCCCTCGAACTCCGATCCAGCCGAGTGTCGAGGGAGAGTTCCATCAGCACGACGGCGTGGTGACGATCTTGATGTACTACCGACGCAGGGCTTCGCCTAAGCACCGCTACGATATTATCAATGTGGATTATAGTGGAGGGGGGCACCGCACACGGCTAAGAGATCCAAGGGATCAATTGTTGTTGTGCCTAGAGGTGCCCCCTGCCCCCGTATATAAAGGAGCAAGGGGAGGGGGCGGCCGGCCTAGGAGGGGCGCGCCAAGGGGAGTCCTACTCCCACCGGGAGTAGGACTCCCTCCTTCCTTGTTGGAGTAGGAGAAGGGGGAAAGAGGGGGAGAGGAGGAAGGAAAATGGGGCCGCACCCCTTGTCCAATTCGGACCAGAGGGGGGCTGCGCGCCTCCTTCCTTTCAGCCTCTCTCCTCTATACCCGTACGGCCCAATAAGGCCCATATACTCCCGGCGAATTCCGTAACTCTCCCAGACTCAAAAATACCGAATCACTCGGAACCTTTCCAACTCCGAATATAGTCGTCCAATATATCAATCTTTACGTCTCGACCATTTCGAGACTCCTCGTCATGTCCCCGATCTCATCCGGGACTCCGAACTTCTTCGGTACATCAAAACTCATAATATAACTGTCATCGAAACCTTAAGCGTGCGGACCCTACGGGTTCGAGAACTATGTAGACATGACCTAGAACTATTCTCGGTCAATAACCAATAGCGGAACCTGGATGCTCATATTGGCTCCTACATATTCTACGAAGATCTTTATCAGTCAAACCGCATGACAACATACGTTGTTCCCTTTGTCATCGGTATGTTACTTGCCCGAGATTCGATCGTCGGTATCTCAATACCTAGTTCAATCTCATTACCGGCAAGTCTATTTACTCGTTCCGTAATACATCATCCCGCAACTAACTCATTGGTTACAATGCTTGCAAGGCTTATAGTGATGTGTATTACTGAGTGGGCCCAGAGATACCTCTCCGACAATCGGAGTGACAAAACCTAATCTCGAAATACGCCAACCCAACATGTACCTTTGGAGACACCTGTAGTGCTCCTTTATAATCACCCATTCACGTTGTGACGCTTGGTAGCACCAAAGTGTTCATCCGTAAACGGAGTTGCATAATCTCATAGTTACAGAACATGTATAAGTCATGAAGAAAGCAATAGCAACATACTAAACGATCAAGTGCTAGGCTAACGGAATGGGTCATGTCAATCACATCATTCTCCTAATGATGTGATCCCGTTAATCAAATGACAACTCATGTCTATGGCTAGGAAACTTAACCATCTTTGATTCACGAGCTAGTCAAGTAGAGGCATACTAGTGACACTATGTTTGTCTATGTATTCACACATGTATTATGTTTCCGGTTAATACAATTATAGCATGAATAATAAACATTTATCATGAAATAAGGAAATAAATAATAACTTTATTATTGCCTCTAGGGCATATTTCCTTCAGTCTCCCACTTGCACTAGAGTCAATAATCTAGTTCACATCATCATGTGATTCAACACCAATATTTACATCTTTATGTGATTAACACCCATAGTTCACATCGTCATGTGACCAACACCCAAAGGGTTTACTAGAGTCAATAATCTAGTTCACATCACTATGTGATTAACACCCAAAGAGTACTAAGGTGTGATCATGTTTTGCTCGTGAGAGAAGCTTAGTCAACGGGTCTGTCATATTCAGAGTCGTATGTATTTTGCAAATATTCTATGTCTACAATGCTCTGCACGGAGCTACTCTAGATAATTGCTCCCACTTTCAATATGTATCCAGATTGAGACTTAGAGTGATCTGGATCTGTGTAAAAGCTTGCATCAATGTAACTCTTTACGATGGGCTCTTTTATCACCTCCATAATCAAGAAATATTTCCTTAGTCCTCACTAAGGATATTCTTGACCAATGTCCAGTGATCTACTCCTAGATCACTATTGTACTCCCTTGCCAAATTCAGAGCAAGGTATACAATAGGTCTGGTACATAGCATAGCATACTTTATAGAACCTATGACTGAGGCATAGGGAATGACTTTCATTCTCTTTTCTATTTTCTGCCGTGGTCGGAATTTGAGTCTTACTCAATTTTCACACCTTTGCAACACAGGCAAAAACTCTTTCTTTGACTGTTCCATTTTGAACTATTTCAAAATCTTGACAAGGTATGTATTTATTGAAAAACTTATCAAGCATCTTGATCTATCTCAATAGATCTTGATGCTCAATATGTAAGTAGCTTTACTGAGGTCTTTCTTTTAAAGACCTCCTTTCAAATACTCCTTTATGCTTTCCAGAAGAATTCTACATCATTTCTGATCAACAATATATCACTCACATATATTTATCAGAAAGGAGGTAGTGCTCCCACTCACTTTATTGTAAATACAGGCTTTACCGCAAGTCTGTATAAAACTATATGCTTTGATCAACTTATCAAAGCGTATATTCCAACTCTGAGATGCTTGCACCAGTCCATAAATGGATCGCTGGAGCTTGCATACTTTGTTAGCACCTTTTGGATCAACAAAACCTTCTGGTTGCATCATATACAACTCTTCTTCCAGAAATCCATTCAAGAATGCAGCAATTGCTAACATGATTCGGACAGACTTAAGCATTGCTACGGGTGAGAAAGTCTCATCGTAGTCAACCCCTTGAACTTGTCGAAAACTTTTTGCAACAAGTCGAGCTTTATAGAAAGTTACATTACCATCAGCGTTAGTCTTATTCTTAAAGATCCATTTATTCTCAATGGCTTGCCGATCCTCACGCAAGTCAACCAAAGTCCACACTTTGTTCTCATACATGGATCCTATCTCAAATTTCATGGCCTCCAGCCATTTTGCGGAATCTGGGCTCATCATCGCTTCCTCATAGTTCGTAGGTTTATCATGGTCTAGTAACATGACTTTTAGAACAGGATTACCGTACCACTCTGGTGCGGACCGTACTCTGGAAAACCTACGAGGTTCTGTAGTAACTTGATCTGAAGTTTCATGATCATCATCATTAGCTTCCTCACTAATTGGTGTAGGAATCACTGGAACTGATTTCAGTGATGAACTATTTTCCAATTCGGGAGAAGGTACAGTTACCTCATCAAGTTCTACTTTCCTCCCAGTCACTTCTTTCGAGAGAAACTCCTTCTCTAGAAAGGATCCATTTTGAGCAACGAATATCTTGCCTTCGGATCTGTGATAGAAGGTGTACCCAACAATTTCGTTTGGGTATTCTATGAAGACGCACTTCTCCGATTTGGGTTCGAGCTTAACAGGATGAAACTTTTTCACATAAGCATCGCAGCCCCAAACTTTAAGAAACGACAGCTTAGGTTTACTGCTAAACCATAGTTCATATGGTGTCGTCTCAACGGATTTAGATGGTGCCCTTTTAATGTGAATGCAGCTGTCTCTAATGCATAACCCCAAAACAATAGTGATAAATCAGTAAGAGACATCATAGATCGCACCATATCCAATAAAGTGCGGTTACGACGTTCGGACACACCATAACGTTGTGGTGTTCCAGGTGGCATGAGCTGTGAAACTATTCCACATTGTTTTAATTGAAGACCAAACTCGTAACTCAAATATTCGTCTCCGCGATCGGATCGCAGAAACTTTATTTTCTTGTTACGATGATTTTTCCACTTCACTCTGAAATTCTTTGAACCTTTCAACTATTTCAGACTTATGTTTCATCAAGTAGATATACCCATATCTGCTCAAATCATCTTGTGAGGTCAGAAAATAACGATACTTGCCACGAGCATCAACACTCATTGGATCGCATACGTCGGTATGTATTATTTCCAATAAGTAAGTAGCTTGTTCCATTGTTCCGGAGAACGGAGTTTTAGTCATCTTGCCAAAAAGGCACGGTTCGCAAGCATCAAATGATTCATAACCAAGTGATTCCAAAAATACATCTTCATGGAGTTTCTTCATGCGCTTTACACCGATATGACCCAAACGGCAGTGCTACAAATAAGTTGCACTGTCATTATTAACTTTGCATCTTTTGGCATCAATATTATGAATATGTGTACCACTACGATCGAGATCCAACAAACTATTTTCATTGGGTGTATAACCATCGAAGGTCTTATTCATGTAAACAGAATAGCAATTATTCTTTAACTTCAAATGAATAATCGTATCGCAATAAACATGATCAAATCATATTCATGCTCAACGCAAATGCTAAATAACATTTATTTAGGTTTAACACTAATCTCGAAAAAATAGGGAGTGTGTGATGATGATCATATCAAACTTGGAACTATTTCCAACACTCATCATCACTTCCCCTCAACTAGTCTCTGTTTATTATGTAACTCCTGTTTCGAGTTACTAATCTTAGCAACCGAACAAGTATCAAATACTCAGGGGCTACTATAAACACTAGTAAGGCGTACATCAATAACCTGTATATCAAATATACCCTTGTTTACTTTGCCATCCTTCTTATCCACCAAATATTTAGGACATTTCCGCTTCCAAAGACCATTTCCTTTGCGATTAAGTAAGCACTCGCCAGGCTTTGGTCCAGCTTTGGTCTTCTTCACGGGAGTGACAACTTGTTTGCCATTCTACTTGAAGTTTCTCTTTCTTTCCCTTTGCCCTTTTCTTGAAACTAGTGGTCTTGTCAATCATCAACACTTGATGCTCTTTCTTGATTTCTACCTTCGTCGATTTCAACATCACGAAGAGCTCGGGAATCGTTTTCGTCATCCCTTGCATACTATAGTTCATCACGAAGTTCTAGTAACTTAGTGATGGTGACTAGAGAATTCTGTCAATCACTATCTTATCTGGAAGATTAACTCCCACTTGATTCAAGCGATTGAAGTATCCATACAATCTGGGCACATGCTCACTAGTTGAGCGATTCTCCTCCATCTTTTAGCTATAGAACTTGTTGGAGACTTCATATCTCTCAACTCGGGTATTTGCTTGAAATATTAACTTCAATTCCCGGAGCATCTCATATGGTCCATGACGTTCAAAACATCTTTGAAGTCCCGATTCTAAGCCGTTAAGTATGGTGCACTAAACTATCAAGTAGTCATCATATTGAGCTAGCCAAACGTTCATAACGTTTGCATCTGCTCCTGCAATAGGTTTGTCACCTAGCGGTGCATCAAGGACATAATTCTTCTGTGCAGCAATGACGATAAACCTCAGATCACGGATCCAATCCGCATCATGGCTACTAACATCTTTCAACATAGTTTTCTCTAGGAACATATCAAAAATAAACATAAGAAAGCAACAACGCGAGCTATTGATCTATAACATAATTTGCAAAATACTACCAGGACTAAGTTCATGATAAATTTAAGTTCAATTAATCATATTACTTAAGAACTCCCACTTAGATAGACATCTCTCTAATCCTCTAAGTGATTACGTGATCCATATCAACTACACCATGTCCGATCGTCACGTGAGATGGAGTAGTTTCAACGGTGAACATCAATATGTTGATCATATCTACTATGTGATTCACGCTCGACCTTTCGGTCTCCGTGTTTCGAGGCCATATCTGTTATATGCTAGGCTAGACCTACACAGATGATTTGAGCAAATATGGGTATATCTACTTAATGAAATACAAGTCTGAAACATTTGAAAAGTTCAAAGAATTTCATAGTGAAGTGGAGAATCATCGTAACAAGAAAATAAAGTTTCTACGATCTGATCGCGGAGGTGAATATTTGAGTTACGAGTTTGGCCTTCATTTAAAACAATGTGGAATAGTTTCAAAACTCACTCCACCTGGAACACCACAGAGTAATGGTGTGTCCGAACATCATAACCGTACTTTATTAGATATGGCGCGATCTATGATGTGTCTTACCGATTTACCACTATCGTTTTGGGGTTATGCATTAGAGACAACTGCATTCACGTTAAATAGGGCGTCGTCAAAATCCGTTGAGATGGCACCGTATGAGTTGTGGTTTGGCAATAAACCTAAGTTGTCATTTCTTAAAGTTTGGGAATGTGATGCTTATGTCAAAAGGCTTCAGCCTGATAAGCTCGAACCCAAATCGAAGAAGTGCGTCTTCATAGGATACCCTAAGGAAACAATTGGGTACACCTTCTACCAAAGATCGGAAGGCAAGATCTTTGTTGCCAATAATGGAACCTTTCTAGAAAAGGATTTCTCTCGAATGAAGTGAGTGGGAGGAAAGTAGAACTTGATGAGGTAATTGTACCTTCTCTTGAATTGGAAAGTAGCTCATCACAGAAAACCGTTTCCGTGATGCCTACACCAACTAGAGAGGAAGCTAATGATAAATGATCATGAAATATCAGATCAAGTTACTACTGAACCTCATGGGTCAACCAGAGCACGTTCCGCACCAGAGAGGTACGGTAATCCTATTATAGAAGTCATGTTACTAGACCATGATGAACCTACGAACTATGAAGAAGCGATGATGAGCCCAGATTTCGATAAACGGCTTGAGGCCATGAAGTCTGAGATAGTATCCATGTATGAGAACAAAGTGTGGACTTTGATGATCGGCAAGCCATAGAAAATAAATGGATCTTCAAGAGGAAGACGGACAGTGACGGTAGTGTTACTATCTACAAGGCTCTAATTGTCACAAAAGGTTTTCGACAAGTTCAAGGTGTTGACTACAATGAGATTTTCTCACTCGCATCGATGCTTAAGTCTGTCCGAATCATGTTAGCAATTGCCGTATTTTATGAAATCTGGCAAATGGATATCAAAACTTCATTCCTTAATGGATTTATTAAAGAAGAGTTGTATATGATGCAACCAGAAGGTTTTGTCAATCCTAAAGGTGCTAACAAAATGTGCAAGCTCCGGCGATCCATCTATGGACTGGTGCAATCATCTCGGAGTTGGAATATACGCTTTGATGAGTTGATCAAAGCATATAGTTTTATACAGACTTGCGGTGAAGCCTGTATTTATAAGAAAGTGAGTGGGGGCACTACAGCCTTTCTGATAAGTATATGTGAATGACATATTGTTGATCGGAAATGATGTAGAATTTTTTGGAAAGCATAAAGGAGAGTTTGAAAGAAGTATTTCAAAGAAATACATTGATGAAGCTACTTACATATTGGGCATCAAGATCTATAGAGATAGATCAGAACGCTTGATATGATTTTTCAATGTGTACATACATTGACAAGATTTTGAAGTAGTTCAAAATGGAACAGTCAAAGAAGGAGTTCTTGCCTATGTTGCAAGGTGTAAAATTGAGTAAGACTCAAAACCCGACCATAGCAGAAAATAGAAAGAGAATGAAAGTCATTCCCTATGCCTCAGCCATAGGTTCTATAAAGTATGCTATGTTGTGTACCAGACCTATTGTGTACCTTATCATGAGTTTGACAAAGGGGTACAATAGTGATCCAGGAGCGGATCACTGGACAACGGTCAAAATTATCCTTAGTTGCCTAAAAGGACTAAGGAAATATTTCTTGGTTATGGAGGTGATAAAGAGTTCGTTGTAAAGAGTTACGTCGATGCAAGCTTTTACACCGATCCGGACGACTCTGGGTCTCAATCTGGATACATATTAAAAGTGGGAGCAATTAGCTAGAGTAGCTGCATGCAGAGCATTGTAGACATTGAAAATTTGCAAAATACACACGACTATGAATGTGGCAGACCCGTTGACTAAACTTCTCTCACAAGCAAAACATGGTCACACCTTAATAATCTTTGGGTGTTAATCACATAGTGATGTGAACTATATTATTGACTCTAGTAAACGCTTTGGGTGTTGGTCACATGGCGATGTGAAATATGGGTGTTAATCACATACATATGTGAACTATTGGTGTTAAATCACGTGGAGATGTGAACTAGATTGTTGACTCTAGTGCAAGTGGGAGACTGAAGGAAATATGCCCTAGAGGCAATAATAAAGTTGTTATTTTATATTTACTTATAAAATGATAAATGTCTATTATTCATGCTAGAATTGTATTAACCGGAAACTTGATACATGTGTGGATACATAGACAAAACACCGTGTCCCTAGTATGCCTCTACTTGACTAGCTCGTTAATCAAAGATGGTTAAGTTTCCTAACCATAGACATGTGTTGTCATTTGATGAACGGGATCACTTCATTAGGAGAATGATGTGATGGACAAGACCCATTCGTTAGCTTAGCATTATGATCGTTCAGTTTTATTGCTACTGCTTTCTTCATGTCAAATACACATTCCTCCGACTATGACATTGTGCAACCCCCGGATACCGGAGGAATTCCTTGTGTGCTATTAGACGTCACAACGTAACTGGGTGATTATAAAGAGGCTCTGCAGGTATCTCCAAAGGTGTTTGTTGGGTTGGCATAGATCGAGATTAGGATTTGTCACTCCGAGTATTGGAGAGGTATCTCTAGGCCCTCTCGGTAATGAACATCATAAGAAGCCTTGCAAGGAAAGTGACTAATGAGCTAGTTGCGGGATGATGCATTATGGAACGAGTAAAGAGACATGCCGGTAACGAGATTGAACTAGTTATGAAGATACCGACGATCGAATCTCGGGCAAGTAACATACAGATGACAAAGGGAATAACGTATGTTGTCATAATGGTTCGACCGATAAAGATCTTTGTAGAATATATAGGAGCCAATATGAGCATCCAGGTTCCTCTATTGGTTATTGACCGGAGAGGTGTCTCGGTCATGTCTACATAGTTCTCGAACTCGTAGGGTCCACATGCTTAACGTTCGATGATGATTTAGTATTATATGAGTTATGTGATTCGGTGACTGAATGTTGTTCGGAGTCCTAGATGAGATCACGGACATGACGACGCGTCTCGAAATGGTCGAGAGGTAAAGTTTGATATATTGGATGATAGTATTCGGACACCAGAAGTGTTCCGAAATGTATGGGGTACATATCGGAGTACGAGGGGGGTACGACCCCGGGAAGATATGGGCTATATGGGCCTTAGGAGGAAGCACACCGGCCCACAAAGGGGTGGCTCCCCCCAAGGAAGGAGGAAGAATAGGATTAGGAGGTGGGGGCGGCGCCCCCTCTTTCCTTCTCCACCCTCTCTTCTCTTCTCCCCCTTTCAGTAAAAGGAAACGGGGGAGGCCGAATCCTACTAGGAGCCCAAGTAGGACTCCTCCTACTTGGGGCGCACCTAGGGCTGCCTCCCTCCCCATCTCTCCTTTATATACGTGTGGAGGGGGCGCCTAGAAGACACAACATCTATTCCTAGCCGTGTGCGGCACCCCCCTCCACAGTTTACGCCTCCGGTCATATTCTCACAGTGATTAGGCGAAGCCCTGCACGGATCACTTCACCATCACCGTCACCACGCCGTTGTGCTGACTGAAATCATCTACTTCCTCAACACTATGCTGGATCAAGAGCTCGAGGGACGTCATTGAGCTGAACGTGTGTAGAACTCGGAGGTGTCGTACGTTCGGTGCTTGATCGGTTGGAAATAGAAGTAGTCCGACTATAGCAACCGCGTTAACAAACGCTTCCGCTTTCGGTCTACGAGGGTACGTGGACACACTCTCCCCCTCTCATTGCTATGCATCTCCTGGATAGATCTTGCGTGAGCATAGGAATTTTTTTTAAATTGCATGCTACATTTCCCAACATCAATCACCATCGAACAGTTTTTAGGCCAAAAAAAGAAATTTGGAGACCCCGGACAGTTTTTAGGCCAAAATTTCGGAGGCCGAAAATATTTTTTGCCTATCCTGTTTTTAGGCCCTGGGGAGCGTTGTGAGACACTCAGCATCGTAATGATTTTTATCGCACTTTTTGGCGTCGCTGCCCTAATTTCCGAAAAATAGTCAAAAAATTTCATGCCTATCTTGTTATTTTTACTTGGGAAGAGTTTTGAGACACTCGCCATTATAGTGATTTTTTGAAAAAAAGCATGCCCAAAAAAAGAGTGAAAAAAATTCCAGAGTGTGATTTCCCCTTGTTTACGTGCCGCACCATAATTTTGTTAGTGTTCTAGGCTCGCTTCTCGAGCACGGTTTAGCCTAGGACCAGCACAGTACCGTCGTTGAGCGTTTATTCAATTTTGCATTTCTTAAGTGATTTTTGCTAACCCTTTTTGCTAGCATATTATAAGCAACAACAACAACAACAATGTCGCCTTGCAAATCAAGTGGGACGAGCTATGTGCGTTCCCCTTGAGCCCGACCAAACTTCTGGTGCCGCTGCACATGCTTCTGTGGCTCCTGCTCCTGCTACTGCCAATGAGGAGGTCGATTATGAGGGCGATTATGAGGATGAGGTTGATCAAAATCACAACTACAGGCAACCACCAGCACCACCACCAGGTCGTCCACATGCAAATAATCGCAACGGTAGGGCTGCACCACCCCCTCAGGTACAAGATCATGACCATCTTCCTAAACTAAAATTGAATATTTTCACCATTTGAGGGTAGATACATTCCTAATGTTTATCTTACTTGGGAGTTAGAAATGGAACAATGTTTTACATGCTTATAATATCCCGAGGATAGACGTGTTGTTGTTGATGTTTGTGCATTCACTAGTTTTGCATGTGTTTTGTGGTCTGAACATTGTAGATTATATCAGAATAATATTCCAACTACTTGGGCTGCTTTGAAAAATGCTATGCGTACTCATTGGGTTCCACCATATTATCAACGTGAATTACTTCAAAAATTGCAGCGTTAAGACAAGGAAAAATTATGTAGAAGAATATTATCAAGAATTACAAAGTGGCGTGATTCGATGTGGTATTGTTGAGGATAATGAAGCTATGCTTGCTCGTTTCATGGGTGGGTTAAATAGAGAGATTCAGACCATCTTAGAGTATAAGGAATATAACAATATCACCCGTTTATTCCATCTTGCTTGCAAAGCTGAACGTGAAGTGCAGGTTCGACATGCATTGGCGCGAACTAATTTTTCTGCAGGTCGACCTTCATCATGGACACCATGTACATCATCTACTTCCACATGTCCGGCTGCACCACTGCCTACTTCAGCTGTCACCTCTAACCTTGATAAAGGCAAACAGGCACCACCACCATCCACCGAGAATACACCTTCCGGTCCTACACAAAGCTCTTCTTCATGCATGGCACCAACAGAGCAAACACATGATGTTATATGTCGTAGTTGCACCGGTCGTGGTCACTATGCGAGCAAATTCCCATCTTGGCGTGTGATGATCGTTACTGAGGATGGTGGGTATGAGCCCGCTAGTGATTATGACGAGGAGAATCTGGCTCTTATTGCGAGTGAAGAGCAAAGTGGAGTTGATTCTGAACAAGAGACACAATACATGGCTGATGAAGATGCTGACAGGTATGAAAGTTTAGTTGCTCAACGTGTTTTGTGTGCAGGTCACACAAGCTGAGACAAATCAGAGGCACAATTTGTTCTATACAAAGGGAGTTGTGAAGGAGCATTCTGTTCGCGTCATCATAGATGGAGGAAGTTGCAACAACTTGGCTAGCATGGACATGGTGGAGAAGTTGTCTCTCACCACAAGACCACATCTGCATCCTTACTACATCCAATGGTTCAACAACAGTGGCAAGGTTAAGGTAACACGTACTGTTCGTGTGCATTTTAGTATAGCTACTTATGCTGATTATGTTGATTGTGATGTGGTACCCATGCAAGCATGTTCTTATTATTTGGTAGAACATGGCAATTCGATAAAAATTCTGTACACCATGGTAGAAACAATCAGTATACCCTTGTTCATCAGGATAAACATATTACTTTGCTTCCTATGTCTCCTGATTCCATTTTGAAAGATGATATTCACAGAGCAAGTAAAGCCAAATAGGAGCAAAATAAGAGTGAAAATCAGATTGTGGCAAAAGAATTTGAGCAACAGATGAAGCCTAATAATAAACCATCTAGTGTTGCTTCTGAAACTAAATTGAAAAGTGGATGTTTACTTGCCACCAAATATGATATTGATGATCCAGATTTCAGAAAATCTGTTTACTATGATTTTGTGTGCAAAGAGGCATTATCTTCATTCGAGGATGTGGCTTCCTCTTTGCCTCCTGCTGTCACTAACATTTTGCAGGAGTTCGCTGGTGTCTTTCCACAAGACATGCCACCGGGATTGATAACCCACAAGTATAGGGGATCGTTTGTAGCCTTTTTGATAAATAAGAGTGGCGAACCCAATGAGGAGCTAAAGGTAGAACAAATATTCCCTCAGGTTCTATCGACCACCGATACAACTCTACGCACACTTAACGTTTGCTTTACCTAGAAAAAGAATAAAACTAGAAGTATTTTGCGCGAATAAAACTACGAATAAACTGCAAGATAACAAACTTAGTTTTTTACTAGAAAGCTTTTGTCACACAAGAAAGTCATTTGTCCCTAGGCAATTGAAAACTAGACCGGTAATCATTATTGCAATTTTATATGAGGGAGAGGCATGAGCTAACATACTTTCCGTACTTGGATCATATGCACTTATGATTGGAACTCTAGCAAACATCTGAAACTACCAAAGAGCATTAAGGTAAAATCCAACCATAGCATTAAGTATCAAGTCCTCTTTCTCCCATGCGCAACAACCCACCTACTCTGTATGTGGTTCAGTCACTCACGCCACCCACCATAAGCGAATCATGAACGTATTGCAACACCCTACAGCGGGGATCCCTCATGTTTGTGCGACATGGAGAGCACCATAGGACAATACCAAAATAAAATATACAACTCAAACCAATCACAACCATCAATTAACCCATAGGACAAAACAGATCTACTTAAACATCATAGGATAACCATATATCATTGGATACTAATATATAGTGTTGAGCACCATGTTTAAGTAGATAATTACAGCAGGAATAGAGAGGTTACGCCACTGCATAGAGGAGGAGAAAGTTGGTGTTGACAGTAGCAGGATTTTTGGTGTAGATCGCCATCACGATCCTTGCCCCGGCGGCACTCCACCTCGAGAGAGGGGGAGAGAGAGCCCCCTCCTTCTTCTTCTTCCTTGCCCCCCTAGATGGAAGGAGAGTTCCCCCTCTTGTCCATGGCCTCCATGGTGGCAGAGGGCGAGAGCCCCTCCGAGATTGGATCTCTCTCTCTCTCTCTCTCTCTCTCTCTCTCTCTCTCTCTCTCTCTCTCTCTCTCTCTGCTTTCTCTACATTTAGCCAAAACCATTTCTTAAATCCAGAGATCCATAACTCCGATTGCACTGAAATTGTAACATGACTTTTTCCCTGGATATAAGCTTCCTTGCGCCTGAAGAAGAGCCCCAACCGACGTATGAGGTGCCCACTAGGCACCACCGCATGCCAGGGGGTAGGCCGCGCCCTGGTGGTTAGTGGAGGCCGTGGGCCTCCGTTTGCATTGATCACTTCCCAAAAATCACATATATTCCAAAATAATTCTTCGTAAATTTTTATAACGTTTGGACTTTGTTTGATATGGATATTCTGCGAAACAAAAAATATGCAACAAACAGGAACTGGCCTGAGCACTGGATCAATATGTTAGTCCAATAAATCATATAAATTGTTGCCAAAAGTATGTGAAAATTGTATAATATTGGCATGGAACAATAAAACATTGTAGATACGACGGAGACGTATTAGCATCCCCAAGCTTAATTCCTGCTCGTCCTTGAGTAGGTAGATGCTAAAAAAAACATTTTTTATGTGAAATGCTGTTGGAAATATGCCCTAGAGGCAATAATAAAAGCATTATTATTATATTTCCTTGTTCATGATAATTGTCTTTTATTCATGCTATAATTGTATTATCCGGAAATCGTAATACACGTGTGAATACATAGACCACAATACGTCCCTAGTGAGCCTCTAGTTGACTAGCTCGTTGGTCAACAGATAGTCATGGTTTCGACTATGGACATCGATGTCATTGATAACGGGATCACGTCATTAGGAGAATGACGTGATGGACAAGACCCAATCCTAAGCATAGCACAAGATCGTAGTTCGTTTTGCTAGAGCTTTTCCAATGTCAAGTATCTCTTCCTTAGACCATGAGATCGTGTAACTCCGGATACCGTAGGAGTGCTTTGGGTGTACCAAACGTCACAACGTAATCGGGTGACTATAAAGGTGCACTACAGGTATCTCCGAAAGTGTCTGGGTTGACACGGATCGAGATGGATTTGTCACTCCGTATGACGGAGAGGTATCTCTGGGCCCACTCGGTAATGCATCATCATAATGAGCTCAAAGTGACCAAGTGCTTGGTCACGGATCATGCATTACGGCACGAGTAAAGTGACTTGCGATAACGAGACCGAACGAGGTATTGGGATACCGACGATCGAGTCTCGGGCATGTAATGTACCGATTGACAAAGGGAATAGTATACGGGTTGCTTGAATCCTCGACATCGTGGTTCATCCGATGACATCATCGAGGAGCATGTAGGAGCCAACATGGGTATCCAGATCCCGCTGTTGGTTATTGACCGAGAGCCGTCTCGGTCATGTCTGCGTGTCTCCAACCCGTAGGGTCTACACACTTAAGGTTCGGTGGCGCTAGGGTTATTAGGAAGACTTGTATGTGATTACGAATGTTGTTCGAGTCCGATGAGATCCCGGACGTCACGAGGAGTTCGGAAGGGTCCGGAGGTAAAGATTTATATATGGGAAGTTGTCAAACGGACACCGAAAGTTTTCGGGGCATACTGTATTGTACTTGGGCATACCAGATTGTGCGGGGCCACCGGAAGGGTTCCGGAGGTCCACGGGAGAGGCCACCTCCCGGGGCCACTTGGGCTGCGTGGGGCAGGAGCCAGCCTCGTGGGCTGGGCGCCCCTGGGCCCATGCGCCTAGGGTTGGGGAGCCCTAGAGGCGCCTTGCTTGGGGGCAAGCCCCCTCCCGTCGCCGCCCCCCCCTCTAGATTCCCATCTAGAGGGGCCGCCCTTGCCCCTTCCCCTATAAATAGAGGGTGAGGGAGGCTGCATACACAAGCCAAGGCGCAGCCCTCCCTCCCAACACCTCTCCTCCTCCGTGCGTGCTTGGCGAAGCCCGCCGGATTCTTCTGCACCAACAACACCACGCCGTCGTGCTGCCGTTGGAGCTGTCTTCCTCAACCTCTCCTTCCTCCTTGCTGGATCAAGACGGATGAGACGTCGTCCGTACCGTACGTGTGTTGAACGCGGAGGTGCTGTCCGTTCAGCACTTGGTCATCGGTGATCTGAATCACGACGAGTACGACTCCATCATCACCATCCCCTTGAACGCTTCCGCACTCGATCTACAAGTGGTATGTAGATGCAAACTCACTCCCTTGACTCGTTGCTTAGATGAACTCATAGATGGATCTCGGTGAAACCGTAGGAAAAATTTTAATTTTCTGCAACGTTCCCCAACAAATGCTACCTAGGATAATCTTGATCATATAATCTAATCGTGGCATGAATATTAAGACACGAGTGATTCAAAACAATAGTCTGTAATTTCACATAAAGACATCAATACTTAGGCATCCCAACAAACGACTATGTCTTTCATAATATCAAAGCTAAAGAATGCTATCCCTACAAAATCATAGTCTTGTCATGCTCCATCGTCTTAACACAAAGTATTTATCATGCACAACCCCGATGACTGATACGTCTCCAACGTATCTATAATTTTTTATTGTTCCATGTTGTTATATTATCATTCTTGGATGTTTTACAATCATTTTATAATCATTTTTTGGTACTAACCTATTGACATAGTGCCCAGTTCCATTTGCTATTTTTTGCATGTTTTTTACATTGCAGGAAATCAATATCAAACGGAGTCCAAACGCAACGAAACTCCTGGAGGATTTTTTTGGGCCAGAAGAAAGCCAGTGGGCCAAGGAAGCACCTGGGGGCTGCTCGAGGGGAGCAGCACCCACCAGGGTGCGCCAGGAGGCCCAGGCGCGCCCTCGTGGGTTGTGCCCACGTCGTGTGCTCCCCAAACCGCCTCTTTGCTCTATAAATACCCAAATATTCCAAGAACCCTAGGGGAGTCGACAGAATATTGATCCTACCGCCGCAGAGTCCAGAACCACCAGATCCAATCTAGACACCATCATGGAGGGGTTCACCACTTCCATTGGTGCCTCTCCTATGATGCGTGAGTAGTTCTTTGTAGACCTACGGGTCCGTAGTTAGTAGCTAGATGGCTTCCTCTCTCTCTTGATTATCAATACAATGGTCTCTTGGAGATCCATATGATGTAAGTCTTTTGGCGGTGTGTTTGTTGGGATCCGATGAAATTTGAGTTTATGATCAGATCTATGTTTTTATCCAAGAAAGTTATTTGAGTCTTCTTTGATCTCTTATATGCATGATTTCTTATAGCCTCATATTTCTTCTCCGATATTTGGCTTTTGTTTGGCCAAGTTGATCTATTTATCTTGCAATGGGAAGAGGTGCTTTGAAGTGGGTTCGATCTTACGGTGCTTGATCCCAGTGACAGAAGGGGAACCACCACGTATGTATCGTTGCTACTAAGGATAACAAGATGAGATCTATATCTCCGCAATAGATAAACGGATCTCGTCTACATTATGTCATCGTTCTTATTGCATTACTCCGTTTTCTCATGAACTTAATACACTAGATGCATGCTGGATAGCGGTCGATGTGTGGAGTAATAGTAGTAGATGCAAGCAGGAGTCGGTCTACTAATATTGGACATGATGCCTATATAATGATCATTGCCTGGATAACGTCATGATTATTTGAAGTTCTATCAATTGCCCAACAGTAATTGTTTTCCCACCGTTTGCTATTTTTCTCGAGAGAAGCCACTAGTGAAACCTACGGCCCCCCGGGTCTCTTTTCATCATATTTGCCTTTGCGATCTATTTTCTATTGCATTTATTTTCAGATCTATTAAACCAAAAATACAAAAATACCTTGCTGCAATTTATTTGTTCTGCGATCTATTTATCCTATCTACCACTTTTACCTCACGTTTTTTTGCCTATCTTGAGATGCCGTATCCGGAAGGGATTGACAACCCCTTTAACATGTCGGGTTGCGAGTATTTGTTATTTGTGTGTAGGTGCTCTTTATATGGTGTGAGGAGGTTCTCCTACTGGTTCAATAACTTTGGTCTCATCATTGAGGGAAATACCTACAGTCACTATACTGCATCATCCTAGAACAAAGTATGACTCTATATGAATGCCTCTGGTAGTGTACCACGATGTGCAATGATCCAGCATAGCAAACATATCAAAAAACGACAAGCCATGAAAATATCATGCTAACTATCTTACGATCATGCAAAGCAATATGGCAATGAATGCTCAAGTTATAGAAACTAGCGGGTGCACCCGCGCAATTGCGCGGCTAGAATAGTTTCTTTTTATATTTTATACTTAGGATAGTTGATACGTCTTTTGTTATTTAAGCTTATTATGGATTTAAACATGGATCGTAGGCAATTAGATATTACTCCCATTGTAAAAAAATATAAAAGCGTTTAGAAATATAAGAGCGTTTAGAAGAACATTTATTTTTTATCCATCTTTAAAGCCTCATAAAGTTACATGCATTTTCTAAATTCTACATCTATTCTTATCGGTTTGACCTGACATTTTGTTCTTCCTTTTTTTTCTTACTTAGGTCATTCATTTTGAATTGTTGAATAGTTGTTCGTCAAATACTAAAAGTATTTTAATGCTTTCTAAACTGAGTTCCTGCAAGTGTGTTTAATGTTATATTTTGCTTTCCTGTGATGGAAATTGTTTGTTGATTCTTACTAATCATGTTGATGATCCACATTCAAAAATCTAAAGTTTTGGCTCCTATGATCCTTTGCTGAATGTTTTATATGTTTAGGCTATTTTAGAGTATTTTCTTTCATGTTTTATTTACGTTTTTTTAGGGTTCATGTTTTATTTACGTGTGCCAGGATCTGTGCATTCCACGGAGAAGTAATAAAAGAATCTGTACCCAATTTTGCATAGCTCATGTATGAAGCCTACAAAGGCCCAACATATATTTTTGGCTCATTAGCCCAAAAAAAAATCTGATTCTAAAAAAACAATTTCTTTCTGTGTCTTAAAAACAATTTCTTTTCTAAGTAAAACAGCCCATAGCCCCAGGTCCCAGAATCAAAAGAAAAACATACTCTCCTCTGCTCCTGTACGATTCCCCACCCGGCTCCTCATCCACTTCCTCCATTTCCTCCGATTTGCCGGCGGCGAAGTTACATGTCGCTGCTACCATCAGTAAACTATTCCCCATGCTATCACACATCTACATGTCGCTTATTTTTTGTCTGAATTTTGTTTCCTTGAGGTGGTGGCGCTGGCACATGTGGCTGGGTGAGTGCGTGGATCTCGGCAAGCTCGTCGAGTCTGGCAACGCGGCCATGGATATGGCCAAGGAGAGTGCGGGCTGCACTGCTCAAAGTTTAATTGGTCGTAGGCTTTGGATGATGATGGCACAGAGGTATTGAGGGATCTCACGGAGAGTAGGGAACAGTAGCAAGACGTGAGCAGCTTCTGCTGGCGGATGTTAGTTGTTGCCCTTCTGCTATGCGACCGGCTACCAAATGTAGGTGTTACTGCAACCATACAAGTTTTTGTGTAGGGGAATGATCCAGAAATATCAATAAGTTTTTATCATTCCATTGCTAAACAGTACTCATACCACAACTTTCTGCGTGAAGTGCTCGTATACTTGCCCTCTGAATTCTGCAATAGAGAACATAGTAAAGCAATCGTATTAAATTCATCTCGACCTAGCAAGTGATTCTTGCATCTAATTATTGATTGACAGTAAAAACATCAGCCTAATTATTGATTCTCGATGTCACAAACTCACAATTATTATTATTTTAGTTGCCAATTACATTATCTGTCAAACAATAAGCACACTTTTCCCACCGTGACTCTCATTTTAGCACCCTTAAAGAGTTTAATCTGAAAAGTTAGTGCAATCACATGGAGGAGGTTTTCTGTTAGAAACATTAGTTAGAACTGTAAACATATCTGAGTGTTGTATATCTTTCTCTAGCTTTTATTGTGGTGTGTCCTTGGTAACAAACACGAAATAATAATCAGGAAAAACCTCCGGAGATCTTATGACCTCCTTTACCTTTGTACTGTGTGCAAACGAGCGATATTTGGTGGACTCCACAACCTTAAAATTGCTAAATGCATAAATAGATCGTTCAGAAGGTGTCCATCCACATCCAGATAGTACCATGAAATATTTGACCCTGCGTAATCTATGAAATATCTTCGGTAATTGTTTTTTAAAAGAATAGAAAATTGCAATTACATATTTAAGCAATAGACATGTTCATCCATGAAGATCCTATCTACTCCCTCCGTTCCGAAATAGATGACTCAATTTTGTACTAACTTTAGTATAAAGTTGGGTCATCTATTTTGGAACGGAGGGAGTAGGTTGATAAGCTCATCAGCTGGAGTATTGACCGCATCCCATATTCCCATACTTTAAACTGAGTGTTCCAATTTTGTCACCTTGTCGCTATCGCTCATCTTCTTGTATGACATACTGTTTTGGCCTCAAAAGGAACAGAAATATAGTTGTCAATTGATAAAAGTACTATGAAGATTTTATCAAGAAAAATTGAGTTTACTAAATACTCCCTCCATTCCTAAATATAGGGTGTATAGTTTTTGGCACGGAAATTAAAGAACGCACGTGGAGGGAAAATTTCACAAGTTTTGGGCGAGTTTGCACATGACTAATTGACATGAGAAAATAGAGGAGCTTGCCCTTTATAAGGAAATGTAATCAAATCCCTTAAAAAATTATTCAAATGAGTGGTGAAACGTAGTACACCTTATATTTTGGACTTTTTCTCAAAAATCTATACACCTTATATCAAGGAACGGAGGTTAATAATTACCAAATTTGGTGAATCGGATGAGAAGCTGTTGGGCATGTCTTCGTCCAACATCCAGTTATTTCGTCCAAAGTCGAGTTGCTTGTTGCGTGTAGCAGTTGGGTGTGGCTTAGGCGTCGAGTCGCATGTCTGATTTCTTTGATTGTGTGTTAAGTTGCACTTTTGGATGATTTCTATCTAGGTGCATGCTTGTGTCGCCGATATATGGGTTGATTTGGCTAGTAAACTCAGCACGTGAGATGTCTTGTCCTATTCGTGGTTGTCTCATCCATGCTTTCCTTGCATGTTGGAGTCCTATTCGTGTTTGCCTCTAACCCGGTGGTGTTAAACAACTTTTTTTTTGGTGTTAAAAAGTTCTTTTTATTCTTGTGTCAGCGACCGAGTCCAACAGATTTAATAGGGAAGACACGCTGCCGACGTTTACGTGTGTACTTGTGACATGTCTATATATTTAGACATGTGTACGTGATAATATTTGCTGCTGACTATATTTTTATGTAACGCTTGCATCTTATAGTATAAGCTGTTAATATCTAAACTTAGCGATTGGGATAATTTTGCATATATCTGGGATCAACCTGTATATCTTAATATTTGAGTTCTTTGTAAGTGCCTAATATTTTAGTTAACCTTAGCCACGGATTTTATATAAATATATACTACATAAATATATCATCTTTCATCCGAGAGCTTTCTGGTTGATGTCAGCTGTATAATGAGTCATGTGTGATCGTTGCGCTTCTGGTTGTTTTCTAACATGTGGCTTTTTTATCAGTTTGTTGTGCTTAGTACTGGACACTGGAACATACTATCATATTTCGTGTTATTAAACCTAAGCCGCTACAGTTGTGATCCACAAAAATTGTTTTAGATTATTTTCCGCAAAAGCTGTGGGTCAGAGCCCATAGCTACATGGCGCCACACTATTTCCTATATATATATACTAGAAAAGCCCGCGCGGCGGCATGCCGCGCCCATCTATATGGTGTCTCTACACCGATTGTATTTACTATTTACAGTAAGTTTTATTAGTTTAAGATAGGCGAATCATGTATGTAAAAATATGGATGTAGTAAGATAACCTGGAAAGAGGCATATTTGTTGCCATCATGCATGCTGCATTTGGATAAACGGAGAAATACATGTTGATAGATCTTTGATATGGCTCATTTATTCTTGCCATACGTGGCCCATTCTACAAAGCAAAGGGTATGTGATGATGCTGTTACAATAAGAAGCTGCCCGGATGATCATACTTTCAGTAGAGCACACATTTGTATTCTTGAATGGACAGTACATGCATGCATTGTACATGCTGGCCCATCAAAATCATTACATTACGATACTATATAACACACCAACTATAGGCGTAGGATAACTTCTTTGTAAACTACATTTCTTGTCTCGGAAGCTGGACATCCACAATCATCCTCAATCAGGAACTTGAGACCACCACGCGAAGTAACACGCGACACTGCAACATACAATTGCCCGTGCGAAAACAAAGGCCTTTGCAAATACACGCACACCGTATATAAGGTTTGTCCCTGGCTCTTATTGATTGTCATTGCATAGCACAATCTTATTGGAAATTGACATTATCACAGCGTGAATGGCCACTTAGACTAGGGGTGGACTAACGAGCAGCTCGGCTCGTTAAGCTCGTACTCGTTAAGCTCGTGCTCGTTAAGCTCGTTAAGATTAACGAGCAAAAAACCCTGCTCGGCTCGGCTCGTTTGAAGCTCGTTAAGCTCATGAGCGCTCGCGAGCGCTCGTTAACAGATTATAATATGTTATGATATACATGATGAATGTGTAGGTATGGTTTTCAAGATGAAATATGGTGACTACAAAAAAATGCACTAGTTTGTTGCCTCATATGTCGATTAGATTGAATTGATGGGCTGAGGTGGTACAAAAAGTTTGTCACGTAAGATGAAAATATGTGTTATGTTGTTACTAATGAGCTTAACGAGCTACTAATGAAACTCGTGAGCTCGTTTGTTAAGCTCGTTATGCTTAACGGGCTGAAATCAATGATTGGCTCTGTTCATTAAGAAGCGAGCTCCGAGCTTAACGAGCCAAATTGTCGAGCGCTCATTAAGCTCACGAGCTACGAGCTTTTGGTCCAGCCCTAACTTAGACCCTGCTAGATTTAGAACTATACGTGGAACACACACACGCTGCCCTTTATTAGAACCAGTTATAGTTTCTCCCTCTAAAACCATACTCAAAAGATATAAGTGATGTGCATAAAGCATTCTATAAATTAACCAAGGACTATATCATACCAACATGGTGCATTATTAAAAGAAAAGTAAAAAGGCACATGACACTCCAAGATTTACACATATCACGTGAACAAAACAAAAACCGAAACATACTGATACTCGTTGAAGAAAGATGGGATGCCTTCTGGGGCATCCCCAAGCTTAGACGTTTGAGTCTCCTTGAATATTTAATTGGGGTGCCTTGGGCATCCACAAGCTTGAACTCTTGCATCTCCTCCTTCTCCTTATATCGAGACCTCCTTGATCCTCGAACACTTCATCCACACAAAACAGAACAAACACCCTCGTGAGATTCGTTAGTATAATAAAGCAAACACTACTTTAAGTACTGTTGCAAACCCATTCATATTTTATTTTTGCATTATAACTACTGTATTTTTACTTCTCCATGGCTTATACCGACGACACAATCCATAGTTCCCTCAAAATAAGCAAAACAATTCATCAAAAATAGAATCTGTCAAAAATAGGATAGTCTGTAGCAATCTGAACTTTGACCATACTTTTGTAACTCCATTTAAAAAAACTTTGGAAAAAATTAAAAAAATTGCATAGCAGTACTGTGTAAAAAATTCAGAAACTTTTGACGTTCGAATAAAATGTAAATTCACGCACTACAACCAAAGTTTCTGTTTTTGCACCGCACATACCAAACAAGCAATCTAAACATCCTAAAGGCAAATCTTTGCACATTATTTCTATAATACAATGGATTTGTACAAGGGGATAATTATTTTTATTGAAAATTTTCTGTAACTCAAGATTTGCAAAGTTTCCATGGGCATGGACAAAGTTCAAGGAGCTCCCCCACTTCAATGGTGATCGTCTTTCTTACTTTCAGTTTTGTTTTTGAAAAGTTTTAAGTTCCCATCTATATTTTTTTGCTTTTCAACTTTATAAAAGCACACAACAAAATAAAATGACTCTCTAAAACTTCTGGGTTGTCTCCCTGGCAGCGCTTTCTTTAAAGCCATTAAGCTAGGCATAAAGTGCTCAAGTAATTGATCCACCCGGATCCCAAGGTGTATCAAAGCCAATTTTAGTTAGCAATGATTTCTAATTTAGTAGTGAGCATAAAGCAACATATATCATGCAATGACGAAGTCTAAATCTCTTCCTATGTATCGGCATGTCATAAAGAACAATTCATGCACATCAAGTAAAGGCCAATACATAACATAAGCAGTTTCTTGCAATTTTATAGTGTTGGAAACATAGAGAGGCGAAGATGTAGTTCCTCTCTCATAATAGTTGCAAGTACGAGCAGCAAGCACATGCATATTATATTCATAAAATTATCATGTGAAATAGTAAAACGCAACCCATCAATATAATCCTTAATAAGAGCAAACTTCTCTGATATAGTGTAGTTGGGAGAATTCAAACATATAATAGCACTAGTAGAGGATCGACCATTAGTCCCGATTCGTAAGGGCCTTTAGTCCCGGGTCCGCAACCGGAACTAATAAGTCAGGGCTAAAGGCCCCCACCCTTTAGTCCCGGTTGGCTATGATCCGGGACTAAATCCCTTCCACGTGGTCGGCAGCACGCACCGGGGGCCGAGGACCGGGACTAAAGGTTTAGGGGTTTAGGGTTTATTGCTTATTTTTCCTTTTCATTTTGTGTTTTCCATTTAATTATTTTTTATTTTAAACATATTTTACGCTACCACTACAAGAATGTTGTTGATCCATGACGACCCTAAACCTTCATAGATTGCTGCCAAACTTTCATAGACACCCATCAATGACGTTTTTGAAAATCATCATGTATTCCCTGTCATAGATTGGTCTTCGTGACGAAGGGCCAAAATCTTCACAAATTATGCTAACTTGTGACAATCCTTGGTCGTCACAGAATAGCCATGAGCCCATTCAGTTTGGGTCGGGCCTGACCTCATCCCGGGCCTTTGTGACGACTCAGACCATCACAGAATTTCATGACGTGG
Source organism: Aegilops longissima (assembly GCA_021605205.1). Classification (NCBI taxonomy): domain Eukaryota; kingdom Viridiplantae; phylum Streptophyta; class Magnoliopsida; order Poales; family Poaceae; genus Aegilops; species Aegilops longissima. The sequence continues at coordinate 262,872,203 of CM038676.1, read as the reverse complement.
CACGTACATGGACATGACGGCCTACAAGGTGTGGCCCAATTAGACTTTTGGCCTGCTATTTTGAGCCCAGTCCAATCCGTTAGCATGTTTCCTCAAGTCCAGCCGATTATTTTTGTCTAGTTGCCCTATCTAATTTCAACCCACTTAAGCTTTGCCTTATTTGGCCCATTGTGTTTCCTCGTCTAGTATGATATTGTTGGGCCTGATTATTTTCATCATGTTTGCTAGCCAATTTCGGCCCAGCTATAGTGCGTCACCCAACCCAAATGTTCACCTCATTAAGGGAGGTCCTATCTGCCGCTCTCTGCGGCAGAATGTCGAGCGAACGCACAGGCGCGTCTCCAGACTGGGCCGGCCCATGTGGCTAGCGACGAACGGAAAAATATAGCGCTCAAAGGACTGCGGTAAGCAGGGCTCGAACCTGGGACCAGACGCTTCAAAGAAGTACAGCTAACCAGTTGAGCTAGCGTGCCACTTGTTAAATAATGCAGCGCAAAATCTTAAGAACCAAACCGAGCGCACATCCGAACGTTTTATAAAATTTGCACACAAAAAGTTATTTTGAGGAAAAATAATGTGAACATCGTATGAAACAGCGAACACTTTTAGAAATTCTGAATAAAATTTGAAAAAACTCCAATATTTCAAAAAATGCAAACAATTTTTGGAAAATGGGAACTTTTTTAAAGATCCCCCAAAAATAGAAAACGTGAACGTTTTTTTGGAAAACCCGAACATTTTTCAAATTACAAAACAAATTTTGGATACACAAACATTTTTGAAAAGTGGGGACATTTTTTCATACTCCCGAACGAAACTTGAAAATATGAACAATTTTAAATTTGCGCACATTTTTTAAAACTCCCATACAAAACTTGAAACATGAACATTTTTTCAAATTTGTGAACAATTTTTAAATAAAAACATTTATTGAAACTCCAAACAAAATTTAAAAACCTGCACATTTTGTTGAAATTCGTGAACAAATTTTGAAATGGGATGATTTTTGAACTCCCAAACAAAATATAAAACGTGAATTTTTTGAACTTATATATATTTTTTGAAAAGTGGGAACATTTTTTGAAACTCCCTAACAAAACTTGAAAACAAGAACAAATTTTAAATTTGCGCACATTTTTTTAAAAACCCGAAAAAAACTGAAGCATGAACATTTTCTGGAATTTGTGAACAAATTTTAAATAAAAATATTTATTGAAACTCCCAACAAAATTTGAAAACATGTACATTTTGTTGAAATTGGTGAACAAATTTTAAATGGGAAGACATTTTAAACTCCCTAACAAAATTTTAAAACGTGAATTTTTTGAACTTATATTTTTTTAAACCCAATATTTTTTGTAATGTGCGAACATTTTTAGAAAGAAAGAACATTTTTATTTGTGATTTTTATTTGTGAACAAAAATTACTAACAAAGATCATATTTTTTCAAAATTCTGCACATTTTTCGAGTTTTGGAAAAGAATTTGAAATTCTAGAGAACAAAAAAGGAAATAAAAAGAGAAGAAAAAGCAATTTAAAAAAGAAATGAAAGAAACAGAAAAAGCAAGGAAAGAAAAAGAAAAAAACAGAAACAAAAAAGAAACAGAAAAAGCCAGTGAAAACCCGGTTGAAGAACCTTCTAGAAGGTTCCCAAAACCGGTCAGGAACCTTCCAGAAGGTTCCCAAAACCGGACACTGTAGCGCGTTCGTTATCTCGTAGTTGGGCCGGGCCGTCTTGATCGCTTGGTCGCCATGCTCTTTGCGAAGCAGCGACAAGTTGACGCAACGAGCGTCGGTTAGGAAATTCCCCTCATTAAGGCCCCCTTTTTTTAACACAAATACATAATTTCTAGGCCTGCTTATTTCGGTCTGGTTAGCCAGCCAATTCAGCCCAGTTCGGTCTGGTTAGCCAGCACATTTCTGCCCAGTTCTAGTCCATCAAAACTGTAAAACTAAACCATCCCATAATGTTATATACGAAATTTAGGCCAAAAAATGTTATACATGAACAAAAATGTAGATTTTGATTCAACAGCAGATCACAACACATATATGACTACATAAAGTAGGTTCCAGCATGAGATCACACATGTTCTGATCCAACAGAAATATGGGAAAATGCTTGCATTCACATCCATGAATAGAATACGGCGCACTCCGCTGCCCCGCATCAACGATGCATACAAGATAAGGATGCTGCGCTCAACCCTGAAAAATCAAACTCATGTATGAATCATTCAATGGTTGCCAAGTGGATCATATTCATATAAGAAGCAAAGAATAATACAGAAAAAATCTACTCCCTCCGTTCCTAAATATAAGTCTTTTTAGTGGTTTCAAATGAACTACAACATACGGATGTATATAGACATATTTTAGAGTGTAGATTCACTTATTTTGCTCCGTATGTAGTCCCTTGTTGAAATTTCTAAAAAGACTTATATTTAGGAACGGAGGGAGTAGTTGTTTTAAAGTGATATGTGCTCAAGTGTTTCAAGGTCAAATTATTCTTCTACCTCTAGGCTGACTTTACAATTATTGATTATTGTACTGCTGGATCTATTGAAAAAAAAGTAAGCATTGTGGAACGGTTAGCACTCTTTGAACCCTGACTTACAATTGCAGATTGTACAGTGACTGTGTACACATTATTCTTCTTGTTGTAGTGTCACTCCTTGAACGAATCCAATGCAGTTGGTTCTTCATCTTTGTATTTTTTCTCCCTGAAAAACAACATATATGCAGCAAGCTTACTTTTGTATTCATGGTTACTTCGGATTCAGTAACTATGAAGAAAGAACATATACAATACCAAAAGTGAATTTTACTTTATCCATTTGTCCAGGATAAGATACTATTAGTCAGATAAAGCATTTATTGGCTGAAGCCCAAGAAACATTGCATACAGTAACTATGTAAAAGCAAAATTTCACAGTTGCAAATCCACAACCATAGGCCTGACTTACCAAATTATAACAGTGCACAAGATAGTTGCGCGAACCAGTTGTTTGATAGAACTTACACTAGATGGTACGGCGTGCTCCGCTGCCCCGCATCAACGATGCATACAAGAAGCATGCTGCGCTCAACCCTGAAAAACCTTGCTTCAAGGTTGTAGCTCAAAGTTAGTTCGTGAGCTTGATTGTCACTTTAGAAGAACTGCGTTGCAAAGCTCAATGATTATTTGGGTTCTCTTTTGATTTTATGGTGAACATCCAAGGCCAACAAGTATGTTTGCTCGGGCATGCATGAGTAACGTGGATGACCTTGTATCTTGGTGTGTTTGCACAACAATTATCTATCCTACTTCATGACAATACAATAGTCCGTTTTGCAGGTTTCAGTTTGTAGGAAATGGAACTTTCCATATGCATCTAAGAATACTAACAGGATATATATTCAGTTTGTAACTTTGAAACTGAATATAGGCATAAGGTGAGGTATTTACCTCGCTTTCTTACAGAAATAAAATAAATCTCATAATCATAAATGAATAGGTAAGTACACATGTCTACATGTGTTCAACAGTTGACTCAAAATCTATACAAATAAGTCAGAGAAATTTCTCAAAAAATAAAATGGAAAAATGATATTGGGAAGATATAGTCAGAACCTGAGTTAAATTGGTCTCCAAAATAGAAGTCACAGGAAGATTGATTCTAATTCTGACAAATTATCTAAAAGGAAGATATAGTCAAGTTTGTCTCAGAAAAATTGTGAAATAAAAATAATATTTGCTTTGAATTTGTACAAATAAAATAGAAAAATGTATTTTATACATGTCTCGAACACTGCAGAACAAGTAGGTGCTCAAGAATTACTCATATATTATATCAACTATAGCCTTCACATGCAAGTCACATAACTGAGAGGCATAATACTACTAAATCTGATAATAGAGTTGCTGCTGAACTGCTGATTATAACTTTCAAAAACAACAAACAATGTCCAGAAAGCCTAACAGTGTCTCAAATAAAACTTGAGGCTTACTACAGTCCCAAAAAATGTGCCTAAGACTGTCAAAAATACGAACATGGTCCAGGAATTTTTCCAAAATACTATAATGGGTAACAATATCTTGCTTTTTACTGTCCAGAATATGAAGTAAAATCTGAACCAGAATATTAATTTATTCCAAATATCAGTACATAGCCCAAAAAAAGGCCATACATTTGATGTATTCAAATTCCTGGTAGTAAAGATTTGCTATCCCCATTACCTTTGTCAAATTTCATTGGTTGGTGCAGAAGATGCACCAACACAATATGAATTGCCATCTCCACTAAAAGGGACATCATCCAGACCATCACCTATAATCGAGTAAGGTAAAGATTGCATGAAATTGATTTTAAGTAAAGATTGTATGCATAGAAAAAAAAAAGATAACAGTAAAATGGTATAATTGTGCTCCCCTACAAATATTCTGTACCAGAGTGCCAACAGGTGAGCTCTGTTGAGGACGACATAAAAGGACTACACAGTAGCAACAAATTCATAGAAGTGTAGTCACCACATTAGCTCACTTCCTCAGCATCAGTCAGTCAAGTACAGAGCATACATGGTCCATATATATGTCCATTTTTATTCAGCATTAAAACGCTTTATTTGTGAAAAGTGGTAATGTTGTAAACCAGTGTAGCTAATGATCATGTGTAGCCTGGTTGCAATATAGTTTATAAATTTCATGTAAGCCTACCAGCGAAGCGTGGGCCCACACGCCAGCGACGCGAGAGACACAGGGCTTCAGCGAGCGTCCAGCCTGCCCCGCAAAAACATGGGAGTAGATACCATAACCATGACTTCGAAGGATATCAAGAACAAATTCAGATAATTAAACATAAATGATTGAATTGCTAAATTCAGAATCTACAAAGCAAGATGCAATCAACGGAATCTGAAATTAGGATTTAGATGAAGTATATATGATTGAATTACTGAATTCAGATTCTAAAATTCATCTCATTGTCAAATGTAGATTAAAGTCGATAATAGCAACTAAAGAGACTGGTTGTCATAACCTTCCTCACTCACCATCTGGTTGTGCTCATCAGGTTGGACAACAAGATCACTTCCATTGGTCATAGAGGTGTTGTCATCATACGACAGCTTCGTCGACACACAACCGGGTCAAGACGAGCCACCGCAAGAAACAGCCATGGCCATTTCTCTGTGTGCAGTTACAGGAGGGGTGTCAGCCAAAGCTTTCCAACTCAGGGCATGGCTACAAGGCCGTGAAGTTCTCATGTTAGTCGATTCGGGCAGCTCCAACTCTTTCATCAATCAGCAGCTCGCCCAACATCTGTCTGGAGTCCAACCCCTTGCCAAGCCAAGTCGTGTGCGAGTGGCAGACGGAAGTGAGCTACTCTGTTCTGAAGTGGCCACGCAATGCGCCTGGTATGCGCAAGGGCATGAATTCTATACGGACTTGAAGGTATTGGCTCTGGGCACGTACGATGTCATCTTGGGCATGGATTGGCTGGAAGAGCACACCCCGATGCAGGTCGATTGGGGCGCGCTTACTGGAGATTCCTACGCCAGCAGGACCGCTTCGTCTTCTGGGACATGACGCAGCGTCGACAACTTGCCAGTCCATCAACAGCCTCCAACTGCAAAACTTGTGCAACAAGGGCTCTATCACACATATCATACATCTTTGCGTGGTAGCACCTATGCCCGAGGACTTGGAACAAACTCCAGAGTGCATTCAGGAAGTGTTGAACCAGTTCCCTGACGTGTTCGAGGAACCAACCGGACTCCCACCTAGGAGGGCGTGCGATCATCGCATTCCTCTGATTCCAGGAGCGCGACCAGTCAACGTCAGGCAGTACCGTTATAAACCAGAGCAGAAAACTGAGATAGAAGCTCAAGTGGAGGCACTGTTGAAATCAGGGGTGATTCAGCGTAGTAACAGCCCATTCTCCTCACCAGTAATTCTCGTGAAGAAAAAGGACGGCACCTGGCGTCTCTGCATCGATTACAGACAGTTAAATGCAATCACGGTGGTCGGCAAGTTTCCAGTGCCAGTAATTGAAGAACTTCTCGATGAGTTGCATGGAGCAGCATGGTTCTCTAAGTTAGATTTGCGAGCAGGCTACCATCAGATCAGATTAGCCCCTGGGGAAGAACACAAAACAGCCTTTTCAACTCATCAGGGACACTTTGATTTCAAGGTCTTATCCTTCGGACTAGCTGGAGCCCCTCCCACCTTCATTGCAGGGCTAACAACTACTCTCAAGCCAGTGATGCGCGTTTGCGTTCTCTGTTTCTTCGACGACATCTTGATTTTCAGTGCCTCGTTGGAGGACCACAAAGGCCATGTAAAGCAAGTACTGGAACTTCTCCGAAGGGACAACTGGAAAGTGAAACGCAGCAAGTGTGCTTTCGGGCAAAGCAAGATCTCGTACTTGGGTCACGTTATCAGCGAGCAAGGAGTTGCAACAGATCCAACAAAGGTGGCTGCAGTGGCAAATTGGTCTTCACCTCAGAATGTCAAGGAAGTTCGGAGTTTCTTGGGACTCGCAGGCTACTATCGTCACTTCGTACACAACTTTGATGTGATCGCCGGCCCCTTTTTAACTTGCTGAAGAAAGGTGTCCCATTCCTTTGGACGTCCATTGCAGAAACGACATTTCAAGTCTTAAAGCAGCAGCTCATCTCAGCGCCAGTTCTGGCATTGCCCAATTTTGCCCAGCCATTTACAGTGGAGACAGACGCGTGCGACCATGGCTTTGGGGCTATTCTGCAGCAACAGGGGCACCCAATCGCGTTTATGAGCAAAGCACTCAGCCCAAGGTATCAAGGACTGTCAACCTATGAAAAGGAATACCTGGCAATCATAGTAGCAGTGGACCAGTAGCGCCCATATTTACAACACGCAGAATTCGTTATTTACACGGATCAGAAGAGCCTCACGCATCTTGAAGAGCAACGCCTGAACACCCCGTGGCAACACAAGGCTTTCACCAAGCTGTTAGGGTCAGATACCAGATCAAGTACAAGAAAGGGGCCGATAATCACGGCGCAGACGCTCTTTCACGAGCGAACCAAACAGATACACTGCTAGTAGTCACATCGTGCCAACCCAGCTGGCTAGAAGACGTCATCAACAGCTACAATGGCATTCCGCACGCGCAGAAACTCTTGGAACAATTGGCAGTGCGCGACGACGCCAAAGGAAGGTTCTCGCTACAACAGGGCATCATCAGGTTCAGAGGCAGGATTTGGTTGGGGGGGACACAGATCCAACAACATATCATACAAGCCTTCCATGACAGCCCGATGGGAGGACATTCAGGATTTCCTGTCACTTACAGACGCATACGACGTCTGTTCGCGTGGCCCAAGATGAAGGTGCAAATCAAACATTATGTGCAGTGTTGTCCAGTGTGCCAACAGGCTAAGCCGGACAGAGCGGCCTCTCCAGGTCTGTTAGCTCCGTTGCCCATTCCCAACAAGCCATGGGACATGATTACTATGGATTTCGTGGATGGTTTGCCTCGATCGAGCAGATTCAACTGCCTGCTGGTGATCGTGGATAAAAGAACCAAGTACAATCACTTCTTGCCTCTAGCGCATCCATACACGGCAGCCTCTGTGGCTCAGCTCTTCATCCAGCAAGTCTACAAGGTACACGGTCTGCCCGGGGCGATCGTCTCAGATCGTGACCCAGTGTTCACTAGTCATTTATGGCAGGAGCTTTTCAAGGCCACATGTACTCAGCTCAGACTCAGCACAACCAACCATCCTCAAACAGACGGGCAGACTGAGCGCGTTAACCAATGCATGGAAACATTCCTGAGATGTTTCACTCAATCATGTCCCCGACGGTGGAGTTTCTGGATACCTTTGGCGCAGTTTTGGTACAACACTTCTCACCATTCGGCCATAGGCATGACACCTTTCAAAGCTATGTTCGGGTACGAGCCTCGGCACTGGGGCTTAACAGCAGAAAACACTTGTTCAGTGCCAGCCCTAAGCTCGTGGTCAAGGAAAGCGACACGGTGCAAGAGCTGTTACAGCAACACTTGAACAGAGCAAAGCAACTGATGAAAAGCCAGGCGGACAAGAAACGATCATTCCGTCAGTTTGAAGTAGGCGATCAAGTATACCTGAAGCTGCAACCTTATATCCAAACTTCCGTCGCACCGAGAGCAAATCACAAGCTGGCATTCAAGTACTACGGCCCTTTTCCTATCATTGGCAAGATCAACGATGTCTCCTACAAGCTACAGCTTCCGTCCCAAGCAACTATCCACCCAGTCTTCCACGTCTCACTCCTTCGACGCGTCCTGAACATGGGTACGGCTGTTGAACCTCAGTTACCCCATTGTTCCGATGAGCTCGCAGTTCCTGTGGCAGTGCTGCAATCAAGATGGCGCCAGGAGAAGGGCAAGATGCGGGAACAAGTACTCACTCGTTGGTCCAATTCAGAGGCGCTGGGCGAAACCTGGGAAGACAAGGCGAGGCTCAAGGAGCGTTTCCCGCTGGCGGAGGCTTGGGGACAAGCCTCTTCTCAAGGAGAGGGGGATGTCAGCGTCCCTGACGAGGCCGGCCCGCAAGGCAGCTCCAAGGATCGCGTTCCTACAGTCAGGCGAGCGGCCCGGCCCAGGAAGCCCAACCCACGCGTCACCGGCCCAACGTGGGCAAGCTGAAGCCCGGCAGCAACTACTTAAGGAGACGGCGTCGGCGAGTTAGGGTTATCCAGTGGATCACGGCTCGGCGGCTCGGCTCTTTTCCCCTTCCTCCTTCTCCCTGGCTACGAACCCTAACTTCCCCCATTCGTGTAATCTTCCCTGTAATCGCTACCATATCGAATCCTGAGAGTGGAGTTGTTAGTAATCGAGTGAGCCGCATCCACCCTCACAGAAGCGGAGTCGTGACCGGCGGGGAGGTGGAGTCGCGGCTGTCGCACGGTGGCGGGAGGGGGCGGCTTGGTCAAGGGGTCGGTGGTGGCTGAGGGGGCCAGGGAGAAATTGGCCGGAGGTAGGGAGAAAGGGCGAGGTGCCGGCGACGGAGGTGGAGCCGTGGCTGACGGCGGAGGCGGAGAAATGGCCGGCACCGGAGGCGGAGCCATGGCCGGCACCGGCGGCGGAGGCGGAGCAATGGCCGGCACCGGAGGCGGAGCCATGGCCGGCACCGGAGGCGGAGGCGAGATTTGGGGAATTTGTGGGCTCGACGCGTGTCGTGGGTTGGGGTCATGGAGTTCTGTATGTATGAAATTACCAGCAGGCCCTTCATACAGACTAGCTGAATATAATTTTTAGAGGCTTGAACATGGGTAATAGGGTCAATTCACGTTCTATGATATTTTGGCTTGTCGCCATTGCAGCGAAAATTGGACGCCTGCGCGCGGGTTTTTTTGCCGCCCGGACATATTTAATATACTGTATTTAGAATGTTCTACGCAAGACACATTACATTTGTCATTTCTTATGCTATGCTTTAGTAAAAAAATTACTATGGTTATTAAGTTGTATGTGCTAACCTCGACTGTTATGCCTCTTGTGTACCTAAATAGTCAAATAAGACAAAAATCCCGATCTAATTACCCCTCAACACCTGCTTGATTACCCGTCATCACACTAGATCGCGGCTTGATTACCCCCTAGCACACCAAATTTTGGCTTGATTACCCCCTCGACGTTAGCTCGGTTACTCCTTAGTGTCGGCTTGATTACCCCTCAACACAACAAATGGTGGTTGTGTGCCCCTTAGCACACCAGATCATGACTTGATTACCCCTCAACGTCGGCTTGATTGCCCCCTCGACATACTATATAGTGTATTGATCATCCCTCGACACACCATGTTGCGGCTTGATTCCCCTCTTCCCGTGTCAGTTGATTATCCCTCAACACACCAAATCGATAGGATGGCACTAAGCGGGATTGCTAAGGAGGAACATGGAAGGCATTAACGGGATCACGACATCCCACACTCGGATGTTGAAGGAAGGAACACCCTTCCCCGTGTCAGTTTGATTACCCCTCAACACACCAAATCGATAGGACGACACTAAGCGGGCTTGCTAATGAGGAACACAGAAGGCATTAAATGGGATCGATGCATCCCACACTCGGGTGTTGAAGGACGGAAATGTGGTTGGTGCCAACAATCGATCGAGCAATGGGGGGGTCAACCCACGATCCTCGCTACACATGGGAGATTTATATGATCTTGGGTTCCTCAATTTTTCGTGCCGATGTGGGTAGTGTGGCCTGACTAGCCTAATAAGATTAAAGATAGCTTGATTACTTCACGACATACCAGATAGCGGTAAGGAAGAGATTATTGAATGATCGCCTTACAACGTTTGAACACGTTGATGCTTGACTCGACGAGGGAGATGGGGGAGACCGTTGGTCGCCCCATAAGAGCCCCCTCCCCTCCTCACCACGGCCGGTAACCGCCTCTCTTGTAGTCACCACTGCTTGTCGCTTATTTTGTATCTCTATTCCTAATGGAGCAGTTGGTAGTCTCGCTTTCAGCTTTTTTTTCGTCCCATCATTTTCGTCCGGTTTTTTTTTCGTATGTTAACCGTCGTAGATTTTTTTCGATGCTGGTTTCTTATTCACCGGTTTATTTACCCCTCAGCTCTTTCCTTGCAAATCAACACTTTCCAAACGTACACGCAATCACGGATCTAAATTTACTAACTTATCCAAATCAACCGATACATTCCATTATTGCAAATTTTTTAGGAAACAAATAATAGATTATAAGGAAACAAATAAAAGATTTTAAAGACGCATCATACTTTACTAACAATCACTAAAAATCAAATCTAAATTAATTAACCTTACCTTAAATCACTCAATCACTTTAATTAGAAAATATTTTCTTTTCTAACTGCACCCCGCTTAGTGTGCACATAACAATCCGAAGTAATTAGAGTCACATGATTGAATCCATTTATTTAGAGCGACATGATTGAATTCATTTATTAACAATAATCCTCACCAAAAGTGCGTTTAGCAATTTTAGAGGGCGGACCAAAACTCTGCCATCCGCTCGCCCGCGTTTGTTTAGGTACAGGAAAAAATGGCATAATATATGGAAACAACACGACCGGGGCGGCGGCGCAATCTTCGGGGATAGGGGATCGGAGGAGAAGGATTGGCCTGGCAGCATGATCGGGGTGCTTCCCCGCGGCCGCGGCCGTCCTCGCGATGCCACCTACCCGAAATCAACGCTGCTCCCTGCCGTCAGCCGAGGCGACGCCGCCTGCCCTCCTACCCACGGTCCGCTGCCGCGTGCGGCTACGGCGGGAGGAGTAGCGACGGGGCCGAGGTCCTTCATGCGTTCCGGGATGGAGGCCATGATTTCGTCGAGGTCGTTGCTGCCTCCTACACTCAGGGTGTGTCACCGAGATCGAGGCGAGCATGAGGAGCTGTGACCACCGCCATGGTCACCCCATCGCAGGGGATGGAGCACGCTGTCGGCCTACAACTTGTGGAGATCACTGTTGCTCTTCAGGTCGCGTGGTGGCCGGATCTTACCGATGTGTCCCTCCCCAACGACCTCCTCTTCGCCCGGTTGGCCGGCATGGATCTCGCCACTGCTGCCCTCAACTTCTCTGCCTCGAGCTCGACGGTCAGCCACCATGGATCCTCCAGCTGGAGGGTCACGTGAACCAGCCGTCCTCCCATGCTGCAGCGGCTAGAAGGTGACATGGCTCTCCGTACACGAAGAGTGGAGTTCAGTCAAGTACTTATATACTTGGCCTCTACTGCTGATCCATGTACATGGAGAAGAACAGACAACCGTTCATTCATGCTTCGTTCCACTCCTTTGCGCTACATTACTGGAGGTGACATTTTCCTATCTCTCTATGTTGTAACAAGCCTGCTGCCTGCATAGTTAATGGATTTTTTATTTAAATTTATCGCTGCTTAGTGCTTTGTTGCAATTGTTCACCCAAGATTCTTATACATAATCTGAGCGTATGTAGGCATACTTAGCTTTGCTATTCCATTTTTTCTGGCGCATAGAAATAAGAGTATTGTCCAGGTTAGGTATTCAATTGAGTATGGTATTTGAATTGCTATCAGAATGTCTTTTTTATGCATGTGATTTCTCACATCTGGTTATAATATTTGTGAAGACGTGCATTGCACGTGCACTTGGAAGCGGGCCCGTGGCCCGCGCTGGACGGCGCCGACGCCGACCCGAGCCACCTCGTCCGCGTATTCTTGGAGCTGTGGCTGGTCGATTTACATGAAATTAATTCCCTCGGTTCTGGTGGCAAATATAATACACATAATCCATATTGTTATGCACTAGCGTGTATGTGTGAAATAGATGGATTATGGTCCCGTACCCAATAAGATGGATATGTGTGTGTGTTAGAGAGAGAGGGAGAGGGGGATAGAGAGTGAGGAAGAGGGAGGGAGAGTGTGTGTGTGTGTGTGTGTGAGGATTTGATGGTAAAAAAGGTCGCCAATGTCGTAATATTGAACTCTTAAAGTTAATGTGGCCCCGTTGCAACGCACGGGCGTTCTTCTAGTTAACCCAATACTAGGGCAAAGGCGTGCTTCATTGTGTTCTACTTTGGTCATCTAAACAGAATCACTATGTGATACACAAATCATGACTGCTAACCTTTGGGCCCGAACACTTATATTGATTTCAATACTCATTGATTCAGTATATTAAAGGACGACATGTAGTACTTGTCGAGGAGGGGACACAAAAAAGCAGTGAGGGGACTAGGGCCTTCCATGCTCGGCGGTTCAAGGAAGGATATGTGATCATCTTCAGACCATTGATTAATTTGTGATCGACAGTCATGTCTAGACACATCAGATTTCTTGACTAGCTAGCATTCTCGTTAGATTCACCTCTAACTATCCACGTGGAAGATAACAACGAGGGAGGGATCGTCAGATGATCATCGAAGTTCCACTACATGCCCAAGGTAGCCCAAAGACCCATATCTGCACCCTCACACGTGGCATATCTCATCTCTCTCCCTAAAATCCTTTCTTTCTTTGATCTACACATCCCAACGGCCAGTGCTAGGCGAGTACACACGTCGGGCACAACGAAGCATGCTTAGGGCAGTGACACATACATAAGCCTTTTTTACCCAAACACTAAGAGAATCAATGATTTTACGTTTTTTTAGCTCAAAAAGGGCAAAATCGTTGATTCTCTTAGTGTTTGGGTAAAAAAATCCATGAACAACGCAACCTACAAGAAAGTGATTTTCGTGTAAAAAAAGAAATAAACCAAAGCTCGTCACACGTGTGAACAATACACATTAGATGGTCTCCCGCGTATTTTTTGGCCGATCGCGCGCTCAATCTTTGGATTGTCTACCCCATTTTTTGACTGGACCCACTGTGCAGTGACATGGGAAAAGAGATGACCGCCCGTGTTAGGTCTCCTCCTCCCCTGTCTCCCGAAACGAGCGCCGCCAGTCCCAAAATTTCCCCTTCCCAAGCCGATCTCCCCCCACCCTCTTCCTCCCATCCCAGATCAGCGCCCCGGCAAGCCCCGGCCCTCGTGCTCTTCGCCCCGTCCTCTGCCTATAGGCTGCGCCGCCCGTGGAGACTGACCGGGCTGCGAGCCTGTGGTGACCTCACCGTACCCCGCCTCCTCGACGCCGACCGGCAACAAGCAAGGGAATGGCGGTGCCGGCGGCGGGCGTCACCGACGATCAGGTTGCATAGGCAAAGGTTGGAGTCGCGCCTGCAGGAACTTCGGCGGACGTTCGACGGTCTGGGAAACGCCGATCTCGGCGTCTCACTTTCCGACGTAGCCCCCGACTCCGAGGCGCATACAGGGACAACGAGGGTGGTGACCACGTCGGCGACGCGGCAGCTTCAACGACGAGTGACTTGGACCGCGCGACAAACCAGGTACGGATACAACGAGGTCTGGCACTCTAAAAATCTTCGCTAATCCGCGGGAAATCGAAACTACATAAGCCCTCCCCCCTCGGTCGATCTGGAGAGGCGACTGCAGGGGCGAAGAGCTCAGGTAATCACATTTTTTTTTCAATCCCGATTTCCTGTCTAAATCTCATCCAAATCGCACCAGAGACTTATTTATTTTGCACCCATTAACTTCAACTAATCGGATTACGCCAAAATAAATCTGATGCTTGTAGTTTTTCCCTTCAGATCGATCCAGATCTATTCTCGTTTTTTCCATACTCATGTCTGGTTTGATTAAGGCATATAGTATTCATTCTTGTACTTTATCTTGTGCAGATCTCGAGCAAAGAACAAGAGGTATAGATGAACCTATCCTTTTCAATGTTCAGTACTATGTTCAGATTTATCTCTCTCCCTCTCTCTTTGTCCTGCTTAGCATCTGAATTTTATTAGAGATATACTAAAGCAAGGTTGTGAGTAGTCAGTGGAGAAAATTTAATACAAACTGATATGTTAGGAAATACTAACACTCTTGCTTGCGGCTGGCTTGTTGTGGCTGCGTACATGTTTGCTAGTACACACGTATAGAACAAGTTTAAGTTACTGCACTACTTCGTTGTTTCCGTTGCATTATGTTTGAAGTCATGTCAAATTTCTGTTTGCACGCACTTTGAAAGACATGCATCTTTGTTATCTGCAAAAATGTTTCTATTTCAGTCTCGAGAGTACATTGTGTTTCTTTCTTAGTTTGTGAAGCTTTTGGATTTCCTTTCATTTGCTTGCTTTGAGTTGCTGAAATGGCATTTGTATTCAGTTTTGCTGGCTTTTTGTACCACCCATCATTTATTTATGTCAGATGTTGCATTGCAGACCTTGACAAAAGGCCGGTTCAGTTTTATACAAAAACCGTATCATGTGATAACTCCCATTCCTACACCCCTGAACCAAACAGAGGAAGCTATTTTTCTGTCAAATTCCCATAAGAAATTCCCCCCCACACCAAACGTGGGGTTTGGACTAATAGTCCATTTCCCATGCTAATCCCTCAGCCAACTCCCACTTGAAAATTCCCATTCCCTTTCCCTCAAACTGCCAAACACGCTGCAAGAGCCATGGAGCTTAGGGAGGTCCTCGACAAGATTATAAAAAGCAAACTTGGGTGAACCTACCATTGGTAAGGATTGGCTCTACACTTGTTTCCGAGGATGGTGATGGCTTAGAGGAAGATGAGGCTACAAACTATGCTTTAAACCTTGAGAAGGTACTATCCTCATAGACTCATAATGTTTGCATCGTATGTAATTTTTTTGGGTTCCCCTTGCCTTCCAACAACATTTATAGAATATTAGTTACGATGACTCTTGTGCAATAAAAACTAGGTGGTCATAGATGATTTTAGTTACTTACTAGCTTAGAATGTACATAAAACACCTTTATACAATTTTGTTAATTAAAGTTAGTAGATGATTTCCCACTGTCCCAGAGTAGTAGCATGATACTGAAACTGCTGTTGTTTTATAAAATGTTTTCACATACAGATTGGTTTTATCATGTATTTTTTCCACACATTCGATGCTTAATATCATACTTCAAATACATGGATAGATTGCTCTGTTGTAGAGGGAAACGAGACCTGAACACTATATTTCTGTCATATCCACTTTTTCACTTCAGCACTCTTGTCAATGCCTAGAGCTTCATTTCTTCTGTGATCCATGCAGGGAAGAGTTTGACGAGGAGAAAGAGCCTGACAGAATGGTTTTATCTGAATGGTCTGCTCTGTGGAGAAACAGATTAACAGTAATGGGGTATTACATAAATAAAGTACTTCCCTTGTTTCCATATTTGACTGATTCCACACAGAGAAATTGATGTCATTAATTGTTTCAGGGTAGAGATGTCTATTTGTACAAAATGCTACCATGGCTGTCAGAAAACAGAGCGATATTTCTGCAAAAACATTGTTATATTCTTCTAAGCCTGCAGATTTTTTGAATTGAAGAACTCTGTTATCTACTAGTGAGATATGGTCATGTTAAAAGCGGCCATTGCTATGTACATTGTTGATCACAGTGACAGCTTGAATAGCATTATGTTGTACCTGCTAATACACTCAAGTACCAGCCGGCAGAGGAGAAACCAGTGCAACTAAGCAAAGACCCACTCCATCTCTGAAACCAGATGATCTCAGCAACTGTGTTAATTCTAGAACTATGTAAAATTCATTCTCTAACATCCAGCGACAATGTAAAATTCATACTGTACTTGATATATTTTGTAACATCCAGCAACTATGTAAAAATTCCATTCTGGAACATTCATTATGTGTAATAATTCTAGACCCATTTTATAACATCCAGTGGCTACTTAGCTAGCCAGTGAGCTATTATTTTCTTAGTAAACGGGTTGCTACTCTTCAACTTCCTTATTCCTTGTCCATGGATTGAAACTATGGGTTAATTTCATATATGGCAAATAATTTGGATTGGTCTGGGTGGAAAATGCATGTAGTTTGGTTTGGTTGCTAGCTTAATTATTTTGGTTTGGTTTGGTTGCTGGATTGCGAGTCCGCTTCGAGCCTGTGTGGCGGCTTGTCCGTGTTGTCGTGCTGGCATAGTGCTGGATGAGATTTGTTTGAGCACAAAGTATTTTTTTACGGTCACATAGTGTTTTTTTAGGGGTGAGCGTTGGTCTGCTGGGTGCGATCGATGAGATCTTCTCAAAGGTGTGCCCCGAGTGGGCCGGCCCATTTAGCATGTTGTAGTGATTGCCCCATTTAGCATATCTGTAGAGATTCCATTGGCATGGCACTGTAGCAACACTAACTGCTGGCATAGAAAAATGGCACGCATTATAGCAACGGTTTGTAATGTTTAAAAATTTCCAAAATTTACTAAAACGAATATTATTGAAAGAGCAAACAGTTTATAAAATTTCTGAACATTTTTTGATAAATACGTACATTTTATAAACTGGGAACATTTTTTGAAAATGTGAACAACTTTTGAACAATTCGACCATTTTTTTTAAAAATTTGTGTACCTTTTAAACTGGTAACATTTTTTGAATATTCCAAACATTTTTTGAAATTCCAAACATATTTTTAAAATGCGATCAACTTTCAGAAATTTCTATTTTCAGAATTTATGAACTTATCTTTCAAATGAGAACTTTGTTTAAGTTTGCAGACAAATTTTTAAAGCACGGACATGTTTTTATATTGGGAACAAAAATTTGTGGACAAATTTGAAAACCGGGATTTTTTTTGAAAAACAAACAATTTTTTTGAAATTTGGGATTCTTAAAAAAAACGAAGAAGGAAGGAAAAAAAAGATAAAGATAGAATAAAAAATTTGTAACAACGTGCATTGTAGCAGTTTTTTTATTTCAAAAATTTATTGAAAAATCGAATATTCTTGAGAGCACAAATAGTTTTTTTGCCAAAATAAAAATATTCTTTAAAAAAAATTGCAAATAGTTTATACAATTTTTGAACATCTTTTGAAAAACACAAATATTATTTAATCTGGGAACTTTTTTTGAAAACGTCAACAAATTTTGAAGATTTCTGACCATTCTTTTACTTTGTGTATTTTTTAATTGGATTTTTTTTGAAAATACGGAATATTTTTTGATAGTGCGGCCTATCTCGAGCACAACACATTAGGGGCAAAAATCAACGACTACTCAGATTGGAGTAAAAGAAGAACACAAGCTCCCTGGTAAATCCATGACGATTTACATATTGGGATTATGACAGCGAGACAACGTTTGTCATAAAATCGTCATCAGTTTTTAGGGGTCGTTGTCACCTTCATGATCCATGATGGATCTAGGCTAACCGTCACCGATGGAATACTATTGATGACGGTTTTCGAAACCATCACCAGAAATCCATCATAGATTAACAGGTTTCTTGTAGTGTACTACATACTGTACATGTTATGTATATATAATACAATTGCTCGTAGAACCAATCATATATCATAGAATATCTCGAACGACCATGCGCGCGCGCGCGCGCACACACACACACACACACACAATTTGGTATATACAATTTATCCTACAATTTGCAGATCATTACATGCAGGCATTAGGCGAAATGGTATTTTCCTTTGGGAGCTATGACCCGGTCAAGCAAAAATATCGCCAGTTCCTCTTGAAGTGCTCGTATGCGGTCCGTTGGTAGGAGCTGATCCCGCATCTATTGCTTCTTTAAAGAAGGAGATCAATATGAATATATTAGTTGTGTTTATATATATTAGGTCATGATAAAAAGAATTTTGAATTGTGTTTACGTACCGAAAGATTTCTTGCATCTTCTCTCCTTTCGGTCATAAAGTGAATGTTCTCGCAAATGTCGTATGCACATAAATTATTCCCCTATGTTTGCTGATACATCTCCAACGTATCTATAATTTTTGATTGTTCCATGCTGTTATATTATTATTCTGGGATGTTTTACAATCACTTTATATCATTTTTTGGTACTAACCTATTGACATAATGCCCAGTGCCAGTTGCTGTTTTCTGCTTGTTTTTTACATCGCAGGAAATCAATACGAAACGGAGTCCAAACGCAACGAAACTTTTTGTGGATTTTTTCTGGACCAGAAGACAGAAGATGGGCCAAACAAGTACCAGAGGGGTGCCCCGAGGGGGGCACAACCCATCATGGCGCGCCCAGGTGGGTTATGCCCACCTCGGTGGCCTCCCGTACCGCCTCTTTGCTATATAAATACCCCAATATTCTAGAAACCCTAGAGGAATCGACGAAAATCAATTCCAGCAGCCGCAAGTTCCAGAAACACCAGATCCAATCTAGACACCATCACGGAGGGGTTCATCATGCCCATTGGTGCCTCTCTGATGATGGTTGGGTAGTTCATTGTAGACCTACGGGTCCGTAGGTAGTAGCTAGATGGCTTCCTCACTCTCGTTTGCTTCTCAATACAATGGTCTCTTGGAGATCCATATGATGTAACTCTTTTTGCGGTGTGTTTGTCGAGATCCGATGAACTTTGAGTTTATGATCAGATCTATTGTTTTATCCATGAAAGTTATTTGAGTCTTCTTTGATCTCTTATATGCATGATTGCTTATAGCCTCGTATTTCTTCTCCGACATTTGGGTTTTGTTTGACCAACTTGATCTATTTATCTTGCAATGGGAAGAGGTGCTTTGTGATGGGTTCGATCTTACGATGCTTGATCCCAGTGACAGAAGGGGAACCGACACGCATGTATCGTTGCTATTAAGGATAACAAGATGGGGTCTATTTGTACATAAATAGATCTTGTCTACATCATGTCATCGTTCTTATTGCATTACTCCGTTTTTCATGAACTTAATACACTAGATGCAAGCTGGATAGCGGTCAATGTGTGGAGTAAAAGTAGTAGATGCAGGCAGGAGTCGGTCTATTAATCTTCGACGTGATGCCTATATTATGATCATTGCCTGGATATCGTCAAGAGTATTTGAAGTTCTATCAATTGCCCAACAATAATATGTTTTCCCACCGTTCGCTATTTATCTCGAGAGAAGCCACTAGTAAAATCTACGACCCCCGGGTCTTTTCTTCAATATATTTGCCTTCGCGATCTATTTTCATTTGCTTTTATTTTTAGATCTGTTAAACCAAAAATACAAAAATACCTTGCTGCTATTTTTAGTTATTCATTTTATCTCGCATTCCCGCGAGATATATTTATCCAATCTACTACAATTTTATCTATCTTTTTACCCGTGAGGGATTGACAACCCCTCTCTTATGCCGGGTTGCAAGTATTTGTTCTTTGTGTGCAGGAGCTCTTTACGTGGTGTTGCGTGGTTCTCCTACCGGTTCGATAACCTTGGTCTCATCACTGAGGGAAATACCTACTATTGCTGTGCTGCATCGTCCCTTCCTATTTGGGGAAATATATACGTAGTTCAAGCAAACATCAAAAGGAATTTCTGGCGCTGTTGCTGGGGAGATCAAGTCAAGATAGTCTCCCGACAACTCGCCAATTTCTGGCGCCGTTGCTGGGGAGACATCATCAACATCTACTAGGTTCCTAGTCACAAATCTCATCTCCTTGCAATTTACATTATTTGCCATTTGCCTCTCATTTTCCTCTCCGCCACTTCACAAAAAATTGCCGTTTTATTCACCTTCTTTTTTGTTCGCCTTTTTCTCGTCAGATCTCATGTCTGCTTGTGTTGCCATGTGCCTTGTATTTGCTTGCATCTTCGCTTGCTAAAAATCTATTATTATGGATCCTCATCCACTTGCTAATCTTTTCAATAGATCCAATTATGATGAACCAATTGCTAGTGAATTGAGTTCACTAGATTATCTTTCTGAAGTTTTGTTTGAGATTTATGAATCTGAAAATTGTGATGAAGTGGTAAACGAAGGAATTTATAAAGTGATTCATGATAGCTCCTTGAATGAAAAGCATGATTGCAATAATGTTATTATAAATTCTATTAATGTCAGTTGTGCTAATAATATGCAAAACCCCAAGCTTGGGAATGCTATTTTTGATATGTCCACTACTTATTGCAATGATCATGATTGGGGTGATTCTTCTTATGATCTCGAAATTTATTTAAGCCCCATGATGATTATGTTTGCGACAATATTGAAAGTGGGTTTGGAAGAGTTTCAACTCTAGGTAAAAGTGGGTTTGCGATAATATTGAAAATGATCCCACTACTTTGGAGCATGATCAATCTTATGAAATTTTTGATAAAAGTGGGCTTGGAGAGGTCATGACTTTATTTGATAATCTCACTATTTTGGAAGAGTGTTAATTGTGCATGCATGTGGATCATGTAGAGAATATGTTATGTGATAGCTATATTGTTGAACTTGAATATGATCCCACATGTAATTATTATGAGAGAGGGAAATATGGTTGTAGAAATTTTCATGTTACTAAATTACCTCTTGTTATGTTGACATTGCTATTGTTTCTTCTTCCTTGCATATGGTAGATCTTGCTTGTCATGATAATTCGTTTTCTTATAAAATGCCTATGCATAGGAATTATGTGATAACCCACAAGTATAGGGGATCACAACAGTTTTCAAGGGTAGAGTATTCAACCCAAATTTATAGATTCGACACAAGGGGAGCCAAAGAATATCTGAAGGTATTAGCAGCTGAGTTGTCAATTCAATCACTGCTGGAGATTAATTATCTGCAGCAAAGTGATCAGTAGCACAGAAATATGATAGTTTTGATGATAGTAGTAGCAGCAATAGTAACGGCAACAGTGATAGCAGTGATTTTGTAGCAGTAGCGATAGCAATAGCAACAGTAGTAACTTAGCAAGAACAATATAAGGTAAATTCATAGGCATTGGATCGGTGACTTGTTGGATGATATTCATCATGAGATAGTTATAACATAGGGCGATACGACACGAGCTCCAGTTCATAAATATAATGTAGGCATGTATTCCGTAAATAGTCATATGTGCTTATGTAAATAACTTGCATGACATCTTTTGTCCTACCCTCCCGTGGCAGCGGGGTCCTATTGGAAACCTAGGGATATTAACGCCTCCTTTTAATAGAGAACCAAAACAAAGCATTAGCACACGGTGAATACACGAACTCCTCAAACTACGATCATCACCGGGAGTGGTCCCGACTATTGTCACTCCGGGTTTGCCGGATCATAACACATAGTAGGTGACTATAACTTGCAAGA
Source organism: Aegilops longissima (assembly GCA_021605205.1). NCBI lineage: Eukaryota > Viridiplantae > Streptophyta > Magnoliopsida > Poales > Poaceae > Aegilops > Aegilops longissima. The sequence goes on along the minus strand of CM038676.1, from coordinate 262,850,614 downwards.
TTGGATCTACAACATGGATATAATGGCGATAACATAAATGGTTCAGATCTGAAATCATGGCACCCAGGACTAAAGTGACAAGCATTAAGCATGGCATAGTCATAGCAACACTAATCTCAGAATATAGTGGATACTAGGGATCCGACGCTAACAAAACTAACTCGATTACATGATGAATCTCATCCAACTCCTCACCGACCAGCGAGCCTACGAAGGAATTCCTCACTCTCGGTGCGGAGCATCATGGAATTGGCGATGGAGATGTGTTGGTGTGTCGGTGTACAGAAGTAGGGGCACTCCTTTGTACCCCTTTACCTGTGCACGGGCAGTCAGAGCCGCGCCAGCGCCACGCTTAGCAGGGCAGAGGGAAGAGTCAAAGCTGCAAGATGGTCAAAACAATGACAAGACAGGGACACGAAGAGCAAGAGGGCGAGACAGGCTCCCCCGGCAAGACCCTTGCCGGGGCAGCCTTCGCAGCCACGGCAAGACCCTTGTCGGGGCGACTTGCTCAATGCCACTAGAGCACGCCACCCTTGAACCCCAGGTTTTCCACCAACCACGTTGGGACCCGGGCTCGGGAGCCGCCTCCTTGATGGCATGCAGATCTTTGTGAAGACGAGAAACACTCCAAATCAGGAGGGGGTTAGAAGACGACGAACCTCGGTGAGATCCTTGCCGAGGAAACCCACAAGACCCCCAGCAAGATCCTTGCCGGGGACGACCGCAACACCACGACAAGACCCTTGCCGGGGGCCCGGCAAGGCCCTTGCCGAGCACATCCACGGGCCACAGCCAGGCCCGTGCCCGCCAAGTTTCCACCACCGCCCCATGCAGCTGCCAGCCCACCAGCTAGGCAGGCACCTGCGTGTCGACGTGTGGTTTCCAAGCCAACTCAGCGCATGCCTACGTGGTGGCATGCAAATCTTCGTGAAGGCCCTACCACCACGCCACCTCAGCAGCCTACCAGCCTACATGGCGCTAACCGCCTCGCTGGCCCGAGCATGTGTCGACGCTGGGCGAGGCAGCGGTAAAGCGAGGAGGACACCTAAGGGACGCATTAAATGCGTCTTGTTCCGTAATGGCTAAGCGATAAGCTTAGGCACAGTGCACCGATGCCACCTCCTGTGTGCCACTATGGCGATCCCCTTGACTATAAAAGGAGGCCCCAGGCATCCAGGAGAAGGATTCAGACCCTTGGATAAGTTACACCCATTGTAGCTAGCTCAAGAACTCCAAGAACACAGATATACACATCAAAGCAAGATTAGGGTATTACGCATCCTTGCGGCCCGAACCTGGGTAAACGACCCATGTGTTTGTGCTGACTGCTGATCCTGCTCTTCTCATGACCCCGCGCCCCGCAATTGTAGTAGGGATTCTTGTGATCCCATAGGTGTCGTTTTCCACCGACATCTTTGGCACGCCAGGTAGGGGGTGTAGTAGTGAGAATCTGGTTTAGTAGCTAGTCGAACAGTTCTTCGTTGAATGGCTCCCAAGCGGAAGACGACCATGGCGATTGGTTCATCCAGAATGGGACTGCCCGTACCGGTGCGGACCAGTAGCGGGCCGGTCGCGGAAAGAACCCGTGGCACGGTCGTGAACACCCACATCACCCTGGTGATCCAGACCTGGCGAGCGGCATCGTTCGTGCGCCAGGCAACGGGTCGCACGCCGCAAACTCCATAGACGGAGTTGGGCCCCATGTCGATGTCAAAACCGGCGGATTTCGGGTAGGGAGTCCCGATCTATGCGTATAAGGCTAATGGTAACAGGAGGCAAGGGACACGATGTTCTACCCAGGTTCGGGCCCTCTCGATGGAGGTGAAACCCTACTCCTGCTTGATTGATCTTTATGATATGAGTATTACAAGAGTTGATCTACCACGAGATCGTAGAGGCTAAACCCTAGAAGCTAGCCTATGATGATTACAATTTTCCCTCTATGGACTAAACCCTCCGGTTTATATAGACACCGGAGGAGGCTAGGGTTTACACAGAGTCGGTTACAAAGGAGATCTAATATCCGGATCGCCAAGCTTGTCTTCCACGCAAAGGAGAGTCCCATCCGGACACGGGACGAAGTCTTGAGTCTTGTATCTTCACGGTCCAACAGTCCGGCCAAAGTATATAATCCGGCTGTCCGGATACCCCCTAATCCAGGACTCCCTCAGTAGCCCCTGAACCAGGCTTCAATGATGATGAATCCGGCGCGTAGATTGTCTTCGGCATTGCAAGGTGGGTTCCATCTCCGAATACTCCAAAGCAGATTAAGGATTGTGTCCGGCTCTGTGAGATAATTTCCGCACACCACCGTAGAGAGCATAACACTTCACAAATCCGATCTGCTGATTTTTTTTGTGGTGTGCCCTTACGCCGTGACCCGACCCAACATGAACCGGTTTTTCTCGGCCTGCCTCGATACGCGTTGTGAGGCAGTTTTATTGGCACGCCTTGCCAAAACAGAGATCTAGTTCCTCTTATCGCGGGATCTTCCATCAATACGGGCGCGTGCAACCCCACGACGCCTGTTGGTATGACTCCCTGTTTTTAGGTAAGTCCCAAGCGGTTACACTGAGGACGCTTGATATTCACCCCTTTTATAGAGCGGCCGAGGCCTATCCCTCTTTTCTACCACGCTTGCGCCTTTTCGCATCTCGAGTTCCAACACCCGAAGCCCAAGCTTAAGCACTTCGGATCTTCAATCATGTCCGGATCCAACCTTCAAGGCCGGTGGGTGGCCTACTCATCACGAGGAGGACATTATGGCTTAGGAGGTCGGATGTCGACCACCGACATCAAGCATAGGCTTCCTGCTCCAGGGCAGGTCATCCCTACTCCCAAGCCCAACGAGAGCGTCGTATTTTTTTCTCACTTCCTCCACGGCTTAGGCTTCACCCTTGATCCCTTTGTGAGGGGGTGCATGTTCTATTACGGGCTAGATTTTCATGATCTAGCTCCGGACGCCATCCTTCACATCTCATCATTCATTGTCGTGTGCGAAGCTTTCCTCCACATCACCCCGCACTTCGGCTTATGGCTCAAGACCTTCACTGTGAAGCCGAAGATGATTGAGGGGCGACACGCGGAGTGCGGAGGTGCTATAATAAGCAGGATCTTTGGCAGTGGAGGTGGTTTTACGTCACGGCTCCCAGAGGCACAAAGTGGGTGGCTGCCCCCGACTTCCGTTCGGGCCCTCCACCTCAACTGGCGTCATGGGCCAATGTGGGACTGGATTGGGGGCCGGCCAATGATGTACCAACATTGTAGAGCCGCATTCGGGAGCTTCTTGAGAGGGACATTAGCCTTGTCAGCGTAATTCAGGTAATGCTAGTCCGACGGATCTTGCCATGCAAACGCCGGCCTCTCCGGATGTGGGAGTTCAATCCGGAGGGTCCACGGACTATTCTGCACTTCTTCAGCATGACGCTCGAAGGGATGTGTAAGTTATTCTTCGGACCACAAGTAAAGTGTCCGGACACCACGAGGATGCGGGCCTGAGCTGCAACCGCCCAGATACCCGAGTAAGTAACCCAGAAACCGAACACTTCATTTATATTTATCATAACATTATTTTGAAAACCATCCGCGGCCAGGAATGGCTCAGCAAGGCGGAGAGAATCAGGAGTCCGGCGCCACTTCCCGAAGGCTCGCCTAGTCCTGCCATAGCCAAGATGCTTAGTCGTGTGCTAAGTCAAGTGCCCTCGGGGAAAGACGAAGGGAAGAACAGAGAAGCAGAACTTCACACATTGCACATCCAAACCGGGGGAATTACTACCTCCACAAAGGAGGATAGTCGGGAAGGGGAATCTAGGGTCTCCTCCCCCCGCGGGAAGAAGAGGGCCGCCTCCGAAGACTTGGAGATGGAGGTGCCCAGACAAGGGAAGAAAACTTCACCAGGGGGCCCTGCCCCGACGGATGTCCTCACCGCGCCATGCCTGCAAATGGGCCAGCCCTCAGCCGAGCTGTAAGTTAATCGTAAATACAAAGCTACTGCTCCCTCCTCCGAGAACAATAATCAGTATCCATCCTTTGCAGTCCGGCTAGCAGCTCTTCTCGACAGAGTTCGTCTTCGGGGGATCTCCTTCCGAAGATGCTGGAGAGTGAGACCCCACCAGCCTCTCCGCCTCATGGGGAGGGAGACCCCAAGGTGTCATCACGGAGGAGTCCAGATTTGCCGAGGCCAGAAGCTAGTACTTCGGCCGCCCTGAGCCCGGAGCGTTCGGCTCCCACGGAGGGTGATAAGAAGGGTCCGGCACGGTTCGGCGACCGGCTACGCTGACGGGCCTTCTGGAGCAAGCTGCTCTCTCGGAGGATCACCGTTCATTAATGAGCACGGTGCTTGAGAAGATTTCATCCGCCACAAGCGGGTTGAATGAAGCTTTTACGAGCCTGCTCAGAGGCTTTGAGGTATGTAATGAAATACGTAATTTTTTGATTGTGGCGCATGCGCTAGGTGTGCTCCATATGGATAGTAGCCCCTGAGACTCTGGTTGCTTGCCCGAGGCGGCAAACGGAGGATCACATTGTTGAGTAATGATCGCATTGTATTCATGCGCATGTGGCTAAGGGTCCGGTAGCCGACCGGTCCGTTGAAGTCGCCGAACTGAGGTGGCAGATTGAAGTTGTGGATGCCGGTATCACACTTGTGAACGAGCGGCTTAACGAGTCACAAAGTATGTGCGCTGCTTTCCTTGTTTTTTATAGGAAATATTAAGAGGAGCATAATGTTAATGTAATATGCTTGGACTGTAGGCGGAGCTGCTGCCGTGGAGGCCCTGAGGGCGGAACTTGCCCTAGCCAAGGAACAAGCCCGGGCTAGCAATGCGGCTGCCCTAAAGGCGGCCGAAGAGTTGAGAGCCGAACAGGCTGCTCATCGCCAAAGCGAAGATAAATTAGCCGAGATGGCTGTGGAGCTGAAAAACGCCGCCAACCGGTATGAGCTCCTTGAAAAAGAGAATCAGGCTAATTCGGCTGACCTGAAGAAGGCCCTTGATGCGGCCAAGGATACGCGTTCCGAAATTAGGGACGCGCGGGAGGAGCTTCGACAAGCCGGAGAAATCGTGCCTGGAAACCCCTATTTATTGCGGATGAAGTTCTTAGATCCAAAGTACGCTTCTCTGGATCGATGCTAGAGCCCTGCAGACGCGTATGCGGATCTGGCGAAGAGTACGGCTGATGCGGCCAAGTTTTTCGAGGATTAAATAGATAATGAAGTGGAAAAACTGTTCTGGTCGCAATTCAGTGCTCCAACGCGCCCGTTGCCACTGAGTGAGAGGATGTCTGCTGTGGCCGAGCTCCATAGGTTGTCCGGTCTTGCAATGAGGTCTGTAATAGACCATCTATGGCCGAAGGGGCCGAAGCCGGACAGTTATTTTGGTTTAGTGCAACAATTCCTTGGTGCCGTATCGCGAATCGATGCCATGAAAAGGTCAACATGTATAGAGGGTGCACGGATGGCTCTTGCCCGTGTTAGAGCATATTGGACAGATATGGAGGCCACCATCGTTATGACCCAGAATCCGGCGGGAAGCCAGGATCCAGCCGAGCACTACTTGGAGCAGGTAACCGAAGGTGCTCGTTTAATAGAGGCTCAGTGCTCGAAGAATGTCATGTTCGAGTGACAAATCGTTTCATTGTAAAAACAATTTTATTTTAATTATGGAAGCTATGTTTATACTTTTTGCCCGAAAGTGTTATTGTGCCTCCTGTGCGGCCGTTTGATGTATGTATGTAATTTGAAAGTTAGCAGCCATTGGCTTCAGCCCCCACGCATACAATGCGGGGGTGTTCGCAAGAATATGCGTAATCACACTTGATCCAACGTCTTAGTCCATTAAGGATGTGATCACACGTCGAACTAGGCAACCAGACTATATAGCTTTAACACTTTCACTTAGCCATAGGAGTTTGACGGTGGGGCTACTATGTAGCCCCTGGTACCTTTGCGTGCATCCGAATACGGGCGTGTGTGTACATGACCGGGAAACGGTCCTTCGTTAATGCGGAGGGATCCTAAAGATTCCGGTGAGTCCTCGAGTGGTTGACCAGTCTCTCGCTATATCATGACAGTCAGTTTTCGGCTTTCTCTACTGAGGTGCTCATGCAGAATAACCAAGGCACAATCGTAGTAGTTCTCCTTTGGCCGCCTTAGCCGATATGAACGGAACGTAAGGCGGCAAACCCAGGAGCCGGGCAAACCCAACATTTGACCAAAGACATGATTTAGAGCTGATGCATATAAGGCCAAACTCGCGACACCAAACACTCCCAAAGGTATTCAGACTTTAGAACATATACTGGGCTGAATAACGCCCTTTATTATGAACCCTGTATTTCCAGGTACGTGCATTAGTCTGTCGTGGCGAAATGCCAATAACGGTAGTATCCCCTGTGGGTGTAGTACCCATGGGATGTGTAAGCAACAAGAGACAATAAAGAAGGTTTACACAGGGGCTTAATCTAAAGAGAAACCTTTGAGCGGGGCCCTGCTGCACGTCTGCGCCGTTGTCTCCGTTGTGCCGTGTCCTGGGAGGGTATCGCACGAATGGTGTCTGTAAAAAGGAAAACTCATGTAGAAGAGTATGACGTAAGCGTGCAAAGAGTTGGCTATTATCAATGGATAGTAGAAGTGTAAGACATTGGCCTGTTAATAAGGTCAAGCCAAAAGGTGGGCTTTATTGAATATTTGTAGCCCCTGGTGTCCTCTATGGGATTACATGTATAGCGCCCAGCTCAGGTTTATCTGGGCTGCCGGACTCGTCTAACCGTGTCCGTGGTCTTAACGACCGATCATGCGTTCTGATATTAGAGGCCGCTTAGTGTCCGACTGCTAGAGCTGTCGCATACTCTTCCGCGCGTAAGGAACACTCTGTATTTCCGTTAATGGCGATGACGCCACATGGACCGGGCATCTTGAGTTTAAGGTAGGCATAGTGCGGTACTGCGTTGAAGCGGGCGAAGGCCGGTCTCCCGAGCAATGCATGATAATCACTTTGGAGGGGGGCGATGGTGAAGAGTAGTTCTTCGCTTCTGAAGTTATCTGGGGAACCGAATGTCACCTCTAGTACGAGGGAGCCCCTATAGCGGGCTTCAACGCCTGGTGTCACCCCTTCAAAGGTGGTGTTACTTTGGCTGATTCTGGATGGGTCTATCCCCATCCTGCGGACAGTGTCCTGGTATATTAGATTGAGACTACTGCCGCCGTCCATGAGGACGCGAGTGAGATGGTATCCATCGATTATTGGGTCGAGCACCAAGGCAGCTGATCCTCCGTGCCGCATACTAGTTGGGTAGTCCCTGTGATCGAAGGTGATCGGGCAGGCCGACCAGTGGTTAAGTTTGGGGGTGACGGGCTCTATAGCGTATGCGTCTCTGAGCGCGCGTTTGCGCCTTCTCTTGGGTATGTGAGCCATGTGGATCATGTTTACTGTTTTTACCTTTGGTGGGAATTTTTTCTGTCCCCCAGTGTTCGGCTGGCGAGGCTCATCCTCGTCTTCATTTGGTGTTTCCCTTCCCTTGTGTTCGACATTTAACTTGCCGGCCTGCTTAAAGACACAGCATTCTCTGTGAGTGTGGTTCGCGAGTTTTCGAGTGCCATGAATTTGGCACGATCTGTCGAGACTTTGTTCAGGCGAACGGTCCCTCTTTGCTGCCTTTAAATGGCTTCTTTTGTTGACGGGTCGAGAGCCCCGAATCCGCGTTGACGTTGTGTTGTCGGACTTTCTTCCTTGTTTTGATGTTTGTTTTTATTGCGCGTGGCTTCCGTTGCCATCCACGATTTCGGATGTGCAGGCGGCTGGTGCCTCTACGGGCCAACCAGCTGTCTTCACCCGCGCAAAAGCGGGTCATAAGGCTTGTTAAGGCTGCCATTGTCCTCGACTTTTCTTGGCCGAGGTGTCTGGCGAGCCACTCATCCCGGATACTGTGCTTGAAGGCCGCTAGGGCTTCGGCATCCGGACAATCGACAATTTGATTCTTCTTAGTGAGGAATCTATTAGAATGCTTGCGGGCGGACTCTCCGGGCTGTTGAATTATGTGACTTAAATCGTCAGCGTCCGGAGGTCGGACATAGGTTCCTTGAAAATTGGCCCTGAAAGCATCCTCAAGTTCATCCCAACTTCCGATTGAGTTTTCGGGGAGGCTTTTCAACCAGTGCCGAGCTGGTCCCTTCAACTTGAGGGGAAGGTATTTGATGGCATGGAGGTCGTCGCCACGAGCCATGTGGATGTGAAGGATAAAATCCTCAATCCAGACCCCGGGGTCTGTCGTTCCGTCATATGCCTCTATGTTCACGGGTTTAAAACTCTGTGGAAATTCATGGTCCAGTACCTCTTCGGTGAAGCACAGAGGGTGAGCGGCCCCTCTGTATCTGGACATGTTGTGGCATGCTGTCGACTGATGTTGTGTCCGGTGCTGATTCTGAACTGGTACTCGATCAGTCTGATCATTTTTGTGACCATAATCCTGCACCGGAGCGTGTCCTCTATATCCATAGATGGACCTTGTAGCGCCGGCCTTTTTATCCAGGAGCTCACGTAAATCGTGTGCGGCGTCAGTAGCTGCTCTATTGCGGTTATGAAGTGGTTGGTCCAGCCTACTAGCCGTATTGTTCTTCGGTGGAACGGCCTCATCGTCGAATGTTGGCAGCAGCTTGCGCTTTGGACAGCTTTTTGTGTGGCGATCATCGCCGTATTTTTCTTCAGTGTCTAGCACTTTATTCCATCTGCGGTTGAGCGTTTCCTGTGCGGCCTTAAGCCTTTGCTTCTGCTTCTTTAGTCTTCTCGCAGTGGCCATAAGCCTTATGTGGAGGTTATCTCGTTCCAAATGTGTTTCCGGGATGATGAATGCATCGTTGTCCGAACTGTGCTCCTGTCCCGGGGCAGTTTGATGAGTTCGGCCCTCGGGATCACTGTGATCGGGCGTCTGGTCCAGGCTGTGTTTGGCGTGACTTGGCTCATCCTGCTCCATCGATGTGTCCATATGGTCGTTGTTGCCTTTGGAGTTGACTGGGGTGTCGATCTTTCTAGCGCTGTTATCGCTGCTTTTACTGTGGCTGGACTTAGAGTGGCATCTGCGCCGTCGTTTTGGCTTTTGTCCGGGGGTTTTATCCTCCGTTTTGTCGCCATCGTCCTCTTTCAGCGTGTCCACCATGTATATATCATATGATGAGGTGGCAGTCCAGTATACGTAATGGTGGTTGAAAATCGCCCCTACGCGCCGACGTCCGTACCGTTGGTGTTATCGGAGTCGAAGTCAAGCATGTCTGTTATGTCGTCGATAGTGGCTATGAAGTGGGTGGTGGGTGGGGAACAAATTTCTTTCGTGGCCTTCTTCTCCCTCAAGCCGGACATAGTTCGGCCAAGCATCTCCTGACAAAGAGAGGGACCTTAATGAATTCAGCATGTCGCCGAGGGGCGTCTTTGGAAAGATATCATGGCGGTGAATTCCATTCACGAGCACAACCGAATTGGCGGGCTCGGGGCGCGATGCAGGAACCTCTGCCGGACACAAGTCCGGGGTCGGGAACACAGAGCTTCCTTGGGGTGAAGTGCATGTTCGGCTCTACCGCCGATGAGTGTCGCGACCTCGGGCGGGTCCATCCACCCGTCCTCGGACGACGCAATCTGCCCCGGATTTAGGTCCGGAGCTCCTGCAGGTGCGATATCCTGAGTATTGTCCGACGGCAGGTCTAAGCCGTGCTCATCATGACTGTTCGGCGCTCCTGGCGTAGGCCCGAATCCGTCGAAGATCAAATCTCCGCGGACATCGGCCGTGTAGTTCAAATTTCCGAACCTGACCTTATGGCCCGGGGCGTAGCTGTTGATCTGCTCCAGATGGCCAAGCGAATTGGCCCGCAGTGCGAAGCCGCCGAACACGATGATCTGTCCGGGGAGAAAATTCTCGCCCTGGACCGCGTTGTTGTTGACGATTGAAGGAGCCATCGAGCCTTGCAACGATGACACAGAGGAACTCTCAATGAAAGCACGAATGTCGGTGTCAAAACCGGCGGATCTCGGGTAGGGGGTCCCGATCTGTGCGTCTAAGGCTAATGGTAACAGGAGGCAAGGGACACGATGTTTTACCCAGGTTCAGGCCCTCCCGATGGAGGTAAAACCCTACTTCCTGCTTGATTGATCTTGATGATATGAGTATTACAAGAGTTGATCTACCACGAGATCGTAGAGGCTAAAACCTAGAAGCTAGCCTGTGATGATTATGATTGTCCCTCTATGGACTAAACCCTCCGGTTTATATAGACACCGGAGGAGGCTAGGGTTTACACAGAGTCGGTTACAAAAGAAGGAGATCTAATATCCTGATCGCCAAGCTTGTCTTGCACACAAAGGAGAGTCCCATCCGGACACGGGATGAAGTCTTGAGTCCTGTATCTTCACGGTCCAACAGTCCGGCTGTCCGGATACCCCCTAATCCAAGACTCCCTCACCCCTCGCAGGCGGTGCGGGGCCCTCCAGGGGCGTCGCCATGCCGCCTGACGGTGGCGCGGCGGTCTCCAAGACACCAACATCGGCTCCCATGGCGCGTTCTTCACAGGTTGTGCGTGATGAGCAGCGTCACCCCGCCGGTGACCTTGGGCGCCGCCCTGGGAAGAGTCCTGCGCGTCCTTCACACGACGAGGAAGGCCAGCATGCACGCCGAGGTGCTGGTGAAAATGGCGGACAACCGCAGGGCCGTGATAGAGCTCCTTCTAACATAGTTAGAAGTCGAAGCGCATCACGGTCCATGCAGCTTTCACCGCCGCCCACACCAGCAGAAGCTCTGGCGCGTCGCAGCAGCTCCTCGACTTCCCTCCTTCTGCGGAAAGGCTCGACGAGTGGAGAGTGATACGTCCATTTTGCATCATGCTTTTATATCAATATTTATTGCATCATGGGTTGTTATTACACATTATATCTCAATACTTATGGCTATTCTCTCTTATTTTACAAGGTTTACCATGAAGAGGGGAATGCGGCGGTGGAATTCAGCTGAAAAGGAGCAAACATTGAAAACCTATTCTGCACAGCTCCAAAAGTCCTGAGACTCCATGAAACAACCTTTTGGATTTAATAAGAATTTATGAGCGAAAGAAATAGGCCAGGGGGCCCACACCACATCCAGAGACAGGCAGCGCGCCCTATCTCCTCGCCCCCGGTGGCCTCCTAGCATCCATCTTCTACTATATCATCACTTTTACCCTGGAAAAAATCGGGGGCAAGCTTACGGGACGAAAATTTGTCGCCACGAGGCGGAACCTAGGCGGAATCAATCTAGGGCTCTGGCGGAGCTGTTCTGCTGGGGACACTTCCCACCGCGAGGGGGAAATCATCACCAACATCATCATCAACGATTTTCTCATCGGGAGGGGGTCAATCTTCATCAACATCTTCACCAGCACCATCTCCTCTCAAAACCCTAGTTCATCTCTTGTATCCAATCTTGTATCCAAACCACAAATTGGTACGTGTGGGTTGCTAGTAGTGTTGATTACTCCTTGTAGTTGATGCTATTTGGTTTACTTGGTGGAAGATCATATGTTCAGATCCTTTATGCATATTATTACTCCTATGATTATGAACATGAATATGCTTTGTGAGTATTACGTTTGTTCCTGAGGACATGGGTGAAGTCTTGCTATTAGTAGTCATGTGAATTTGGTATTCGTTCGATATTTTGATGAGATGTATGTTGTCTTTTCCTCTAGTGGTGTTATGTGAACATCGACTACATGACACTTCACCATTATTTGGGCCCAGAGGAAGGCATGGGGAAGTAATAAGTAGATGATGGGTTGCTAGAGTGACAGAAGCTTAAACCCTAGTTTATGCGTTGCTTCGTTAGGGGCTGATATGGATCCATATGCTTAATGCTGTGGTTAGGTTTACCTTAATACTTCTTTTTGTAGTTGCGAATGCTTGCAATAGCTTAATCATAAGTGGGATGCTTGTCCAAGTTAGGGCAGTACCCAAGTACCGGTCCACCCACATATCAAATTATCAAAGTACCGAACGCGAATCATATGAACGTGATAAAACTAGCTTGACGATAATTCCCAATGTGTCCTCGGGAACTCCTTCATCATTATTAGAATTTTTCCAGGCTTATCCTTTGCTACATAAAGGATTGGGCCACCTTGCTGCACTTTACTTATTTTATTTACTTGTTGCTCGTTACTATTTATCTTATCACAAAACTATCTATTACCTACAATTTCAGTGCTTGCAGAGGAAACCTTACTGAAAACCGCTTATCATTTCCTTCTGCTCCTCGTTGGGTTCGACACTCTTACTTATCGAAAGGACTATGATAGATCCCCTACACTTGTGGGTCATCAGAGAGCGACTGTCTAGAGCCTCGTCGGCATCGGCAACAACGATGAGCCGTGACCAGCAGGGCTCGTAGGCCGTCGCTCCGTCGAGCCACCACATGTCAGCGGTGGACGGGCTGGGGGCGATGCAGCCATGGTGCATTCTCCTCCTCCACGCCGCCACCGCGGGTGTCAATCCGTCACGATGATGCTCGTGATGATATCTCCATAGCGTCGTTCGCTCCGCGGGCCCACCGCGACCAGCGTCAAGTTCTTCGGGAGTGAGCCCTTGAAGACGCTCGAACCACCATCGAGCGCCGGCGTGATGCGCGCCACCAGTCAGACAGGCGGGTAGGGCCCACTATGGACCAGCCAGCACCGGGAGGCTACGGTGGCCTACCCTACAAGGTGGGCTGTCCGGCCTTCACCCGTGAGCTGCGGCAGTTCCAGTGGCCCTCCCACCGCACGTTCAAGCCCGACGTTGGCGAGAAGTACAATGGCAAGACTCACCCGTCAGAATTCCTCAACATCTCCACCATCGCGATGCAAGCTGCTGGGGCCCGTGACGATAAGGTGCTGGCCAATTACTTCCCGTTGGCACTCAAGCCCAATGTTATGTCATGGTTGATGCACTTGCCGGTGGATTCCATTTCTTCTTGGTCGAATCTGTGTCATGAGTTTGTTGGCGCATTTACTGGAGGCCCTCAAGCTCATGGCGGTGACGATTGCACATCATCCCCGGAAGGAGGAAAAACCTGCAAGTACATCCAAAGGTTCAGCCGAGTGCAGTATAACATCCCAGACGTTCATCCTGCCGCCATGATCAGCGCATTCCATTAGAATGTGCGTAACCGCAAGATGCGTGAGGAGCTAGCGATGAACAAGGTCAGGGATGTGGCCGAACATTATGTTCTGGCCGATAGGTGCACTCGGGCAGAAGAGGGGAGGAAGTACCCCGGCGAGGACGCCGGCGCGGAAACCGACTCCACGGAGGACGACGCCGCTGCCCCGACGAAGAAGGGCCGCCGCCGTGACAGGAAGCACAAGGGCAAGACTGTACTTGCTGTCGAGGGGTCCGACGACACCGGCATCGCCAAGAAGGCCAAGGCGAGCGACCCCGGCAAGGAGTGAGGGAGTCCGGTATTAAGGGGTCCTCGAACAGCCGGACTATTGGACTATGAAGATACAAGATTGAAGACTCCGTCCCGTGTCCGGATGGGACTCTCCTTTGCATGGAAGGCAAGCTTGGCAATTCAGATATGTAGATCTCCTTCTCTGTAACCAACTCGGTATAACCCTAGCCCCCTCCAGTGTCTATATAAACCGGAGGGCTTAGTTCGTAGGACAACAACAATCATAATCATAGGCTAGCTTCTAGGGTTTAGCCTTTACGATCTTGTGGTAGATCAACTCTTGTAATACTCATATCATCAAGATCAATCAAGCAGGAAGTAGGGTATTACCTCCATCAAGAGGGCCCGAACCTGGGTAAAACATTGTGTCCCCGCCTCTTGTTACCATTAGCCTTAGGCGCGAGTTGGGACCCCTACCGAGATCCGCGGTTTGACACCGACATTGGTGCTTTCATTGAGAGTTCCACTTTGTGCCTTCGCGATAAGGCTTGATGGCTCCTTCAATCATCTTCAACGACGCGGTCTAGGGGGAGGTTTTCCTTCCTGTACGGATCTTCGTATTCGGTGGCCCGTCTTGTCAGGCCAACTTCGCTTGGCCATCTGGAAGCAGAATCGATAGCTTCGCCCCGTCCATCGGTCGAGGTTTGGAAGCTTGAACTATATAGCCGACATCCGCGGAGACTTGATCTTCGACAGATTCGAGCCCGTGTCAGGTGCGCTGAACAGTCATGACGAGTATGACTTAGGTCTGCCATCGGACGGTGTTCGAGAGATCGCGCCTGCGGTGGCCCCGGGAATCAATCCGGAGCAGATTGTGCCATCCGAGGACGGGTGGATGGACCCCGCCACCGAGGCCGCACACTCATTGGCCTTGGGCGAGAACATCGACCCCATCTCCCTCGAGGCGGTATCGCCGGACCCTCGAACTTGTCTCCGGCTACAGGATCCGAACCGCGTACGTCCGTGCCTATCGAATCTGATTGGGCACCGGTCATGGAGTTAACCTCTACAGATATCTTTCAGCACTCGCCCTTGGGTGATGTGCTAAATTCATTAAAGTCTCTCTCCTTGTCAGGAGACTCTTGGCCGAACTATGTCCGGCTCGAGTGGGAAGCGGACGACGAAGAAATTTGTTCCCCACCCACCACCCACTTAATAGCCACTGTCGATGACTTAACCGATGTGCTTGACTTCAACTCCAAAGACATCGACGGTATGGACGACGATGTAGGAGAAGAACAGGAACCACCGCCTATAGGGCGTTGGACAGCCATCTCATCATATGATATATATATGGTGGACACGCCAAAAGAAGGCGATGGCGATGATGCAACGAAGGATAATCCCGTCGATAAGCCACCAAAGCGATGCCGTAGGCGCCGCTCTAAATCCTGCCACAGTAAAAACAGCGACCACAGCGCAAGAAGGAATAATACCCCGGTCGACTCCAAAGGAAACGACGACCCCATGGACCCAGCGATGGAGCAGGATGAGCCAGGGGACGCTGAACATAGTCTGGAGCCGATGTCAGATGACGCCAATCCCGAGGGTAAAATTCATCAACCTGTCTCCGGAGAGGAGAACAGTCTAGACGGTGATGCACTCATCATCCCATAAAAACACTTGGAACAAGAGAACCTCCATAGAAGGCTTTTTGCCACCGTGAGGAGCTTGAATAAGCAGAAGCAAAGGCTTAAGTCTGCGCAGGATACGCTCAACCGTAGATGGAACAAGGTGCTGGACACTGAAGAAAAATACGGTGGCGATCACCACACAAAGAGCTATCCAAAGCGCAAGCTGCTACCCGAATTCGACGACGAGGCCATAGAGCCCATTCAGCCAAAAATAAAACGGCCGATCAGCCGGACCGACCACCCCATGGCCGCAATAGGACGGCTAATGATGCCACACACAAGTCAGCACACGATTTACGTGATCTCCTGGACAAAAAATCCGGTATGGCCAGGTCCATCTATGGATCTAGGAAGCGCCCTTCAGCATAGGATCAGGGCTGCCAAAACGAGCATATTGATTGAATACCAGCTAGGAATCAACACCAAACACAACAACTGTCGACAGCATGCCATGTCACGTCCAAATACAGGGGTGCCGCACACCCCTGTGCTTCACCGATGAGTCTTTGGACCATGAATTTCGGAAGGATTTAAACCCGTGAATATAGGGGCATATGACGGAACGATAGACCCTGGGGTCTGGATTGAGGAATTTATCCTTCACATCCATATGGCCCGCGGAGATGATCTCCATGCCATTAAATACCTACCCCTCAAGTTGAAAGGACCAGCTCGGCACTGGTTGAAATGCCTCCTTGAAAACTCAATTGGAAGTTGGGAAGAACTTGAGGATGCTTTTAGGGCCAATTTTCAAGGGACCTATGTCCGACCTCCGGATGCAGACGACTTAAGTCACATAATTCAACAGCCCGGAGAGTCAGCCCGAAAACTTTGGAATAGCTTTCTCACTAAGAAGAATCAAATCGTCGACTGCCCGGATGCTGAAGCCTTAGCGGCCTTCAAGCACAGTGTCCGGGACGAATGGCTTGCCAGACACCTCGGCCAGGAAAAACCAAGGACAATGGCAGCCTTAACAAGCCTTATGACCCGCTTTTGCGCGGGCGAGGATAGTTGGCTGGCCCGTAGCGGCACCAGCGACCCAGACACATCCAAAGTCAGTGATGGCAACGGGAAGCTGCGACTCAATAAAAACAAGCGTCGAAACAATGAAGACAACCCAGATAACACGACGGTCAATGCCGGATTCAGGGGCTCTCGACCCGGTCAACGGAAGAAGCCATTTAAAGGCAGCAGAGATGGACCGTCCAGCCTAAATAAGATTCTAGACAAATTATGTCAGATTCATGGCACCCAGAAAAACACGCAAATCACACCCACAGAGAGTGCTGGGTTTTCAAGCAGACCGGCAAGCTAAATGCCGAACACAAGGGGAGGGAGACGCCAAGTGAAGACAAGGATGAGCCTCGCCAGCCGAACACTGGGGGACAGAAAAAATTACCACCAGAAGTCAAAACAGTGAATATGATTTACGCAACTCACATTCCAAAGAGAAGGCGCAAACGCGCACTCCGAGACGTATACATCGTAGAACCCGTCGCCCCTAAATTCAATCCCTGGTCGGCCTTCCCGATCACTTTTGATCGCAGGGATCATCCGACTAGTATCCGGCACGGAGGATCGGCTGCCTTGGTGATCGACCCAATAATTGATGCATACCACCTCACCCGAGTCCTTATGGACGGCGGCGATGATCTTATCTCGATATATCGGGACCTTTGTCCATAAAATGGGGATAGACCCGTCAAGAATCAACCAAAACAATACTACCTTTAAAGGAGTGATACCAGGCGTCGAGGCCCACTGCACGAGCTCTCTAGTACTAGAGGTTGTATTTGGTTCTCCCGACAACTTCAGAAGCAAAGAACTACTCTTCGACATCGCTCCATTCCGAAGCGACTATCACGCACTACTCGGGAGAATGGACTTCACTCGTTTTAATGCAGTACTGCACTACGCCTATCTTAAACTTAAGATGCCCAGTCCACGTGGCATCATCACGATTAAGCGAAATCTGAGTGTTCCTTACGTGCGGAAGAATATGTGGCGGCTCTAGCGGCCGAACACCGAACAGCCCCTCCAACCGAATAAGCGGTCGGTCGTCAAGACCACGAACCGCAGTTAGGCGAGTCCGGTGCTCCACCAGATGTAACAGGCCGATAAACCTGAGCTTGGGTTGATAGATATACCCCACTGTGGTGCGGGGTTGCTATAAAAAAGAAGAAGCCCATAGTTCGGCTTGACCCTATTAATACAATAACAGATTGCATCTTCATGGTTCGTTCAGAATTAACCAACTCTTCGCACGAAGTCTTTCACCCGTGTTTTTCCTTTTTTACAGATGAGCATCGTGCTACACCCTTCCAGGATACGACACAATGGAGATAAAGGCGCAGACGTGCAGCAGGGCCCCGCTCAAAGGTCTCTTTTTAGATTAAGACCCTGCGTAAACCTATTTTAATGTCTCTTGTTGCTTCATACTCTCCGATCACTTAACACAACTGGGAGGGATACTGGCGTTCTTGACACTTTGTCACGCCAGACTAGTGCATGTACTTGGAAACACAGGGCTCATTATCGAGGGCGTTACTCAGCCCAGTATATGTCGTAAAGTCCGAATACCTTAGGGAGTGTTCGGCGTCGCGAGTTTGGCCTTATATGCATCAACTCCGAATCATGTCTTTGGTCAAATGTTGGGTTTGCCCGGATCCCGTGTTTTGCTACCTTACGTTCTGCTCTATCGGCTAAGGGGGCATCGGGAGAACTACTATGATTGTGCCCTGGTTCATCTGGGTGAGCACCTCGATAGAAAGCGAGCATATGCATCATGATATAGCGAGAGACTGGTCAACCACTCGATGACTCAGCAGAATCTTCGTGATTCCTCCGCATTAACGAAGGACTGGTTTCCCGGTCATGTACGTACGCACACCACATACGGATGAACGCGGAAGTACCAGGGGCTATATAGTATCCCCACCGTCAAACTCCTATGGCTAAGTGAAAGTGTTAAAGCTATATAGTCCGATTGCCTGGTTCGCCACACTATCACCTCCTTAATGGACCAATACGTTGGATCAGGTGTGACTACGCATTTTTCCGAACACCCCCGCATTATATGCGTGAAATTTTGCCCGACGATTTGCAAACTTTCAGGTTATATACATACATACATAAACGGCCGCACAGGAGGCACTATAATACTTCCAGGCAAAAGTATAAACACAGCCTTTATAATCAAAATAGTATTGTCTTTACAATTCAGATACATGTCACTCGAACAACTCTTCGAGCACTGAGCCTCTATTAAACGGGCACCTTCTAGGACTTCTTCAAAATAGTCCTCGGCCAGGTCCTGGCCTCCTGCTGGACCCCGGGTTGCAATAGCGGTGGCCTCCATCCCTGCCCAGTATGTCTTAACACGGGCAAGAGCCATCCGCGCACCCTCCATGCACACCGACCTCGTCACAGCGTCAATATGCGACACAACACCAAGGAATTGTTGCACCAAACCAAAATAACCGTCCGGCCTTGGTCGGCCAAAGATGATCCACGATAGAGCTCATAGCAAGCCCGGATAACCTATGGAGCTCAGCCCATGCGGCCATTCTCTCATTCAATGGCAGCGGACGCGTCGGGGCATTGAACTACAACGAGAAAAACCTTTCTACCTCATGGTCTTTCCGATCTTTGTAAAACTTAGTCGCATCAGCAACACTCTTTGCCAAGTCCGCATACGCGTCTGCAACACTCCACAACTGGTCCAGAGGGGCATACTTTAGATCTCCGAACTTCATCCGCAACAAATAGGGCCTCCCAGCTGTGATATCTCCGGCTTCACGAAGCTCCTCCCTTATCCCTCTCATTTCAGAGCGGGTTTCCTTGGCTGCCTCTAGGGCCTTCTTCAGGTCAGCCGCTTTCGCTTGGCTTTCCTTTTCAAGGAGCTCATAGCGGTCGGTGACATCTTTCAGCTCAACAGCCATCTTGGCCATCCCTTCTTCGCTCCGACGATGAGCAGCATGTTCGGCTCTTAACTCTTCGACCGCCTTTAGGGTGGCCGCATCATTTATTCGGGCTTGTTCCTTGGCTCGGGCAAGCTCTGCCCGAAGGGTCTCTACGGCAACAGCTCCATCTGCAGTCACAGCATATTATAGATACTAGCATCATGCTCCTCTTAACATTTGCTGACAAGCCGAACATACATACCCTGGGCCTCGTTAAGCCGCTTGTTAACAAGCGCGATGTCGGCGTCTGCCACGTCAAGCTGCCGCTTCAGTTCAGCAAAATCAGCAGTCCGGTCAGCCGCCGGACCGTCAGCCGCCTGCACATAAAAGCAGCGCGATTAGTACCTGGGATTATGATCCTCTGTTTGCCACCTCTGGACGGCAACCAGAGTCTCAGGGGCTACTATCTATACAGAGCACACCTAGCATGTGCGGTACCATCAAATAATACATATATTATTTTTTGCGTACCTCAAAGCCTCTCAGCAGACTTGTAAAAGCTTCACTCAAACCACTTTTGGCGGATGAAATCCTCTCAACCACCGTACCCATCAATGCACGATGCGTCTCTGAGATGACCGCTCGCTCCAGAAGACCCATCAGTGTGTCCGGCTGTGTGCCAGACAATCCCGGACTCTTTCTGTTGCTCTCCTTGGGAGCCGAATATTCCGGACTTCGGGCAGCCGAAGTGTCAACTTCTGGCCTTGGAGGATCAGGAGAAATCCTCCGTGACGACACCTCGGGATCGTCCGCCCCATGTGGCGGGGAGGCGGGAGGAGGCGTTTCGCTCTCCATCATCTCCGGAAGAAGATCCCCCGAAGACGAACTCTGCGGAGAAGGGCTACGAGCCGGACTGCAACAAATATGTCTCGATTATTATTCTCAGAGACAAAATAGGATATGTTTACCAAAGTACTCTTTTTACTTACGGCTCGGTTGAGGGCTGGTCACCTCGCGGGCGCTGTGCGGTAAGGACGCCCTCTGGGGCAAGGCCCCCTGGCGAGGGTTTCTTCCATCGTTTGGAAACCTCCATTTCCAAGTCTTCAGAGGTGCCCTTTTCCTACCGTAGGAGAGGGGATTTTAGATTCACCTCCCTGATTATCCTCCTTCGCGGAGGCACTTACTCCCCCGATTTGGATGTGTGAAGTATGAGGCCCACCTGTGACTTCTCTATTTCTCCCTCATCTTCTCCTGATGGCACCTGATACGGTGCATGCTCAAGCATCCTGGTCAATAAAGGATCCGGCGAGCCTTCGGGAAGGGGTGCCGAACACCTAATCCTCTCCGCCTTCCTTATCCAGTCCTGGCAGAGAGCAATTTTTTAGAATGATGTTATAACAAACATAAAGGATGGCGTGTTCGGTAGCGGAATTACTTACTTGGGTATCCGGACGGTTGCAGTTGAGACCCACATCCTCGGTGGTGTCCGGACACTTTATTCGTGATCCAAAGAACGATCCATACATCTCTTTGAGCGTCACGCCGAAGAATTGTTGAATGGTTCGCGGTCCTTCCGGGTTGAACTCCCACATACGGAGAGGTCGACGTTGGCATGGCAGGACCCGACGAACCATCATTACTTGCATTAACTTGACAAGACTGACATCCCTCTTAAGGAGGTCTTGGACGCAACTTTGCAGTGTCGGCACATCGTTAACTAGCCCCCAGTCCAGCCCCTTATTGACCCATGAAGCCATTTGAAGCGGAGGGCCCGAGCAAAACGCTGGAGCGGCCGCCCGCTTTGTACGTCGGGGAGCTGTGATGTAAAACCACTTCCGTTGCCATAAGTCGGAAGTTTCCGTGAAGGAACCCTTTGTCCATGGGGCGTCGGCACCTTTGCTTACTATAGCACCTCCGCACTCCGTGTGATGCTCGTCAATCATATTCGGCCTCACATTGAAGGTCTTGAGCAATAGGCCGAAGTGGGGGGTGATGCGGAGGAAGGCTTCACACACGATGATAAACGACGAGATGTGAAGGATGGAATCCAGAGCTAGATCGTGGAAGTATAGCCCGTAATAGAACATGAGCCCTCTCACAAAGGGATCAAGACTAAAACCTAGCCCTCGGAGGAAGTGGGAAATAAATACGACACTCTCGTTGGGTTCGGGAGTAGGGATGACCTGTGCGGGATTTCAGCGGTGAGATACCTGGCCTCCCTAAGCTTCTTGATGTCCTCCTCTGTGACAGAGGAGGCCATCCACCGGCCTTGAAGGTTGGATTCGTACATGGTTGAAGGTCCTAAGCGCTTAGCTTGAGCCTTGGGTGTTGGAACTCGAGGTGCGGGAGGGGAAGGATCGAGCGTGGGAATTAAAGGACGGGCCTTGCCCCCCTTATAAAGAGGACGAATATCAAGCGCCCCCCGCGTAACCGTTTGGGACTTGCCTAAAATCGAGGAGTCATATTAAACAAGCGCGGTTGGGTTACCCACACCTATATTGACGAGAATCCCGTAATAAGGGGAACACGATCTCTGCTTTGACAACACGTGCCAATAAAACCGCCTCGCAGCACGTGCAGAGGCAGGTTGTGAAAAACAGTTCGAATAATGACCGGGCCATGGTGTCATGTCACGCTATGAAAAGTTGTCAGCAGATTAGATTTGTGGAATATTGTGCTCTCTACGGTGGTACGTGGAATTTGTTTTACAGAGCCGGACATGATTCTTGTGTTCAAAATCTTCTATGAAGTATTCGGAGAAGGAACCCACCTTGCAATGGCAAAGACAACCTGCACACCGGACTCATCACCATTGAAGCCTGGTTCAGGGGCTACTGAGGGAGTCCGGGATTAAGGGGTCCTCGGACAGCTGGACTATATACTTTGATCGGACTGTTGGACTATGAAGATACAAGATTGAAGACTTCGTCCCGTGTCCAGATGGGACTCTCCTTTGCGTGGAAGGCAAGCTTGGCAATTCGGATATGTAGATCTCCTTCTCTGTAGCCGACTCGGTGTAACCCTAGCCCCCTCCAGTGTCTATATAAACCGGAGGGCTTAGTCCGTAGGACAACAACAATCATAATCATAGGCTAGCTTCTAGGGTTTAGCCTTTACGATCTCGTGGTAGATCAACTCTTGTAATACTCATATCATCAAGATCAATCAAGCAGGAAGTAGGGTATTACCTCCATCGAGAGGGCCCGAACCTGGGTAAAACGTCGTGTCCCCCACCACCTGTTACCATTAGACTTAGACGCACAGTTCGGGACCCCCTGCCCAAGATCCGCCGGTTTTGACACCAACAAGGAGGTTGCCGGGTGTGCCGCTTGCCGGGCCTTGGCGGCTGCCGACAAGCCAGGGGGCTCCGACAAGTAGTATTGCAAGATCCACCGCACCAAAGGTCACGACCTCCAGAACTGCCGACAAGTTGAGCTGCTTGGTGAGAAGCAGAAAGCTGAATATGAAAGGCGGGACAAGGGGAAGGGCCAATACGGTGCCGAAGGATCCGGCAAGAAGCGTGGCAGCCAAGGAGGTCGTCGCGACAAGGATAACGGAAAAAGTCCAATATAAACCTTAAACTTATAGACGAAAGCTAAACCAAACCCTAAACTTTCAATCCCTGAAATGAGCACACCGAACTTTCCAATCCCGGTCT
Organism: Aegilops longissima; assembly: GCA_021605205.1. Classification (NCBI taxonomy): domain Eukaryota; kingdom Viridiplantae; phylum Streptophyta; class Magnoliopsida; order Poales; family Poaceae; genus Aegilops; species Aegilops longissima. The sequence goes on along the minus strand of CM038676.1, from coordinate 262,827,983 downwards.
ATTTTGAACCTTAAGAGTGTTTCGCTGGTATTCGCTGATGTGGCAATTGAAATTGGGTTGGCCCATTAGAGCAGTCGCTCGCTCTACTCTAGTTTTCATTAGTTTTTATCATTTTTCTTCTGCTTTCTTTTTTTCTTCATTATATTTTGTTTTTCCGCAAGTTTTCACTGGTTTTTCATTCTCTGTTAAACTTTCTGTTTTATTTTGTTTATTTCTTGATTTTTTCATATTGTTTGTTTTTTCTTTTATTTTTGTTTCTTTGTCGGCTTTAACTGACCTTTTTTGAACACATGTATATTTTTTCTCACTACCCGAAGTACATTTTAAACCTGCACATGAAAAAAAAATCGATAAAGTTTCGAAAATTTTCAAATACATTATGTACATTTAAAAAAATTACATGGGTTTCAACATTTTTTTGAAGACACAGTAAAGTTTTTCCAAATAAATGTTGAGCAATTTTTAACTGACAATTTTTTAATGAAACTCCACGAACAATTTTTTCATTGTTTAAAAATTTGCAGACTTTTAGAAAAAAATCAGAAAGTCTTCTGTCTTCAAGTTTTAAAATTTGTTCCGATTTTTTAAAATTGTTTAAAAAAGTATTCAATTTTTCAAAAGCATGTTTAGGTTCAAAATTGTTTATGTTTCAAAATCTGTTCTGTTTTGCAAAGATTCTATTTTCAAAAAGTTGTTCATTTTTAAAATATATTCAGAATTTTGAAAAAGTAGACATACTTTTATTATTTTCTAGAGATTTCACAAATTGTTTGCCCTTAGAAATGTTTTTTCTAATCTCGACGTTGTGGTGTGTGTTTAAATAAAGCAAGCGTCTTTATAAATCACAAACGGCCATTTATTCTAGTTGTTTTTGCAAGGCATTCAGTAGCGCTAGGTCCCAACTTTGATTCGTCATGATTGTCGATTTTCTTAGTATTTTTGCGTGGCGCATTACGAAAAATAAAAAAAATATTCGCTTCGCACGCAGTGGGCCGACCCAGTGGCGTCCGCAATCAACAGTTGTCAATTTTTTTGTTATTTTTATGTCATGTATTGCGAAAAAGGAAAAATAATAGACTCGTAAAAGACAGAAAAGAAAAAGAAAATCTCGCTTCGCGCCTGTTAGGCCGTCCCAGTCGCGCCCCCCGCAGGCATGAGTCCTGGGATTGAACTTGCCGCATTGAGAATTCTTGTTTGGGAATGCACTCAAGGTTTAAAATAGCCCGGGATCAAAAAGTTTGGTGTGCTGATTTCCGGGATTGAAAGTTCAGGGTTTGATTTAGCTTTCGTGTATAAACTCGGGGTTTATTTTGGACTTTTTCCAAGGATAACTAGCAAGAGAGGCCCGCCCGAGGCCGCGACAAGAAGCAGGAAGACAATGATCATGACGAGGACGACGAGTCCGACGACCACGAGTTTCAGAAAGCTACAGAGGCCTTGTGCATTGACGGTGGCGCCTCGTTGCACATATCTCACCGCTAGCTCAAGCAGTGGGCGCGTGAGATCACAACAATGGAGCCATCACTCGACGCAAGGAAGCCACTGAAGTGGTCCAGCACGCCTATCATCTTCGACACCAAGGACCACCCTGATCGCACTACTGCGGTCGGGTGCTAGCCGTTGTTGGTTTCACCAATGATCCGCAACCTCAAGGTGACAAGGATGCTAGTTGACGGCGGGGCCTGTCTGAATTTGATCTCGCCTGTTGTGATCAAGAGGCTGCAGATCCCTGATGGATACCTCGAGGAGATGGGCACGTTTCAAGGGGTCAACCCGGGGAGGAGCCAGCCAAAGGGAGAGGTCATGCTGCCTGTGACGTTTGGGGGCGAGTTGAACTACAGGACGGAGAGGATTGTCTTCGACATGGCCGAGATCCCCTTGCCCTACAACAGGATCCTCGGCCGCCCGGCACTGGCCAAGTTCATGGCGGCTTCCCATTATGCCTACAACATGCTGAAGATGCCCGGGCCGATGAACATTATCACCGTCCCCTCCGACAAGAAAGATGCGCTGATTTGCCCTGACCAACTCTACCGGGAAGCAGTTGCAGCAGCTGCCGCCAAGGCACTTGCTCCTGCCGATGAAGCCCCGGGAGGGAAGAAAACCGGCGAGACCTCTCACACCCACTCCAGCAAGCGCACCTCTTCGGGGTGTTGCACTCCCGTTGAGGATGTGCAAGAGAGCTCCACTGGCAAGAGCAAGAAGTCCAGAGCTGCACCACCAGAGACCAAGAAGGTGTCCGTCAAGGAGGACGGCATGGGAGGAGCTTTCACCATAAGCTCCACCCTCGATGGCAAATAGGAAAGCGAGCTCATCACTTTCCTGTGGGCGAATGTCGATGTGTTTGCATGGCAAGCATCCGACATCCCCGACGTTCCCAGGGAAGTGATTGAGCTCCATCTTGCTATCTGTCCTCATGCGCGGCCCGTCAAGTAGAAGGTCAGGAAGAAAGCTCTAGAGAGGCAGGAGTTCATCACAGAAGAGATTAGGAAGCTAGAGACGGCATGCTTGGTAAGAGGGGTGCTCCATCCGACGTGGCTGGCCAGTCCGGTAGTGGTGCGCAAGGCAAACGGGAAGTGGAGGATGTGCATTGATTACACAGATATCAATAAAGCTTGTCCGAAAGATCCTTTCCCGTTGCCGCGCATCGACCAGATTGTTGACTTCAGGCTGGGTGTGACCTGCTATCATTCCTCGATGCCTACTCAGGGTACCACCAGATCTTCATGACAAGAGAGGATGAGGAGAAGACAACATTCATCACCCCATGTGGTACGTATTGCTTTTTACGGATGCCTTTCGGGTTGAAGAGTGCTGGCTCGACCTTTGCGAGAGCAGTCCAAATTGGCTATGAGCCCCAGCTACATAGAAATATGGAAGCTTATATGGATGACATAGTGGTCAAAACGAAGGACAAAGCAACACTTGTGCAAGATCTAGAGGAAATGTTTGCAAACCTGCGCAAGATCAACCTCAAGCTGAACCCTGAGAAGTGTGTCTTCGGTGTCCCGTCCGGCAAGTTTCTCGGGTTCTTTGTGTCGCAACGTGGGATTAAGGCGAACCCAGAAAAGATCAAGGCCATCGAGCAGATTGAGGCACCTAAGCGGATCAAGGATATGAGTCGGCTCACTGGCTGCGTTGCCGCCATGAGCAGATTCATCTCCAAGTCCACTCATCGTGCCCTTCCCTTTTTCAAGATTTTGAAGAAGGCAGGCCCAATGGAGTGGACCCCAGAGGCTGAGGCAGCGCTGCAGGATTTGAAGAAATACCTCTCCTCTACCCTAGTGCTGGTTGCGCCCAAGCCATAAGAACCGTTGCTGCTCTATCTAGCAGCAACGAATCAAGTGGTTAGCGCCGCACTGGTGGCACAGAGGGAGGTCGATGAAGAGGCAACAACAACGACAGAGTTGATGGATGGCAAACCTTGACCCTCCCCGGCAGGGCCTGGTCCGGCAAGGTTGGGCCCCCGGCAAGGTTTGACACCAGTGTGACAGGGCCCATGCAACAAAGTGAAGTGGTGCAGAAGAAGAAGATGATGCAGCACCCGGTTTACTTCGTCAGCTCCCTCCTGTAGGGGGCTAGATCGAGGTACTCCGGTGTGCAGAAATTGCTCTTCGGCCTCCTTATGGCCTCGAGGAAGCTGCATCATTACTTCCAAGCGCACGAGATCACTGTTGTCACCCGCCTCCCATTGCAACGGATACTGCATAACCCAGATGCAACGGGGAAGATTGTGGAATGGGCCTTGGAGCTGTCAAGTTTTGGTTTAAAGTTCAAAAGCACCTCAACAATTCAGAGCATAGTCCTGGCGGAGTTCATTGCTGAATGGACCTCGACGCCCGATGAAGAGAACCGGGAGACCACTCTCCCCAGCAAGGAAACAAGTCGCAACTGGATTATGTACTTTGATGGGGCTTTTTCGCTACAAGGCGTCGGTGTTGGTGTGCTGCTCGTCGCACCCACCGGAGAGCACCTCAAGTACGTGATCCAGATGCACTTTCCCAGAGAGATGTCGACGAACAACACTGCCGAGTACGAGGGATTGCTTGCCGGTCTCAGGATCGCGGCAGACCTCGGGGTCAAGAAGATCATCATCAGGGGTGATTCACAGCTTGTCGTCAGGCAGATCAACAAGGATTATCAAAGCCCATTGATGGAGGCTTACATGGATGAAGTGAGGAAAATGGAGGAGCGCTTGATGGTATACAAGTAGAGCATGTCCCCCGAGTGGAGAATGACATTGTCGACTACCTGTCGAAGCACGCTGCCCTCAAGCTACCTGTGGAACCAGGTACTTTTGTGCTTCGGTTGACTCAGCCATCCATTGAACCATCAACAGAGCAGAACAAGCGGAGGAAGTTAGGCCCCGACAAGTATTTCCCCACCGAGCTCCCTGGAGCCGCTGGCGAAGATGCTGCCGTGGATGCCGAGCCTGCCATGGGGCAACTGCTCCGGCGGGGCGCCAAGACCTTGCCGCGGAGGCAGCTGTTCCCGTGGCATAGGAAAGGCCTTTAGTCCTTGCCATCGAGCCACAAGCTCCAGCATGGGTGCAGCATACCGTCCGATTCCTCCAAACAGGGGAGCTTCCTGAGGAGTAGGAAGAAGCAGAGAAAGTAGCCCGCCAGTCTGCCCTGCACCAGTTCGTTGATGACGTGCTGTACAGGAAGAGACCGAATGGGGTGAAATTTAAGTGCATCCCCCGGGAGGAAGGACTGGAGCTGTTGGCGCAGATACACAGAGGCATATGTGGCTCCCACATAGGGTCGAGGGCCCTTGCCGGCAAGGCTTTCCGGCAAGGTTTCTTCTGGCCCACTGCCCTCCAGGATGCGACGACGCTAGTAACCAAGTGTGAAGCGTGCCCGTTCCATTCGAGGAAGCTTCATCAGCCAGCTAAAACCTTGCAGACAATCCCTCTCTCCTGGCCATTCTCGGTCTGGGGGCTTGACATCCTGGGCCCTTTTCCCCGCGGTGTCGGGGGCTTTGAGTACTTGTACGTTGCAATCGACAAGTTCACAAAGTGGCCGGAGGTGGAAGCAGTGAGGACGGTGACCGCCCTGTCAGCCGTCAAATTCTTTAAGGGGCTAGTTTGCCGCTTTGGTGTGTCGAACAGAGTCATCACTGACAACGTCACGCATTTCACAAGCCACACCTTCATGCAATATATTGAAGACCTCGGCAGCAAGGTTTGTTTTGCTTCCATGGCACACCCACGGAGCAACGGCCAAGCAGAGAGGGAAAATGCTGAAGTGCTGCGTGGCCTGAGGATGAAGACTTTTGACAGTCTTCACAAGAGTGGAAGGCGCTGGATTGATGAGTTGCCAACGGTTCTTTGGTCAATCAGAACGACGCCAAATAGAGCCACCGGCCAGACACCTTTTGCCCTGGTATACGGGGCAGAAGCAGTTCTCCCCACAGAACTAATATACGGGTCACCTCGAGTGCTCGCTTATGATGAGCTTGAGCAAGAGCGATTGCGGCAAGATGACGCACGCTCCTCGAGGAAGATCGTCTTCGGGCGGTTGTGAGAGCAGCACGCTACCAGCAAGACTTGCGCCGCTACCATAGCCGCAAGGTTCATGCCCGAAGCTTTGAGGAAGGCGACCTTGTTCTTCGGCGCGTTCAGTCGGCCAAGAATTCCATAATGTTGACACCAAAGTGGGAAGGCCCTTATCGGGTAACACGAGTCACCAGGACTGGTGCAGTCTGCCTCGAGACCGAAGATGCCATTCCAGTGAGCAACTCCTAGAACATCGAGCATCTTCGCAAGTTTACCCATAAGGTGCGGGTGCCGGCCCCCCGGCAAGCCACCTTTTGTACAAGCCTTGCCGGCAAGGCATGTAACCCTTTGTACAAAGCCAGCGTAGACCCTGAGCATAAATAAACGAAGCGCTGGCGCCCTAAATTATAGCATGCATGCTAGATTGAGTCTCTCCCTCGGTTAGGGGTTGATAGTGCTTAGCGGCGACTAACCCCTAGCATAGAGGTCGAGTTTGCGTCTCTTTGTTCCTGTCCATCCTCTTTGGTTCACAAGATACATAAACGTTTCTGCCAAGTTAAGTGGAAGGAAGCGAACAAGTTTAAGATTGCTTGATCGACAAGCGAAGCTTGCCGAAGGGGGGCTCAAGACACAAAGGTCCACCCATGGCAAGCTAGGGTTGCCGGGGGCTGCAGATCCAGATAAGTTTTCTTATCCCTTGTTATGCACTTCCGTATAAAGTTTGGGACGTATGAAACCTTGTTTTATTCTGAGACTGCCATGCTCCCTTCATTCCTACCACCCGAGAACTTCTTCTTGGTTCGGAATCTGGTTGTAGCCGTGGCGGCAAGGAAGCAAGCGTAGGGCCCACTGTTGGGGAACGTAGTAATTTCAAAAATTTTCCTACGCACACGCAAGATCATGGTGATGCATAGCAACGAGAGGGGAGAGTTGTCTCGTACCCACTCGTGAGACCAAGCGGAGCTATCACAACGTAGAGGAAGTAGTCGACGTTCTCCTCGCGATCCAACCGATCCCAACGCCGTTACTCCGGCGCCTCGAGTTCTTGACACACGTACAGCTCGGTGACGCTCCTCAGCTCCGATCCAGCAAAGCTCCGGAGAGAGAGTTCCACGAGACGACGGCGTGGACGATCTTGATGTTCTACCGACGCAGGCTTCGCCTAAGCACCGCTTCGATATGACCGAGGTGGAATATGGTGGAGGGGGCACGCACACGGCTAAGGAACGATCTCAAGGATCAACTTGTGTGTTCTAGGGTGCCCCCTGCCCCGTGATAAAGGAGCAAGGGGAGGGCCGGCCGGCCCTAGGAGGCGCGCCAGGGAGGGGAGTCCTCCTCCTAGTGGGAGTAGGACTCCCTTTCCTAGTCCAACTAGGAAGGAGGAAGGGGAAGGAAAGAGAGGAGAGGAGAGGGAAAGGGGCGCCCCCCCTCCTTGTCCTATTCGGACTCCCCATGGGGGCGCGCCACCTCCTGGTGCAGCCCTCTCTCCCCTCTTGGCCCAATAAGGCCCATTACTTCCCGGGGTTCCGTAACCCCTCCCAGACTCCGTTTTCTCCGAAACTTCCGAACCTTTCCGTGTCCGAATATAGCCGTCCAATATATCAATCTTTATGTCTCGACCATTTCGAGACTCCTCGTCATGTCCGTGATCACATCCGGACTCGAACTCCTTCGTACATCAAAATACACAAACTCATAATATAACCGCCATCGAAACCTTAGCGTGCATGGACCCTACGGTTCGAGAACAATGTAGACATGACCGAGACACGTCTCCGGTCAATAACCAATAGCGGGACCTGGATGCCCATATTGGCTCCTACATATTCTACGAAGATCTTTATCGGTCAGACCGCATAACAACATACGTTGTTCCCTTTGTCATCGGTATGTTACTTGCCCGAGATTCGATCGTCGGTATCCAATACCTAGTTCAATCTCGTTACTCGCAAGTCTCTTTACTCGTTCCGTAATACATCATCTCACAGCTAACTCATTAGTTGTAATGCTTGCAAGGCTTAGTGATGTGCATTACCGAGAGGGCCCAGAGATACCTCTCCTACAATCGGAATGACAAATCCTAATCTCGAAATCGCCAACCCAACATCTGCCTTTGGAGACACCTGTAGTACTCCTTTATAATCACCCGATTCGTTGTGACGTTTGGTAGTACCAAAGTGTTCCTCCGTAAACGGAGTTGCATAATCTCATAGTTATAGGAACATGTATAAGTCATGGATAAAAGCAATAGCAACATACTAAGCGATCGGTGCTAAGCTAATGGAATGGGTCATGTCAATCGATCATTCAACTAATGATGTGACCTTGTTAATCAAATGACAACTCCTTTGTCTATGGTTAGGAAACTTAACCATCTTTGATTAACAAGCTAGTCTAGTAGAGGCATACTAGTGACACTGTTTGTCTATGTATTCACACATGTATTATGTTTCCGTTAATACAATTCTAGCATGAATAATAAACATTTATCATGAAATAAGGAAATAAATAATAACTTTATTATTGCCTCTAGGGCATATTTCCTTGATCTCCCACTTGCACTAGAGTCAATAATCTAGATTACATAGTAATGATTCTAACACCCATGGAGTCTTGGTGCTGATCATGTTTTGCTCGTGGAAGAGGCTTAGTCAGCGGGTCTGCTACATTCAGATCCGTATGTATCTTGCAAATCTCTATGTCTCCCACCGACTAAGTCCGGATGGAATTGAAGCGTCTCTTGATGTGTTTGGTTCTCTTGTGAAATCTGGATTCCTTTGCTAAAGCAATTGCTCGATAGATTGTCACAAAAGATTTTCATTGGACCCGATGCACTAGGTATGACACCTAGATCGGATATGAACTCCTTCATCCGCACTCCTTCATTAGCTGCTTCGAAGCTGCTATGTATTCCGCTTCACATGTAGATCCCGCTACGACGCTTTGTTTAGAACTGCACCAACTGACAGCTCCTCCGTTTAGTGTAAATACGTATCCGGTTTGCGATTTAGAATCGTCCGGATCAGTGTCAAAGCTTGCATCAACGTAACCGTTTACGATGAGCTCTTTGTCACCTCCATATACGAGAAACATATCCTTAGTCCTTTTCGGTATTTCAGGATGTTCTTGACCGCTGTCCAAAGGATCCACTGGATTACTTTGGTACCTCCTGCTAAGCTTATAGCAAGGCACACATCAGGTCTGGTACACAACATTGCATACATGATAGAGCCTATGGCTGAGGCATAGGAACATCTTTCATTTTCTCTCTATCTTCTGCGGTGGTCGGGCATTGAGTCTTACTCAACTTCACACCTTGTAACACGTGCAAGAACCCTTTCTTTGCTTGATCCATTTTGAACTTCTTCAAAATTTTGTCAAGGTATGTGCTTTGTGAAAGTCCAATTAAGCGCCTTGATCTATCTCTATAGATTTTGATGCCCAATATGTAAGCAGCTTCACCGAGGTCCTTCATCGAAAAACTCTTATTCAAGTATCCCTTTATGCTATCCAGAATTCTATATCATTTCCGATTAGTAATATGTCATCTACATATAATATCGTAAATGCTCTGAGCTCCCACTCACTTTCTTGTAAATACAGGCTTCTCCAAAAGTCTCAGATAAACCCAAATGCTTTGATCACACTATCAAAGCGTTTATTCCAACTCCGAGATGCTTGCACCAGTCCATAAATGGATCGCTGGAGCTTGCACACTTTGTTAGCTCCTTTGGATCGATAAAACCTTCTGGTTGCATCATATACAACTCTTCTTCCGTAAATCCATTCAGAATGCGGTCTTTACATCCATTTGCCAAATTTCATAATCATAAAATGCGGCAATTGCTAACATGATTCGGACAGACTTAAGCATCGCTTCGGGTGAGAAGGTCTCATCGTAGTCAATCCCTTGAACTTGTCGAAAACCCTTTGCGACAAGTCGAGCTTTGTAGACAGTAATATTACCGTCAAATCGTCGGTCTTCTTCTTGAAGATCCACTTGTTTTCTATTGCTTGCCGACCCTCGGGCAAGTCAACCAAAGTCCACACTTTGTTTTCATACATGGATCCCATCTCAGATTTCATGGCCTCAAGCCATTTTGCGAATCTGGGCTCACCATCGCTTCTTCATAGTTCGTGGGTTCATCATGATCTAGTAGCATGACTTCCGAACAGGATTACCGTACCACTCAGTGCGGATCTTACTCTGTTGATCTACGAGGTTCAGAGTAACTTGATCTGAAGTTTCATGATCAACATCATCAACTTCCTCACTATTTGGTGTAGATGTCGCGAAACCGGTTTCGTGATAAACTACTTTCAAATAAGGGAGAAGGTACAGCTACCTCATCAAGTTCTACTTTCCTCCCACTCACTTCTTTCGAGAGAAACTCCTTCTCTAGAAAGGATCCATTCTTAGCAACAAATGTCTTGCCTTTGGATCTGTGATAGAAGGTGTACCCAACTGTCTCCTTTGGGTATCCTATGAAGACACATTCTCGATTTAGGTTCGAGCTTATCAGGTTGAAGCTTTTTCACATAAGCATCGCATCCCCAAACTTTAAGAAACGACAACTTTGGTTTCTTGCTAAACCATAGTTCATAAGGTGTCGTCTCAACGGATTTTGACGGTGTTCTATTCAGCGTGAATGCGCCGCCTCAAGAGCATAACCCCAAAACGATAGCGGTAAATCTGTAAGAGACATCATAGATCGCACCATATCTAGTAAAGTGCGATTCTGACGCTCGGACACACCATTGCGCTGTGGTGTTCGGGTGGCGTGAGTTGCTAAACTATTCCGCATTGTTTCAAATGTAGACCAAACTCAGAACTCAAATATTCGCCTCCACGATCAGATCGTAGAAACTTTATTTTCTTATTACGATGATTTTCAACTTCACTCTGAAATTCTTTGAACTTTTCAAATGTTTCAGACTTATGTTTCATTAAGTAGATATACCCATATCTGCTTAAATCATCTGTGAAGGTGAGAAAATAACGATATCCGCCACGAGCCTCAACATTCATCGGACCACATACATCTGTATGTATGATTTCCAACAAATCTGTTGCTCTCTCCATAGTACCGGAGAACGGGGTTTTAGTCATCTTGCCCATGAGGCACGGTTCGCAAGTGCCAAGTGATTCATAATCAAGTGACTCCAAAAGTCCATCAATATGGAGTTTCTTCATGCGCTTTATACCGATATGACCTAAACGGCAGTGCCACAAATAAGTTGCACTATCATTATCAACTCTGCATTTTTTGGTTTCAACATTATGAATATGTGTATCACTACTATCGAGATTCATTAAAAATAGACCACTCTTCAAGGGTGCATGACCATAAAAGATATTATTCATATAAATAGAACAACCATTATTCTCTCGATTTAAATGAATAACCGTCTCGCATCAAACAAGATCCAGATATAATGTTCATGCTCAACGCTGGCACCAAATAACAATTATTTAGGTCTAAAACTAATCCGAAGGTAGATGTAGAGGTAGCGTGCCGACCGCGATTACATCGACTTTGGAACCATTTCCCACGCCAAGATCGTCACCTCGCCCTTTGCCGGTGTTCACTTAATCCGTAGTCCCTGCTTCGAGTTGCAAATATTAGCAATGAACCAGTATCAAATACCAGTGCTCTGCGAGCTCTAGTAAGGTACACATCAATAACATGTATATCACATATACCTTTGTTCACCTTGCCATCCTTCTTATCCGCCAAATACTTGGGGCAGTTCCGCTTCCAAAGGACTAGCCTCGCTTGCGAGAGAAGCACTCGGCCAGGTTTAGGTCCAGACTTGGGTTTCTTCTCCCGAGCAGCAACTTGTTTGCTGTTCTTCTTGAAGTTCCTTCTTCTTCCCTTTGCCTTTCTTCTTGAAACTAGTGGTCTTATTGACCATCAACACTTGATGCTCCTTCTTGATTTCTACCTCCGCAGCCTTTAGCATTGCGAAGAGCTCGTGCATAGTCTTTACTAACCCTTGCATATTATAGTTCATCACGAAGCCTTTGTAGCTTGGTGGCGGTGATTGAAGAATTCATCAATGACACAATCATCCGGAAGATTAACTCCAGTTGAGTCAAGTGATTGTAATACCCGGACATTCTGAGTATGTGCTCACCGACAGATCCATTCTCTTCCATCTTGCAGCTATAGAACTTATTGGAACTTCATATCTCTCAATCCGGGCATTCTGTTGAAATATCAACTTCAACTCCCGGAACATCTCATATGCTCCATGACGCTCAAAACGTCGTTGAAGACCCGGTTCTAAGCCGTAAAGCATGGCACATCGAACTATAGAGTAGTCATCAGCTTTGCTCGCGAGACGTTCTTAACGTCGTCGGTTACATCATCAAGAAGAGGCACCTAGCGGTGCATCCAGACGAACTCTTCCGTGCAGCAATGAGGATAATCCTCGTGTTACGGACCCAGTCCGTGTAATTGCTACCATCATCTTTCAACTTTGCTTTCTCAAGGAACGCATTAAAATTCAACGGAACAACAAAGACGAGCCATCTATCTATAAACAAACATAGACAAGCAAGATACTATCGGTACTAAGTTCATGATAAATTTAAGTTCAATTAATCATATTACTTAAGAACTCCCACTTAGACAGACATCTCTCTAGTCATCTAAGTGATCACGTGATCCAAATCAACTAAACCATAACCGATCATCACGTGAGATGGAGTAGTTTTCAATGGTGAACATCTTATGTTGATCATATCTACTATATGATTCACGCCGACCTTTTGGTCTCCGTGTTCCGAGGCCATATCTGCATATGCTAGGCTCGTCAAGTATAACTGAGTATTCTGCGTGTGCAAAACTGGCTTGCACCCGTTGTAGATGGACGAGCTTATCACACCCGATCATCACGTGGTGTCTCGACACGATTTAACTTTGGCAACGTGCATACTCGTGGAGAACACTACTTGATAATTTTAGTGAGAGATCATCTTAAAATGCTACCGTCAATCAAAGCAAAATAAGATGCATAAAGGATAAACATCACATGCAATCAATATAAGTGATATGATATGGCCATCATCATCTTGTGCTTGTGATTCCATCTCGAAGCACCGTCGTGATCACCATCGCCACCGGTAGCGACACCTTGATCTCCATCGTAGCATCGTTGTCGCTACGCCATCTATTGCTTCTCGACTATCGCTACCGCTTAGTGATAAAGTAAAGCAATTACAGTATGCGTTGCATTTCATACAATAAAGCGACAACCATATGGCTCCAGCCAGTTGTCGATAACTTCGGTTACAAAACATGATCATCTCATACAATAAAATATAGCATCACGTCTTGACCATATCACATCACAACATGCCCTGCAAAAACAAGTTAGACGTCCTCTACTTTGTTGTTGCAAATTTTACGTGGCTGCTACGGGCTTAAGCAAGAACCAATCTCACCTACGCATCAAGACCACAACGATATTTCACAAATAGACTCCGTTTAACCTTCTCAAGGACCGGGCGAGCCACACCGGTTCAACTAAAGTGAGAGAGACAGACACCCGCCAGCCACCTTTAAGCACGAGTGCTCGTAACGGTGAAACCAGTCTCGCGTAAGCGTCTGCGTAATGTCGGTCCGGCCGCTTCATCTCACAATACCGCTGAACCAAAGTATGACATGCTGGTAGGCAAGATGACTTGTATCGCCCACAACTCACTTGTGTTCTACTCGTGCAAAACATCAAACCATAAAACCTAGGCTCGGATGCCACTGTTGGGGAACGAGTAATTTCAAAAATTTCCTACGCACACGCAAGATCATGGTGATGCATAGCAACGAGAGGGAGAGTGTTGTCTACGCACCCTCGTGACCGAAGCGAAGCGATCACAACGTAGAGGAAGTAGTCGACGCTCTCCTCGCGATCCAACCGATCCCAACGCCACATTCGGCGCCCGAAGTTCTTGACACACGTACAGCTCGGTGACGCTCCTCGAGCTCCGATCCAGCAAAGCTCCGGGAGAGAGAGTTCCACAAGACGACGGCGTGGTGGCGATCTTGATGTTCTACCGACGCAGGCTTCGCCTAAGCACCGCCACGATATGACCGAGGTGGAATATGGTGGAGGGGGCACCGCACACTGCTAAGGAACGATCTCAAGGATCAACTTGTGTGTTCTAGGGTGCCCCCTGCCCCGTATATAAAGGAGCAAGGGGGGGCGGCCGCCCTAGGAGGCGCGCCAGGGAGGGGGAGTCCTCCTCCTAGTGGGAGTAGGACTCCCTTTCCTAGTCCAACTAGGAAGGAGGAAGGGGAAGGAAAGAGAGGAGAGGGAGAGGAAAGGGGCGCGCCCCCTCCTTGTCCTATTCGGACTCCCCATGGGGGCGCGCCACCTCCTGGTGCAGCCCTCTCTCTCCCTCTTGGCCCAATAAGGCCCATTACTTCCCAGGGGTTCCGGTAACCCCTCCGGCACTCGGTTTTCTCCGAAACTTCCGAACCTTTCCGTGTCCGAATATAGCCGTCAATATATCAATCTTTATGTCTCGACCATTTCGAGACTCCTCGTCATGTCCGTGATCACATCCGGACTCGAACTCCTTGGTACATCAAAATACACAAACTCATAATATAACCGCCATCGAAACCTTAAGCGCATGGACCCTACGGTTCGAGAACAATGTAGACATGACCGAGACACGTCTCGGTCAATAACCAATAGCGGGACCTGGATGCCCATATTGGCTCCTACATATTCTACGAAGATCTTTATCGGTCGACCGCATAACAACATACATTGTTCCCTTTGTCATCGGTATGTTACTTGCCCGAGATTCGATCGTCGGTATCCAATACCTAGTTCAATCTCACATCGGCAAGTCTCTTTACTCGTTCCGTAATACATCATCTCACAGCTAACTCATTAGTTGTAATGCTTGCAAGGCTTAGTGATGTGTATTACCGAGAGGGCCAGAGATACCTCTCCGAGCAATCGGAGTGACAAATCCTAATCTCGAAATACGCCAACCCAACATCTGCCTTTGGAGACACCAGTAGTACTCCTTTATAATCACCCAGCTCGTTGTGACGCTTGGTAGTACCAAAGTGTTCCTCCGTAAACGGAGTTGCATAATCTCATAGTTATAGGAACATGTATAAGTCATGGATAAAAGCAATAGCAACATACTAAACGATCGGGTGCTAAGCTAATGGAATGGGTCATGTCAATCAGATCATTCAACTAATGATGTGACCTTGTTAATCAAATGACAACTCCTTTGTCTATGGTTAGGAAACTTAACCATCTTTGATTAACAAGCTAGTCTAGTAGAGGCATACTAGTGACACTCTGTTTGTCTATGTATTCACACATGTATTATGTTTCCGGTTAATACAATTCTAGCATGAATAATAAACATTTATCATGAAATAAGGAAATAAATAATAACTTTATTATTGCCTCTAGGGCATATTTCCTTCACCCACCCCTACCTCCGCCAAAGGCATGGGTATGGTCGAACAGAGTAGGGGAGTGGCAAGGCCTGCTGCCGGGAAATGGTGTTTATTGAAAATAACAAGGATTTGTTCCTTGGTATGGGCTTTGCTCGCACACACAAGACCCGACAAGCACCCTTTTTTCATTAATACGTTCCATACAGGTAAAGTTCATATGGAATGTAAACATGAACAGGGAGGTTACAAGTTTTAAATCTAACTAAGGCCCTTAGGCTTACAATCTGAAAAAGATAAGGTGCTCGTAATCCCTTTCTTGTCCCTCTCCTCAGGAAATGGAACAAGAAGGAAAAAGGCCAGAAGGAGCGCCTAGGCGAGGTACGAGCAGCAGAAGGCGCCAAGAAAACATGTCGGCGGCCGCCTAGGAGAGGGCTGGTGTTACGCCCCCAATTCAATCGCACACTAATCATACACGCAAATGTGTACGATCAAGATCAGGGACTCACGGGAAGATATCACAACACAACTCTAGACATAAACAAAATAATACAAGCTTTATATTACAAGCCAGAGGCCTCGAGGGCTCGAATACATAGCTCGATACACAAGAGTCAGCTGAAGCAACAATATCTGAGTACAGACATAAGTTAAACAAGGATGCCTTAAGAAGGCTAGCACAAAAGCAACAACGATCGAAGAGGCAATGCCTCCTGCATGGGACCTCCTAACTACTCCTGGTCGTCAGCGATCTTCATGTAGTAGTATCCGTCAGCGATGGCATCTGGCTCCAGGGATTCACCATCTGGTTGCATCAATCGGAAAGAAGAAAGAAGGGGGAAAAGGGGGTAGCAAAGCAACCGTGAGTACTCATCCAAAGTACTCGCAAGCATCAGATCTATACTAGGTATGCATTGGTATCAAATGGAAGGTTTGTATCTGTGGACTGAACTGCAGAAAGCCAGAATAGAGGGGAAGGCCCAGCCTATCGAAGACTAGCATCTTCAAGCAGCTCCGAGCATCTTGCAGCCTGTAGAAGAGTAAAGAATAGCAATTTATACTTAACAAACATGTTGTAACATCAACGCCCAGAGATCCTTCCTTGACTCCCTACGAGAAAGCAACCTCGGAGCCACATATCCATCACATATCACAAGTATCAATTTAGAGTTATATAAGATGAGGATATAAGTCTGAACGTTCATTATTGAGGACACGGTATTCGAATATATATCTTCCTTGTAGGGGTGCACCACGTTACCCAACACGCTCGATCACTCTGCCCGGACACAGCTTTCTGGGGTCAATGCCCGGCCTCGGAAGATCAACACGTCGCAGCCCTACCTAGGCTCAGCAGAGAGGTCCCCGCCGGTCTACATCCTAAGCACTCCGGGGTCTTAGGCCCATCACCCGCAGCACTCCGGGTCGTTCTGTGTAGGATGGATACCAGCACCGCCTCGGATGGCCAGCACGATCCGACCGTGCCACGATGCTGAACTGGATGTCTGACAAAGCTTCAGCTGATACTGCAACGTCGAGGCCCATATCTATTCTCACGTAGTGGTTAGTGCGTAAAGGCCAGAGGCAACTCAGAACAAATACTCAAACATGTTAGTGCATTGGTGGCTCGTGGAGACAAGCAGAGACTCACGATAATGTGACCCCGTCTCCCAGTCTCGTGGACTTACGGCAAGGGCCTAGACTGCCCGGCCGTGCCACGTGGAAAACTTGCGGGTGCTCAAGGGGCCCGCCCAACTTTCACATAAACTCGCGGGCACCCCTCAGGGCCGACCCAACTTTAACAATGGTCTCAAGTAAATTCAAGGTAACCCTTGTGTCCAAACATCAAGGGGAAAACCCGAGGAATCACCCATGGAGGATTCCACTTGATGTAATCATCAAGGTGAACGTAAGAGGATCCACCCTCGAGGTTCACACTTGAGGTGTTGCACGACAGAGCCGTATCGGGAATGGTGAAAGAGGAACCACCTGTTGACCACGACCGAATAGCTACACTATAGAATTATCATCAGGAGTGTGTCATGAGGGATCACCCTCGGCACTCGATAGTAACTCTGCAGAGTCGAGCAACTAAAGGGGCGTGATGTGATCTGAGGTGTCGGGCTCTGGTCGTCGATCACATTGATTGAGTCATCGATGATGAAGCAGGGGCAACAAGGACAAGGTGGGGGTCACTGATGGATCACTAACCAACCTATAGTAAGCAGTTTAGGATAAGCAGGTAAGGTACAACAACAGGTTACAAAAGCAGGCTATGCATCAGAATAGGAGCAAACAATAATAGTAGCAAAATCTAATGCAAGCATGAGAGAATGAAATGGGCGATATCGGGATGATCAAAGGGGGGCTTGCCTGGAAGCTCCGCTGAAAGGGAAGAAGGGGCGTCGATGACGTAGTCAATCACAGGGACATTAGCAGCGGTCTCGGGGTCTACCGGAGAGAAGAGGGGGAAGAAACAGTAAATACACGCAAACATATGCATAACATGACAATAAGCTGGGCTAGAGGTGTTCTAACACAGTGCTAGGCGATATTGGCAAAGGGGGAAAACATCCGGGAAAGTTTTCCTGGTTCCGGACGTCTGTCTGACAGATGAACCGGAGGGGAAAAGTCTGACATTTGGTATGATACGGACGTGTGGCGGGCGAACGGACCACGTAATCCGATTTGTCTCGTCGTTCTAACCAACTTTCATGTAGAAAACATTTTCATCCGAGCTACGGTTAATTTTCTATGAATTTTCAAAGTTTTAAATGGTTTTCTAATATTATTATCATTTAAACTAATACAGAAAAAGGAAAGTGACGTCAGCATGATGTCAGGGGTGATGTCAGCAGTCAACATGACGTTGACTGGTCAAAACTGACATGGGGGGCCCACCTGTCATAGACAGTGGGCTTAAACAGAGTTAATACTAATATAAATCTACTTAACTAAACTACTGGGCCCACACGTTAGTGTGTAATTAGGTTAATCTAATTAACTTAATCAAGTTAATTGATTAACATGGGGTGGGCCCTATATGTCAGCGACTAGGGAAGCCCAGTCAGCGTTGACTTCGGTCAACGGGGCCAGCCCGAGCCCCTAGGGCCACGGGTCATTGACCCAGGGAGTGCCCCGACCATCCCACGCCGGTCGACGACGCATTGCCGTCGGCGACAAATACACGGCGCCGCCGGAGTTCGCCAAAACGGTATGTGGCACGGATCTGTGCGCGCTTGGGCTCCTCCGAACAAGCCCGAAGAGGCGCATCTGGTGGTGTGTGCGGTTCGTCCAGGGGGTGGCCGGAGATGTTGCTGGCGTCGAGCCGTGGCGGATACCGGAACAGGAGCTCGTCGGGAGTGGTGTTTGGGCACGTATGCGAGCGATCTAAGGGTGCTGGCGGCATCGCGGCAATGCACTGAGCGAGTTGCCGTGCTTTCCCGGACTCGCAACAAGCGGCAGCAACGGCAACGAGCACCGTGGCGGAGCGACAGATCGGTAACGCTGGGACGGCGCGGGGAGCGAGCTACGGGGCGACAAAGGAGAGAGGGAAGAGGGAGGTTCTCACAGGGCGCCTGTAGTTGAGCAAAGTGGGCGCGGGGAGGGGTTGCCGGAGTCGCAATCGACGACGAGGTCGCCGATGTCCGAGGAGGAAGAAGACGATGGAGAGGGTGATCACGGGGCGGCGAGCTCGAGGCCAGGGTCGGGGAAGATAGAGGGGAACACGGCGGAGCTCGTGGACGCGTCGGAGGGGCTGGCGGCACGACCATGGGCATGCTCGGGTGTTGCAGATCTGGGTGGGGGAGAGAGTTAGTGGGAGAGCGAGGGCCAAGTTGGCAAGGTGAGTGGAGCAGGGGGGAGGACTCGAGGCGCTGGGGGGGGAGGCTTATCCCCTCGCCGGTGACGTGGCAACATGGAGTGCCGATCCAGGTGCGACGGGGACGAGCGGGACGCGCCCGGTCGGATGAACAGAGAGAGAGGGGCGGGGGGTGGTGATTGGGGAGGAGGAGTGGGCCAACCAGTTGGGCCTTGGCCCAGTAGGGCCAGGGTCCAGGGGGTGGGGCTGTTTTCTTCTCTCTCCTTTCTTTTACTTTTCTGTTTTCCATTTGCTCTTTTCCTTTTGCATTTTCTTTCTGTAGCAAATGAGTTTTGTTATGAACAAAACTTGGCCCATAATTCTAACACAATATATTGAGATGGAACAAAAAGTATGGGGTCGAAAGGAGTTGTCTAACCATTTTTAGAAATTGAAAAGGCCAATTTAATTGCTGCTGGACCAAAAATTAATTCCAGGGGCATTTTGGGACTTCAAAAGAGGTTGATTCCATCATGACAAATATCCAGGGATTATTTGCCACACCTTGAACATTTTTATTTGCATGTTTGACAAATTTGAAATTGGACTTTAATTTGAATTTGAATTGTGATTTGGATCAACCAAAGATTAGCAACAGTAATGTGATGACATGGCACCATTAAAAGGGGATTACTGTAGCTTAATTATCCGGGCGTCACAATTCTCCTCCACTACAAGAAATCTTGTCCCGAGATTTAAGGCGTGGAGTAAGGGCGAAAGACTCAGGAAGGACGAAGCTCAACACAAGATAGGGTACCTGGGGCTATCTCATTGAACATGGCATAGAGGCACCTCTCGAGTCGAAATTCAAGAAAGACGTTGAGATCAAGTTAAGGAGGTGCATTAAGAAGCTTCAACCGGGTAGGAAATCTTTTGTAGCCCAAAGCAGAGGTGAAAGGGGGGGGCTCAAGGCAATGGGAACAAGTATTGCGTCTGATACTAGAATAGATCACTAGGAATGTGGCTCTTGAATTACATATGGAGCCAAGCACGAGGAATAACTTAGAAAACAGGGATGTATAGGAGAGTCAGGTTTCGATCCTGTGGAACTATGGGTTATGGGCCCACCATGTGGGTTAAAAGTAGGAAGGGTGCTAACATTTTGCACGGTCATGATAGCAAGGCGGGTCAGAGGATAGCCTATCAGTTATATTGGCAACAAAGTTGGTACCAAGTGCGAGGGACGAAGAGAACCATTTTCCTGCTCGTTGAAATGAGGCGGACCAATAGGCAAAGTTCTCATCCATCGGTGGTTACCGGAATGTCACTCACAATAGTAACAGGGTCTTACTGACATATTTTGTACACCGAGGTGTTTACGTAAGTAGGGAATTATCACTGCTCAGATATGATAAGAAAGGTTAAACAAAACAATGGGAAGGAAAGTGTAGTCTCAAATCAGTTATCGGTGTTCTTGAGTGTCTAACAACTCAGAACCCATGGAAAATTGGAATCACCGAGAAATAATAGTAGATGAAGAACTCATAAGAAGTTATGTAGTTCCGTGATATTCTCGAGATACCAGCGGGTAATACTCGAAGGTAGATCAATGTAGAGGTTGGACATGTGAAATGATCTGAAGAGGACAAGTACTTTAACTTGTCCGAGAAATGGGATCAAAGAAGAACAATATGGTCGAAACCACGGATGCAAAGGACCAAACATAGATACAAGATGGACTTATCACAAGGGGATTATTATTATAACAAGAAGCTTCCATGATAAGTTCCACATCCGGTCCATGGGCATGAACACAAAGGTTCAAGGTTGACTCCCACTTCTCTAATGCATAACCTTCCATTCACTTCTTGCTTTTGAAGAAGTTGTAGAATTGATTTTTTTGAAGAATGCCAATAGATATAACCCGCATAATCTTCGGGTTCACACGGATTAGGGAAGGCGTAGGTTCAACCCTCTAGGGCATCTTAGGAACCTATACCACAACTTTTAGGAATAAATAACTCCAGCTCGGAGGCAGAGCATGGTTGACACAAAAGCAGGGGATTTACCAAAGGCATTATGTATCCGAGGAAAAGCTCACAAGGTTATTGAATATGAAGGACACTGTCGGATAGAACCCAACAAAGAATCTAGTGGTCCACGAGGGATCTGATGTGAGTAACGGTACTCAACCAGAAGAGGAAAGGATGCAAGGAGATCAGGTTATAAAAACAACTGACTAATTCAAGGCTCAAATGCAATGAAATTACGATTTCCAAAATCAAGGATCAGAAGAAAACGCTATGATCAAGGATGGATAAGTTGAATAGACTTAGGGCACAAATGATGGCAATCTGATTGGCCGAGAACCAGCTCTCGTTCGGGAAGACATCTGAGCCGGAAAGATAATCTATAAGGATCAACTGATGATTGCGACTATTCACAAACATATCAAACCGAAGGACTCAAAATGATAATGAGAAAGGACGTCAATGGATACAGCCAGGCATATGGAATTAACCAGAGTGTAGGCATCTAAGACCTTCTATAGCAATAGGCGACAGAGGTCCTCGAAAGCTCAGGTTGTATTGCAAAGTATCTTATGAAGCATAAGAATAACTGGATGAATGGATACTCGATAAGAGCGAGTAATTATCCGTAGGGGTATTCATGCGGCAAGGAACTGCAGGGCAGTAAGCACAAAGAATTCTCGGAACATCAAAGAGTATTTCAGGACATCTTGTAATAACAAGAGCAAATGGGGATGAAAGTATGAATAACAACATAGGTAGTTACACATAAGGATTAACGATGGTAGGGATCGCAATGGCGAAGGATACAAGGGACTCGGTAAAACATCGGAGAGTATCTTCAGAATCTTCTAGTGCACCAAGCAATCATCTGGAGTGAGGGGCTCTCCGGGAGAAGTATTTATGAGAACCTAGAGTTGTAGTTAGCAAACACATTTAACCCGAATAGAAGAGAGATCAGATTCCCAGAGTATAGACGAGGAATAAAAGATCCTAATACCACCCAATAGCGACGTGGGCCCGTAAGCCACACAACCATGTTAGTAAAGCAGTTTTTCAAAGACTAGACTCAACTTCGGCCAAGGAGTTGAAAAAGGGGGTTCCTACAAGCAGTCGGCTCTGATACCAACCTGTTACGCCCCCGATTCAATCATACACTAATCATACATGCAAATGTGTACGATCAATATCAGGGACTCACGAAAAGATATCACAACACAACTCTAGACACAAACAAAATAATACAAGCTTTATATTACAAGCCAGGGGCCTCGAGGGCTCGAATACATAGCTTGATACACAAGAGTCAGCGGAAGAAACAATATCTGAGTACGGACATAAGTTAAACAAGGATGCCTTAAGAAGGCTAGCACAAAAGCCACAACGATCGAAGAGGCAAGGCCTCCTGCCTGGGACCTCCTAACTACTCCTGGTCGTTAGTGATCTTCACATAGTAGGATCCGTCAGCGATGGCACCTGGCTCCAGGGATCCACCATCTGGTTGCATCAACCGGAAAGAAGAAAGAAGGGGGAAAAGGGGGTAGCAAAGCAACCGTGATTACTCATCCAAAGTACTCGCAAGCATCAGATCTATACTAGGTATGCATTGGTATCAAATGGAAGGTTTGTATCTGTGGACTGAACTGCAGAAAGCCATAATAGAGGGGAAGGCCTAGCATATCAAAGACTAGCATCTTCAAGCAGCTCCGAGCATCTTGCAGCATGTAGAAGAGTAAAGAATAGAAGTTTATATTTAACAAACATGTTGTAACATCAACGCCAAGAGATCCTTCCTCGACTCCCTACGAGAAAGCAACCTCGGAGCCACATATCCATCACATATCTCAAGTATCCATTTCTAGTTATATAAGATCAGGATATAAGTCTGAAAGTCCATTACCGCAGACACGGTATTCGAATATATATCTTCCCTTCAGGGGTGCACCACGTTACCCAACACGCTCGATCACTCTGGGCGGACACACCTTTCTGGGGTCAATGCCCGGCCTCGAAAGATCAACACGTCGCAGCCCTACCTAGGCTCAGCAGAGAGGTCCCCGCCGGTCTACATCCTAAGCACTCCGGGGTCTTGGGCCCATCGCTTTGCCGCACTCCGGGTCGCTACGCACGGTGGATACCAAGACCGGCTCGGATGGCCAAGACGATCCGACCGTGCCGATGTTGAATCGACGTCCGACAAAGCTTCGCCGATCTTTGTGGCGCCAAGGCCCATATCTAATCTCGCATAGTGGTTAGTGCGTAAAGGCCAGAGGCCAACTCAGAACAAATACCCAAACCTGTTAGTGCATTGGGGGCTCGTGGAGACGAGCAGAGACTCACGATAATGTGACCCCGTCTCCCCGTCTCATGGACTTACGGCAAGGGCCTAGACTGCCCGTTCGTGCCACGTGGAAAACTCGTGGGTGCTCAACGGGCCTGCCCGACTTTCACATCAACTCGCGGGTACCCCGCAGGGCCGACCCAACTTCAACAATGGTCTCAAGTAAAGTCAAGGTAACCGTGTGTCCAAACATCAATGGGAAAACCCGAGGAATCATCCACGAACGATTCCACTCGATGTAATCATCAAGGTGAACGTAAGAGGATCCACCCTCGATGTTCACACTTGAGGTGTTGCGTGATAGAGCCGTATTGGGAATGGTTAAAGAGGAACCACCCATTGACCATGTCGGTGTTCTAGGAACGGGGGTCCCCAGACTTGCCTGCCTGCGGCCTGCGGCGTGGCTCAAAGGGGGGCCCAGCGCGGCCCATCTTCATCAACACAAGCTCAAGAACCTCGCGAGGGGCCAAGCCTCGCGGGGTGGACGACAAGGAGCTTCCTCAAGCACGGCCTCATCAGGCTGGCTCACGAGGAGGCGGAGAGTTCAAGGCGGGGTACCTCGCGAGGTGCCCATGACGCAAGCCATGACGACCAAGGGCGCCAGTCGGGCGCCAGCCCGCGCAGTGTCCTCCTTTCCTCTTTGGTGCAAAGGGAGCAAGCGCAGGCGAGAGCATCAAGCAAAGGCATCCATTTCGGTGCAACAAGACCAAGACCAGCCCAACGGCAGGGAGGAAGTCATTGTGGAGCCCAAGCAGGCGTCACCACCAGAGCCTTTGACAGGCGAGGACCAACTTTAGTCAGGATAAGTGTACCCGCTGTTCCCCTTAAAAATGGCCAATTGTTGGCGCCCTTCCCGCTCAATTTTTGGGAAGAGGCCCAAGGCCTTCGCCTATAAATAGGACTAGCCACCCCCAGGGTAGAGAGGCTGGACCGAGTATCTGGCATACATCTAGAACCGAGAGAGAGAGAGAGAGAGAGAGAGAGAGAGAGAGAGAGAGAGAGAGAGAGAGAGAGAGAGCGACTGAACTCCTCCTAGCAGTTCATCGCACCAGCCAAGAATAGACCCTCGCGAGGCTGTTCTTCCTTGTATTGTTCATCATCAGCCCAAGAGGCAATCCACCACACCACACACTGGAGTAGGGTATTACACCACAGTGGTGGCCTGAACTAGTATAAACCCTGTGTCTCTTGTGTTGTTCTTTTCATAGTTTAGATCCTTTCGATTCGGCGAGGGGCAGGTAGGTAGGGGGCGAAATCTCCACATGCACCCCAGTGTTCGAACCTCAAGGGTCTGCCGGAACCCGAAATCCGACATTTGGCGCGCCATGTAGGGGTGCGCCGGGATCCACTGTCACGCCCAATATGCGACCCTATCCAAAAGGAACTCGAAGGTCCCACCAAGGATAGACCCGCATATTGGGCGTGACAAGTTGGTATCAGAGTCTCGACCGACCTTAGGAGCTCCCTTGATTGATCGTGTAGTTTGGCCGTTGTTGAGTCTAGAAGAAAACTATTTTCGGAGTCTAGTTATATCGGAGAGTAGGAATTCTTTTTACTCCTCAGCCCCTTCGTCGCTCTGGTGAGGAATCTTGACGTAGGTGTTTTGAACTACTCCTCTTCCCTTTCAAATTTTCTTTAGGTTCACGCAGTTGGTTTTCCGTTCGTTGATCCTCAGCTCTTTTCGATCGATGTTGTTTCCTGTCCGAAGTTGTCCTTGTTTTTTTCCCACCCGCCCACCCTTTTTCATCTCGGAACCGGAGTCCGTAATCGAGTACCCTTCCTACTCGTGCGAAGTCTTTGCTTTCTTTCCTCAATGATTTCAACCGGTGTTTTCTCTTCAAGATATTCATAGCTTCCCCTTCCAAGTTGCCTTTGTTTTCCCGCCCTCCCACCCTTTTTCTTCCCGGAGTCTGACTCTCTCTCGACCATCTATTTCATTCGCTCGGAGCCTCTTCAGTCTTCCCTCAATAATTTCAACCGGTGAATTCTTGTCTCGTTCGTCATTCTTCATCCCTTTTCTTTTTCTGGCGCACTCAATTCAAGTTTTTCGGTGTTGATCATATTCTTTTCCTCGGCTCAAATGTTTTCCTTGCTCGTTCGCCTCTCGCAAGTTTATCATTCCGGAGTTCGGAAGACATCTCAGCAGATTCATCTGTATTCCAATTAATTCGTGGTTGTCACCTCATTCAAATATTTCAGTTGTTCCCATGCATCATCTATCTGTTCAACAATCCTTTCCAACGGTGTTTTCTTCAGTGGGCCCTAACCCACAGGTCTTTTCCCAGGATCTTACCTGACTCTTCTAATTCCCCCGGAGTTATTTTCAATTCTTTTCAAGTGTGATGTAAGAATGAATTTCTTCAGTCAGATGCCTTTCCAAGATCGATTTCAAATCATTTCTTTTCATTGTTGGCTCAACCTCCTCGTTTTTTCATTCTCCCGGAGTATCTCAGTAATTTTTGTGGCGTTCCTCGTCGTCATTTCAAGATAGAAGAAGAGTTTTTTCTCTAAATCTTGTCCGTTCCCCAGGAGATTCGCGGTCCTAGCTCGATGTTATGCTATCAAATTGTTTCTAGTCATGCAAATTATTTTCATCCATCCGGAGCATTTCAGGAGTTGCTTTCTCTCTCGATCATCCGGAGGTCATCTTTTCGGAAGATTTCTTCATTCTAAGTTTTCAGATTCGTTCTCCAATTATTCTATATCCGTGCCCCTTCTTTCGTCTCAATATTCTTCCGGTGCTTCGTTCAAGTATTCTTCAACCAGTTCGCGATCTCTTCGTTCTTTTGCATCTAAATTCCCTCTAGCATATTGGTTCTTCGAATTCTTCCCGGTGATTCATTCTCTTTTCGTCAGTCTTTTTCGAATTTTTACGGTGGTTCGTTCAAGATTCTTTTTCCTGGATTATCATATTAATTCATTCGTTCTTTTCAATCCTACCGGTGGTTCATGAAGACTTTCTCAAGTTTTGTGCTATGTTTCCCCTTAATCCTTTTTCAACGAGAATAAGTAGTATGCAAAATCCATTGCTTGTCATCAATTTAATTTGATGAAGGATAAGCATACAATAAACCTTATTCTTATTTCATCCAAGTGAGTAATCCCTTTCCTTCGGAGTTTGTTCTCGATGAATAAATTCTAGTTCCAAGTGTTCTCATCTTTTCTTTTCCGGAGTTCAATTTTCCTCGGCCATCTCGTCGGAACCTCCATCTAAATCATCGCAGGTTTTAATCTTATTCTTTCATCCTTTATTCTATCTCATAATCCTTTTGTCACCGGAGTTCTTCACGATGTTTCTTCATGATTTAATTCATTCTTCAAGAGTTCATCAAGATTTTGTCGGCGGAGTTCAAGTATCTTCTCTTCTCGCATCTCGAAGTGCAATTAATTCTCCGCATTCTTTTGAAATGGAGTTCTGCATTTCTTCGTTCTTCTCAGCTATTCAATCTATTCCGCTTGTGATCGGTTATCACCTCATAATTTTGAGATGTTATCCATAAGTCCACGACAAGCTTATTCTTTTCGTTGTTGAATTTTCTCAACAACTCCGTTTAAACCTTCCTTCTAAAGATGATTTCAATTTCATTCGTGGCACAAGTTGTCATTTTCTTCTTAGTTCTTTTCATTCCTTTCTTCCAATTCTTCCGGAGGCATTGTGTTGTTCATCTCGTCAAGTGTCATCCCATCTTGTGAAGTTCATGTTCTAATCTTTCCATGTTCAGTCAGAGTTCTACCTAAATTCTTTTAGTCTTATTCGTTTCTTTTCTCATTCTAACCACTCCGGTTAGAACGAGTCGTTTCAGAGTCTATCTTGTTTCCATGAGCATTTGGTTCTCGTCATTCTCGTTGTTCCTCTCTTTTTCTTGAGTGTTCTCGATTCTTTGCTTCTTCTCTTGAGTCCTTGTTTCACCTCATCCCTTTTTCCCTTCCGTCTCGGTCCTAAGATCTCGGGACGAGATCTCTTGTTAGTGGAGGAGTGTTGTAACGCCTGATTCGCTGGCGCCTGTGTCGCCAGCTTATTCGCCGTCGTTGCCATGTCATCTGCTTGCGCGTTGCACTTTATCATGTCATCATATGCATTTTATCATGTCATCATGTGCATCTCATTTTGCATACGTGTTCGTTTCATGCATCCGAGCATTTTCCCCGTTGTCTGTTTTGCAATCCGGCGCTCCTATGTCATCCGGCGTCCCCCTCTTCTCTCTTTTCGTGAGTGGGTGTTAAACTTTCTCGGAATGGCCCGAGGTTTGCCAAGCGGCCTTGGTATAGCACCGGTAGACCGCCTATCAAGTTTCGTGCCATTTGGAGGTCGTTTGATACTCCAACGGTTAACCGGGTAACCGCAAAAGCCCTCTTTTATTGCAGCCCAACACCCCCCCTCCAAAGTGGCCCAAAACCCAGCAAACTCCACTCCATCCTCTCGGTCGTTCGATCACGATCGCGTGGCCGAAAACCACTCCTCATTTGGACTCTCCTAGCTCCCTCTACCTATATATATGTGATCCCCTCCATTTTTTCGCGCAGTCCAACCCTAGCCCCGCTCCTCTCGCCCGCCGGACATGTCCGCGCCCGCCGGACGTCCCAAGGCTGCCGCCCCGCCAGGGCCGCCCGCCACGTGTCCCACACCGCCGCCCACGCCGCCTGCCCACAAGGGCCCCTCATGCCCGATCCGCCGCCGTCGCCGACCGCTGGAGCCCGTGCAGCCCGAGCTCTCCTCTCCTGCCAGCCAGCTGAAGTCGCCTCGCCGCCGCCGACCGCCGCCTCCGCCGGCCGGCCCGCGCCGCCCGCCTCCGCCGCTGGAGCCCGCCGGCTCCCTCCATCACACCCGGCCAGATCCGGCCGAGGGAAGGCCGGATCCGCCGCCTCCCTCACCGGCCCCCTCCTCTCCGGCCTCCTCCCTCGTCGCCGGCATCGCCCAGCTCCGGCGAGCCCGGCCCCGCCTCGAAAACCGTGCATCCCGAAGGTTGAGTTTTCCCCTCCAAATCTCTCTTAAGTCCCAGATTATTTTGCATTATCATGCCATGTTCATCGCATCATAACTCCATGCATACTGCTCCGTTTCATGTGTGTAATATGTCAAATTGTTCGTCTCAACGAGTACTTCATTTCATTCCATTGCATCATGTTCATTTGAGTTCATCTTGATGCCCGAAATGCTGTTGGAAGAGTGCATGTTGCTATTAATCTGCTGAAACTGTTATAACATGCTCATTTGTCATTTTTGCCATGTTTGATGTGTGCATCCTATGAGGTTGATGTCTACATGTGTTTTGATCTATGATATGCCATATTTCCAGGGGTGCCATCCATGTATTTTTGTGAGTCTTGTACTGAGTGCATCGAGCTTGTTAAGTAGGGTACTTGCTGTTGCTGTTTTCCTGACAGATTCTGTTATATTTTGTTGCTATGTAAACCTGCTACTACAAGTCATTTCGTGCATTATTTTGGAGATGTTCACTAAGGATGTTTTTTTATACATGTCTTGCTCTATCCATTCATGCCCCTGGTTGCAATTATAGCCTGCTGGAACATGTTGTTATCTTGCTCCAAAGTTTGCTAAATGATGTTGCTGTCAGCCTGTTAACATTAAGTTCAATGTTTCAATGATTGTTTGCTAGTGATCCATGCACCCTATGAACTTGTTCTTGACATGCTTAGCGTCATAAACATGCCGTCTTACTGTTGGTTGCCTTTCCATGCCATGTATTGCTCTGTAGTGAGTGGTTCAAGCTCACCAACATGCCTACTTATTGTTGTTCCTGCCAAGTATGAATCTGTAATATAACTTGCCATGTTTACATGGGTGCCATCATATTTTCTGTGCCCTTTTGGCTCATGGTCAGTAAGGGACTTCTGTTCTATGAATTTTGTAGTATCATGCCATGCCTTTGTTTGCCTTGTTAAGTTCCTGTAACATGTTGTTTGAGAGCTCTAAACATTGCAACCTGATGTTATTTCTGCCAAGCCTGAAACTGTTATAATTTGCAATCTTTCCATGTCTTTTTGAGCATGTTCTAGTTGTTTATGGAGATAGCTCAGTGTTCATGTCTTGTTATGCTTTACATGTACTTCATGCCCATGCCTTTTGTTCTTTCGTTGAGGTGCTGTAGCATTTTGTTTTGATGCTTGCAAGATGCCTAGTCGCTGTTTTGGACAGATTGTTGTTATGACTTGTATAGAGTGTATGTGTTGAACCGTTGCTCCGTTTTGAGTGTGCTCTATATGAAACTTGCTTGATTTTGCATGTTGTTTCATATCATCATGTTGCATCCTTGTTTTGGTGTGTTTGCTTGATGTTTGGGTGCATTTTGCGTCAATGCCATGTTTAACTTGTTTAACTTGTTTTGCTCCGAATCTAATGAACTTTATATGTAACTTGACTAGAATTTCATGTAGATCATCTTGGTGCATCTTAACTTGCTGTTTAACAACTTCAACTTAATGCTTGTTCAGATCGGGACCAATTTCGAAATATGCATATGAGGACTTACCGGAATTGTTATATGTTGTTTCTGGCCTCATTTAAACTTGCTTTGATGTGTTGTTCTTGTTTGCATCATCTCTTGCCATGAGTAGCTTCATGTAGCCTTGTCATGCATCATGCTTGTTGTGCATCATGTCTTGTTCATGTGTGGTGTGTTTACCATGTTGTGTGCTTCTTCTCGATAGTTCCCGTTTCATTGCGATCGTGAGGATGCGTTCGTCTACGTGTGGTTCGTCTTTGTGGCTTCATCTTCTTCATGGACTCATTCTTCTTCCTAGCGGGATTTCAGGCAAGATGACCGCTACCCTAGATCTCACTATTATCATTGCTATGCTAGTTGCTTCGTTCTATCGCTATGCTGCGTTACCTATCTTTTGCTCATCAAGCCTCCCAAATTGCCATGAACCTCTAACCTTTGACACCATTCCTAGCAAACCGTTGCTTGGCTATGTTACCGCTTTTGCTCAGCCCCTCTTATAGCGTTGCTAGCTGCAGGTGAAGTTGAAGATTGCTCCATGGTGGACAGGGTTATGTTGGGATATCACAATATCTCTTATATTATTAATGCATCTATATACTTGGTAAAGGGTGGAAGGCTCGGCCTTATGCCTGGTGTTTTGTTCCACTCTTGCCACCCTAGTTTCCGCCATACCGGTGTTATGTTCCCGGATTTTATGCTCCTAACGCGTCGGGTGATTTATGGGACCCCCGACAGTTCGCTTTGAATAAAACTTGTCCAGCAAGGCCCAACCTTGGTTTTACCATTTGCCTCACCACCACCTATACCCTTCCCTCGGGTCGGCCAACCCGAGAGTCATCTTTATTTTAGCCCCCCCGGGCCAGTGCTTGTCTAAGTGCTGGTCCGAACTAGAGCCCTTTGCAGCGCCCCCTCAAGGAAATGTGAGGTCTGGTTTTAGTTGTACGGATTGCTCATCCGATGTTGCCCTAAGAACAAGATATGTGCAGCTCCTATCGGGATGTCGGCGCATCGGGCGGCTTTGCTGGTCTTGTTTTACCATTGTCGAAATGTCTTGTAAACCGGGATTCCGAGACTGATCGGGTCTTCCTGGGAGAAGGAATATCCTTCGTTGATCGCGAGAGCTTATCATGGGCTAAGTTGGGACACCCCTGCAGGGTATAAACTTTCGAGAGCCGTGCCCGTGGTTATGTGGTAGATGGGAATTTGTTAATGTCCGGTTGTAGATAACTTGACATCAGATCCGAATTAAAACGCATCAACCGCGTGTGTAGCCGTGATGGTCTCTTCTCGGCGGAGTCCGGGAAGTGAACACGGTTTCTGGGTTATGTTTGACATAAGTAGGAGTTCAGGATCACTTCTTGATCATTGCTAGTTGACGAACCTTCCTTTGCTTCTCTTCTCGCTCTTATCTGCGTATGTTAGCCACCATACTTGCTTAGCCGCTGCTGCAACCTCACCACTTTACCCCTTCCTTTCCCATTAAGCTTTGCTAGTCTTGATACCCATGGTAATGGGATTGCCGAGTCCTCGTGGCTCACAGATTACTACAACAACAGTTGCAGGTACAGGTTATGCGATGATCATGACGCGAGAGCGATGCTTGCTTGCGTTGAGTTCTTCTTCTGCTTCTTCTTCGATCAGGGGATAGGTTCCAGGTCGGCAGCCTGGGCTAGCAGGGTGGATGTCGTTTGAGCTTCTATTTGTGTTTCATCCGTAGTCGGATGTTGTTCTTGTATGTTGTATTGTTGTTTTCGTGTGGCATTGTATGCCTTATGTATGTATCTCCAACTATTTATGTAATGTTGATGTAATGATATCCACCTTGCAAAAGCGTTCCAATATGCGGGTCTATCCTTGGTGGGACCTTCGAGTTCCTTTTGGATAGGGTCGCATATTGGGCGTGACATCCACCATCTGCCACTTCGTGTCCCGTCGCATCATCATCACCATGTCCGGCGACCAGACGGGCAACCCTGATCCCTGGGCGGCTTGGCCCGCCCGCACAGAGCCGCTCGCCCCGGGCGACCCCATGCCCGAGGCAGCTCATGGGTCCGCAGGGCGCAAGGGCCGGGCGACGCGACATGCCCCGACAGCTCTCGGACCGCTGGCAGACGCTGTCGGCAGCAAGGGCTCTCCAACCACGCCATACACGACGCCAGACACCCGCCGGAGCAAAGGAACTCAAGGGCCGCGCCACGGTGGCCCGAGAGCTGCAGTAGTGCAGGCTGATGGAAGGCGGCCGCGACGTGCTGCTAGAGCGGGTGGCAGAGCTCCTGGGCTTCGCCGCCTCGGGGGCTCACCCCTTCTGCACTCAGCTCCCGTCTCAGGCCCAGGGCGGCCCGCGCGGGGGCCCCACGCGCACCCACGGGCTCCAAGGCTACTCCAACACCAGCGAAGCTGTCAGCACCGGGCCAGCGGCAACACTAGCTCCGCTCCCCGCCAGCGAAGAAGGACTCGTCGCGACCCACGGTTCAAGTGGGCCGCCACGCTACCACCCCCAGGTTGGCACATCAAGCAGAGCTGCATGGCACGCGGAGCACTCTGGCGCGCCTTCGGGGTAACGGCCCCAGAAGAGTACGTGCCCCACATGATGGACCAAGGGCACCCGCGTGAGGGCGAACAAGGCTCGCTCCTGAGCCCAAGCTGGGGGGACGAGACGCCAGAAGCTGAGCTCTTCCAGGAGCCCCGGGACGGCCCCACCGGCCACGCTGGAAGCGACGATTATCGGGTACCACTAATTCCTCAAGAGCAGGCATACGCTAATCATGGGTCGCAGGAGGTGCAGGTCGCCACAGTGAGCAACTGCCCCGCTCCCGCAGTCTCCTACCCCTCAGGAGGAGGGCGTCGGGGGCTGCAGGGGAGGGGTCGGGATCCGACATCACCACCGCGGCGTTCGGAGCAAGGCGTTCCAGAGGTAGGCCCTCCGCCGGGAGATGCCTCGTGGCCTGCCTCGCGGAGGACCCGTGGTCGCTGGGAACTGGCTGGCACCGCTCTACCCCATCGGTGGCGCTCGTATCCGGTCGCCGCTGATGGCACTAGAGTGTGGCGCAAGGGGGGCCCTCGTCTGGCGATATGAAGCAAGGCCGGTACTGTGAAGAAGGCCCAGGCTCGTGAAGCTCGCCGCCTGCGACACTCTCACGTAATAATGAGTGGGGCTGTACGCCCGGAGTCTCGGGTGCCGCCTCAGCCCCAGGGCTCCCTCCACGCCCAGATGGCAGCACTTAGTCTGCTACTGGTGAGAAGACGCCCAAGACTAGACTAGGTGCCGACGCGCCTTTTTCTCGCTTTCATTGCTTTTCCCTTGGTTGTTGCTTTCCCCCGCTGGATTTAAGTTGGACTCGAATTTGAGATTTGCGTGTGTTTGGGGAAGGGGTGCTTAGTCTCGTTCGAGCAATCTCTCGCGTTTCGGTTACAACCTCGCCTCAGCTGCCTCCCCTCGTGAGCCCCTCGCGAGCCGGGTCTGGCCTAGCTTGCGTGCAGCCCAGACTGCCGCCGTCATATCCTCTCAGGAGGTTTTTCACTGCAGATCCTACGGATTCGATCAGGAGGCATTCGAGGCACCACAGCCTCCCACAAGTTATCTCAGGACCCGCACGGGACAAAGGAAAACTAGCCAGCCGGCTCGTCACCTAGCCAACTACTTGGCACGGACATATGGGTGATGTAGCATTCACTAGTGCGCTGAACATAAGTTTTACATGAGGGGCACCCCCTCCCAAAATGCTCTTACAACCATCAGGTCAAAAGCTTGAGTTCTATTCGTGCAGGGTAAGGAGACAAGAGCAATGCGCGGTCAGTCGGATAAATCCCCCAATGCATCCTCAGGAGCATCGCCCGAACTGTCGCTGGAGTCGCTGGCCTCGCCATCGCCCTCTGCGTTGTCGTCGGCGGCGTTAGGGCCGTTCACCACGCCGCCCTCTTCGACGGCCACGATCGCGTCATCGTTATCTGAAGCGAAGGCCCTGACAAGAGCGTCCATGTTGTCTTCCACCTAGTACGCCAGGTTGTCCCGGACGGCCTGGGGGACTGGGGCGATGGCGGCGTTGAAGTCGAAGTGAGGATCCATGTTCCGGAGATGGCTGAAGACGCGGGAAAAGGCGCGCCCGAGCAGGGCGCGGCTCCTCTCCTCCACCAACCTGTTGGCCCTGACCGACTGCGCCTCCAGCTGATCACGATGTCGGTGAAGAACTGAAGGTTGCCGGCGTAGTTAACGGCGTGCGGCTCGCCAACGGCCGCCTCGCAGATGTTACCCAAGGCCGTGTTCGCTCTTTCCGGCGCAGGAGTATGGGGCGGTTTCATGTTCCAGAGCCGCCACGACGATCTCATCCGCATTCTGGCGCGCGACGGCCTCAGCCTCGTCCACCCGTTGGCAAAGAAGAAGCACCTCGGCATGGGAAGTAGTTGACTCCCCCTGCGCCACCTCAAGTGCGGCCCGCAAAGCATCAACCCGCCGCGTTGCTTCCTCCAGCTTGATCCTCAGGATGGTGGTCCTACCTTCGGCCTCGGTCCGGATCAACTCCAGCCTCTCCTCGAACTCGCACTCGAGGTCCAGGCGCGCCGTCGCCACCCGATGTCCGACCTCCTCCGAGACACGGGTTTCCCGCGCAGCGACATCGTCCTTCGCCCGTGTCACCAAGCGCTCCCTTGTCTCCAGGCGCTCATACTCGTGTGCGCGTTCGGTGGCTTCCAGCGTCAACGCCTCCTCACGCTTCTGGAGCTCCGCTGGGTCGCCGGAAGCCACCTTCATCGACGCGAGGGCCGCCTCACGCAGCTCCACCTGCTCCTCCAGTGAGTGGCACCGGGCCAGGAGTTCCCGTGCCCGCTCCTCCGTGGCCTCTCGCCGCCGGTCAGCTTCCCGGGCTTCTTCGACGGCCCGGGAACGGACCTCCCGAGAGGCCGCTAGCGACGCCTTGGCCTCCTCATCGTCGAGATCGCGCTG
Source organism: Aegilops longissima (assembly GCA_021605205.1). Classification (NCBI taxonomy): domain Eukaryota; kingdom Viridiplantae; phylum Streptophyta; class Magnoliopsida; order Poales; family Poaceae; genus Aegilops; species Aegilops longissima. The sequence goes on along the minus strand of CM038676.1, from coordinate 262,793,479 downwards.
ACGGCGCACGAGGGCGACAGCCGCCTCCAGCTCGCGCCTCTCTGCAACTAGGCGCAGGCCCTCGGCCTCAAGGCGCGCGTCCTCATCAGCGAGCTCTTCACCAAGCAGGTTCACCGCGTCAGCCGCCCTCCGGAGAAACCCTTGGCGAAGAGCGCGACGCTCCCGGGCGTGCTCGAGTACGTCTTCCACACCATCATCCGCCCCAAGCGAGCGCCGGGGGCATGGATCAGCACTCCCCCTCCGGGAAGGGGGCTGGGGGCTGGCGCCCTTGAGGCAACCGGGCACGCCCTGCCAGAAGCTCGACCTGGAGCCAGTCCATCTCCAAGTGAAGAGCGCAGGGAGTACCCCAGCCAATCATGGTCCACGACCAGACGAGAAGCCCACGGCAGGCTGGCTATGCCACGAGAAGGCTCGCGAAGGAAGGTCGCGGGGCGCGCAGGGCCGCGTTGCGCCTCGGGATGGCTCGTCTCTCCAACCGGCCTCACCACAAGGGCCCTGCTGCTCGGAGCGATCGAAGATGGCGGAGAGGGCGGAGGCGAGGGGGATGGCTCCTCAGTCATCTCCATGAGCTCGGAAGGAAGGGCCCTGCGGAGCAAGGATCAGGAAAGGCAACAGCAGAATCTGGAGCTGGGAAGGGAGAAGGCTTACTCGTCGATGGCGAAGTACTTTCTACGCTTCAGTAGGTGACAAGGGTAATCGTCGCCCAGGGCCTCCCTCCTCTTCCGGAGGGCCTCAAAGTCCACGCGGAAGCGACCCAAGAGTTGAGCGCAGGGGTCAGCCTGCGACGAGGAGGAAGCACCAAGACGACCCGCGTCGGGGGCATCTGCCTGATGCGCACCGCTGGTCGCCTCACCAAGAAGAGCTGCTGGGGCCTCGGGGGCCTCAGCCGCAGGCACTGCGGGCGGCTGCTCGCCGCCTTCAGCTATAGCAGCATGGGCCTCAGGGGCTGCTCCCTCATGAGCGCCACCCAGTGCTGTCACCTTGGCGGGGGCACCCTCGGCCTCGAGAGGCTCATGCCTCCCTGCTCCGCCACTTGAGGAAGAGTCGCCTTGGCCGACTGCAAGGGCAACCACCACCACTGGGTTCTCGCGAGGCCCCTGGAGGCCAGCAGGGCGCGGGCCCCATTCATCGAAGATGGGCATCTGACTCACAAAGTCGCTTCTATTCGAAAGGAGGTACAAAGAAGGCCCCCTTGCCGGATGTCACGGGAAGGATCCCTACCAAGACCAAGAGCACCTTCCTCAGCGCTTCAGGCGTCAGGTCCTCTTCCTGGAGCCTCATGCGATCCCCACGCCCGCTAAAGGCCCACATCCGGTGAGAATGGCGTTGGAGAGGGGCAACACGGCGTAGCAGGAACTCCTTCACCACCTTGGGTGCCGTCACGCCGAGCTCCCTCAAGAACTCGAAGCGGCGCCAGACGAAGGCGAGCCAGGGACTCGTGAGCGTCTCCTGGCCCCAGCCTGAGTTAGGGACAACAGGCGAAGATGGCTCCGACAGCAGGGGGCTGGGCACCCCCACGTCCACATACAGCCACCGCTCGCGAAACCCAGGCGCGGGCGGAGGAAGACTGAAGTCGATTCCTGAAGCCGCTGTCTCAGGCGCAGCAATGAAGCTCACGCACCCCGAACATTGGGTGGGGTCGACAAGGCGCAAAGAGAAGAAGTGGCGCAGCAAGGCAACCGAAGGAAGGATGCCCATCATTGCCTCGCAAACAAAGGCGAAAACCGCAAGAAGGGTGATGGATTCAGGACCCAAATGCATCATGTGGATCTGATAATGGGAGAGCACGACGTTGAAGAAATCGGAAAAGGAGGGAACCAGTCCCGCCCACAGGGCGTCGACGAAGTATCGAACCTCAGTGGCAATCCTGTCAATGGAGAAGCGGGACGCGGGCCAGGCCGTCGTCCTCCCGCATTCGTTGAAGATGGTGGCCAGAGCCGAGCTGACCTTGCTCAAGCCCTCACGATTGATTATGATCGATCGATCGACGGCGGGGGCCGCCGAAGACGGTGAGCGAGGCGGCGGCACGGGCTTCTTCCCTCTTCCCTTCTTCGGTGGAGCCATGACGGCAGAAAGGGGGGGGGAGGTTTGAGATTGGATTGGATGCGGAAACTGGAGTTCGAGAGGAGGAAGGACAAAGAGCGCTCGAGCAGCAGAAAGGGGAGCGGCTGTGTGCGGCTACGAGTCCGCCTAGCATGGCATAAAATAAGGAGTGGGGGAACAGTGCCGCCCACGTCCAATCAACCGCCACGCGGCGCCCAAGGCCGCAGGCTGTTAGGATCCGTGACGCTTCGCACTTGCCCTTTTGCCTCTCTGCTCGGCCAAGTCTGGGCGCGCCTTGGGCCCGAGGGCTACTGTCGGGCGTTTCTCGGGAACGGGGTCCCCAGCCTTGCCTCGCTGCGCCTGCGGTGTGGCTCAAAGGGGGCCCAAAGACGCCCATCCTCATCAACACAAGCTCAAGATACTGCTGGGCGGACGACAAGGAGCTTCTCGTGCACGGCCTCATCAGTCGGGCTCACGAGGAGGCGGAGAGTTCAAGCGGGGTACTCGCGAGGTGCCCATGACGCAAGCCATGACGACCAAGGGCGCCACGGGCGCCAGCCCCATTGCAGGTCCTCCTTTCCTGCTTGGTGCAAAGGGAGCAAGCGCAGTGAGAGCATCAAGCAAAGGCATCCATTTCGTGCAACAAGACCAAGACCAGCCCAACGGCAGGGAGGAAGTCATTGTGGAGCCCAAGCAAAGGCCACCACAAGAGCCTTTGACAAAGCGAGGACCAACTTTAGTCGGATAAGTGTACCCATTGTTCCCCTTCAAATGGCTAATTGTTGGCGCCTTCCCGCCAATTTTTGGGAAGAGGCCCAAGGCCTCGCCTATAAATAGGACTAGCCACCCCTGGGGTAGAGAGGCTGGACCGAGTATCTGGCATACATCTAGAACCGAGAGAGAGAGAGAGAGAAAGAGATAGAGCGACTGAACTCCTCCTAGCAGTTCATCGCACCAGCCAAGAATAGACCCTCACGAGGCTGTTCTTCCTTGTATTGTTCATCATCAGCCCAAGAGGCAATCCACCACACCACACACTGGAGTAGGGTATTACACCACAATGGTGGCCTGAACCAGTATAAACCCTGTGTCTCTTATGTTGTTCTTTTCGTAGTTTAGATCCTAGCGATTCGGCGAGGGGCAGGTAGGTAGGGGGCGAAATCTCTGCGCGCACCCCAGTGTTCGAACCTCAAGGGTCTGCTGAACCCAAACCGGCTGCACTATGACCGAATAGCTACACTACAAAATTATCATCGAGAGGCCATGAGGATCACCTCGACTCGATAGTAACTCTGCAGAGTCGAGCAACTAAAGGGGCGTGATGTGATGTGAGGTGACGGGCTCTGGTCGTCGATCACGTTGATCGAGTCATTGATGATGAAGCAGGGGCAACAAGGACAAGGTGGGGTCACTGATGGATCACTAACCAACCTAGATTAAGCAGTTTAGGATAAGTAGGTAAGGTACAACAGCAGGTTACAAAAGCAGGCTATGCATCAGAATAAGAGCAAACAATAATAGTATCAAAATCTAATGCAAGCATGAGAGAATGGATTGGGCGATATCGGGATGATCAAAGGGGGGGGGGCTTGCCTGGAAGCTCCGTTGAAAGGGAAGAAGCAGCGTCAGTGACGTAGTCAATCACAGGGACATCAACAGCAGTCTCGGGGTCTACCGTCTAGAAGAGGGGGAAGAAACAGTAAATACACTCAAACATATGCATAACATGACAATAAGCAGGGCTACAGGTGTTCTAACACAGTGCTAGGCGAAATTGGCGAAGGGGGGAAACATCCGGGAAAGTTTTCCCGGTTCCGGACGTCTGTCTAACAAATGAACCGGAGGGGAAAAGTCCGACGTTTGCTATGATAGGGACGCGTGGCGGGCGAACGGACCACGAAATCGGATTTATCTTGTCGTTCTGACCAACTTTCATGTAGAAAACATTTTCATCCGAGCTACGGTTAATTTTCTATGAATTTTCAAAGTTTTAAATGATTTTCTAATATTATTATCATTTAAACTAATTCAGAAAATGGAAAGTGACTTCAGCATGATGTCAGGGGTGATGTCAGCAGTCAACATGACGTTGACTGGTCAAAACTGACATGGGGGACCCAACTATCATAGACAGTGGGCTGAAACAGAGTTAATACTAATCTAAATCTACTTAACTAAATTACTGGGCCCACACGTCAGTGTGTAATTTGGTTAATCTAATTAACTTAATCAATTTAATTGATTAACACGGGGTGGGCCCAATATGGCAGCGATTGGGGCTGCCCAGTCAGCGTTGACTTCGGTCAACGGGGCCAGCCCGGGCCCCTAGGGCCACGGGTCATTGACCCAGGGAGTGCCCCCGACCAACCCATGTCAGCGCGGCCGACGCTTCGCCTACGGTGACTAAATACACGGCGGCGCCTCGCCGGAGTTCGCCGGAAAACGTGTACAGGGCACGGATCTGTGCACGCTTGGGATCCTCCGAACGAGCGCGAAGAGGCACATCTGGTGGTGTGCGCGGTTCGTCCAGGGGGTGGCCGGAGATGTTGCCGGCGTCAAGCCGTGGCGGAGACAGGAGCAGGAGCTCGTCGGGAGTGGTGTTTGGGCACGTATGCGAGCGATCTAAAGGTGCTAGCGGCATCACACCGATGCACTGAGCGAGTTGCCGTGCTTTCCCGGTCAAGCAACAAGCGGCAGCAACAGCGACGAGCACCGTGGCGGAGCGACGGATCGGTAACGGCGGGGACGGCGCGGGGAGCGAGCTACGGGGCGACACAGGAGAGAGGGAAGAGGGAGGTTCTCACAGGGCGCCTGTAGTTGAGCAAAGTTGGGCGCGGGGAGGGGTTGCCGGAGTCGCGATCGACGACGAGGTCGACGAAGTCCGAGGAGGAAGAAGACGACGGAGAGGGTGATCTAGGGGCGGCAAGCTCGAGGCCGGGGTCGGGGAAGACAGAGGGGAACACAGCGGAGCTGGTGGATGCGTCGGAGGGGCTCGGCAAAGGCAGTGGTCGTGGTTAGCACGACGGCGCGGCCATGGGCGTGCTCGGGTGTTGCAGATCTGGGTGGGGGAGAGAGTGAGTGGGAGAGTGAGGGCCAAGTGGCGAGGTGAGTGGAGCATGGGGGAGGATTCGAGGCGCCGGGGGGGGGGGATTATCCCTCGCCGGCGATGTGGCAGCATGGAGTGCCGAGCCGGGTGCGGCGGGGACTAGCGGGACGCGCCCGGTCGGATGAACAGAGAGAGGAGGGGGGTGACCGGGGAGGCGGAGGGCCACCAGCTTGGGCTTGCCTCACCGGGCCAGGTCCAGGGGTGGGTATGTTTTCTTCTCTCTCCTTTCTTTTACTTTTCTGTTTTCCATTTGCTCTTTTCCTTTTGCATTTTCTTTTTGTAGCAAATGAGTTTTGTTATGAACAAAACTTGGCACATAATTCTAACACCATATATTGAGATGGAACATAAAGTATGGGGTCAAAAGGAGTTGTCTAACCATTTTTAGAAATTAAAAAGGCCAATTTAATTGCTACTGGACCAAAAATTAATTCCAGGGGCATTTTGGGAATTCAAAAGAGGTTGGTTCCAACATGACAAATATCCAGGGATTATTTGCCACACCTTGAACATTTTTGTTTGCATGTTTGACAAATTTGAAATTGGACTTTAATTTGAATTTGAATTGTGATTTGGATCAACCGAAGATTAGCAACAGTAATGTGATGACATGGCACCATTAAAAGGGGATTACTGTAGCTTAATTATCCGGGCGTCACAATTCTCCTCCACTACAAGAAATCTTGTCCCGAGATTTAAGGGGTGGAGTAAGGGGGAAAGACTCAGGAAGGACGAAGCTCAACACAAGATAGGGTACCTGGGGTATCTCATTGAACATGGCATAGAGGCACCTCTCGAGTCGAAATTCAAGAAAGACGTTGAGATCAAGGTAAGGAGGTGCATTAAGAAGCTTCAACCGGGTAGGAAATCGTTCGTTGCCTGAAATAGAGGGTGAAAGGGGGGGGGGCTCAGAGCAATGGGAACAAGTATTGCGTCTGATACTAGAATAGATCACTAGGAATGTGGCTCTTGAATTACATACGAAGCCAAACGCGAGGAATAACTTAGAAAACAGGGATGTATAGGAGAGTCAGGTTTCGATCGTATGGAACTATGGGTTATGGGCCCACCATGTGGGTTAAAAGCAGGAAGGGTGCTAACATTTTGCACGGTCATGATAGCAAGGAGGGTCAGAGGATAGCCTATCAGTTATGTTGGCAACACCGTTGGTACCAAGTGTGAGGGACAAAGAGAACCATTTTCCTGCTTGTTGAAACGAGGCGGACCAATAGGAAAAGTTCTTATCCATCAGTGGTTACCGGAATGTCACCCATAATAGTAACAAGGTCGTACTGACATATTTGTACACTGAGGTGTTTATGTAAGAAGGGAATTATCACTGCTCAGATATGATAGGTTGCAAGAAAGGTTAAACAAAACAATGGGAAGGAAAGTGTAGTCTCGAATCAGTTATCGGTGTTCTCGAGTGTCTAACAACTCAGAACCCATGGAAAATTGGAATCACCTAGAAATAATAGTAGATGAAGAACTCATAAGAAGTTATGTAGTTCTGTGATATTCTCGAGATACCAGCGGGTAATACTCGAAGGTAGATCAATGTAGAGGTTGGACATGTGAAATGATCTGAAGAGGACAAGTACTTTAACTTGTCCAAGAAATGGGATCAAAGAAGAACAATATGGTCGAAACCACAGATGCAAAGGACCAAACATAGATACAAGATGGACTTATCATAAGGGGATATTATTATAACAAGAAGCTTCCATGATAAGTTCCACATCGGGTCTGTGGGCATGAACACAAAGGTTCAAGGTCGACTCCCACTGCTCTAATGCATAACCTTCCATTCACTTCTTGCTTTTCAAGAAGTTGTAGAATTGATTTTTTTTTGAAGAAACGCCAATAGGTATAACCCGCATAATCTTTGGGTTCACACGGATTAGGGAAGGCGTAGGTTAAACCGTCTAGGGCATCTTAGGAACCTATACCACAACTTTTAGGAATAAATAACTCCAGCTCGGAGGCAGAGCATGGTTGACACAAAAGCAGGGGATTTACCAAAGGCATTATGTATCCGAGGAAACGCTCACAAGGTTATTGAATATTAAGGACACTGTCGGACAGAACCCAACAAAGAATCTGGTGGTCCACGAGGGATCTGATGTGAGTAACAGTAATCAACCAGAAGAGGAAAGGATGCAAGGATATCAGGTTATTGAAACAACTGACTAATTCAAGGCTAATATGCAAAAAAATTACGATTTCCAAATTCAAGGGATCGGAAGCAAACACTCTGATCAAGGATGCATAAATTGAATAGACTTAGGGCACAAATGATGGCAATCTGATTGGCCGAGAACCAGCTCATGTTCGGGAAGACGTCTGAGCCGGAAAGATAATCTGTAAGGATCAACTAATGATTGCGACTATTCACAAACATATCAAATCGAAGGACTCAAAATGATAATGTGAAAGGACGTCAATGGATACAACTAGGTATATGCAATTAACCAGAGTGTAGGCATGTAAGACCTTCTATAGCAATAGGCGACAGAGGTCCTCGAAAGCTCGGGTTGTATTACAAAGTATCTTATGAAGCATAAGAATAATTGGATGAATGGATACTCGATAAGAGCGAGTAATTATCCGTAGGGGTATTCATGCGGCAAGGAACTACAGGGCAGTAAGCACAAAGAATTCTCGGAACATCAAAGAGTATTTCAAGACATCTTGTAATAACAAGAGCAAATGGGGATGAAAGTATGAATGACAACATAGGTAGTTACACATAAGGATTTATCGATGGTAGGGATCACAACGGCGAAGGGTACAAGGGACTCGGTAAAAACATCGGAGACTATCTTTATAATCTTATAGTGCACCAAGCAATCGTCTGGAGTGAGGGGCTCTCCGGGAGAAGTATTTACAAGAACCTAGAGTTGTAGTAAGCAAACACATTTGACCCGAATAGAAGAGAGATCAGATTCCCAGAGTATAGACGAGGAATAAAAGATCCTAATACCACCCAATGGCGACGTGGGCCCGTAAGCCACACAGCCATGTTAGTAAAGCAGTTTTTCAAAGACTAGACTCAACTTCGGCCAAGGAGTTGAAAAGGGGGGTTCCTACAAGCAGTGGGCTCTGATACCAACTTGTTACGCCCCCAATTCAATCGTACACTAATCATACACGCAAATGTCTATGATCAAGATCAGGGACTCACGGAAAGATATCACAACACAACTCTAGACACAAAAAAATAATACAAGGTTTATATTGCAAGCAAGGGGCCTCGAGGGCTCGAATACATAGCTCGATACACAAGAGTCAGCGGAAGCAATAATATATGAGTACAACATAAGTTAAACAAGGATGCCTTAAGAAGGCTAGCACAAAAGCAACAACGATCGAAGAGGCAAGGCCTCCTGCCTGGGACCTCCTAACTACTGCTGGTCGTCAGTTATCTTCACGTAGTAGTATCCGTCAGCGATGGCATCTGGCTCCAGGGATCCACCATCTGGTTGCATCAACCGGAAAGAAGGAAGAAGGGGGAAAAGGGGGTGGCAAAGCAACCGTGAGTACTCATCCAAAGTACTCGCAAGCATCAGATCTACACTAGGTATGCATTGGTATCAAATGGAAGGTTTGTATCGGTGGACTGAACTGCAGAAATCCAAAATAGAGGGGAAGGCCTAGCCTATCAAAGACTAGCATCTTCAAGCAGCTCCGAGCATCTTGCAGCATGTAGAAGAGTAAAGAATAGAAGTTTATATTTAACAAACATGTTGTAACATCAACGCCCAGAGATCCTTCCTCGACTCCCTGCGAGAAAGCAACCTCGGAGCCACATATCCATCACATATCTCAAGTATCCATTTCTAGTTATATAAGATTAGGATATAAGTCTGAACGTCCATTACCGCAGACACAGTATTCGAATATATATCTTCACTACAGGGGTGCACCACGTTACCCAACACGCTCGATCACTCTGGGCGGACACACCTTTCTGGGGTCAATGCCCAGCCTCGGACGATCAACACGTCGCAGCCCTACCTAGGCTCAGCAGAGAGGTCCCCGCCGGTCTACATCCTAAGCACTCTGGGGTCTTGGGCTCATCACCCGTAGCACTCCGGGTCGTTCTGTGCAGGGTGGATACCAGCACCACCTCGGATGGCCAGCACGATCCGACCATGCCACGATGCTGAACTGGACGTCTGACAATGCTTCGGCTGATACTGCGATGTCGAGACCCATATCTATTCTCACGTGGTGGTTAGTGCGCAAAGGCTAGAGGCCAACTCAGAACAAATACCCAAACCTGTTAGTGAATTGGGGGCTCGCGGAGACGAGCAGAGACTCACGATAATGTGACCCCGTCGCCCCCGTCTCATGGACTTACGGCAAGGGCCTAGACTGCCTGGCCGTGCCACGTGGAAAACTCGTGGGTGCTCAATGGGCCCGCCTGACTTTCACATCAACTCGTTGGTACCCCTCAGGGCCGACCTGACTTCAACAATGGTCTCAAGTAAAGTCAAGGTAACCGTGTGGCCAAACATCAAGGGGAAAACCCGAGGAATCACCCACGGAGGATTCCACTCGATGTAATCATCAAGGTGAACGTAAGAGGATCCACCATCGAGGTTCACACTTGAGGTGTTGCATGACAGAGCCGTTCGGGAATGGTGAAAGAGGAACCACCCGTTGACCACGATCGAATAGCTACACTACAGAATTATCATCTGGAGTGCGTCATGAGGGATCACCCTCGGCACTCGATAGTAACTCTGCAGAGTCGAGCAACTAGAGGGGCCTGATGTGATGGGAGGTGTCGGGCTATGGTCGTCGATCACGTTGATCGAGTTGTCGATGATGAAGCAGGGGCAACAAGGACAAGGTGGGGGTCACTGATGGATCACTAACCAACCTATACTAAGCAGTTTAGGATAAGCAGGTAAGGTACAACAACAGGTTACGAAAGCAGGCTATGCGTTAGAATAGGAGAAAACAATAACAGTAGCAAAATCTAATGCAAGCATGAGAGCATGGAATGGGCGATATCGGGATGATGAAAGGGGGGGGGGGCTTGCTTGGAAGCTCCGTTGAAAGGGAAGAAGGGGCGTCGGTGACGTAGTCGATCACAGGGACATCAGCAGCGGTCTCGGGGTCTACCGAAGAGAAGAGGGGGAAGAAATAGTAAATACACGCAAACATAGGCATAACATGACAATAAGCACGGCTAGAGGTGTTCTAATGCAGTGCTAGGCGATACTGGCGAAGGGGCAAAACATCCGGGAAAGTTTTCCTGGTTCCAGACGTCTGTCTGATAGATGAACCGGAGGGGAAAAGTCCAGCATTTTCTATGATAGTGACGTGTGGCGGGTGAGCGGACCGTGTTATCGGATTTGTCTCGTCGCTCTGAGCAACTTTCATGTACAAAACATTTTCATGCGAGCTACGGTTAATTTTCTATGAATTTTCAAAGTTTTAAATGATCTTCTAATATTATTATCATTTAAACTAATTCAAAAAAAGGAAAGTGACTTCGGCATGATGTCAGGGGTGATGTCAGCATTCAACAGGACGTTGACTGGTCAAAACTGACATGGGGGGCCCACCTGTCATAGATAGTGGGCTTAAACAGAGTTAATACTAATCTAAATCTGCTTAACTAAACTACTTGGCCCACATGTTAGTGTGTAATTAGGTTAATCTAATTAACTTAATCAAATTAATTGATTAACAGGGGGTGGGCCCTCAGGGAGTCCTGGATTAGGGGGTATCCGGATAGCCGGACTGTGTACAACGTCCGGACTACTGAAGCGTGAAGATACAAGACTCAAGACTTCGGTCCGTGTCCGGATGGGACTCTCCTTTGCGTGGGAGGCAAGCTTGGCGATCCGGATATCATATTTCCTTCCTTGTAACCGACTCCATGTAAACCCTAGCTCTCTCCGGTGTCTATATAAACTGGAGAGGCTGGTCCTTAGAAGGCCGATCACAATTACATTCATACCATCATAAGCTAGCTCTTAGGGTTTAGCCTCTACGATCTCGTGGTAGATCTACTCTTGTACTGCCCATATCATCAATATTAATCAAGCAGGAAGTAGGGTTTTATCTCCATCGAGAGGGCCCAAACCTGGGTAAACATCTGTGTCCCTTGCTTCCTGTTACCATCAGCCTTGACGCACAGATCGGGACCCCCTACCCGAGATCCGCCGGTTTTGACACCGACATTGGTGCTTTCATTGAGAGTTCCTCTGTGTCGTCGCTGTCAGGCTTGATGGCTCCTTCGATCATCACCAACAACGCTGTCCAGGGCGAGACTTTCCTCCCCGGACAGATCTTCGTGTTCGGCGGCCTTGCACTGCGGGCCAACTCACTTGGCCACCTGGAGCAGATCGATAGCTATGCTCCTGGCCACCAGGTCAGGTTCGGGAACTTGAACTACACGGCGGATATTCGCGGGGACTTGATCTTCGACGGATTCGGGCTGGCTCCAGAAGCGCCGAACGGTCACGATGAGCACGGCTTGGACCTGCTGTCAGACGCTGCGCGGGATATCACCCCCTCAGAAGCCTCGGATCTGAATCCGGGGCAGGTTGCATTGCCTAAGGACGGAGGGCTGGACCCCGCCCTGTAGGCCATACCCTCGTCGGCGACGGAGCCGAACACAGGTCTCACCTCTGAGGGAGCCTGTGACTCCGGACCCTCGGATTCATATCTGGATGTAGGTTCCAGTCCGCGCGCCCCCGAGCCCGCCGATCCTAGTTGGGATCCGGTGATGGAGTTCACCGCGGCGGACGTCTTTCAGCACTCGCCCTTTGGCGACATGCTGGACTTATTGAAGTCTCTCTCCTTGTCAAGAGACTCTGGGCCGAACTTTGTCCGGCTCGAGTGGGAAGCGGACAACGACGGAATTCGTTGCCCACCCACCACCCACTTCATTTCCATGATCGATGATCTAACCGACGTGCTTGACTTTGACTCCGAAGACATCGACGGTATGGACGACGATGTAGGAGAAACACAGGAACCACCGCTCATAGGGCGGTGGGCAACGACCTCCTCATACGATGTATATATGGTGGACACTCCAAAGAAAACCAATGGTGGCGAGGCAACGGAGGACAACCCCTCAGGGAGCAAAGCAAAATGTGTACGTCATCGACGCCACTCCAAACCCCGCCACATCAACACCGGCCCCGGAGACGAAAATAGTCCGGATGATGCTGAAGAGGAATACAGCCTTGGGCAGCCTACCCTTAAGCAGGCCGGACCGGCCACGATGAGATACTTGGAGAGGGGCAAGTATACACCCCCCTCCGACGACGAGGCAAGCCTCGGCAATGATGAGTTTGATGTACCTGCAGACCCAGTGGAGAAAGTTCGCTTCAAGCGACGGCTCGTGGCCACGGCAAGGAGCCTGAAAAGGAAGCAAGAGCAGCTTAAAGCTGACCAAGATGTGCTAGTGGAAAGGTGGACCAAGGTACTGGCCACCGAAAAATACGAGCTCGACAGCCCCGGCAAAGGGCATACAAGGCACAACCGGCTACTTCAACTCGAGCAGGAAAACCACAGGCACGCACCCAAACGCCCACACATCCCTACGGTCCAAGACAGTAAGAAACATACGCAAAGAGGCACCCTCAAGCCTCGGCGCAACGACAACAAACGTCAGGTCAAGGAAACGGGTGCCATGTCTAATAAATACCAGTTCGGTCAACGGACAAAGAGCAACTTAAGACTATTCGGCCTGAGCCACACGCTCGATCAACCATGTGAAATTCACGGTACTCCTAGAAGGACCGCAAAGCATACCAATAGAGAATGCAGGATCCTCAAAACAAAGCGGCTGGTCGCACGCTGGAAGCAATAAGGGAAGACGTCTCGTCAAGAGCGCCACGCCCCTGAGCAGAACAGTATGACCGATCGCCAAGGATCACATAAACCACAACAAGTCAATTGCAGTGCCTCTAGACCCAGTAGTCCGGGGGCTACATAAAACACAAAGCCCACAAGGGTATGACGCCGCGAAAAACATCTCCTAAAAGATGTAAGGCGTAAAGGCCAAGTTTTCTTGGCCCACCAATCTAACGGTTGCCTTCGGATAACACGAAAATACCACGCCAAAGAATAAATCTTCAGCACCTTCCCACCATGCGGACGTTTACCGTATGCTAACGGGAAAAACCACGTCGACTAGATTCCACGTGGTAAATTATTCAACTATCCGGACACCCATCACGGAGTCCGCACTACCTCACGGTCTAACGGCTGGGCACACCAGGGCCCGATTAGGGACCCCGGGACCAACAACAAGAGGACACCCAGCTGCCTTCAAGCATTCGACATTTGCAAACTAACGATTGACGCAGAACAGGACTGGTGGCATGGAATTAGCCCGGACACACAAAGGAAGGAACATGCAGGTAGAAGGCAGTTCGAATTCATCCTTGATCCACTCACAAACTCCTCCAGTCCGGCCACAACAGGTTCCGCCAAATAACACCTCTTTCCATACATCATACTCATATGCATAGACATACCATCCTGCTACAATGCGTAGACCTAAATAGCAATCACCGGCTGTCGTCTATCGCCGACGCCTTTTTTGCCAAAAATAACAGCCACACTTTGCGTTCGCCTGGTTGCACTAGGGGCTTCGCAGTACGGCAACAAAGTCTGACCACCTTTTCGGTCGCTCGGCACTCCGAACTTATAGCACTATATGCATCTGCTCCGAATCATGTCTTGGGTCATTGGTTGGGTTTGCCCGGCTCCCATGTTTTGGTACCTTACGTTCCGTTCTATCGGCTAAGGTAGCGCTGGGAGAACTACTGCGATTGTGTCCCGGTTCAGCCGGATGAGCACCTCGATGAAAGCCGAAACCATTTGTCATGATGAAGCGAGAGCCGGTCCGCTGTTCGAGAGGTTATAAAATCCCTAAAGATTTATTCTGCACAACGCCATTATAAATGCTGAGTGCGACAGATCGGTCTTCCGATCAGGCGCCAATAGAGCCCCTAGCTCGGCCTTCCAAACACTAGGGGCTGCACCGACCATACTCGAATTCCTATGGCTAAGTGAGAGTAATAAAGCCTTATAGCCCGATTGCCTGGTTTGCGGAAAGATACACCTCCTTAAAAGGACCCAACTAAGGGATAAAGTGTGTTCACATATATCCCGAACACCTCCGTATCCTTTTTACGAGGGGGCAGAAGCCGACGACTGGCCAACTCTCAGAACTTGCATATAATAAACATCCGCACAGGAAGAACATATGTTCAAATAAAATATAATAAACAAGCCATTTTCCCATATTACAACAGGCGGCACAAATGCCCTCAGGGAAATATGATGTCTTTAGCATACATGTCCGCCACAAGGCGGGCCCCTTTCATTACACCTTCATAATACAGCTCGGGCTTGCGTTGCTCCTTACCCTCCGGCGGCCCCTCAGTCATCAGCTTCTCCGCGTCAAGCCTCCCCCAATGCACTTTCGCACGGGCAAACGCCATACGCGCGCCCTCTATACAAATTGATCGCTTGATAGCATCAAGCCGAGGACAGGCGCCCACAATCCGCTTGACGAGTCCGAAGTAGCTGCTTGGAATCGGCTCCGCAGGCCACAACCGGACAACTAAGTCCTTAATGGCTAGTTCAGCCGCCTGGTGCAGTTCGACCAGCTGTTTCAGCTGATTGATAAATGGCACCGGATAGTTCGGCGCCAGATACTGCGACCAGAAATCCCTCTCCGCAGTCTTCTTCCCTTCGGTGCGGTAGAATTGAGCAGCATCTGATATGCTGCGAGGAGATCCGCAAAAGCCCCAGGAAAATAGGAATTCAGCTTGCCGCCTAGGATTCTTCACATTCCAACATATAAAGAGCTAAGAATACAGAAGGCCTTACCAGCCGCCACTTTCTGGGCCTCCTGGATGTCCCGCGCAGCACCTCAGGCTTCTTCCCAAGCACCTTCTGCAGCCTCGAGAGCTTGGGCGAGATCGGATTCTTTCCCTTCTAGACTCTGCTCCATGCCCTCGCTTTTCTTCACAGCCTCCTGGAGCTCTCGCTCAGCTGTGATAACCCTGGCCTCATGTTTTTCATGAAGCGCCTGTTCGGCCTCAGCCTTCTTGTTGGCATCAGCCAAAGCTTTCTTTAGTGTCTCGTATTCGGCACCTGCCCCTAGAGCACACAATACCAATATTTTTCATTATGCACAACTATTCGTTCATGCCAACTTCAAGACAAATGTTTTCAACATACCTTGCTTGTCTTCCAATTGCTTCTTCACAGGGCCGAGTTCGTCCTCGGCCCGTGTAAGGCGCTGCTTCAGTTCGGACACTTCCGCATTATAAGCGGCAACCCTCTCTGCAGATGCCTGTTTTCACGCAAAAGGGTATACGTCATTCACATAGGCTCCTGTGAGAGCAGGGGATTTGATCCCCTGCCCGGCTTTGTCTCCTCCGCCGGACAATGCATCAGGGGCTACTACTCATACTATGACAATTCCTCAAAGTTTTCCTAGGAAACATACCTCAAAAGCCTTTATAAGGCCAAGGCAGGACTCGTTCAGCCCGCTCTCGGCGGACTGAATCTTCTCAACCACCGCGCCCATGAGGGCCCGATGCTCATCGACAATAGACGCGTTCTTCAACGCTGTCGATAGACCGTCAGGTAGCTCTGCTCGAACAGAGGACGCCGGCGGGATAGGCAGGCCCCCCACCATTGGGGGTGGCTGCTCGCTCGATCCCGGAACCCTAGAGGTCGCGGGGGCTGTATCCATCCCCGCGTGTCCGGCACCAGAGACATGTCCTCCCTGGTCCGAGTCTGGTCGAGATGACACCTCAATGTCGTGCCCGGACTTTGGGGAAGGGGCCTGCGGAGGCGTCTCGCTCGCCAAGGCGTCTGAGCCTAGTGAATCCTCCGATGAGGACTGGCCGGCGCAGGACCTTGCAGGACTGTGCAATATGTAGGCAACAGTCAAAACTACTATACCCAAAAATAATCCCGAACGCATATGCGTGTTCAGATACTTACGACTTCTCCAGGGGCTGGGCCCTGGGATCCCACTCCGGGCTGCTGTCGGCAGCCGTGGGGGATGCCCCTGGGAAGGAATTTCCCCCCCTCTTGGGCGATCCGGCCTCCAGAGATGTGGAGGCCGTCCTCTTCCTCCCGCCATCAGAGTGAGGCTCATCCTCCTCTGCTTCCTCCTCTTCATCCTCGGACGAAGGATCGTCGCTGGAGTCTTCGGATTTGGCGTCCGAAGCCTCGCGACGGCGAAGGCCACCCCGGGTCTTCTTGACCTTCTTGGAGGCCTCTTTCTTTGGCACCTTGTAAGGCGCAGGGACCAACATCTTCGTCAGAAGAGGTCCGGCCGGTTCCTCCGGCAGGGGGGCTGGACAATGTATCCGCTCCACCTTCTTTATCCATCCCTGAGGTCACAATGAAACACGATTAAGGTGTCTCCCTCATGACATGCCAGCTGAAGCATGAATAGACAAAGTGTGGCTGCGACTTACCGAGCTTGGAGAATGGGATGATTGATACCCACGGTCCTCGGTGCGGCCCGGCCACGATTTGCCGGACTTAAAGAGCACCTTCCAGATATCCTTGTGGGAGGAATCATAAAGCTCCCGAAGGGTTTGGTGCTCGGCTGGATCGAACTCCCACAGAGTACAAGCTCGGCGCTGGCAGGGGAGGACCAGGCGGACTAGCATCACCTGGACTATGTCGACGAGTTTGACGTCCCTATCGACCACACCCTGAAGGCGCGTCTGGAGAAGTAACAACTCATCGGACGAGCACCAGTTCGGTCCCTTCTCGGGCCAGGACGTGAGCCGCAGTGGAGCTCCGGATTTGAACTCTGGAGCTGCCGCCCACTTTTTGCCGCGTGGTTCGGTGATATAGAACCACTGCTGCTGCCACTCCTTGACGGAGTCGTTGAAAGCACCTTTCGGCCAAACAGCCTTGGGCATCTTGCTTACCATGGCGCCGCCGCACTCGGCGTGTTCGCCACTCACCACCTTGGGCTTCACATTGAAGATCTTCAGCCATAGGCCGAAGTGAGGTGGGATACGGAGAAAAGCCTCGCACACGACGATGAATGTCGAGATATTGAGGAAGGAGTTAGGGGAAAGATCGTGAAAATCGATCCTGTAGTAATACATGACTCCCCGAACGAACGGGTGCAGGGGAAACCCGAGCCCACGGACGAAATGGGGGAAGGAACACGACTCTCTCGTGAGATTCCTGAGTGGGGACAACCTGTCCCGCCGGTGGAAGACGGTGGCCGATCTTCTGGGCCAGATACCCGGCTCCCCGGAGCTTCTTGATGTCCTTCTCCTGGACAGTCGAGGCCATCCATCTGCCTCCTGCTCCAGATCTGGACATCTTTGGAAAACCTCTCTTCGATGGAGAAGAAGAGTGCTTGGGCGTTAGGGCTCGAACAGAGGGGAATGAGCTAGCGGGAGGAGGAGGCGTGGGTAAAAGAGAAAGAAACCTAACCTCCTTATAGGGGCGATAAATGCTTTTTGTGCCTCCCCACTCGCCTGGTGGAACCCGTCTGCCTCCCACTTACAGCGATTAGCGGCACGGTTAGATTACCCATACCCGTATTAATGAAAATCCCATGATAAGGGGACACGATCTCTGTTTTGGCAGGACGTGTCAAAGAAACCGCCTCGCCATATGCGCTGTAGCTGGTTGTGGGGAAACGGATCGAATAATGATTCGACCGTAATAACATGTCACGTCATCAGAAAAAGCTGTCAACGGATTGCATTTGTAAAATATCATCCTCTCTGCGGTGGCATATGAAGATTATATCGCGTATCCGGACACAGTCTAAGTGTTCAATGATTACTTTGGAGTATTCGGAGGAGGAACCCGCCTTGCAATGCTGAAGACAATACTACGCGCCGGACTCATCGTCATTGAAGCCTGGTTCAGGGGCTACTGAGGGAGTCCTAGATTAGGGGGTATCCGGACAGTCGGACTATGTACAACGTCCGGACTACTGAA
This sequence comes from Aegilops longissima, assembly GCA_021605205.1. Classification (NCBI taxonomy): domain Eukaryota; kingdom Viridiplantae; phylum Streptophyta; class Magnoliopsida; order Poales; family Poaceae; genus Aegilops; species Aegilops longissima. Next base: position 262,775,343 of record CM038676.1, on the reverse strand, counting down.
GCGTGAAGATACAAGACTCAAGACTTCGGCCCGTGTCCGGATGGGACTCTCCTTTGCGTGGGAGGCAGGCTTGGCAATCCGGATATCATATTTCGTTCCTTGTAACCGACTCCATGTAAACCCTAGCTCTCTCCGGTGTCTATATAAACCGGAGAGGCTGGTCCTTAGAAGCCCGATCACAGTTACATTCATACCATCATAGGCTAGCTCTTAGGGTTTAGCCTCTACGATCTCGTGGTAGATCTACTCTTGTACTACCCATATCATCAATATTAAACAAGCAGGAAGTAGGGTTTTACCTCCATCGAGAGGGCCCGAACCTGGGTAAACATCTGTGTCCCTTGCTTCCTGTTACCATTAGCCTTGACGCACAGATTGGGACCCCCTACCCGAGATCCGCCGGTTTTGACACCAACAGGCCCTATATGTCAGCGATTGGGGCTGCCCAGTCAGCGTTGACTTCGGTCAACGGGGCCAGCCTGGGCCCCTAGGGCCACGAGTTATTGACCCATGGAGTGCCCCGACCAGCCCACGTCAGCGCGGCCGACGCTTCGCCGTCGGCGACCAAATACACGGCGGCGCCTCGCCGGAGTTCGCCGGAAAACGTGTACATGGCACGGATCTGTGCACGCTTGGGCTCCTCCGAACTAGCGCGAAGAGGCGCATCTGGTGGTGTGCGCGGTTCATCCAGGGGGTGGCCGGAGACGTTGCCGACGTCGAGCCATGGCGGAGACAGGAACATGAGCTCGTCGGGAGTGGTGTTTGGGCACGTATGCGAGCAATCTAAAGGTGCTGGCGGCATCACGGTGATGCACTGAGCGAGTTGCCGTGCTTTCCCGGCCACGCAACAAGCGGCAGCAATGGCGACGAGCACCGTGGCAGAGCGACGGATCGGTAACGGAGGGGACAGCGCGGGGAGCGAGCTACGGGGCGGCACAGGAGAGAGGGAAGAGGGAGGTTCTCACAGGGCGCCTTTAGTTGAGCAAAGTGGGCGCGGGGAGGGGTTGCCGGAGTCGCAATCGATGACGAGGTCACCGATGTCCGAGGAGGAAGAAGACGACGGAGAGGGTGATCTAGGGGCGGCGAGCTCGAGGCCGGGGTCGGGGAAGACAGAGGGGAACATGGCGGAGCTCGTGGACGCATCAGAGAGGCTCGGCGAAGACAGTGGTCATGGTTAGCACGACGGCGCGGCCATGGGCGTGCTCGGGTGTTGTAGATCTGGGTGGGGGAGAGAGTAATGGGAGAGCGAGGGCCAAGTGGGCGAGGTGAGTGAAGCAGGGGGGAGGACTCGAGGTGCCGGGGGGAGGCTTGTCCCCTCGCCGGCGATGTGGCAGCGTGGAGTGCCGAGCCGGGTGCGGCGGGGACGAGCGGGATGCGCCCGATCAGATGAAGGAGAGAGGATGGGGGGGGTGACTGGGGAGGAGGAGTGGGACGACCGGCTGGGCCTTGGCCCAGTTGGGCCAGGGTCCAGGGGGTGGGGCTGTTTTCTTCTCTCTCTCCTTTCTTTTACTTTTCTGTTTTCCATTTGCTCTTTTCCTTTTGCATTTTCTTTTTGTACCAAATGAGTTTTGTTATGAACAAAACTTGGCACATAATTCTAACACAATATATTGAGATGGAACAAAAAGTATGGGGTCAAAAGGAGTTGTCTAACCATTTTTAAAAATTGCAAAGACAAATTTAATTGCTGCTGGACCAAAAATTAATTCCAAGGGCATTTTGGGAATTCAAAAGAGGTTGGTTCCAACATGACAAATATCCAAGGATTATTTGCCACACCTTGAACATTTTTATTTGCATGTTTGTCAATTTGAAATTGGACTTTAATTTGAATTTGAATTGTGATTTGGATCAACCGAAGATTAGCAACAGTAATGTGATGACATGGCACCATTAAAAGGGGATTACTGTAGCTTAATTATCCAGGCGTCACAGCTGGTGGTGGTGGTGCCAGAGGAAGAGCTGGAAGATGAGGCAGCGGTCCATCAATACGCTAGGAAGGCATCGGTGCCATCATACTCCGACTTGACGGCCCGCCACTCGCCTTCTTCGCCTTCTCCGGCCTTCCCACGCGAGCCGCCCAAGGAGGCAACCCCGAGATGTTCAAGGAGCCGGCTCCATCGGGAGAGGGAACCCGGTGCAGATGCTGCTGCTGCCGGCACCGCCCTGGGGCGGCGGGTCCGACACCTAGTTGGACCTGTCATCCTCTTGCCTTCTACCCTCGTCGTCGCTGCCACTGTCCTCCTCGTCGCTCTCGCTTGAGGACGAGTCTTCGTCATCCGAGGAGCTCTCCACGCAGCACTTCAGGCGAGCTCCGAAATCGCCGAAGACCTTGACGGAGAGGAGGCCATTATCCATTAAATTAAAGTAGAGAATGAGCCCCGCTGTCAAGCTATGGATGCGAGCAAAGGTTTTCCATCCGCGACGAAGATACATGACGTGAGAGGCTGGCAAGTCGAGGTCGACCCATGTGCTGCTGTTCCCGCAGCCCCTCATGTGCAGCCTTAGCGCATGCGGAGGGTCGAGCTCCATCTCCCGAGCGAATGGAGTAGGGAGACGGAGACGACGGCACGCCAACCGGTGCATCCTGATGAAGAACTCGCGGAGGTTGTCCCCGACTTGGCCCTTCATTGGGGGAAGGACCACTGGCAGAGGCGTGGCCGATCCGCCGCCCCGTCCTCCTCATCCCTGAGCGCCACGGTGGCCTCGGCCTCGCCCCCTCCCCCTTCCCCTCGCGGCCGGTTCCGCCACCATGGACTCTTGGGGAGGAGCGGCGTGTTGTCAAGCAGAGACCCTCGCCGCCACCATCGAAGCGTCAGCGTGCCCTCTCGCCATGACAGGACAGAGGAAGAAGCAAGGATGGGAAGAGGCGGATGGCAAAGGACTGGGGGGTGTTGTCCCTCCCGCTCTCCTCTTATAAAGGGGCGGGGTCAGGGCTCGGTCGCCCCTCTCAGCCAATCTAGCTCATTAAGGTGACAGCGCGTCAGGCCGTCGACCGTCCTCCCCGCCCAATTGAAGGTGCATGGGTATAGACCCACGTGCGCACGTCCTCCCACATTCTGCGCGCATGTCATCCGCCTTGCACCGTGCATGCGGCTTACATGGCGCAAGGGGTGGGCGTAATGGAACGCGTGGAGCGACAGTTTCCAGGCGTGGAAAGTAAATGAGCAGCGGTCCCGCAGTCTCGAAGAGACACGCAAGCCGCCTCTTTACTATTCACTGCAACATGATGCAAGCATGCTTCGATCACCCCCACGCGCGATCCCCGCGTCATGCATTCAACACGGGTCGTGGAGAAGCGCAGCGGGCGGAAAAATCACCTTCAATAAAAACCACCCCGCCTGCCCGTGCACCGTTCTGGGCCTAGCCTAACAACGTGTTGCGCTTATGTGTGGCCCAGGCCCGGGGGCTCCTGTCGGTGTACAGAAGCAGGGGCACTCCTTTGTACCCCTTTACCTGTGCACGGGCAGTCGGAGCCACGCCAGCAGCCACGCTTAGCAGGGCAGAGGGAAGAGTCAAAGCCGCAAGATGGTCAAAACAACGCCAAGACAGGGACACGAAGAGCAAGAGGGCGAGGCAGGCTTTGTCGGCAAGACCCTTGCCGGGGCAGCCTTCGCAGCCATGGCAAGACCCTTGCTGGGGCGACTTGCCCAATGCCAGCAGAGCACGCCACCCTTGAACCCCAGGTTTTCGAGCAACCACGTTGGGACCCGGGCTCGGGAGCTGCCTCCTTGATGGCATGCAGATCTTTGTAAAGATGAGAAACACTCCAAATCAAGAGGGGGTTAGAAGACGACAAGATCTTGCCGAGGAAACCCACAAGACCCCCCGCAAGATCCTTGCCGGGGACGACCGCAACGCCATGACAAGACCCTTGTCGAGGCCCCGCCAAGGCCCTTGCTGAGGACATCCGCGGGGCCACAGCCAGGCCCGGCCCGCCAAGTTTCCACCACCGGCCTCATGCAGCTGCCATCCCACCAGCTAGGCAGGCACCTGCGTGCCGACGTGAGGTTTCCAAGCCAACTCAGCGCATGCCTACGTTGTGGCATGCAAATCTTCATGAAGGCCCTACCACCACGCCACCTCAGCAGCCTGCCAGCCTACATGGTGCTAACCGCCTCACTGGCCCGAGCGCGTGTCGACGCAGGGCGAGGCAGCGGTAAAGCGAGGAGGACACCTAAGGGATGCATTAAATCCGTCTTGTCCCGTAATGGCTAAGCGATAAGCTTAGCCACAGTGCACCTATGCCACCTCCTGTGTGCCACCGTGCCGATCCCTTTGACTATAAAAGGAGGCCCAAGGCATCTAGGAGAAGGATTCAGACTGTTGGGTTACACCCATTGTAGCTAGCTCAAGAACTCCAAGAACACAGGTATACACATCAAAGCAGGACTAGGGTATTACGCATCCTTGCGGCCCGAACCTGGGTAAACGACCCGTGTGTTTGTGCTGACTGCTGATCCCTCTCTTCTCACGACCTCGCGCCCTGCAACCGTAGTAGGGATTCTTGTGATCCCATAGGTGTCATTTTCCACCGACATGGTGATGACGAAGACCGAAGATCCCCCTCTCCAAAGCCCCAAACGGACTCCTGATCTAGCCTCCCGATGAAGAACAGGAGATGGCGGCGGCTCCTTCTCATGAAATGCGATAATTATTTCTCCTTGATTTGTTTCTGGAATAATGTGATTTTAAAGCGTCGGTTTCAGGGTCAGTGGGGCCACCAGGTGGGCAACCCAGGTGCCCCCCTCAGGTGTCTCTTGGCTCGAGAAATTCTCTTTATTGATATAAAAAATCCTCTTAAAGTTTCGTTCCATTCTGAGAACTTTTATTTCTGCGCAAAAAGAACACCATGGTAGTTCTGCTGAAAACAACATTAGTCCAGGGTTAATTTCCGTCAAATCATGCAAATTAGATTCCAAAACAAGAGGAAAACGTTAGGAAAAGTAGATACGACGGAGATGTATCAACTCCCCCAAGTTTAACCTTTGCTTGTCCTCAAGCAATTTAGTTGATAAACTGAAAGTGAAAAAGAAAAACTTTTACAAACTCTTTTGCTCTTGTTTCATAAATAAGCTTAAACAACACCCAGATTTTCAGCAAATATTATAACTAACCATTCGACAATAACTCTTAAAAATTATATTAACTCATATCAATGACATAATCAACTAGAGAGCAATAATAAGATATCTCAAACAACAACACATTGTCAAAACAACCATGATATAATATGACAATAGTGGTATCTCGCTAGCCCTTTCTGAGACCGCAAAACATAAATGCAGAGCACCCCCAAAGTTCAAGCAGCGACTAAACATTGTAACTCATGGTAGAAAAGATCCAATCATGATGCACCCAACATTAGCTACACACAACGCATCAGCATGACAACAGTGCTCTCAGGTTCTGGCGCTTATTTGAGAAGGTGATGACACAACATAAAAGTAAATAGATAGTCCCTTCGCAGAGGGAAGCAGTGATTTGTAGTGGTGCCAGAGCTCAAGTTTTTAAAACAAAGGTAAATGAAATTTTGAGAACTGCACCCTTCTCATTTACTTCACGACCATCAGTGATCAATATCTTCCATGCTAAACACGCTAGTGGCGGTTCCCAAGTGGAAATGTAAAGGTTATGACTCTATTGGGAGTTTTTGTTTGATTATTTGTAGCTCTTTTCTTTTTGCAGTTTGGGACTGGGCATCCCTATTACCGCCCTTTTCTCGTGCGATGGCGAGTGAATAAACAGTCGACCTGAGAATAACCCGCTTAGCATGGAAGATACCGACTACCTCCTATCGTTCCATGAACGATCCAGGCACACAAAAAGGATATTTATTTGATGTTTTTTGAGATGGCACATGCAAATTTACTTAGGACGGCAGGGTAATACCGCATATAGGTAGGTATAGTGGACTCATCTGGAATAACTTGGGTTTCAAGTTTTTGATGTACAAGCAGAGTTCCCACTTAGTATAGGTGAATGTTAGCAAATAGGTTGAGAAGTGGCCAGCTAGAGAGCAACAACGGTCATGAACATGAATTATGCATAAGTAACATTGGATACTAGCATGAGTAGGATATGAACACCATGAACATAAATATCATAGAGGCTATGTTGGTTTTGATTCAACTACATGCATGAACATGTGCCAAGTCAAGCCAGTCGAATATTCAGAGCAGGATACCATATCATCATACTACATCACAATCATTTTAACGCATTGTTGATATCCAAGATAAATCATTATCCGCTCCTAGCTACTTATGCATGGCATGAGAAACTATAATCTCTAATTGTCATTGCAAACATGTTTGATCATAATAGGCTGAATCATGGATACTAGGTTAAACATATTTACAAAACAGAACAAGTCGAGTTCAAACACGTTTCTCTCTGCCACGACCAGTTCATGGAATATCGTCATTATTGCCTTTCACTTGCACGACCGAATGGTTTGAAAATAATAATAGTGCAAGAGTGCCGTGGACTAAGCTGGAATCTGCAAACATTTTATTCAAAAAGGACAAGACAAGGTAATATGGGCTCTTTGTCAGATCAACAATAATGCAAATGAGAGCGACTCAATATTTTCATTGTAGTCTTCTCCTCGGTATGACTCAATAAAAATAAAGAATTTCAGAGAAACACACTAAAATATTTTTGGAGTTTTTGGTTTTTCGTAAATGAGCAAATGAAAAGAGAAAAGCAAAAACAAGAAAAACTATTTACATGGGAAAGCTCCCAACAAGTAAAAGAAGGACAAGGAGTCCTTTTAGATCTACAATAATTTAAACTAGGAAGAAAAATCAAAAAGAAGCAAGAAACATATTTTTGTATTTTCTCAAAGTTTTTCAAACACACAAGGAGAAAGAAAGAAAATAGATTAAACATGGATGATACAATGAAAAAGTGTGGACACCGACAACTGCAATGCAATGTGTGAACATGAATGTAATGTTGGTGGTAATAGGTACTCCCCCAAGCTTAGGCTTTTGGCCTATCTTGGTAATCAGTCAATAGCCTATGTAATGGTCGGAGTGGTAGCTCACGGAGGCTCTTGGTGCAGATACCTCAGCCCGCCGTGTAGCCACAACCGCCGCGTTATGAGATCGGGACTCACTCTCAAGAACATAGTATCTTCCCCTGTTATGAACATCAAAGAGAGAAGGTGCAGGCAAATATGTGTCTACCATGGATTCTTTGTTAAACATCAAATTATAAGTGAAATTATGAGGATCACCTCTAAGAATCTTATGACGTTTCATAGCATCAAAGTCTAGGTACTGCGTGGGTAAAATAGGGTCATAGGGCAAATGTGCAACACCCAGCCCTGTTGCTAAGCGTGTGGCATAAATTCCACCATAAAAACATCCACTGCCCACGTTGTGCTGTAGCCTACGTGCAACAATCGCTACAAGATTATAACTTCTATCACTGTGGAGAGCGGTATGTATGAGGCTCAGATCAGGAGCACAAAGTGTATTACAATCTTCTTTGCCTACAATACACTTTCCATTAAATAAAGCGAAGTACTGAATCACAGGAAAATGAATGCTCCTTATTCTAGCTTGTGTCACTCCCCTAGTTTCACCACAACAAAGACTAGTCAAGAATATTTCAAACTCAGACCTCGGTGGTTCATCGAGCGAACCCCAAAATGGAATTTTGGGGAGGTGAGAAAACCTTTCTAAAGATATGGTAAATGAATTTTCATATAGTTTAAATGACACCCTAGACTCACGGGGAAGGAATTTAAATCCTGTGACAAATGATTCAGTGGGGATGAGGTGTTGGTCACACTTATCTCAAATGTAGGGACCAAGATCGACAATGTGAACATATTGCTCAAATTCCTCCTTAATGCCCACGCTCAACATATACGTTGCATGGACATAAGCATGTTTTTGTGGTGGCACTTCGAACGGAACTCTCACTAGGTTCAACATAAGACCGACGAGCGGAACTTCCGCTAGAAGATGCCTCTGAGGATCTCATCCTCAAAGAACTCCTTCAAAAGAAATTCATAATGTTCGCGTACAATTTTCTGAAAAATTTTGGTCACAAAAATTTATTAACAAAACTCCATAAGAATGGTAGAAACTACTCATAGGGATGTATAGAGGCCATAGCAAGCATTCAAACTATTTAGGACTCTAAGAATTCAACATGCAAGCTCATCTATAACAGCACCAAGAGTGGCTAATTATTCCAAATATAAACCACTAAAACAAAAACTAAAACAAAAACAAAAACTAACAGCACCAAGCAAAAAATCTGCGAAACAGTTTTGGAAACAAAGCTTCGAGCAAATAGATCGAAATCCGCGGTTTCGGGAGCAAGAACATGAGAGAGAGAGAGAGAGAGAGAGAGAGAGAGAGAGAGAGTGATAGTGATTTTTTCTAGGTGAATGGAGTGATGTGGGAAGAAGAAGTAAGTGAGGGGGCCCATGTGGGGACCACAACCCACCAGGGCGCGCCTGGGGGTCCAAGCGTGCCCAGGTGGGTTGTGCCCACCTGGTGCACCTCCCTCTGATATTATTTGCACCAGAAATTCAAAAATATTTAGAAAAAATCGTGTTTAATTTTCAGGGCATTCTGAGAACTTTTATTTTTGGGTCATTTTTTATTACACGGAAAACTCAGAAAACGGACAAAGCATGGCATTTTATTTTATTTAACTAAGGAAAACCGAAAACAAAAGGTAGGGACAAAAGGTAGTGCTCACTAAATTCATCAACTTCATACCTCTAAAAAATGATCCATTAATAAGGTTGATCAAGTCTTATTAACAACCACTTTCGATTAATATGAAATCGAAGAACTTCCGTATATCACTAAGTTACCTCAATGGGGATATGAATGTCCCCAACAATAAGCATTTCATATTTCTTATTAACAGTAGGTAGAGGTAGTTGAAAACTTCCAATAGTGCTTGTCGGAGATTTTTTAATACCATTCACTTGGAATTGTTTCTTTGGAAAGTGCACCTTATGCTTATTACCATTGATATGAAAAGTGACCTTGCTTTTATTGCAATCGATAACAGCCCCTGCAGTATTCAAGAAGGGTCTACCAAGGATAATCAACATGTTGTCGTCCTCGGGCATCTCAAGTATAACAAAGTCAGGCAAAATAGTAACATTAGCAACAACAACGGGCACATCCCCACAAATACCGATAGGTATGGCAGTTGATTTGTCAGCCATTTGTAAAGATACTTTAGTTGGTGTGAGTTTATTCAAATCAAGTCTTTTATATAAAGAGAAAGGCATAACACTAACAAAAGCTCCCAAATCACATAAAGTAGTTTTCACATAATTTCTTTTAATGGAGCAAGGTATAGTTGGTATTCCCGGATCTCCATGTTTTTCAGGTACTCCATCTTTAAAACTATAATTAGCAAGCATAGTGGAGATTTCAGCTTCCGGTATTTTTCTCTTATTAGTGATGATGTCTTTCATATGCTTTGCATAAGAAGACATTTTAAGATAATAGTCAAGCGTGTTCGCAAAAAGACTGGCCTCAGCATTTCAACAAAGTATTCAAATTCTTCATCATCTTTCTTTTTAGTTGACTTAGGTGGAAAGGGCATAGGCTTTTGAACCCATGGTTCTATTTCCTTACCATGTTTTCTAGCAACAAAGTCTCTTTTATCATATCTTTTATTCTTAGGTTGTGGGTTATCAAGATCAACAACTGGTTCTATCTCAACATCATTATCTGGTTCTTTATTATTTGGTTGAGTGTCTTCATGAACCTCATTGTTATATTTTTCATTATCACAAGGTGAGTGTTTATTACCAGATTGAGTTTCAACAACAGAGATAGAAAATTCTGTTGGAAATATGCCCTAGAGGCAATAATAAAAGCATTATTATTATATTTCCTTGTTCATGATAATTGTCTTTTATTCATGCTATAATTGTATTATCCAGAAATCGTAATACATGTGTGAATACATAGACCACAATACGTCCCTAGTAAGCCTCTAGTTGACTAGCTCGTTGGTCAACAGATAGTCATGGTTTCCTGACTATGGACATCAGATGTCATTGACGACGGGATCACGTCATTAGGAGAATGACGTGATGGACAAGACCCAATCCTAAGCATAGCACAAGATCGTGTAGTTCGTTTTGCTAGAGCTTTCTCAATGTCAAGTATCTATTCCTTAGACCATGAGATCGTGTAACTCCCGGATACCGTAGGAGTGCTTTGGGTGTACCAAAACTCACAACGAATCGGGTGACTATAAAGGTGCATTACGGTATCTCCGAAAGTGTCATTGGGTTGACACGGATCGAGACAGGATTTGTCACTCCGTATTACGGGAGGTATCACTTGGGCCCACTCGGTAGTGCATCATCATAATGAGCTCAAAGTGACCAAGTGTCTCTTCACGGATCATGCATTACGGTGCGAGTAAAGTGACATGCGGTAACGAGACTGAACGAGGTATTGGGATACCGACGTTCGAGTCTCGCAAGTAACATACCGTCGACAAAGGGAATAGTATACAGGGTTGCTTGAATCCTCGACATCGTGGTTCATCCGATGACATCATCGAGGAGCATGTAGGAGCCAACATGGGTATCCAGATCCGCTGTTGGTTATTGACCGAGAGCGTCCCGGTCATGTCTCAGATGTCTCCCGAACCCGTAGGGTCTACACATAAGGTTCGGTGGCGCTAGGGTTATTAGGAAGACTTGTATGTGATTACGAATGTTGTTGAGTCCCGGATGAGATCCCGGACGTCACGAGGAGTTCCGGAAGGGTCCGGAGGTAAAGATTTATATATGGAAAGTTTCGGGGGCGTACCGGTATTGTACCGGGGCCACCGGAAGGGTTCCGGAGGTCCACCGGGAGGGGCCACCCCTCCCGGGGGGCCACTTGGGCTGCGTGGGGAGGGAGCCAGCCCCTGGTGGGCTGGGCGCACCCCCTCCCTTGGGCCCTTGCGCCTAGGGTTGAGGGGGAACCCTAGAGGGGGCGCCCCCCTTGCTTGGGGGGCAAGTCCCCTCCCTTGGCAGCCCCCTCTAGATGCATCTAGAGGGGCCGGCCCCCTTCTCCCTTCCCCCTATAAATAGAGGGGTGAGGGGAGGGCAGCCGCACCACAAGCCAAGGCGCAGCCCTCCCCTCCCCAACACCTCTCCTCCTCCGTTGTGTGCTCGGCGAAGCCCTGTCGGAGTACTGCTTCTCCACCATCATCACGCCGTCGTGCTGCCGGTGGAGCTATCTTCCTCAACCTCTCCTTCCTCCTTGCTGGATCAAGACGGAGGAGACGTCACCCATACCGTTGTGTTGAACGCGGAGGTGCTGTCCGTTCAACACTTGGTCATCGGTGATCTGAATCAGGTCGAGTACGACTCCATCATCACCGCTCCCTCGAACGCTTCCGTACGCGATCTACAAGTGGTATGTAGATGCAAACTCACTCCCTTGACTCGTTGCTTAGATGAACTCATAGATGGATCTTGGTGAAACCGTAGGAAAAATTTTAATTTTCTGCAACGTTCCCCAACGGGGCATCATGAGCTAGGTCTATGCGTAGTTCTCTATTGCACGAGTAGAACACAATTTTGTTGTGGGCGAGATCTTGTCAACTTGCTTGCCGCTACTAGTCTTATCTTGCTTCCGCGGTATTGTGGGATGAAGCGTCCGGACCAACCTTACACGTGCGCTTACGTGAGACCGGTTCCACCGACTAACATGCACTAGTTGCATAAGGTGGCTGGCGGGTGTCTGCCTCTCCGCTTTAGTTGGAGCGGATTCGATGAAAAGGGTCCTTATGAAGGGTAAATAGAAGTTGACAAGATCACGTTGTGGTTATTCGTAGGTAAGAAAACGTTCTTGCTAGAACCCAATTGCAGCCACGTAAAAGATGCAACAACAATTAGAGGACGTCTAACTTGTTTTTGCAGCAATTGTCATGTGATGTGATATGGCCAAGTTGTGATGAATGATGAATGACATATTGTGATCTATGAGATCATGTTCTTGTAATAGGAATCACGACTTGCATGTCGATGAGTATGACAACCGGCAGGAGCCATAGGAGTTGTCTTTATTTTGTATGACCTGCGTGTCATTGAAGAACGCCATGTAAATTACTTTACTTTATTGCTAAACGCGTTAGCCATAGAAGTAGAAGTAGTCGTTGGCGTGACAACTTCATGAAGACACGATGATGGAGATCATGATGATGGAGATCATGGTGTCATGCCGGTGACAAGATGATCATGGAGCCCCGAAGATGGAGATCAATGGAGTTTTATGATATTGGCCATATCATGTCACTATTATATAATTGCATGTGATGTTTATTATGTTTATACATCTTGTTTACTTAGAACGACGGTAGTAAATAAGATGATCCCTTACAACAATTTCAAGAAGTGTTCTCCCCTAACTGTGCACCGTTGCTAAAGTTCGTCGTTTCGAAGCACCACGTGATGATCGGGTGTGATAGATCCTTACATTCACATACAACGGGTGTAAGACAGTTTTACACATGCAAAACACTTAGGGTTAACTTGACAAGCCTAGCATGTACAGACATGGCCTCGGAACACGGAGACCGAAAGGTCGAACACGAGTCGTATAGAAGATACGATCAACATGATAATGTTCACCGACGATGACTAGTCCGTCTCACGTGATGATCGGACACGGCCTAGTCGACTCGGATTGTGTAACACTTAGATGACTAGAGGGATGTCAAATCTGAGTGGGAGTTCATTCAATAATTTGATTAAGATGAACTTAATTATCATGAACTTAGTCTAAAACTTTTGCAAAATATGTCTTGTAGATCAAATGGCCAACGCTCATGTCAACATGAACTTCAACGCGTTCCTAGAGAAACCAAGCTGAAAGATGATGGCAGCAACTATACGGACTGGGTCCGGAACCTGAGGATCATCCTCATAGCTGCCAAGAAGGCATATGTCCTAGAAGCACCGTTAGGTGACCCACCTGCTCTCCCAGCCTTGCAAGACGATTTGAACGCTTGGCGGACACGCATCGATGATTACTCCCTCGTTCGGTGCGACATGCTTTACAGCTTAGAACCGGGCTCCAAAAGCGTTTTGAGCGACACGGAGCATATGAGATGTTCAAGAGCTGAAACTAGTTTTCCAAGCTCACGCCCGGTCGAGAGATATGAAGTCTCCGACAAGTTCTATAGTTGTAAGATGGAGGAAAACAGCTGTCGGGAGCACATACTCAAAATGTCTGGTTGCACAACCGCTTTGTCCCAACTGGAGATTAACCTCCTGACGAGGCGGTCATTGACAGAATCCTTGATCGCTCCCCACCAAGCTACAAGAGCTTCGTGATGAACTACAATATGCGGGGATGGTGAAGACCATTCTGAAGTATTTTCAATGTGAAGTCAGCAGAGGTTGAAATCAAGAAAGAACATCAAGTGTTGATGGTCAATAAGACCACTAAGTTCAAGAAGGGCAAGGGTAAGAAGAACTTCAAGAAGGACGGCAAAGATGTTGCCGCGCCCGTAAGTCATTGCCGGAAGAAGTCAAAGAATGGATCCAAGCCCGAGACCGAGTGCTTTTATTGCAAGGGAAGGGTCATTTGGCGGAACTGCCCCAAATACTTAGCGGATAAGAAGGCCGCAACACCAAAGGTATATTTGATATACATGTAATTGATGTGTACCTTACCAAGACTCGTAGTAACTCCCGGTATTTGATACCGTGCCGTTGCTCATATTTGTAACTCACAGCAGGAGCTGCGGAATAAGCGGAGACTGGCGAAGGATGAGGTGACGATCTTGCGTCGGGAATGGTTCCAGTCGATGTGATCGCCGTCGGCACGCTACCTCTACATTTACCTACGGGATTAGTTTTGAACCTTAATAATTGTTATTTGGTGCCAAGTTTGAGCATGAACATTGTATCTGGATCTCGTTTAATGCGAGATGGCTACTCATTTAAATCCGAGAATAATGGTTGTTCTATTTATATGAGAGATATGTTTTATGGTCATGCTCCAATGGTCAATGGTTTATTCTTAATGAATCTCGAGCGTAATGTTACACATATTCATAGCGTGAATACCAAAAGATGTAAACTTGATAACGATAGTCCCACATACTTGTGGCACTGCCGCCTTGGTCACATTGGTGTCAAGCGCATGAAGAAGCTCCATGCTGATGGACTTTTGGAGTCTCTTGATTATGAGTCATTTGACACATGCGAACCATGCCTCATGGGCAAGATGACCAAGACCCCGTTCTCCGGAAAAATGGAGCGAGCAACCAACTTGTTGGAAATCATACATACCGATGTGTGCGGTCCAATGAGCGTTGAGGCTCGCGGAGGATATCGTTATGTTCTCACTCTCACAGATGACTTGAGTAGATATGGGTATGTCTACTTGATGAAACACAAGTCTAAGACCTTTGAAAAGTTCAAGGAATTTCAGAATGAAGTAGAGAATCAACGTGACCGAAAGATAAAATTCTTACGATCGGATCGTGGAGGAGAATATTTAAGTCACGAATTTGGTACACACTTAAGAAAATGTGGAATCGTTTCACAACTCAAGCCGCTGGAACACCTCAGTAGAACGGTGTGTCCGAACGTCGTGTCGCACTCTATTGGATATGGTGCGATCCATGATGTCTCTTACCGATTTGCCGCTATCATTTTGGGGATACGCCTAGAGACAGCTACATTCACTTTAAATAGGGCACCGTCTAAATCCGTTGAGACGACACCGTATGAATTATGGTTTGGGAAGAAACCTAAGCTATCGTTTCTAAAAGTTTGGGGATGCGATGCTTATGTCAAGAAACTTCAACTGAAAAGCTCGAACCCAAGTCGGAAAATGCGTCTTCATAGGATACCCTAAGGAAACCATTGGGTATACCTTCTACTTAAGATCCGAGGGCAAGATCTTTGTTGCCAAGAACGGATCCTTTCGGAAAAGAGTTTCTCTCGAAAGAAGTAAGTGGGAGGAAAGTAGAACTCGATGAAGTACTACCTCTTGAACAGGATAGTAGTGCAGCTCAGAAAATGTTCTGTGATGCCTACACCAACGAAGAGGAAATTAATGATGATGATCAAGGTACTTGGATCAAGTTGCTCTTGAACTTCAGAGGTCCACAAGGACACGTTCCGCACTGCAGTGGTACGGCAACCTTGTCCCGGAAATCATGTTGTTAGACAACGGTGAACCTTCAACTATGAAGAAGCGATGGCGGGCCCAGATTCCAACAAATGGCTAGAAGCCATGAAATCCGAGATAGAATCCATGTTTGAAAACAAAGTATGGACTTTGACCGACTTGCCGATGATCGGCGAGCGATAGAAAACAAATGGATCTTTAAGAAGAAGACGGACGCGGATGGTAATATTACCATCTATAAAGCTCGACTTGTCGCTAAGGGTTATCGGCAAGTTCAAGGGATTGACTATGATGAGACTTTCTCTCCGTGGCGAAGCTTAAGTCCGTCCGAATCATGTTAGCAATTGCCGCATACTATGATTATGAGATATGGCGATGGACGTCAAAACGGCATTCCTTAACGGTTATCTTAAGGAAGAGATGTATATGATGCAGCCGGAGGGTTTTGTCGATCCTAAGAATGCTAACAAAGTATGCAAGCTCCAGCGATCCATTTATGGGCTGGTGCAAGCATCTCGAGTTGGAACATTCGCTTTGATGAAATGATCAAAGCGTTTGGTTTATGCAGACTTATGGAGAAGCTGCGTTTACAAGAAAGTGAGTGGGAGCTCTGTAGCATTCCTCATATTATATGTAGATGACATACTTTTGATGGGAAATGATATAGAATTCTTGGACGGCATTAAGGCCTACTTGAATAAGTGTTTTTCAATGAAGGACCTTGGAGAAGCTGCTTATATATTAGGCATCAAGATCTATAGAGATAGATCGAGACGCCTCATAGGTCTTTCACAAAGCACATACCTTGATAAGATTTTGAAGAAGTTCAAAATGGATCAGTCCAAGAAAGGGTTCTTGCTCAGACTTGCAAGGTGTGAGATTGAGCTCGGCTCAATGCCCGACCACGGCAAAAGATAAAGAAGAGATGAGTGTCATCCCCTATGCTTCAGCCATAGGATCTATTATGTATGCCATGCTGTGTACCAGACCTGATGTAAACCTTGCCGTAAGTTTGGTAGGAAGGTACCAAAGTAATCCCGGCAAGGAACACTGGACAGCGGTCAAGAATATCCTAAAGTACCTGAAAAGGACAAAGGACATGTTTCTCGTTTATGGAGGTGACGAAGAGCTCGTCGTAAAGGGCACAGATCTGGATGACTCTAAGTCGCAAACCGGATACGTGTATATGTTGAATGGTGGAGCAGTAAGCTGGTGCAGCTGCAAGCAAAGCATCGTGGCGGGATCTACATGTGAAGCGGAGTACATGGCAGCCTCGGAGGCAGCGCATGAAGCAATTTGGGTGAAGGAGTTCATCACCGACCTAGGAGTCATACCCAATGCGTCGGGGCCAATCAAACTCTTCGTGACAACACCGGAGCTATTGCACTCGCCAAGGAGCCCAGGTTTCACAAGAAGACCAGCACATCAAGCGTCGCTTCAACTCCATCCGTGAAAATGTTCAGATGGAGACATAGAAATTTGTAAAGTGCATACGGATCTGAATGTCGCAGATCCATTGACTAAACCTCTTCCATGGGCAAAACATGATCAACACCGAACTCTATGGGTGTTCGATTCATCACAATGTAAACTAGATTATTGACTCTAGTGCAAGTGGGAGACTGTTGGAAATATGCCCTAGAGGCAATAATAAAAGCATTATTATTATATTTCCTTGTTCATGATAATTGTCTTTTATTCATGCTATAATTGTATTATCCGAAATCGTAATACATGTGTGAATACATAGACCACAATACATCCCTAGTAAGCCTCTAGTTGACTAGCTCGTTGGTCAACAGATAGTCATGGTTTCGACTATGGACATCGATGTCATTGACAACGGGATCACGCCATTAGGAGAATGACGTGATGGACAAGACACAATCCTAAGCATAGCACAAGATCGTAGTTCGTTTTGCTAGAGCTTTCTCAATGTCAAGTATCTATTCCTTAGACCATGAGATTGTGTAACTCCGGATACCGTAGGAGTGCTTTGGGTGTACCAAACGTCACAACGAATCGAGTGACTATAAAGGTGCATTACAAGTATCTCCGAAAGTGTCATTGGGTTGACACGGATCGAGACAGGATTTGTCACTCCGTATTACGGGGAGGTATCACTTGGGCCCACTCGGTAATGCATCATCATAATGAGCTCAAAGTGACCAAGTGTCCGTCACGGATCATGCATTACGGTATGAGTAAAGTGACTTGCCGGTAACGAGACTGAACGAGGTATTGGGATACCGACGATCGAGTCTCGGGCAAGTAACATACCGTCTGACAAAGGGAATAGTATACGGGGTTGCTTGAATCCTCGACATTGTGGTTCATCCGATGACATCATCGAGGAGCATGTAGGAGCCAACATGGGTATCCAGATCCGCTGTTGGTTATTGACCCGAGAGCGTCCCGTCATGTTCAAGATGTCTCCCGAACCCGTAGGGTCTACACACTAAGGTTTGGTGGCGCTTAGGGTTATTAGGAAGACTTGTATGTGATTACGAATGTTGTTCGGAGTCCCTGATGAGATCCGGACGTCACGAGGAGTTCGGAAGGGTCCGGAGGTAAAGATTTATATATGGAAAGTTTGAGGCGTGCGGTATTGTACTGGGCCACCGGAAGGGTTCCGAGGTCCACCTCCTCGGGGCCACTTGGGCTGCGTGGGAGGAGCCAGCCCCGGTGGGCTGGGCGCACCCTCCCTTGGGCCCTTGCGCCTAGGGTTGAGGGGGGGGGAACCCAGAGGGGCGCGCCCCTGCTTGGGGGCAAGTCCCCCTCCCTTGGCCGCCGCCCCCTCTAGATGCATCTAGAGGGCCGCCCCTCTCCCTTCCCCTATAAATAGAGGGGTGAGGGAGGGTAGCCGCACCACAAGCCAAGGCGCAGCCCTCCCTCCCAACACCTCTCCTCCTCCGTTGTGTGCTCGGCGAAGCCTCGCCAGTATTGCTTCCCTACCATCATCACGCCTGTCGTGCTGCCGGTGGAGCTGTCTTCCTCAACCTCTCCTTCCTCCTTCATCGGATCAAGACGGAGGAGACGCCACCCGCACTGCACGCGTGTGTTGAACGCGGAGGTGCTGTCCGCTCAGCACTTGGTCATCGATGATCTGAATCACGTCGAGTACGACTCCATCATCACCGCTCCCTCGAACGCTTCCGTACGCGATCTACAAGTGGTATGTAGATGCAAACTCACTCCCTTGACTCGTTGCTTAGATGAACTCATAGATGGATCTTGGTGAAACCGTAGGAAAAATTTTAATTTTCTGCAACGTTCCCCAACAACTTCATTATCATTTCTTGGAGGTTTTTCTATTTCAGGTTCACTAGAGGCAGGCAAAGTCCTATTATTTTTCTTCTTTTTTTCCTTTTATAAAGACTAGGTGCATCAGTGTTAATTCTTTGAGAGTCTTGTTCAATTATCTTTGGCTGTCCCTTAGGATAAAGTGGTTGCTGAGTCATTTTACCTCCTGTAGTTGCTACTCTAACAGCAAAGTCACTTATATTATTGTTCATTTCATCAAGTAACTCTCTTTGAGATTTAGCAACGTGTTCTAATTGAGTTTGAACCATAGAGGCATGCTTTCCTACACCTCTAACGTCATTTGAGATTCTAAATAACAAGTCACTTAAGCGAGCAATCATATCAGAGTTGTATTTCAATTGTTTCATAACATTTGCATTGAAGTGATCTTGCTTTCTAATGTAATTATCAAACTGATAAAGGCATTGACTGGGATGTTTATTATGAGGATCATCACTATCATTGAATTTCATTAAAGATTTTACCTCTACCATCTTAGGTGGTGGTGGTGCTTCAAGCCCATGTATTTCTTAGGTGGTAAATTTTTAACATCCTCGGCCTTAATACCTTTTTCCTTCATAGATTTCTTTGCCTATTGCATATCTTCAGGACTGAGATATAAGATACCCCTCTTCTTCGGAGTGGGTTTAATAGGTGTTTCAGGAGGAGTCCAATCATCATAATTTTTCAATATGTTATTCAATAATTCTTCAGCTTGCCCAATAGTTCGTTCCTTGAAAACACAACCAGCACAACTATCTAGGAAATCCCTAGAAGCATCGGTTAGTCCATTATAGAAGATATCAAGTATTTCATTTTTCTTAAGAGGACGATCAGGCAAAGCATTAAGCAATAGGAGAAGCCTCCCCCAAGCTTGTGAGAGACTCTCTTCTTCAATTTGCACAAAGTTAAATATTTCCTGCAAGGCAGCTTGTTTCTTATGAGCAGGGAAATATTTTTCAGAGAAGTAATAAGTCATATCCTGGGGACTATGCACACAACCAGGAGCAAGAGTATTATACCAAGCTTTAGCATCACCCTTTAATGAGAATGGAAGTAGCTTGAGAATATAATAGTAGCGAATCTTCTCATCATGAGCAAAAAGGGTGGCTATATCATTCAACTTAGTAAGATGTGCCACAACAGTTTCAGTTTCATAACCATGGAAATGATCTGATTCAACCAAAGTAATTAACTCTGGGTCGACAGAGAATTCATAATCCTTATCATCAATAAAAATAGGTGAAGTAGCAAACTCAGGATCCCATTTCATTTTAGCATTCAGAGATCTTTCTTTATACTTGCATAATAATTTCTCGAGGTCATCTCTATCCTTACAAGCAAGAATATCTCTAGTTGCCTCCTCACTCATAGTATAACCTTCCAGTACCTTTGGCAATTCATATCTAGGAGGACTAGTTCTAGTAGGTGTTTCAAGATTTTCAGTTTCAAGTTCATCATCAAATTCCACAATATCATGTTGTCTTACTCTAGCAAGTTGTTCATCAAGAAATTCACCTAATGGCACATCATCATCAAGCAAGGTACTAGCATCATCATGAGTAGTATAAATAGCAGAAGTAGCATCATCAATAACTTGCGACATATCAGAATGAATAGCATGTTGTGGTGTTGCAAGTTTACTTATAACAGAAGGTGAATCTAAAGCAGAGCTGGATCACAGTTCCTTACCTCCCCTCATCTTAGAGGGAAAAATCTTAGTCTTAGCATCCTTCAGATTCTTCATAATGATAATATGATAATAATCCCAAGTGATTCAACAAATATTGCTATGCTCCCCGGCAACGGCGCCAAAAAAAGGTCTTGATAACCCACAAGTATAGAGGATCGCAACAGTTTTCGAGGGTAGAGTATTCAACCCAAATTTATAGATTTGACACAAGGGGAGCCAAAGAATATCTGAAGGTATTAGAAGCTGAGTTTTCAATTCAACCACACTTGGAGATTAATTATCTACATCAATGTGATCAATAGCACAGTAATATGATAGTTTTGATGATAGTAGCAGCAGCAGCAATAGTAACGGTAACAGTTATAGCAGTGATTTTGTAGTAGTAACGATAGCGATAGCAACAATAGTAACTTAGCAAAAACAATATAAGGTAAATTCGTAGGCATTGGATCGGTGACCCGTTGGATGATATTCATCATGAGACAGTTATAACCTAGGGCAATATGGCACTAGCTCCAGTTCATAAATATAATGTAGGCATGTATTCCGTAAATAGTCATATGTGCTTATGGAAAGAACTTGCATGACATCTTTTGTCCTACCCTCCCATGGCAGCGGGGTCCTATTGGAAACTAAGGGATATTAAGGCCTCCTTTTAATAGAGAACCGAAACAAAGCATTAGCACATGGTGAATACATGAACTCCTCAAACTACGGTCATCACCGGGACTGGTCCCGACTATTTTCACTCCGGGGTTGCCGGATCATAACACATAGTAGGTGACTATAACCTGCAAGATCGGATCTAGAACATGGATATGATGGAGATAACATAAACAATTCAGATTTGAAATCATGGCACCCGGGCCCAAATTTACAAGAATTAAGCATGGCAAAGTCATAGTAACATCAATCTCAGAACATAGTGGATACTAGGAATCAGGCCCTAACAAAACTAACTCGATTACACGATGAATCTCATCCAACTCCTCACCGACCAGCGAGCCTACAAAGGAATTACTCACTCCCGATGAGGAGCATCATGGAATTGGCGATGGAGATGTGTTGGTGATGACGAAGATCGAAGATCGCCCTCTCCAGAGCCCCAAACGGACTCCAGATCTGGCCTCCCGATGGAGAACAAGAGATGGCGGCGGCTCCGTCTTGTGAAACATGATAATTCTTTCTCCTTTATTTTTTCTGGAATAATGTGATTTTATAGCGTCGGTTTCAGGGTCAGCGGGGCCACCAGGTGGGGTCAACCCAGCGGGGCGCACCTGGGGGGCAGGCGTGCCCTGCTGGGTTGTGCCCACCCAGGTGCCCCCCTCAGGTGGCTCTTGGCTCCAGAAATTCTCTGTATTGATATAAAAAATCCTCGTGAAGTTTCGTTCCATTCCGAGAACTTTTATTTCTGCACAAAAACAACACCATGGTAGTTCTGCTGAAAACAGCGTCAGTCCGTGGTTAGTTTCATTCAAATCATTCAAATTAGAGTCCAAAACAAGAGGAAAAGTGTTAGGAAAAGTAGATACGACAGAGACGTATCAGTATCTAGACTAATATTTTTTTCACAAGTTTTAAGATGCTCTCTTTTTGTTTCAATTATTATCTTTCACGTGAGCATCAATAAAATCTTACGCCTTGCTAAGGGCATAAAACGATAGCGCTCGTTGGGAGGTAACCCAACTTGTATATTTTTGATTTTTGGTTTTCTTGCTATTTTCAATAAAATACCCAATTATGCCTCTGATTATATGTGTTTTTGTGGTTTAAGTTAGTGTTTGTGCCAAACAAAGCCTTTGGGATGATTTGGGTGAGAGTTGATTTGATATTGCTGAAAAACAGAAACTTTTGCGCTCAGAAACGAAATTCCCATTTTTAACTGAAGAGTGCTTTTGAGTTTATTCTTTTTGCAGAAGATTGATAAACAAATTGCTCACATTGTCCTAAATTTTCAGAATTTTTGGAGTTATAGAAGTATTCGGAATATCCAGATTGCTACAGACTGTTTTGTTTTTGACAGATTCTGTTTTCTTTGTGTTGCGTGCTTGTTTTGATGATTCTATGGGTTTCTTTGAAGATTTTTTGTCATAGAAAAGTTTGAATACAGTAGATATAATGCAAAAATAAAATATGAATGGGTTTGCAACAGTACTTATAGTAGTGGTTTGCTTTCTTATACTAACGGATCTCATGAAGGTTTTGTTGAGTTTTGTGTGATTGGAGTTTTCAAGTTTTGGGTGATATTACGATGGATGAAGGAATAAGGATTAGCAAAAGGCTAAGCTTGGGGATGCCCTAGGCATCCCAAGATAATATTTAAGAAGTATCAATCAACTAAGCTTGGGGTTGCCCCCGAGTGGCATCCCCTCTTTCTTCTAACAACCATCGGTATTTTACTTGGAGCTATATTTTTATTCATCACATATTATGAGTTTTGCTTGGAGCGTCTTGTATGATATGGGTCTTTTCTTGTTTTGCTCTTTATTTTAAGTCTTGAATCCTTGCTGGACACACCTTTTTGAGAGAGCCAAAAATTATGCTATGCTTGCTCCTATGCTTTACTTAAATTTTTAGAGCCATGGAATTGCTCTAGTGCTTCACTTATATCTTTTTGAGCACGGTGTGCTTTGTTATTTTTGAAGAAATGCTCTCATACTTCACTTAGATTTATTTGTGAGTTAGTAAATTGTTTAAGAAATTCTCGCTTGTTTCATGTAGATTATTTTGAGAGAAAGAAATATTATGCTCATGTTCTTCACTTATATTTGTGAGCTTATTAAAAGCAACATATGAAGCTACTCCCAAAGTTATAGATATCCAAGGAGGATATAATAAAAACTTTCATGATGATCATTGGACAAAATAAACTTGGTTCTTAGTAATGGTTTTGAGATATGACGATATGATATGTGAGTCATGTTGATGAGTAATTATTCTTTAAGGTTTGTGATTCCCTATGCAAGCACGAAAGTCAATAGTTATGCAATGAAATTACATCCTACTTGTGGTGTATTATTCGGTGTTAGTTATGCTTAATGCTCGCTTATGAGATTTTTAGTTTCTTGGTTGGACGCTTCTCAATCTTTTTGCTAGCCTTCATTTGCACTAAGTATGATCACTACTTCCGCATTCAAAACCCTTTAAACCAAATTTGCCATATGAGTCCAATATACCTACCTATATGCGGTATTGTCATGCCGTTCTAAGCAAATTTGCATGTGCCATCTCTAATTTTAAAAACAAATTTCTCTTTTGTGTGCTCATATCGCTCGCGAGGCGGTGAGGGGTGGACGATATTTTCCATGCTAGATGTGTTATTCTCATGATGAGTGTTTATTCGCTTGTCATTACATGAGAGTACGACAAAGGTATTAGGGATGCCCAGTCCCAAAATGAAAAATGAATTTACTTTATGTTGTCAAATAATAAATTCCTTGGGAAGTGTTGGTATGGAGGGCACCCGTGGATACGGTTAGCCATGGAAAGTGAAAGTATGGTGGAAAAAGGAATAAATTTTATTTTCTATTTGGGAACCACCTATAATATATCTAGCATGGAAAGTGTTGGGAGCTCTAAGTCCCTTTCGTTGGTGGGAAAAGTATGCCTCCCAAAATGTTTCTATCTCTCAATTTTCGCTTTGAGCTCTGGCACCTCTACAAATCCCTACTTCCCTCCACGAAGGGCCTTTCTTTTACTCTATGCAATTTTTATTTTTTACTTGAGTCTCCATCTTCTCTTATAATGCACCAACTAAGGGGAACTATGATCGTACTTGAGCATTGGGTATAGCTAGTATTCGAGTGTGTTTCATGAATGGATCAATGCTTGAGCATAATGGCTAGGGATAACTTGCTTTAGTGTTGATATTTCGGAAGACATATTTGCTTGTTGGTATGCTTGAGTATTAAAGTCTTCATGTCAAAACTAGACCATTGCTTTGAACCATATAAAAGTCCAAATGTCCATGCTATAAAGAAAACAATATGTGATGAACATGTTAGGCAACATTCCACATCAAAAATTCTGTTTTTACCACTTACCTACTCGAGGACGAGAAGGAATTAAGCTTGGGGATGTTGATAGTCTCCAATGTATCTATAATTTTTGATTGTTCCATGCTGTTATATTATCATTCTTGGATGTTTTACAATCATTTTGTATCATTTTTTGGTAATAACCTATTGACGTAGTGCCTAGTGTCAGTTGCTGTTTTCTGCTTGTTTTTTACATTGCAGGAAATCAATACCAAACGGAGTCCAAACGCAACGAAACTTTTTGTGGATTTTTTCTGGACCAGAAGACACAAGATGGTCCGAAGAAGTACCAGAGGGGTGCCCCGAGGGGGGCACGACCTACCAGGGCGCGCCTGGCGGCCCAGGCGCGCCCAGGTGGGTTATGCCAAGCTCGGTAGCCTCTCACACTGCCTCTTTGCTCAATAAATACCCCAATATTCCTGAAACCCTAGGGGAGTCGACGAAAATCAATTCCAGCCGCCGAAAGTTCCAGAAATACTAGATCCAATCTAGACACCATCACGGAGGGGTTCATCATGCCCGTTGGTGCCTCTCCGGTGATGCATGAGTAGTTCATTGTAGACCTATGGGTCCGTAGTTAGTAGCTAGATGGCTTCCTCTCTCTCGTTTGATTCTCAATACAATGGTCTCTTGGAGATCCATATGATGTAACTCTTTTTGCGGTGTGTTTGTTGGGATCCGATGAACTTTGAGTTTATGATCAAATCTATGTTTTTATCGATGAAAGTTATTTGATTCTTCTTTGATATCTTATATGCATGATTTCTTATAGCCTCGTATTTCTTCTCCGATATTTGGGTTTTGTTTGGCCAATTTGATCTATTTATCTTGCAATGGGAAGAGGTTCTTTGTGATGGGTTCAATCTTACGGTGCTTGATCCCAGTGACAGAAGGGGAACCGACATGCATGTATCGTTGCTATTAAGGATAACAAGATGGGGTCTCACTACAAAAAAAAGACACATCCGTGACAATTTGGGCCGAACGAATTTTTTTCCTGTCATACATATGACACTTCTATGACGATAATTGTGACAAAACCCAGTATCGTCATAGATGTGGTGGGCTCCTACTTCTATGACAAAAAATCATGACATAAAATGGGCTTTTCGTCCTGGGCGGGCCGAAGACGCAGCTGCATGACATTCTTTGGGCCGTCCATGACGGAAAAAACCGTGGTAGAAGCAAGGGGGAGGAAAATTTCGGGGAGTTGCCGGTTACGGTGGGAGGTC
This sequence comes from Aegilops longissima, assembly GCA_021605205.1. Taxonomy (NCBI): domain Eukaryota; kingdom Viridiplantae; phylum Streptophyta; class Magnoliopsida; order Poales; family Poaceae; genus Aegilops; species Aegilops longissima. The sequence goes on along the minus strand of CM038676.1, from coordinate 262,749,932 downwards.
GGGGGCCGAGCGATGTGCGTTTCTCTCGTACACGTACACGCGTGTGTGCGAGGCGTTGGCTCTAATCGAACCCGAAGCGGCGTTGGGCTCTAATCGAACCCGGCGATTGCCTTTGCGAACTCTGCGTTCGAACCCGAGCGATCGATCGATGGTCGTTAATCGAACCCGATGTAGCGATTCGCCGCTCTGCGCTAATCAAGCCGATAAATTGGATGAACAGTGAGCATTGCGGGGGGTTGATGAATAAGTGGCGGTGGCGTTGCCTCGGATGAACAGGACCCGTGGTGTGGAGGACTGGATGAACATGACGGTGGAGGGTGGCCGTGGAGGGTGGTTGTACAGACCCGTGGTGTGGACGGCTAGATGAACAGAGACGGTGGAGGGTGGTTGAACAATGGCCGGTGGAGTAAGCGCGGTGGAGGCCGGATGAACAGGAGCCCGTGGAGGCCGGAGGAGGTCGACGGTGGAGATGAACAGTATCCGTGGAGTCCTGCTTTGCGATGCACGCCACACCCTCCCGGCGAACAGGACCCCGTTTGACCGTAGAGCTCCAACACAAGTCCGTTTAAATCCGCTTTGCGACGCCGCACCCTCCCGATCAATAGGACCCCGCTTCACCGTAGGAGGTCCGCTTCCTCCGCTTTGCGGTACGCCACACCCTCCCGATCAACAAGACCCCGCTTCGACCGTAGGAGGTCCGCTTCCTCCGTTTTGCGGCACGCCACACCCTCCCGATCAACAGGACCCGTTCAACCTGGCGGTCGAACACAAGGCCGCTTACTCGCTTCGCGATGCGCCAGCCTCGCTTCCATCGCCTGTTCCGTCCAAGCCGGTTGGCTCCCACGCGTTCCGTTGCCTCCCGATGAACACGACGCATTCTGTTGCCTCCCCATGAACACGACGCATTCCGTTGCCTCCCCATGAACACGACGACGACTCTGTTTCTCCGTTCCGACCCAGCCATGTACACGATCCCTGGCAGCACGTATGCGCGAGTAGGTGTTCGAGACCCCGTCCGTATGTACGTACGTGGCCGTATTTTCTTTCTTGCACCCTGGCCGATGCACGTACGTGTACATGCTACATGCGCGCCTCTACTACGACACGTATGCGCCTCTACTACAACACGTGTGCGCCTCTACATTGACCAGTATATATGTACGTACACGTTCGCGACCAGAATGACAACGCTACGTACGCTTTGACCAGGTGGGTCCCGACTGTCAGGCACTTCCCTGCGTGCGAAAATGTAGCAGGTGGGTCCCAGCAGTCAGAGGGGCAAATCGTTTTTTTTTTGCCCGGACGCACTTCCTTTGCGTGCGAAGATGTAGCTGGTGGGTCCCAGCAGTCAGGGGACGAATCTTTTTTTTTCCCGGACGCACTTCCTTGCGTGCGAAGATGTAGCTGGTGGGTCCCAGCAGTCAGCGGGCGAATCGTCTTTTTTGCCCGGACGCACTTCCTTGTGTGCGAAGATGTAGCTGGTGGGTCCCAGCAGTCAAGGGGAAACTTTTTTTCGCCAAATACGGTGGCCCGTCCGGTGGGTCCCCGCTGTCAGGTGGAGGAATCATTATTTTCCGCGTAATAATGAGGCACTTCCTTGTCAGCGACCGTGGACCCAAATGTCGACCTCTCCACGACAGTCCACGTCCGATGGAAGTCGTTCTTGACCATGTTGACCACGCCACGCCGAGAGCACCACGGCGGTGGACGACGGCGAGGCCTAGGAAGGGACGACTTCGAGCCGGGAAGACGCAGCAAAGGATGCCCACGCCAAGAGGAGTACGAGGGTTCACCGTCTGGCATGCGGTGTGAGGCTGCTGTCCCCGCAGAATAACGGGGTGTGGGTGAGTAGAGGATGGCCTGGCCAGCGGTGGGAGTAGTAGTGGGCGGTGAGGCCTCCGCGGCATCACAGCTGGCCACGGGAGGCAGGAGCACGCGGCACGACCGGCGCTGGTTTGGGCGGCGGGAGCAAGAAGACCAGAGGAAGAAAAAGCACTACAACCGTTGGATGAACATCATACGGTAACAGGAGCTAGAATCGTTCATATTGACTAAGTTGACAAAGCCCTCCGTCCCCGTCAACTTGGTAGGCCCACAAGTCAGCCTCCCAATCTTGCCGGGTTCCACCGGTGGGGAGTATTCATTTTTTTGTGCATAATAAGGAGGCACTTCCTTGCGTGCGAAGATAGCTGGTGGGTCCGACAAGTCAGCGGGGGGCACGTTTTTTCGCGAAATACAGAGGCCCTTCCGGTGGGTCCCAGATGTCAGGTGGAGGAATCATTATTTTGCACGTAATAAGGAGGCATTTCCTTGTGTGCGGCCGTGGACCCAACTGTCAGCCTCTCCACGCACAGTCTACTTCCGATGGTGTCGTTCGTTGACCACGCTGACCACGCCGCGCCGAGCGCATCCAAGGTGGTGGACGACGGCGAGGCCCCGAACAGCAACGAGCCGAAGATGGGAAGACGCGGTAGTAGAGTCGGAGACGGAGAGGTGTACGAGGGTTAACTTGTTCTAGTGCGGTGTGGTTCGGCAGTCGGTGGAGAAGAACGGGAGGTGTGGAGGGGTGGAGGGCTGGCCTGGCCAACGGTGGAGTAGCGCTTCATAGCGAATCGTGCTAAGCAGAGCTGCTAGCAGCAGGAGGCGGGAGGTGGTCCTGGTGGTGCTGGAGGAAGAAGACGAGAGATTGAAGATGGATGCCGGTCGTTGGATGTAAATCCAACGACTAACATGTCAGAATCATTTGTTGACTAAATTGACAACGACTTGCGTTGGCTTCAACCTATTGGCCCACATTTCAGCCTCCAAAAATGTGGCACGTATTCAACCCATTTTTTCAGAATTTACACTCTTTTTTTGCGCGGTAGAATTTACAGTCAATTTGATCTTTCTTTTTTTGAATTACAGCCATTAGCTGGGCTGGGTGAACAATTAATGTAGCGTCCATGCGGCCCATTTATTTTATTTCCTAAAAAATAACAGGCCATTTGCACTTTCCCGAAATACACGATTTTGCTGGGCTGATTCTAATTATAATGTTGGGTTGGGCCAGCAATGTTATCAAAAACTAAAAAAGGGATGAGCATTTTGTTATAAATATATTTAAATAATAAGTGATATTATTACATTCGTCCTTAAATCTTACCAAGCTTTTGTACACAATCACTAGGATTTTCGTGCCAAAACAATCCAGGATTTTATTTGTTAAGAAATTATTTTATAAGTTAATAAGATGTGGGATATTGTTTTCTTACATATGTAAGTATCTCATAAATATATGATGACAATAAAAATAATATATAATAACATATAAATAATTTAAATATATATAATATAGTTAGAAGGAAACATAAGTTGTACCATTCCTATTCTTATATAGAAAAATAAAACAGACCTCTGCGTTTTCTTCAAAAAAATACATAAATTGGGCTGCCAAAAATAAAAACTCGGATGGGAGGTCCATAGGCCGGTCGATACATGAGGGCCCTAAGAAAATACAAACATGCCCTCCCATCCGAGGTCGTGGGCTGCGCATGTTAAAAATGAAAGCCTAGACGGGGCAGCCCAAAACCGCGTCCAACACTTGCCAAACCTTCGTCCCTCGTTTTCTCTGTGTTTCGCACACTCGACATTGTGTGGGCATTTTGACTGTGCATCATATGAAGATGTGCTATGCATGAATGTTGATGAGCATGATGTTAATTGGCTGGTAGTTCCATTTTCGACCATGAATAAAACTTCCAACATGATGTTAACCCTGTTTGAAAAGGCCATGTTAATAAAATGCTCTGCCTCTGAAAGTTGCAGTTTCTTATCTGAAACTGAACTTGCAGTTTCTTATCTGAAACTAAAACTTGCAGTTTCTTCTCGTCTGCACTTTTATACTCCTATGAAACTACATTTTTTAAGTGCTAAAAATAGATCTCTAGAATTCATAAAATTCTTATATGCTCAGTACTACAAATCTGAAATTCAAAAGACATTCATATCTGAAAGTACTCTCAAAACACACAACACAAAACACAATTCACAACCTGCAAATACTGACAACCCTAAGCTCCTCCTGACAATTCACAACCTGTCCAACTATTGGGCTAGGGGGGGGGGCAGCCCCCTCCTATTCCTCGGTGGCAGACAGCCGCCCCGTGAGACGATGTGAACGGCGAGGGAGACGATGGCGGGGAAGCGTCGTCGGGCCAACTGCTTTTCTCCTCTTGCAGTTGGGTTCGATCGACGAAGACTCCATCGGCTCGCTCTGCAGGACACCTCACAAACGGCACCTGTAGATGCTCGATCCTTCAATCTCGGTGGATGCTCCATCCGGGATCGATACTCCCACCACCGCTCCCTCACGATCGGATTCGGTGAATCTGTTTGCTCCATGGCCCGAGGAGCAGCTCTATGTACTCGGCGTGACTCCTCCGGAGTATTGCCGCCTTTTCGCTCTGTTGCAGATATTTGGCCATGGATGTCGCCGTCACCGCTTAGTTGGTCCTTGTTGTCAAACCAAGACTGTATCTCCAACATCCTAGCTAGCTTCACAGGTGTCGCCGTCTGCGATCCTCACGTATCGCTTGTACTCCTCCATCGATCTACTTCTCCACAACACCTTCACTCGCCGGTGGTGGTTTTGAATGGAAGAGGAGAGGAGCAGCGCTGGTTTTGGATTAGAACGGAGAGAAGCGACGCTGGTTTTGGACTGGAACAGAGAGGAGGGCGGTGGTTTTGAAATGGAAGAGGAGAGGAGCGCGCTGGATTTAGATTGGAACAGGAGAGGAGCGCGGTGGTTTAAGAGGAGAAGAGCGAAGAGCGGCGCTGGTCTTGGAAGTATTTTTTTTGTTTTATGATTTTGGGTCAAAGTTTGACCACGCACTGTATTTGACAAGCAAAATGTGAATGCATGTCACCAAAATTGTATCGTTTGGTTCAGATTCTGAATGTACTTTCAAATTATATTATTTTTGCAATGTATAACATATATTTTATGTGCGAAAATTATGGTCAATTATGACCCAGAATAAAAGGGAGACTAGTTAATGTGGGGTCGCTTTCTTAATTGAAGGGTAAATTGATTTTGATTTTGATCCAGTCACAGCGCGTCGGCCCTCTCGCCCAATCCTAAATCGCTGCCGCACGCTCCTCTCCCTCTTCTCCATTGCAAAACCACCTCCTCTCGTCTCCATCATCTCCATTCCAAAACCACCGTCTCGCCTCTCCCTCTTCTGATCTTCTCCATTGCAAAACCACCTCCTCTCCTCTCCATCATCTCCATTCCAAAACCACCTCCTCTCCTCTCCATCATCTCCATTCCAAAACCACCGTCTCGCCTCTCCCTCTTCTAATCTTCTCCATTGCAAAACCACCTCCTCTCCTCTCCATCATCTCCATTCCAAAACCACCTCCTCTCCTCTCCCTCTTCTCTATTGCAAGACCACCGTCTCTCCTCCCATCTTCCAAAGCTAGCACCGGACCACTCAGAAGGACATCTATGGAGAGGATGCAGCAGCGAATTAGGCAGATCACCGGCGGCGACCAGGCAAAGTTAGCCAGGTTGAAGGAGATCCTTAGTTGGTTTGACAATGAGTGGGAGATTTCGAGGACGGTGCGGGCCATGTGGCAATGTATGTGAAAGAGCGAGACGACGGCGATGAGGGCGGCGATGTACATGTACTCCTCGGCGGCAGTCACGCCACAGTCCTCCGAGTTCATCGAGTATCTCATATGGGCAATGGAGCAGATAGATTCGCCTGAGGCGACAGTCAGGCGGAGGTGGTGGCGTACAGGTCGAAGGTCGAGCACCCATAGGATAACGAATCGATCGAGTATGGTGTGCCATTCGTGAGGGTGCAGAGCCAGCCGGAGCCACAGGAGTATTCGTTCTCCCACCGCAAGAGGAGGCCGGATGGCGCGACGTCGCTTCCCCGCTGTTCTCCACGGTTCCCACGACACTCGCCTCGTTTCAACGGCGGCGGTAGTGTTTAAGGTAAGCTTCGCACTAACCTAATCTTCCACCCGCTCATGCTTACAATCAGTATGACAGCTAATGAAAATCATGCTTACAATCAGTCTCTGAGTACTACGCCAATCACCCTAAAATAGCTCTGGACCTTTGGGTCAAAGTTGTGACACAGTGTACAAATAAAGAAAAATAGATTGGTGCTTCTTTCAAAAAGAGTACTCCCTAGAAAACTGCTAATATATGCTACTAGTATTTGGTTAGAGGATTTGCTGCCAAGAAAGATCCGTCCACAGAGAACGCCACACATCCCACTGGTGGTGGTGGATGCCAATGCGTGCATGCAGCATGGTTGGTGTCGGTAATTTTTACTTGGCACACCTCGCACTCTACATATATGTCGGTTCCATACGTACATTTGTGCAGTTCCACCAAAATGTAGCTGAATAACCCTGTTTGCACATATAATGAAAAAGCGTGATTACATTATAGTGGCACTAGTTTATAAAACACACAAAATAAATAGAAGAAAATATTGCGATAGTATCATAGTATGCCATGCTGCGAGGGCGAGATGGGCCCTGCGATGCCTCAAACGGTACGCCTCATACTGGACATCGTCCCAAGTCTCCCAGATACACCTTCTGCCAGTGATGAACATCAGTGTACAACGGTAGTACAAGGAGGCACCTTGAGACATTCAAATCTCTATTTTTGTACATATCAACTAAAGTTAAGCACCCCAGTTTGCAGAAATGCTTAAACATTAACAATGGGACTAGTACATACTTTAACAAAGATAAGCACTTTCTTTATCTACATTGGAAATGAAATGATAGAGATGACACTCGCTCTATTTTAACTGTATTATTACTTCATTTTATCAGTGACACTAGGGTCGAGCAGGTGGCAAACGAGGTGTACCGTGCGGCCGCAAGGATGGAGGTCGGGGTGCTTAGACGGGATGTCAAGCTAGCTCTTTCACCACCAACATGGATGATTCAATTCATGGGACCTTTTGGTGCAGTTCACCTAAAATGAAGCAATGTCCCGTGAGCTAGTAGCTTCTTCTTCAAATTTTTTAAGAAAAGGGCTCCAGCCCGGTTCCATTTCCATCGAAAACGAAACCCACAGAGCTTCTTCTTCATTAGTTGCAATAAAATTGAGCAACATCAAGGTTGGTTGTGAAGCTCCTGGAATGCTCAACTATAATTTGGATATCATTTGTGCAGTTCAACTAAGATCGAGCGTGAAATGTATATCTCTGTTTGCACAAAAAAGGTGGAAAGGAGGGTGACTAACAAGTGATGAAACATGCATCAAATGAAAAGAAGCACGTTCCTTATATGAATGGCAATCCTACAAGGACAGTAGCAATTTCTAAAGTAGTGGCATTGCTACATATTAGTGTGGGCATTAGGATTAACTATGATAACCGTTAAATACAACATTACTTTGGGCACGGGAGAGTAGGCGTGCAAGGATGCTTGCATTTCTAACGAAAAGAACCAACTTATCTTAATGGGAAATTTTAGCGGGACATGTAAAGAAGTGCCATTGATTCATATTATCGAGGCATTACATTGAAACAACATTGGTTTAACATGTCCTTACTTTTAACAAAGGCGATAGCTACATTTTACCAAAGGCATTACATAAGAGTGGCTCGGGGCAACAAACATCGTAACAGGATATCCGGGTTGGTCCCATTTTTGTTCGGTATAGCCACCTTATATTGTGTGAGACTAGCAAATCTAGTGCTGGACTTACTCTGCTGACTTGTCCCCAGTCCCCACTTTCTTTCCTTTTTCAACCAATAGATCGGGTTTATATTGAGTTTGTACTGCTTCCCTTTATTTCCCTATTAGACCTAGAGACCAGTTGGATAGCAGGTCTACTTTTTTGCCCCCATTATTTCCTCTTTCACCAAGTCCTAGATTCAGTAACAAATCCTCCCCACCCCACCCCTTTTCTTCCTTGTTTGAACCAACTAGTACTAGATTCAAGTGCATGAACTAGTTTTACCTCTTAAACGTAAAAAAATTAGGTGGTTTTCGAACAGCCGGTCGATCCTATCTACGAGGGGGCCTGAGAAATAGTAAAAGTTACAAATGCAGCGATGTCAGGTGCTCAGGAAGTAGAGCAAGGCCTGTTTCGAAGGAAGTTATACCTGATGGTCGCCGGGATGTCGCTAGGTGGGCAGCGGGAGGCCGGATCTGCCCACACTACGGCAGCAAGGAAGAAGGGGTCGGAGGCCCTCCCTCGCCAGCGGTGCTTGGGAGAGAACGACAAGGCAGGCTGATCGGGACGCGCCTAGCAGTGGGTAAGAGTCGTCGCCGAGGACGACCGCGTGAACGTTGCACCTTCTCACCTTCCCCGGCGGAGAGGATCCGGCTGGATCTATGACCAACAGTGAGCAGAGAGAGAGAGAGAGAGTGTGGCCACCGCTGTCGTGTTTAGATCTGGAGAGGCCGAGACAGTGTGATGAGAGCAACACTAGCAAGCAAGCACGGAGGCTCCTACCTATATAGTGGAGTAGTACTTAGTTTTCTTTTGTCTACCGGAGTCGGCTTGACCTCGTCAATGACTGTCGAGAAGTCTATATGCACGTGGCCCGGAGGCGCAGTTGTCTTCATTTTGATCTGAAGCGCCGTATTATAACATATAACACGAAAAAATGCCACATGACAAGAAATCATAACCTCACTACCCAAAGGAGACAACATGAATCCCGACGGACAAACTAGACGAGGAACAAAGCTCAAATTAAAGATAAACTCGTAGAAAAGGGGTCCGCCGATAGATGTCCTAATTAACATAGCTGGTTTGACCTAGATGGCAGCCGAGTAGTCACTGTTCGTGCATGTGCCCCCAATGACTAGCCCAACTCAGTTGTCGCTGTTTAACCCTCGCAGTGACCAGAATCACATGACACCTAATTTTGTGAGATGACAAGAAACCTTTTTTTAGATTTCTCACCACAACTACAGCCATGTACAACACAGCCTGCACGATATGTAGACGATAGCCAATCCAGGCGTGTCTGCTGGAGTCTGGTCACATGCATGGACGAACTGATCTTCCGTGTCTTGCAGGGATCGTCCAGGCACCAACGTAGTACAACACTTCTCTAGTACTATCGCTCGTCTCCCTCTTCTATTAAGTCACCCGACTTGCGGGGCCGGGGAGTGTGCCTATGGTCGGTTCTCAATTGTCGTCCCACATGTGTGTGCGAACGCAATATGGCGCGCGTTCCATTTGGAGAGCAGCGTGCCAGACCGACCGACCGTCTGGGGTGCGACGCGAATGCGACGGGCGTGCTATATACTCCGTACATGTGTACCGCCGTTTTCTAGACGCTTTGCTCTATGGCGCGGGCGCAATCCATGGATACAAAATTAGTATACTGTATACTATTTAAAAGTCGAGGGCGGGGCTTTTCCTGCCCGGTAGGTGGCGGGGCAGTTCCGCCTAGTCGGTTCGACAGAGACGCGAGAAGACGAGGGAGTAGGCTGCTGCAAATGTAGGGTTGTGTGATTTGACAATGAAGTTATCACTGGACAGGTGGGGCCCGTGATTTGACTTGCCATTATCATTTTAATCATGGGCGCTACGACCGGCGTGAGTCTCCCGATTCCTGACCACCTCCATACAAGTGCCTCTCCCAATGCTCCACCATGTAGTAGTAGAGGCTGGCTCTTGCATGAGAGCCCACTTCTCCACTTTTTCCTTGCCTCTCTTTCCTCCACATATGCAAAAATGCCATGTAAAGCGCACTATTGTACTTACTTGCTCCTACAGGTGCTTAAGCTTGCCACATAGGCATAAAGTCTGATGTGGCAAGTTAATCAAGAAGAGAGAGACTAGTTTGGTGACCCAAGGAAGAAACGGTGCTAAGCGCGTGTACCTAGGTGAAAAGACAATTTTGAGTCTATAGCTAATTAAATGAAGCAAACTTAGCAACACCATTTCATTGGAAGAGGTCACCCTTGGCAAATGCAATAATACTAGTACTCCAGTGTCCCATAATATAAGAATGTTTTGACACTACACTAGTGTCAAAAACATTCTTATATTATGGGACTGAGGGAGTACGAAGAAAGAGATAGAGAGGATTAAAAATACACTTATAGCCAACCTTGTTGTAGTATGAGTGACTAAGTGATGACTATGTATGACATGCCAACATCGATAGCCTAACGCACCGTGTTAAATCTCCAAGGGCGAGCGACGCGACGGTCGTGGTAGGCGCGACCATGATACGGGCTGTTGGCAGCCCTTGGATCTGAGATCAAACGGTCGCATGCTAAGTTGCTGAAAATTTGCGAATAACCCTCCGTGATAGGATATTCACCCATAGGTCAAGAATCACGCCATGCAACCGCTCGATCTCAGATCCAAGGGCTCTCGAAGCCCGTATCATGGGAGAATGGAAAGCCGCTACCCTGCCGCTTGCATCGCGGCAGTTCGCTTCCTACTCGCCCCTCGCACGCCCTTTAATACTACGGCGGTTCGCTCCTAGTCGTCCCGTCCATTCACATTACGGCAGTTCCACTAATCCTAACCCTCCTCCCAAATCCATGGCGTCCCAAATCTCCCCGGTCGGCGGTGAGTACAATGTTAGAACCATCACCAGCGATGCGTTTGACGTCATCTACACCCGTACTTCCGCGACGGTGAAAGGATGCCTTTCTCGCTTCGGACGCATGTTCGAAAACTCAGATGATGAGTGGGTCGCTGGGCTAGATGTTGAGTACACCACAGTCGTGGGACGAGAGAAGGATCTAAAGGACGAAGAGAGGAAGAAGCCCGCCGTGATCCAGGTTTGCGTACATAACGTTTGCTTGGTCTACCACATATGCCATGCCGACGTTGAGTGCCAGGATTTTAAGAACTTCCTCGAGGACAAAATAGTCAAATTCACATCGTAGCTTTAAGAACGACAAAGAAGTCCTCGTGAGGATAGGCCTCGTTGTAGGAAACCCTTCGACCTCCGTAAGAATCGGCCGGTGCCCTCTCGTCACCTCAATGCCGACCTGGCAGAGCCATGGTTCATCCTTCGTATCAGAACCGGAGAAACCTCATTAGATGTTTCATCGTCATGCATGGCAGCGGAATGTACTAGATATAGACCACATCCACTACGCTGCAATGGATGGCTACCTTTGTTTCAATATCTACAAGGGTTGGATGAAGAGCAATATCCAAGTTGGCGGTTCAAGCAAAGAAGTATCGGCCAAGAGGAAGAGGGTCAAGGACGAAGTCGAGGACGTGGACGAGGACTCCAAGTAAGGTGGCAGTGTCGTTGCTCATGATGGTTCTATACTTCTCATGTAGTGTCTACCGGATTAGTTGCATAGTTTAATTTCAGGTGTGCTTAGTTTAATATGAGGGGTGTGTTGTGCCGAGCCCCCAAGAGAACTATGTTATGTTTCTTCTCGTTACATTAACTCTTCAGTATGTACATACTAGTACTAGTATTTCTTTAATAGAATTTAGTACCCCAATTAAGCACGTATTAGCTTTTTTAATAGTACTATATGCATAATTTGGCGACGAGCGCTCTCTATATGTACCACCTTTTTTTAAAATTTCAATTTTTGCTCCATGGCGCAATCCATCGATAGTACTACTGTACAAAAGTGTACATTTTTTTAAAAGGCTAGTGTACTGTTCATCACACACATATATATAGCCAGTTAAATTCTCAACCTAGAACGACGTGCATGCCATGTAGTAAACCGATACGGAGGAAGTATAGTAAAAATGAGGTGATTTTACCGAGCGATCGGCGGGAGAGCATGGCCTGTCATGCGGTCCCACGTGTCATGATGTACCAAGGCGATGCGCATGTCCCTCTTGAGGCAGAAGCAATACTAGTACGTGGTTTGAGATGATGTCGAACCGAAGTGTGAAATAATGGTTGCTTCGTCCGTCTGGGAAGGTGCGGCATTGTGATTTGACGCCTCATTGCTCATTACTACTCTTTGGCGAGTGAGTGGGGTGCGCCCCCGCTATTCTGCACTATTATTTGGTGCTTGACACGTCGACCGGTTGCTATATGTCCCACATGTCGGTGACAGGAAGTATAGGATTCATGAAAGGGAGCGTCGACGGAGGAGTATACTACAGAATTCATGAAAGGGAGCGACTTAGTTTTGGAAAAATCTGTTTTTACGGAGTACATACCCACTAGGGTTTATAGGGCTCATCTAAAAAACATCCGTTTTTCCATTTGATAAGTCTCAATTCTACTATACTAGCAGTAGTACCATTACATGTTGGATTTCAAGGTGAGTTAGATCACCCGACGCAAGCAGTGTCAAGAGGAAATTAACCAATGCATGTACAAGTTCATGGAAATTTAGTGGTCATTCATGCATTCGTTCTAATTAATGCCTCGGTAAACATAACTTCTTGAGAAAAACGAGCTTACTGTGCAAACTATGAAATTAATTCGACCACTCACCGTCTACCTTGGTTGGAGAGATTTTGAAATTGAGCCATAAACTGGAAAGAAGGGAGTAGTAACTTTTGTCTCGATTACTATTTGTGGCCTTGTATAGATGCAAAATGTATTTTTTTATAGTGGCCTTGTATAAGTAAATGGAGGGAGTACTAACCAAAGTACGTAGGTAGTAGGGACGAGGAGTAAACGGAGGGAGTAGTAAAATATTCTCCTAAGTGATGACTAACTTTATGGCTAACCTTTGTTGTAGTATGAGTGACTAAGTGATGATTATGTATGACATGCCAACATCAGATAGCCTAACGCACCATGTTAAATCTCCAAGGGCGCGACCCATGCGTCGATTCGACGGTCGTGGTAGGTGCGACCATGATACGGGTGCTTGGCAGCCCTTGATCTGAGATCAAACGATCGCATGCTAACTTGCTGAAAATTTGCAGAATAACCCTCCCGCTGCAAACCGACAAATTTCCTCCTGCTGGCCGGAGTAGGTTTCTCGGTTTGCATGCGGGTTTAATGGAGGCGAGGAGGCGATTCAGCCGGGCGCAAAGGGACGGCGTGAGTACTATTCGACGGACAACTACAACTAGTATATTATAAAAACAAAGAAGAGTAGTAGAGATAGAGGTAAGAATAGAGACTAGGGAGGAGCACCGTCTACTGCTTCGTGGGCTTCTGCTGCTTCCAATTTCTTGATTTCTTCTGCAATGAATTCTTGGCGCCCACCGCTCGCTTCCCGACTTTCGCTTGATGGGCCGCGCATGAGGACAGACGGCAAGATGGTGCTCGATTACTTTCCTGGGAACACCGGGGATGTCAGACGGTTGCCATGCAAACACGTCGACGTTCGCCCGCAGGAAAGCAACGAGCGCGCTTCCTATTTAGGGTCGAGAGTGGCATCGATGGTGAAGGTACCACCAAAGCCGCCCTCCCTAGCGGACACCTTCTTGGTCTCTGTGGAGCTACCATTGTCTTCTTACACTTGCCGGTGGAGCTCGATGGTGCGTCCTCGACGGTAGCGCAGCACTCCGAAGAGGTGCGCTTGCCGGAGTAGGCATTAGAACTCTTGTCGGACTTGGTCTTCTTCTTCCCCCCGGGAGCTTCAACGGCAAGTGACTTGCGTTCAGTTGCGGCTGCTGCTTCCCGGTAGATCTTATCGGCGCAGATAAGAGCATCCTTCTTGTCGCCAGGGACAGAGATGACACTTATCGGGCCTGGCATCTTCAACATGTTGTATGCATAGTGAGAGGCTGCCATGAATTTGGCGAAAGGCCGACGGCCGAGTATCCCATTGTATGGCAATGGAAAGTCAAGAACGCCAAAAGTGACCTCTCAGTCCCGAAGTTCATCTCGCTACCAAATGTCACCGCAACGTGATCTTTCCTTCGCTTGCTCCTTCCCGGATTGATTCCTTGAATGTGCCGCCTCTTGAGCTCGATGTCGTGGATCCGAGTCTCCGAGTACCGCGGAGGAGATCAGGTTCAAGCCGCCCGCCGCCAACTAGCATCTTTGTGACCTTGAGGTTGCGGATAGTTGGTGAAACCAACATCGGCAAGCACCGACCGCAGTTATGCGATCAGGGTGGTCCTCAATATCAAAGATGATAGGCGCTGCCGACCATTTCAGAGGCCTGCGTGACTCGATGGGTGGTTCCGCTGCATTGACTTCCCGCGCCAACGCTTGATCTCGGCGATGTGAAGTATGCGAGAAGCACCGCCACAACGCACAGACCTCTCGTGGCTTTCGAACTCCCCGCCATCGGCCTCGCCATCATCCATATCTTCGCCGCCGTTGTCATCTTCATCCTTGTCGCGCCGCGGAGGTCTGTCTCCTTGCCGCTGCTTGGCCTTGCCGCGGGCGTCCTCCTCGGTCGGGCGCTTGCCGGCTCCTCCAGCACCTTCCCTGGCCTTCTCCTTGTCGCGTCGTCAGACTCAGCCTTTTGTTGCTTGACAAGCTGCTCGACCTTCTTGCAGCTCTGGAGGTCATGGCCCTTGGTGCGGTGGATCTTGCAGTACTGCTTGCCGGTGCCGTCCTGTTTGTCGGCGACCGCCGCAGCCTGCTCGCCGGAAGTACCAGCTTTGGATTTCTTGGCGCCACCTCCGTTGCCGGACTGCTCAACGACTAGCACGTCTTTGCCTTTCTTCTTCCTATTGTTCCGCCGCCGGTTTTTCTTTGCCGGGGCAGCATCCTCACTATCAGATCCTCCTGCCATCAGATTCTCTCCGGGAGTTTCCTCCCTTCCTCAAAGACGTGCACACTTGTCGCCAAGGCATACAGCTCATCGACGCCCCGATCTTGCACATCGCCAAGACTTAAGTTACCCGTGGAACCAGGATCTTTGTGCTCAAGCCGACTCAACCTTCAGAACGCCATCAACCGGACAGAGCAAGAAGAGGAAGTTGGTTTCGTGACTATTTTCCGTAGAGCCCCCAAGCCGCCGCCAAGAAGATCCCCAAGATCAACACCAAGAGTGCCGAGGAGCATGCCTCCTCGGCAAGCCCTAGGGTTTGTTCCGTCGAAGCAGCACGCCCCGACAAGTTTTGTTCAAGAAGCTTGCCGGGAACATCAAGCTCCGGCCGAGCCCTGTGTTCTCGCCGAGAAGCGGATGTTCCAAGCAGCAGCAGATGTGCCTTTAGTCCTTGTTGTCGAGCCGCAGGCTCCAAAGATGGGCACAGCAGATTGTCCGCTTCTTCATACAGAGAACTTCCCGAAGAGCAAGAAGAAGCGGAAAGAGTAGCCCGACAGTCAAGTATGTACAAGTTTGTCGACAACACACTATACAGAAGAAGGCTCAACGGTGTGAAATTGAAGTGTATTCACCGAAGACGGACAAAGCTGTTGGCGTAGATACATGGAGGCATATGTGGTCACCACATTGGCGCAAGAGCACTTGCCGCAAAGCTGCTCCGCAAGGTTTCTTTTGGCCGACAGCCCTCCGTGATGCAACCGCACAAGTAACCAAGTGTGAAGCGTGCCTATTCCATTCCAAGCAGATACACCAGCCAGCTCAAGCTCTCCAGACGATCCCTTTATCCTAGCCATTTTGTCCGGGGCTCGACATCTCGGCCCCTTCCCCGAGCTGTCGGGGCTTTGAGTACTTGTACGCTGTAATCGACAAGTTCACAAAGTGGCCGGAAGTGGAACCAAGAAGGAAGGTGACAAGACAACAAGCAGATCAAGTTCTTCAGTCGATTGTTTGTCGCTTCGATCCCTAACAGATCATCACCGACAATGGCACGCAATTCACGAGCCGCACCTTCATGCAAGACGCCCAAGATCTTGGCGCCAAGGTCTGCTTCGCTTCTGTGGCTCATCCGAGAAGCAACGGTCAAGCGGAGAGAGCAAATGCTGAAGTGTTGCGCGGGCTCAAGACCAGAACTTTCGACATGCTGCGCAAGTGCGGAAAGAACTCGATTGAGGAGCTGCCGGTGGTTCTTTGGTCGATCAGACGACGCCAAATCGAGCCATCGCCGCACACCTTTCGCCTAGTCTATGGAGCGAGGCAGTTCTCCCCACGGAACTCGTATACGGGTCACCTCGAGTGCTCGCTATGATGAGTTGAGCAAGAGCAGCTGCGATAAGATGACGACCGCTCCTTGAGGAGGATCGCCTTCAGGCTGCCGTGACGAGCTGCTCGATATCAGCAAGCTTTGCGCCGCTACCATAGCCGCAGTTAATGCCGAAGTTTCGAGGAAGGCGACCTTGTTCTTCGCGCTCAGTCCGCCAAGAATTCCAACAAGTTGACGCTGAAGGGGAAGGCCCTTACCGGTGAAACGAGTCACTAGGCTCGGGCGCTGTCCGCTTTGAGACCAAGATGGCATTCCGTGAGCAACTCCCGAACATTGAGCATCTTCGTAAGTTTTACTCAGATGCGCTGTTCGGAACCTGTTCCGCAACCCCTTTGTACAAGTCTTGCCGCTGTTGCATGTAATCCTTCGTACAAAGCCGGGCGCAGACCCCGTGCGTAAGTAAAGCTCGTGTGCTCCGCACATCCTGTCATTTTCATGCTTTCTATTTTTTGCATGTGTTATCTGACACTTTGTGCAGCGCCTACCCCCGGTAAGCAATAACGAGCCGTAAGGCTCCATATCTTTATTTTCTCTTCTTTCTCTTTCTCAAAGGAAGGAAGGTTCCCTCGCCCACAAGTTTGCCGGGGGGAAAGGAGAAGATAATGGTGTGGACCAGGCATCGTTCAAGAAAGTTTTGCCTTACCGAGAAGCAAACGACAGAAAAGCTAAGTTGCCAAAGTTTGAGCAATCAGTTCTTAAATTTTTAAGTTATCTTCCTTGAAGGACCGTGCTTTGTATGGAAAACCTGTGCGCGGAGGAACCAACTCGTGGCTAGTTGCGCCCTTACTTTGTTTCGAGTCCACTCAACAACCTAAGTGAGCTGCAACTAGTTGTGACAAGGTTTCTTGTCGGTAGCGACACCGCCAAAGAGGTCGGCGACGCACTCAGACTTCAGGCTCAGGTGCCTGCGCCGACAAGTTCCCTAAAAGCGTAGGGCAAAAACATACAAAGGAAGGAATCAAGTAAAGGAAATAACATAGCAATCGCTACCCAAAATAGAGTTATATTACAAGATAGCTTGTAGCAGCTCTAACAGATTGTTCTCATAACATGAATAGCAGCGACAAGAAAAAGGAGAAAACGGGCAGCCTAATCTACGCGATCGCCCTCAACCCTCTTGATCCCGCTCACCTTGTCCACAATGGGTGCGACAAGGGCCTTGAGCGCCTCCAGATCGGCATCCGGCGGCAAGGACCTGAGGATGTTGGTGAGGTTGAGGCCTGGGTTGCGGAAGACCACCTTCACCAGCACCTTTTGAAGAGCTCCCGCGCAGATCTTGCGCGACTCGTCGGCGAGCTGCTTTGGGATCTTCTCCCGGAGTCGCTGGAGGGCTGTCGCCACGCCTTTGAAGAACAAGCTGAGCTTGGCGCTGGGTTGGAGGTGCTCATCGGAGGAATACCCGAGATCCTCCATCCCCAGCTGCGCCAGCTCCCTATCGATGATCAAGGCAACACCCACGATCTCTCCCACGACGCCGCATTCGACGCGTGCTGCTCGGGAGGGCGCGTGGATACGGAGTAAGATACGGCATAACCCAGGCCGCAAGTGCCTGTGCCTGTTTTGGGCCTCCGCCCAACAGCGCGGCACTGTGTGTGCCCATGCCCGGGGCTCTGTCGGTGAACTAGAGTAGGGTACCCTAGTATCCCGAACTTGTAAACGGGCAACAGCAGCACACTCATGGGCAAGGCTTGCCGGTGACCGCCAAGGTCCTCCTTTGGTTCCTTTGGAGCCATTCAAGAACAAAGTATTCGAGCCAAGGAGACAAGGCCCCGGCAAGAGGAGCTTGCCGGGAAGCCATTCAAGAACAAAGTATTCAAGCCAAGGAGACAAGGCCCCGGCAAGAGGAGCTTGCCGGGAAGGCCAACCAAGGCATCTCAAGGAACTTGTCGCGACGCGCCACGCGTCCCGACAAAGCCCGGTGAGCGACAAGCTTCCGGATGCGCCAAGACAACGATCATGCAAGGCGCTTTGCGCGGCGAAGCTACCACTGCACTCCACGCTTCCAAAGACATCCACCAACGTGTCGCCCTGGGGCCTTTCCAGACGTGGGTGGCGAGAGGCTGTGCAGCAAGCGGTGCGCGGTGGCAAGCGGCGCTGACAAGACTGCCATCGGGCCAAGCGGTGGCGCCCCTGACGGTCCCTTTCTGCACTGTTTGGGCGACGCAGACGGGCATTTAATGCCTTTGTCCCCGCCGCCGGTTAGGTATGATACACCGTAGGTAGATGTACCTACCGCAAGTCCTTTTCCATTTTATCCTTGCATGCGTTGCCACCGTCGGTGACCCTTGAGCATATAAAAGGAGGCCCATGCGCAATGTAGAGGAGGGTTGAAGCCGAACACACTCACGCCGGTCTCGTTAGCAGCTCAAGTGTCTCAGAGCACTCAGCGCCCGAGCAAGAACATAATATACAATCGCACAAGCAGCAGAGGAGTATTATCTCTCCGGAGAGCTCCGGCTGGGTAAACTGCTTCGTGTGCTTTGCCTCGATCTGCTCTTCGTCGCGATCTCCTTCGCCGAACCGAAGGGGCTCGGTCCGCCGGTCCCATAGGTGTTCGTGGATCAGTTTCCCCGACATCTTTGGCGTGGCAAGTGCATGAGCCAGGATCTGACATTGGGCTTGAGCACCAGCGGGAAGTAGTTGGCAAGGATCTTGTCGCCCCGCCCGGCAGCTTGCACCGCGATGGTGTAGATGCTGAGGAACTCCGACGGATGCGACTTGCCGTCGTACTTCTCTGGTACATCTGGCTTGAAATTCTTCTTGCTGGGCCACTGGACTTGCCGCAGCTCACGAGTGAACGCAGGGCAACCTACACAGACGACAAGTCGCCTGGTTCCCCGGCTCATGCATGTCGACAGAGGGCCCAGCCCAGACTGGTCGATTGACGCCGCTTCTTCGGCGCCGGCGCGCAGTACGGCGCCTTTCTTGCTGTCGTTCGGAAGAACTTGGCGCTGATCGCGACGAGCTCGTGGATCCGGCGACGCGTGGAGTCATTGCCGAGGTTGATCCGACGAGTCGGGCGATCTTGGCCTTCGGGTGGAGAGTGCATGGTGGTTGCACCCCACCGGTTTTGTCACCATCGCTCGCGCTGGCTGTCCTGCCGCGCAGCGGCGTACTCGCCGCTGGAGTGCCGCCGCTGGCGGCCGATGAGACTACGAATGGTGGCCTCCATTCGCCGGTCTTGTCCGTCGTTGGAGGGTAATCCAGAGCAGCTTGAGCTCGCGCCAAAGCTTCGCTGGAGTGGTGGGCGGCGATGGCGAACGGTGCGAGGCGCGGATATGCTCGGACTTCTAACTATGTTAGAAGGAGCAGATCCCGCCCAGCGATCGCGTTTCGCCAAGCCAAAGATGTTGGCGTGCACGCTGGTCTTGAGCACCCCGAGATCCACCAGCTCGATCTTGGTCCAACGAACGCATGGTACTGTGGATACCATGACGCTGTTGGTCCTGCGCCTCCTGAGATGGGCGCGGTGCACGTACAGACGCCAAGGTCTGCGCAGCCTTGTCTTTGGACCCGGCAGCACCGTGATCTCCCTCGTCGACGCCCGTTCTTCCGCCGGCGTCTACCCCACCGCCCGCCTGCTCCGGTGGGGGTGGGATCGACGCGGACGGAACAGCCGCCTCCGAAGCCTTCTTCTTCGGCGGCATGTCGATGAAGATGATGAAGATCTAGCTCGTGTGAACGCCGGATCAGGTTCACACAACCTCGACGCCCCATACCTGGTGCGCCAAAGATGTCGGGGAAACTGATCCACGAACACCTATGGGACCGGCGGACCGAGCCCCTTTCGGTTCGGCGGGGGGCGGAGATCGCACGAAGAGCAGATCGAGGCGAAGCACACGAGCAGTTTACCCAGCTTCGGAGCTCTCCGGAGAGATAATACTCCTACTGCTGCTTGTATGATTGTATATTATGTTCTTGCTCGGGAGCGCTGAGTGCTACAGTACACTTGAGCTGCTAACGAGACCGAGCGTGAGTGTGTTCTGGCTTCCAACCCTCCTCTACGTTGCGCATGGGCCTCCTTTTATATGCTCAAGGGGTCACCGACAGGTGGCAACGCATGCAAGGATAAAAATGGAAAAGGACTTGCGGTAGGTACATCTACCTACACAGTGTATCATACCTAACCCCGACGGCAGGGGACAAAGGCATTAAATGCCCGTCTGCGTCGCCCAAACAGTGCAGAAAGGGACCGTCAGGGGCGCCACCGCTTGCCACGATGGCAGTCTTGTCAGCGCCGCTTGCCACCACAAGACCGCTTGCCGCACACCTCTCGCCACGCTGCGTCTCGAAAGGCCCTGTATGCGACACGCTGGTGGATGTCTTTGGGCGTGGAGTACAGAGGTAGCTTCGCCATGGCAAGCGCCTTGCCGCTGATCGTTGTCTTGGCGCGTCCGGAAGCTTGTCGCCACGGGCTTTGTCGGACGCGGCGTGGGCGGCGTCGCGACAAGTTCCTTGAGATGCCTTGGTTGGCCTTCCCGGCAAGCTCCTCTTGCCGGGGCCTTGTCTCCTTGGCTTGAATACTTTGTTCTTGAATGGCTTCCCGGCAAGCTCCTCTTGCCGGGGACTTGTCTCCTTGGCTCGAATACTTTGTTCTTGAATGGCTCCAAAGGAACCAAAGGAGGACCTTGGCGGTCACCCGGCAAGCCTTGCCGCGGGGTACTGCGACTGCCCGTGCACAAGTTCGGGATACTAGGGTACCCCTACTCTAGTTCACCGACATCGGCGCTCCGCCGGAGGGAGAATCAACCATGGAGGGCCTCTACATCATCTCCAAGGCCTCTCCGATGAGTTTGAGTAGTTTACCACAGACCTTCGGGTCCATAGTTATTAGCTAGATGGCTTCTTCTCTCTCTTTAAATCTCAATACAAAGTTCTCCTTGATTTTCTTGGAGATTTATTCGACGTAACTCTTTTTGCGGTGCGTTTGTCGAGATCCTATGAATTGTGGGTTTATGATCAAGTTTATCTATGAGAAGTATTTGAATCTCCTCTGAATTCTTTTATGACTGACTGGTTATCTTTGCAAGTCTCTTCGAATTATCAGTTTGGTTTGGCCTACTAGATTGATCTTTCTTGCAATGGAGAAGTACTTAGCTTTGGGTTCAATCTTGTGGTGTCCTTTCCCAGCGACAGCAGGGGTAGCAAGGCACGTATTGTATTGTTGCCATCGAGGATAAAAATATGGGGTTTATATCATATTGCTTGAGTTTATCCCTCTACATCATCTCCTCTTGCTTAATGTGTTACTCTGTTCTTATGAACTTAATACTGTAGATGCAGGCAGGAGTCAGTTGATGTGTGGAGTAATAGTAGTAGATGCAGAATCGTTTCGATCTACTTGTTATGGACGTGATGCCTATATACATGATCATGCCTAGATATTCTCATAACTATGCACTTTCTATCAATTGCTCGACAGTAATTTGTTCACCCACCGTAATACTTATGCTATCTTGAGAGAAGCCACTAGTGAAACCTATGGACCCCGGGTCTATCTTTTATCATATAAGTTTCCAATCTACTTTATTTTGCAATCTTTACTTTCTAATCTATATCATAAAAATACCAAAAACATTTATCTTATCTTATTATCTCTATCAGATCTCACTTTCGCAAGTTACCGTGAAGAGATTGACAGCCCCTTTATCGCGTTGGTTTCGAGGTTCTTGTTTGTTTGTGTAGGTACGAGGGACTTTTGAGGAGCCTCCTACTGTATTGATACCTTGGTTCTCAAAACTGAGGGAAATACTTACGCTACTTTGCTGCATCACCCTTTCCTCTTCAAGGGAAAACCAACGCAGTGCTCAAGAGGTAGCAAGAAGGATTTCTAGCACCGTTGTTGGGGAGGTCTTCGCACAAGTCAAGACATAGCAAGTACCCAACACAAACTCATCTCCCTCGCATTACATCATTTGCCATTTGCCTCTCGTTTTCTTCTCCCCAACTTCACCCTTGCCGTTTTATTCGCCTTTTTTCCGTTCGTCTTTTCGTTTGCCTTGATGTCTTACTTGGCTCGTTTGCTCGTTTGGTTGGAATAGTTGTGTATTTATTGCTAAACAGAGAACCTAAGATCTATGGATCCTCATCCGCTTCCTAATCTTTTTAAGAGATCCAATTATGATGAACCAATTTCTAGTGATTCAAGTGCACTAGATTATCTTTATGAGGTTTTGCTTGAAATTCGTGAATCTGAAAATTGTGATGAAGAAATTTATGAAGAGATTCACGATAGCTCCTTGAATAAAAAGCATGATTGCAATGATTTTATTATAAGTTCTATTAATGTCAATTGTGTTAATGATATGCAAAACCCTAAGCTTGGGGATGCTAGTTTTGCTATGTCCGCTACTTGTTGCAATGATCATGATTGGGGAGATTCTTCTTATAATCTTGAAATTTTATTTAAGCCCCATGATGAATATGAGACTGATAATAATGTTTGCAATAATATTGAAAGTGGGTTTGGAAGAGTGTCAACTTTAGATCCCACATATTTGGATAATGTTCAATCTTATGAAGTTTTTGATAAAATTGGGTTTGGAGAGGTCATGACTTTAGTTAATGATAATCCCACTATTTTGGAAGAGTGTCAACTTTGCATGCATGTGGATTGTGTTGAAAATATTTTATGTGATAGCTATTTTGTTGAATTTGCTTCTGATCCCACATGTAATTATTATGAGAGAGGAAAATATGATTGTAGAAATTTTCATGTTACAAAATTTCCTCTCATCATGTTGAGATTGCTATTGTTCCTTTCTTCTTCCTTGCATATGTTAGTTTTTGTTTACCTTGATAATTTGTTTGCTTATAAAATACCTATGCATAGTAAGTATGTTAGACTTAAGTGTGTTTGTCACATGTTTTATGATGCTCTCTTTGTGCATCAATTCTTGTCTTTCATGTGAGCATCATTGAAATCTCAATGCCTAGCTAAAAAGGCTTTAAAGAAAAGTGCTTGTTGGGAGACAACCCTATATTTTTGCTTTTGTTTAGTAATAAATATTTCATCTAGCCTCTGTTTAGATGTGTTTTTATGTTTTAATTAGTGTTTGTGCCAAGTAGAACCTATAGGATAACCTACGGTGATAGTTAATTTGATTCTGCTAAAAAACAGAAACTTTTGTGCACACGAGAATAATTTTAATAAATCCCAGAAACGTGATTTTTAGTTGATTCTTTTTGCAGTAGATCAGTATACAAATTTCCCAGGACTTCCTATTTTGGTAGGATTTTTAGAGTTCCAGAAGTATTCGAAAGTTACAGATTTCTACAGACTGTTCTGTTTTTGACAGATTCTGTTTTTCGTGTGTTGTTTGCTTATTTTGATGCATCTATGGCTAGTGTCGGGGGCTATGAACCATAGAGAAGTTGGAATACAGTAGGTTTAAAACCAATATAAATAAATAATGAGTTCATTACAGTACCTTATGTGGTGGTTTTTCTTTCTTGCACTAACAGAGCTTATGAGATTTCCTGTTGAGTTTTGTGTTGTGAAGTTTTCAAGTTTTGGGTAAAGATTTGATGGACTATGGAATAAGGAGTGGCAAGAGCCTAAGATTGGGGATGCCCATGGCAGCCCAAGATAATCCAAGGACAACCAAAAGCCTAAGCCTGGGGATGCCCCGGAAGGCATCCCCTCTGTCGTCTTCGCCTATCGGTAACTTTACTTGGAGCTATATTTTTATTCATCACATGATATGTGTTTTGCTTGGAGCGTCTTGTATGATATGAGTCTTTACTTTTTAGTCTACCACAATCATCCTTGTTGTACACACCTTTTGGGAGAGACATACATGATTTGGAATATATTAGAATACTCTATGTTATTCACTTATATCTTTGAGCTAGATAATTTTGCTCTAGTGCTTCACTTATATCTTTTTAGAGCACGGCGGTGGCTTAATTTTGTAGAAATTATTGTTCTATCATGCTTCACTTATATTATTTTGAGAGTCTTTTAGAACAGCATGGTATTTGCTATGGTTATAAAATTGGTCCTAGAATGATGGGCATCCAAGTTGGGTATAATAAAAACTATCATAGAAAGTGCATTAAACACTATGATCAATTTGATGCTTGATAATTGTTTTGGGATATAAAGGTGGTAATGTTAGAGTCATGCTAGTTGGGTAATTATGAAATTGAGAAATACTTGTATGGAAGTTGGCAAGTCCCGTAGCATGCACGTATGGTAAAAGTTGTGTGACAAATTTGTTGCATGGGGTGCTCTTTTAATTGTCTTCCTTATGTGTGGAGGTCGGGATCACGCGATGGTTAACTCCTACCAACCCTTCCCCTAGGAGCATGTGTAGTAGTACTTTGCTTCAAGGGCAAGTAAACTTTTGCAATAAGTATATGAGTTCTTTATGACTCATGTGAGTCCATGGATTATACACACTCTCACCCTTCCAACATTGCTAGCCTCTATTATGCCGCGCAACTTTCTCCGGTATCATGCACCCACCATTTACCTTCCTCAAAACAGCCACCATACCTACCTATTATGGAATTTTCATAGCCATTCCGAGATAAATTACCATGCAACTTTCCACCGTTCCATTTATTATGACACGCCCCATCATTGTCATATTGCTCTTTGCATGATCATGTAGTTGACATCGTATTAGTGGCAAGGCCTCCTCCATAATTTTTCATACATGTCACTCTTGGTTCATTGCATATCCCGGTACACCACCGGAGGCATTCACGTAGAGTCATATTTTGTTCTAAGTATTGAGTTGTAAATCAATAAAAGTGTGATGATCTTCATTATTAGAGCATTGTCCGAAGAGAGGAAAGGATGATGAAGACTATGATTCCCCCACAAGTCTGTGGCACCCCGGCTTAGAGAAACCGGAACGCCCCGTATTCCAGCCCAGAGATCGAGGAGAAGTGAGGGAGTCCTGGACTAGGGGGTGTCTGGATAGCCGAACTATCATCTTTGGCCGGACTCCAAAACTATGAAGATACAAGATTGAAGACTTCGTCCCGTGTCCGGATGGGACTTTCCTTGGCGTGGAAGGAAAGCTTGGCGATACGGACATGTAGATCTCCTACCATTGTAACCGACTCTGTGTAACCCTAACCCTCTCCGGTGTCTATATAAACCGGAGGATTTTAGTCCGTAGGACGAACAACAATCATACCATAGGCTAGCTTCTAGGGTTTAGCCTCTCTGATCTCGTGGTAGATCTACTCTTGTACTACCCATATCATCAATATTAATCAAGCAGGAGTAGGGTTTTACCTCCACCGAGAGGGCCTGAACCTGGGTAAAAACATCGTGTCCCTTGTCTCCTGTTACCATCCGCCTAGACGCATAGTTCGGGACCCCCTACCCGAGATCCGCCGGTTTTGACACCGACATTGGTGCTTTCATTGAGAGTTCCTCTGTGTCATCACCTTTAGGCCCGATGGCTCCTTCGATCATCAACAACGACACGGTCCAGGGTGAGATTTTTCTCCCCGGACAGATTTTCGTATTCGGCGGCTTTGCACTGCGGGCCAACTCGCTTGGCCATCTAGAGCAGATTGAAAGCTATGCCCCTGGCCATCAGGTCAGATTTGGAAGTATGAACTATACGTTGACGTCCGCGGAGACTTGATCTTCGACGGGTTCGAGCCACAGCCAAGCGCGCTGCACTGTCACGATGGGCATGATCTAGCTCTGCCGCCGGATAGTGCCGTGGAGGCCGCACAAGTGTCCGCTCCGACCCTTAGCTCGGAGCCGACCGCGCCGATCGAGGACGGGTGGCTGGACACCGCCTCAGGGGCTGCTACCTCTACGGTGATAGAGCCAAATACCAACCCTGTCCCTTGTGAAGCTCGTGACTCCAAGGTGCCGGACTCCTCTCCGGACTCCGAACCTTCCGCGCCCCTGCCAATCGAATCCGATTGGGCGCCGATCATGGAGTTCACCGCTGCAGACATCTTTCAGCACTCACCCTTTGGCGACATCCTGAATTCACTAAAGTCTCTCTCTTTATCAGGAGAGCCCTGGCCGGACTATGGTCAGGAAGGTTGGGATGCGGAAGACGAAGAAATTCAACGCCCACCCACCACCCACTTTGTAGCCACTGTCGATGATCTAACCGACATGCTCGACTTTGACTCCGAAGACATCGACGGTATGGACGACGATGCCAGAGACGACCAAGAACCAGCGCCTACAGGGCATTGGAAGGCCACCTCAACTCACGATGTATATATGGTGGATACACCTAAAGGAAGCGATAACGAGGAACAACGGGACGCTGCAAAGGATAATTCCCTCGAAAAGCAGTCAAAACGGCGACGTAAGCGCCGCTCAAAGTCCCGCCTCGACAAAGACAGCACCCATACAGACCCAGCCATAGAGCAGGGCGAACCGGTGGACGATGAACATGCCCTCGAGCAACAATCCAAACAGGATAACTTGGATAAACAATCCGTCCCCGGCGAAGATAACAGTCCGGACGATCTCACGCCGGACACATCGTTGGAGCAGAAGAACCTCCACAAAAGGCTCGTCGCCACTGCATGTAGTCTGAAGAAGCAGAAGCTGAAGCTCAAAACAGCGGAAGACGCACTCAGAATGAGATGGAGCAAAGTACTCAACACCGCAGATAAATACGGCGATAGTCGCCAAACAAAGAGCTACCCGAAGCGCAAACTCCTGCCCGATTTGACGAGGAGGCCGTAGAGCCCCCACAATCAAAGAACAAAGAGGTCGCCCAGTCGGATAGACGACCACATGGCAAACATAGAGCGGCAAGCGGCGCCGCACACAAGCCAGCACGCGATCCGCATTAGGATCCGCACCAAAAGGATGGCCCGGTCAGGTCTATCTATGGACCAACAAAGCAAGCTCTAGAAAGCAATGCAACACATCGAGTATCCGAACATCGCGGCACACCCAAATACAGGGGCGCCGCACACCCCCTATGTTTCACCGATGAGGTGCTGGATCATGAATTTCCAGCGGGATTCAAGCCCGTAAACAAAGAGGCATACGACGGAACAACAGACCCTGGAGTCTGGATTGAGGATTATATCCTGCACATACACATGGCTAGAGGAGATGACCTCCACGCCATAAAATACTTACCCCTCAAGCTCAAAGGGCCAGCCCGGCATTGGCTCAAAAGCCTCCCAGAAAATACCATTGGAAGTTGGGAAGAGCTCGAGGACGCGTTTCGGGCAAATTTTTAGGGAACCTATGTCCGCCCTCCGGATGCAGACGATTTAAGTCACATAACTCAACAGCCCGGAGAGTCAGCCCACAAATTCTGGAAGAGGTTCCTCACCAAAAAGAACCAAATAGTCGACTGTCCAGACGCCGAAGCCTTAGCAGCTTTCAAACACAATGTCCGAGACGAATGGCTCGCCAGACACCTTGGCCAAGAAAAGCCGAGAACAATGGCCGCACTAACAAGCCTCATGACCCGCTTTTGCGCGGGAGAGGATAGCTGGCTGGCAAGATGCAGCACCAGCGACCCAAGTACATCCGAGGTCAGGGATGGAAATGGGAAACCACGACGCAACAAAGACCAGCGCCGGATCAAGGAAAATAGTCCGAAGAGCACGGCAGTCAACGCCAGATTCAAAGGCTCTCGGCAGAACAATAAAAAACTGCCCCTTAAGGACAAAAGCGACGAGCTATCCAACCTAAACAAAATCTTGGACAAGATATGCCAAATCCACAGTACTCCCGGGAAGTCTGCAAACCATACCCACAGAGATTGTTGGGTCTTCAAGCAGTCCGGCCGACTTAACGCCGAACACAAGGGGCTCGACACCAAGTGAGGACGATGACGAACCCCACAAGCAGAGCACCGGAAAACAAAAGAATTTCCCACAAGAGGTCAAAACAGTAAACTCACTTCAAGTGACAAAAGGGAAAAACAGAGCGGCGCCGACTGAAATACGCGCCGCACGGTCCACCCCAGCGGAGTCCCAACACTGGTTGTCAAAACCAATCACCTTCGACCATCAGGACTACTCCGGAAGTATCCGGAACACAGGATGGACTGCCCTGATATTAGATCCTATAATCGACGGACTTCAATTTACACAAGTCCTAATGGACGGTGGCAGTGATCTAAACCTGCTATATCAGGACACAATCCGCAGAATGGGGATAGACCCAACCAAAATTCGCCATAGCAACACTTCCTTTCAAGGAGTAATGCCAGGCCCATACGCCCATTGTACGGGCTCTCTACCACTAGAAGTTGTGTTCGGCTCATCTGACAACTTCCGTCGCGAAAAGTTAGTCTTCTACATCGCCCCATTTAAAAGTAGCTATCAAGCACTATTGGGACGCGAAGCTTTCGCCCGCCTTAACGCAATACCGCATTACGCATCTCTTACACTTAAAATGCCCGGTCCACGCGACATCATCTCATTAAAGGGAAACTTCGAGTGTTCCTCGAATATGGAAGAACGTGAGACTGCCTTGACAGCCGCACACTAATCTGGCTTTGCTGATGAAAGCACCTAAACAGGTCATTCAGACCCCAGACACAGTTAGACGAGTCCGGCATAAATAAACAAGGGGCTTACTAGCCGCGTACCCCCTTACAAGGGGCTCCACGCATGTACAACAAGAGACAATGAAGCTCAATTTTATTCATTTCTTGAATCATACTCTATTTATTTTAAAATACACTTTTCGCACGATCTTTTTTTTTCAACTAAGTTCCTCTCTTTTACAGATGAACGCCGTGCTATACCCGTCCAGGATACGACACAACAGAGACATAGGCGCAGACGTGCAGCAGGGACCTATTGCAAGGATTCTTTTCAGATTAAGACCCTGCGTAAACCTTTTTTACTGTCTCTTGTTGCTACACATCCCCCGGTTTCTTGCTATAACCGAGGAGGAGGTCGTCGTTTTGGCATCGGCCGCGTCGTAAATTCTTGCGCTGCACTGGACACTAGGGGCTTAGGGCATTGTTCTCGCCTGCTTTCATAAAGACCGAATACCTTAGGGAGTGTTCGGCGTCTCGAGTTAGGGCCTTATATGCATCAGCTCAATCATGTCTTTGGTCAAATGTTGGGTTTGCCCGACTCGTGTTTTGCTGCCTTACGCCCGCTCTATCGCTAACGCGGCACTGTGGAGATCTATCGCGATTGTGCCCGGTTCGCCGGGTGAGCACCTCAGTAGAGAAAGCCAAAAACTGACTGTCATGATATAGCATGAGACTGGTCAACCACTCGATTACCCACCGGAATGTTTAGAATTCCTCCACATTAACGAAGGACCGTTTCCCGGTCAGGCACATACGCGCCCCAAATTCGGAGTGCACGGTGCCCTTAGGGGCTATATAGTAGCCCCACCATCGAACTCCTATGGCTAAGTGAAAGTGATAAAGCATTATAGTCTGGTTGCCTAGTTTGCTACGCTATCACCTCCTACACAGGACCAAGACGTTGGATTAAGTGTGAAAATGCGCTTTTTTTTGCAAACACCCCCGCACTATGTGCGTGGGGGCTGAAGCCGAAGACTGCCATCTTTCAGGTTATATACACATATACATTAACGGCCGCACAGGAGGTAGCTCAATACTTGAACGCACAAGTATAAAATGCCCTTATATTATATTGAAACATCGTTTCACAAATCATACATGTCATTTGAACATAATATCCTTCGAGCACTGCGTCTCTATTAAACGAGCGCCCTACAGGACTTCCTCAAAATAGTGCTCGGCAGGTACTCGGCTTCAGTCCGAATCCCGGGATGCAACGTCAGTGGCCTTCATCTCTGCCCAGTATGTTTTGACACGGGCAAGAGCCATCCGTGCACCCTCTATGCATGCCGACCGCTTCATTGCATCGATATGCGGCACCGCACCAAGGAACTGCTGCACCAAGCCAAAATAACTCTTCGGCTCGGGCCTTTTCGGCCACAAATGAGTCACGACATCCTTCATGGCAAGACCGTACAACCTATTCAGCTCAGCCCATTCGGCCAAACGATCGGTCAATGGAAGCGGACGCTCTGGACTATGGAACTGCGACCAAAAAAGCTCTTCCATCCCGTGATCCTTTTAGCCTCGGAAGTGTGCGACCGTGTCTGCGGCACTCGCCGCCAAATCCAGATAGGCATCCTCCGCACCCCACAGCTGGCCCAAGTGAGCATACTTCGGACCCGTGAACTTCCTCCGCAGCAGAAAGGGCTTTCCAGCCGCGATATCCCCGGCTTGACGTAGCTCCTCCTTTATAGCTCTCATCGCAGAGCGGGCATCCTTGGCTTCGGCGATGGCCTTCTTCAGGTCCTCTTGCTCCGCTCGACGTTCTTTTTCAAGAAACTCACAGCGGTCGGTAGCATTCTTCAACTTCCCGGCCATCTCGGCCATCTCCTCCTAACCCGGCGGGAGCAGCTGTTCGCTTTTAGCTCTTCGCCGCCCTCAAGGCAGCCGCATCACTTTTTTCTCGCTTGCTCCTTGACTCGGGCTAGCTCCGCCGAAGGTTCTCCATAGCAGCGGCACCATCTGCATAAAGCATACATGTCGAAGGCATGGGCGCGCTGCTCCTTACCGTGTGTCCGCGGAGAAGTTGCATACCTTGTGACTCGTCAAGCCGCTTATTGACAAGCACGATGTCCACATCCGCCACGTCAAGTTGCCGCTTCAGTTCGGCAAATTGATCAGTCCGGCTAGCCACCGGACGCTCCGCCACCTATATAGGACAGGCGACATCTTACAACTGAGATTATGATCCTCGGCGCGCTGTCACTTTTGACAACGCACCGAGTCTCAGGGGCTACTATCTATACAGGGCGCATTCTATATGCAAAACTGTCAGAAGGTATATCATTTTCACGTACCTCAATCACCCTACCCATTAACACACGGTGATCTTCTGAGATAGACGCTGTGCGGCAGATCCTTGACTCCTCCGATCAAGACACCACCGGTGCGGACCTCCGGCCCCGCCGGACTCGGGGAAACCCTCCGCGACGACACCTCAGGGTCGTCCGCCCCGCATGATGGTGTGGCAGATGGAGGCGTTTCGCTCTCCATCATCTCTGGATGAAGATCCCCCGAAGATGAGCTCTGCTGAGAAGGGCTGAGATCCGAACTACATGGTAAAACTTTGGTTATCGTCAGAAATAAAAACAGGGATGTCCCTTATTACAAAACTCCCCTTTCTACTTACGGCTCGCTGGAGGGCTGATTCCCTTGGGGAAATAGTGCGGCCAGGGCTTCTCCTGGCGCAGGACCCTCTGGTGAAGATTTCTTCCCCCGCTTTGACGCCTTGGCCTCCGGATCTTCAGAAGTGGTCCTCTTCTCCCCCTGGAGGGAGGGATTCTCGATCCCACCTTCCTTGAAAGCCTCCTTCGTGGAGGAAGTAGCTTCCTTGTTCCCCCCTTTGCCCTCTTCCAAAGGCGCAGCCTCCAGCATCTTGGTTAACACAGGATCCGGCGTGGTCTCAGGGAGGGGGGTCAGACACCTTATTAGTTTTGCTTTGGCTATCCACTCCTGTTCAAGGGACAGCTCTTTAAAGAGCAAGTTTATGATAAATGTACGGATAGCGTGTCCAGGCACAGGGCTACTTACTTGAGTATCTGGGCGATTGCAGCTCAGACCCGCATCCTCGGTCAAGATCGGACACATCTCTTGTGATCCGAAGAACAGTTTATACATCTCCGGAATAACCTATCGCGCCCATGAAGTGTTGGAGAGCTCGTGGTCCCTCCGGAATAAATTCCCACACGCGGAGGGGGCGACGTTTGCAGGGCAGAAGGCGCTGAATCAGCATGGCCTGTGCCACTACGACCAGATTGATCTCTCTCTCTTGGAGGTCTCAATACGGCACTGCAGCAGAGGAACGTCCTTGGACGGCCCCCAGTCGAGCCCTTTGTTGACCCATGACGCCAGCCGCTGTGGAGGACCCGGCTGGAAGGCAGGTGGCGCCACCCATTTGGTGCCCCTAGGAGCGGTGATGTAAAATCACTCCTGTTGCCATAAACCGAGCACCTCTTGAAAAGAGCCTTCGGGCCATGGAGCGTCAGCATTTTTGCTTATAACAGCCCCTCCGCACTCTGTCTGCTGCCCCTTGATCATCCTCGGCTCCACTTTGAAGGTCTTGAGCCATAATCCGAAGTGAGGGGTAATGCGGAGGAAGGCTTCGCATACGACAATGAACGATGAGATGTGGAGGATGGACTCTGGATCCAAGTCGTGGAATTCCAGCCCATAATAAAACATGAGCCCCCTCACGAAGGGGTCCGTCGGGAAGCCTAAACCCCGAAGGAAGTGAGACACGAACACCACGCTCTCACCAGGCTCGGGAGTGGGAATAACCTGCCCTTGGGCAGGCAGCCTGTGCGAAATTTCACCGGTTAGATACCTGGCGTCTCTCAGCTTTAGCACGTCTTCTTCCGTGACGGAAGAAGGCACCCACCAGCCTTGCGGGTCGGAGCCAGACATCGTCGAAGGTCCGAAGCGCCTGAATCTGGAGCCTTGCATGTTGGAACTAGAGGCGAGGGGCGGACTCGATTGAGATTGAAAGAAAGGAGCAGGCCTTGGTCTCGTTATAAAGAGGTTGAATACCAAGAGCCCTCCCTGTGGCTGTTTGGGACTCGCCTTCGATAGAGGGGGCGTGCCAGTGGGCACGGTTGGGTTACCCACGCCCGTATTGATGAGAATCCCGGAATAAGGGGACACGATCTCTGCTTTGACAAGACGTGCCAAGGAACCCGCTTAAAACGCTACTGTGGTGGGACCGTAAAATGATTCAATAAGGGCTTGGCCGTGGTGTGATGTCACCGTGGAATACGTCGTGATTGAACTTGTGTAAATATTATTCTCTCTCTGATGGTATGTGGAACTTATTTTGCGAGCGGATACTATCCTTGTGTTCAAAATCTTCTATGAAGTATTCGAGGAGGAACCCGCCTTGCAATGCCAAGACAATATGCGCCGGACTCGTCGTCATTGAAGCCCGGTTCAGAGGCTACTGAGGGAGTCATGGACTAGGGGGTGTCCGGATAGCCGAACTATCATCTTTAGCCGACTCCAAGACTATGAAGATACAAGATTGAAGACTTCGTCCCGTGTCCGGATGGGACTTTCCTTGGCGTGGAATGCAAGCTTGGCGTCTGGGATATGTAGATCTCCTACCATTGTAACCGACTCTGTGTAACCCTAACCCTCTCCGTGTCTATATAAACCGGAGGGTTTTAGTCCGTGGGACGAACAACAATCATACCATAGGCTAGCTTCTAGGGTTTAGCCTCTCGATCTCGTGGTAGATCTACTCTTGTACTACCCATATCATCAATATTAATCAAGGAGGAGTAGGGTTTTACCTCCACCGAGAGGGCCCGAACACAGGTAAAAACATTGTGTCCCTTGTCTCCTCTTACCATCCGCCTAGACGACAGCTCAGGACCCCTACCCGAGATCCGCGGTTTTGACAATCGACAAGAAGTCTACGGAATACGGCCGCTGACATAGAACAAATCAGCTATTACAAGTATAATAATACACGGGTCTGATGTTACAAAGAATCACATGAGCACGGCGACACTACGCCTGCGATACTACACTTGCTCTATGCTAGCAGCAGAACAACTCATAGCAGCGGAAATCTTCTAGCAGCGGAACAACGACGAAGGTGGTGAACTCCACTCCACAGGGACTCTGGCTGGGACACGATCTAGCTCGCACAAACGGAAACCACGACAAGCAATCAATCAATCACGACATCACTTGCAATCTGGCATGACACGCCAGGTCAGTACATTGAATGTACTTGCAAGCTCACAACAACCAAAAACATCAAGGCAAGACAACAACATAGCATTAAGTAGGTTAATTAAATTAACAGCTACCATGATATAATAGCAACTCCTAATCATAATATGAAACTACTACAGTACTGATAAATCACCATCTCCGATCTCCATAACCATATCTCTCTTGGCTAACCGGCCAAGCAGTATACCATCTCGATCACCTTGTGATCAAAACCAAACTGTAACCGTGATCCTTACGGCGATCACAACCCGACCAATAAATGACCCGTGATCCTTACGGCGATCACAACCCGACCAACAAATGGCCCGTGATCCTTACGGCGATCACAACCCGACCAATAAATGGCCCGTGATCCTTACGGCAATCACAACCCGACCAATAAATGGCCCGTGATCCTTACAGCGATCACAACCCGACCAATAAATGGCCCGTGGTCCTTACGGCGATCACAACCCGACCAATACTTGGCCAATCTGTACTGCTCCAAATATCCACATATCCATCACCTATAAGTCATTCCGTCATGTGAGTGTTGATCGAACGGTGTACCCTAGTACGAACCCATGCCCATGACCGAGGACGCGACTATCGATAGATTAAACACACGCTCTGCAGAGGTAGCACATTGTACCCACACCACAGAACCCATGGCCTCGCACTCCCATTCGGGTGGACCAACGGCGTTCTGACAAAACCGATCTACTGCCATGACACTCTCCCGGCCACTCCGACTCACTCCCTACTGGGCTAAGTCATGGGTGGCCCCGTGTCTACCTCAAGACACATCGACCACCGTCGTGGCCCGTCCCACACGGGGACACGGATCCAAAAACTCAAACAACAGGCACACAAGGCTTATGTCCGCCTACCTGATCAGGGTAGCGCGTGCCCATAACCTTCCCTCGTTAGAGGCACCGGTGAGAGGCACGACAATAGACCGCATTATGGTCATCCCATACCAGCAAATGTGGTTGCACTAAAAAAGTTCGATTCGGCGGCACCTGACCAACTTACTGACAGAATTTATCCCAAAAATATAACCATAATAACTGATACTCTGATGTCAACCATAAAACTATAATCTAAGTCATAGCAATATCCAACAAATAATCCAAGCATAATATCATCATCTCAAAATACTCCGAGGATAGCATAGCACTACTATCATGATGAATCCGAAACAATAATCCTACTACTCCAATAACAAGAATACAGCTATCCAGCTAAGATCCACATGTAACCATCATCTCCGAAAATAATACTCCAAGAACCAGAACATCAACTAGCATCATGGAAATATCATACTAACCACTAATAATCCAAAGGTAGCATGATATCCAAAGTAATACTCCAAAACATACTAACAGATATCATCATGAAAAAATCATAATATCAGCTCCAATGGCAACATGATACTCATCAATTACACACATAACTCCTAGTAGTCCAAACAATAGCATGACAACAACAAGATCAAAATAATACTCCGAGAAAATGCCATGCAGAAAGTCATGTTGCTAAAGCAATATTTTAAACAAGTTCAAAATGAATTTAAACCATGTCACTGTATTACAGTGATGCAAATGGAGGGTGTGGCTTGCCTGGGGTGGAAGAAATCACCGGGAGAACGTGCAAAAAGCTTGCGGAAATGAATCGCCGAAAATCGTTCTTTCTCGGAGGAGGATGATTAAGGTCAAGGGAATAATGGCCATTTTCAGTATGCCAACACATAATGAAAGTGACACCAACAGAAAGGGCTCGACGAAGCGAAGAAGTGAGTGTTGGTTTCACCTTAAACGGAGTTATGGTTGGAAAGTTATAGAGGCTTGAAGTTCAGGGACTTTTCTATAAAAATTACATCACAACCAAGTCCCTGAGTGGGTAAGGCAGAAACGGGTTTTCAGAAATACGCTTTCGGTCAGTGAAAATGTACACACCAAAAATACGCTTCCACTTGACACGTCATCAAAGGCGGGGCTGGGCGTGTGTGACGCTGACGTGCGGGTCCCACAGGCTGTGGGGCCGTCACATATCCACGTGGGTCAACGCGCAGCGGCGGGACCGGCCGCCTGGGTCACTGCCAGGTGGGGCCATGGGGGCCACGCGCCTGGTCAATGCCCTCCTCCCGCCTGTCTTCTTCTTCCTCCCGATCGAGAACAGAGGCGAGGCGCGGCAGAGCGTTGCCAGTGAGGGCCCGGCCGGCTCAGGCGCTCCCTGGCCGAGGCAAAGCCACTGGTGGGCACGGATCGGCCTACCGCCTCCATCCTTGGGGAGAGCGGCCATCGGGGAGGCCCGGAGCAACGGCGGTGAACGAAGACAGGAGGAGACAGAGGGCGGCGGGCAGAGGTGAAGACCGACGACACGGGCTACTCCGGCGACGATACAAGGGGCTGGGGAGGATCACTGGAGAGTGGGGAAGCCAGTGGTGGTGGACGGACGGAGGGGGAGGCTCGGCGTTGGGCGAATTTAAGCCGGAGGGGGGGCGGCCATGGCGGCTATGGGGGTCGAGGAGAGCTCCAGAAGTTCAGGCGAATGCATGGGCGGGGCTAGAGGAGGTGCAGGAGGCCAGTGGTGAGGTCGAGAGCCCTCGGGGTGGGCTTATATAGCCGCGGGGCGAGGTGGCCGAGCTGGAACCACCGCAGACGCGTGTCCGGCGCCACGGACGCGTGCCCACGCTCACGAGCTTGGAGGTAGACGACGCAGGAGGTACAGGAAGAGTCTCACGGGGAGGAGAAGGCCAAGGGAGGGGCAGAGGAAGAGGCCGAGCACCATTAAAACCTGTCAGAGCACTATGCTCCCATGGGCGTTCGGCGGCGAGCGTCGGTGAGGAAGCTGACGGAGGGGGAGAGACGTCCAGAGTGAAGAGGGAGACGAGGCTGAGCTGTTTGACACTCGGGGACAAGCCAGAACTGGTCGGAGCGGCGTTGCTGTTGCCGACAGTGGCGAGACCACCATTTTGGCCGGCATTTCCCGTGGTCACCACCAACAGCACGCGCTCTGGCTTCCAACTTAGTGCCAAACCTTGTCAGCGGGGGAGTCCTTCCAAGTATGGTTTGAACTGGGGTTGTAAATTGGTTAAAAAGGCTCTGGTTAAATGGTTAGTGAGCTCTGAAGTTTACTGTAGTAAACTTTATCAGCTCAGTGTGATCAACAAGGAGCTGCTATGTGTCCAGTGTTATGTCTGGGGTGTTTAGACTAGGAAGGACTACAGTCCTGGGGAGTTTGGGAAGAAATGGACCAAGATAAATCATAGTTGCTTCACAACTGCATATTTGGTCCAGAAACTAGATCATGATGGTGCACTCACATGGAGTGTCAACTTGGGCTAAGATTGGGCAAGGCAGAGTCATATGGTCTTATGAAGATGATAAAAAAAGTCTCATACCATTTGGCAAAGCCAAACTGGTACTTCCTTAAAAAACATCTGTGCTGACCAGAAACTTGGAATAATATTGACGATCAAATGGCTAAATAAAATGATGCCAAGTTGGGTGGAGAGATGTTTTATGGGTAGAAGAATGATTTGGTAATTTATCAGGATTTTTGAAGCAATGTAAAATACACTTGCTTCACAACCTGAAAATAATGCCAGAATTCAAGATTTGCTCCTGTTCTCACATAGATGATTGGATAGGGCTGCAAATGGGTGGAGGTGGTTAATATGCGCACCTT
Organism: Aegilops longissima; assembly: GCA_021605205.1. Lineage (NCBI taxonomy): Eukaryota > Viridiplantae > Streptophyta > Magnoliopsida > Poales > Poaceae > Aegilops > Aegilops longissima. The sequence goes on along the minus strand of CM038676.1, from coordinate 262,712,510 downwards.
AAGGAGTGTGCAGAAGTTCAACTCATTTGGGTACTCCTAGATAGTACTTCCTTCACAAAGCCTTCTGCTTGACAGAAACTTTGAAAATTCACTGAGAAAGATTGGCTAGGCAAATAAATTTGAACTTGTGCATGGGGCAATTATTTGGACATATAAACATGCCCAAAAAGGTTGGGGTACACTAGGAAACATATTAATGACACTTCCATCACAAAGTGCCATTCAGGGCAGAATAGAAAAAAGATTATTGGGGAATTATTTTTGAACTGGCCAAGGCAATGTTTGAGCATATTTGAGCTATATATGACCCAAAGGAATTATGATAATTATTTGGGGATTTTTGGATGGACAGAAATATAGGTTGCTTCACAACCTAGGGCAGATAGGGTTATTCCTTTAATGAAAAAGGAATATTCCCTAGAAAAGAATCTTAGGGTTTGGTCAAGGAGTGAAGTGACATGATCTTGGCAAGTTTTTGAAAATGATGAGCCACTTGGGAGGGGAAAGGAGGATGATTTCCCAGGTGGCAAGGCCACAGAACCACTCCAAAAAGAAAAACAGAGCAAAAACCAAATAAATCAGAAGAAAAAGAAAAGGGCCAAAATCCAGGCTGTTACAAACCTTCCCCCCTTAAAGAAATCTCGTCCTCGAGATTTTTTTGCTCAGGGAACAAGTATGACTTGAGGACACCATCTCCAACTTGGGTATCCTTTTCCCTTTATTTATTGTTCCCCCAAGAATTTCAGATGATCAACTTACCTTGATCTGGGGTGGTTTGCTTCACCTTTCCCAAATCCTGACAGGTCTTTGCTCATATACCAAATCTTTTTGTTGACGTGAATTTTCTCATATCTGCGCTGATATCCAATGGAGCTGAGCATAGATTTTCCTTTGGTCATGAAACCTTTTTACTTTTGTCGTGGGGTTGCTTCAAAAAAATGTGTGCCTTCTGGGTTCAACAAATGCTGAGAATCATCATGGCCATCTACTGACGGGATCTGACTGCCCACAGGTGGCACTGATTTATCTTGATTTATGCCTTTGGCTCGAGCATGAGATATGTACCAAAGATTTGACTGCCTTCTGCCGTGAGCAATATATCGGTGTATGGAGGTATAGCTGTGTCAAACCTCAATTATTTACATCTTGAGACTGGCCTGACAGGGGCTGACAGACAACTGCTTTTCCTAACAGACTGACCATGTCCTTGATTCCGTCGGTGAGTATACCGGGTCTGAGCTGATTGTTCGGCTTTTGATTTTTCTCATGTGGTCGATATACCCATCTGTAGTAATAGGTTGTGATATGCTTTAACACCGCCACCAAGTCGATCACCGAGGTTGCACATGAATCTTGGATCTGACAGAACAGACTTGGATATTCCACACTAACCAGGTCAAGCGGGTCAGCCGGATATGAACATCCTTGTAAGACAAAGTATGCCTCGGAGAGTATGCTTTTGTGGATCCATATGGAATTATGGCTTTCAACTGACTTGGGTATCCAGACCCTGATGGTCATGCAAAAATCATCATACCGTTGCTGCCAGTCTCATCCTTTTGATGGTCATGATTTTCTTTGTCAGGATACCTTACTGAAATATCTTGGCCACACATGTCCTTGATTCTTCGTACGACCATGGATGCGATTAGTGCAATATTTTTGACATTAGTCCTTATGCTTTTTCTGACCTGTGTCCGCACACGTATGACATATACCCGGGGTTTGTAGCTGTACGGAGCTCATTGCTGAGGCCAATCATACAAGAAGGTGACAAGGTTTTATAATATATCCTTGTTAGTTGCGGGAATAATGACTTTGATGACCATTGTAAGACGGTGGATTCTGTGATGTCATCTCCAAATATTATCGCTCCTTGCATGAGATGTATCTCTGCTTATTTTCCTTTGCCTGACTCGGGAGGTTGTGGGATCCTCACATTTCTTAGGTATATCTGCTGGATCACTGTCGCATCTCGCATGAGTTACTGATATGACTAGGGACGCATGCTCACCATATATAAGAGGGATATGCCACCGATTACTCGATCCTTGCGGTAGCCATATATTTTGTTTGAATTGTGCCTTTGACAAAATTATTACAAATCTGGTCCTTGAGCGGTACTGCCATACATCGACAACTCATCATATAATCTCGGAGGATGGTGCAATATTGTGGTGCTGATGTGGACTGAATGGCTTACAAGAGAAGCCATCCGAGTAGCTTGCTGAGGAAGACTTGTTAACTTTTGTTCAAATATTTTGTCTGTGTAGCGTGCAGAAGAAGGCTCTATAGCTTACACACGAAGCTTGGTCTGATTATTGTGCTGGAGAAGCCTGAGTTCCATACGTGAGAAGCTTCTCCTCGGGTTTGCTTGTTGAGAAAAAAATCATTTCCATCTATCAGAAACCTTTACCGAGGTGTCTTGATGTGAAAGACTGGGTATCATGGACCAGAAATTGTTCATATATCATAAGGAGGAAAAGTTGAGGAGCCTTGCATCATGAATTCTTCCGATAGCGTGTGGAAGAATACTGGGTTTCTTATATCCAAAACTTCATACTGATATGCAGACTGGAATCCATACACATGCCCTTAATATTCTAAGGCTGATTATTTGCATGAGAAAAATGGTTTGACTGTCTTCCTCGAGCATATCATATTCTGACTTTATTTTGAATAGTAACGTATTTCAAACATCATGCATTGCAGAGCCAAAATTTTGTATATGATCCATACCTCTGTCTGAAAAATATATCGTTGGTCTTGCAGCTGACTTATCTTTCTGCTGGCTGGATCATACCTGCTGTGAAGATTTTGTACTGATGTAGACTCGATGCTGATAGTCAATTCAATACACCATTGGTATTCTGAGTAGAGATTCATGCTATAATGCAGTTGACTGGGTAGACCAAAATATTTAGCTGAGCTTCTTCCAAATATTTCAAATCCTTATGGCTTCTTCGAGTCCGGTGTCGGTGGATGAGCAATTCTTTATAGGGGGGGAAATAATGTAACACTGGGGCCCAAAAAGAAAGAAGCAGAAGAAAACTCAACTAAACAAAAGCACACAACAACAAACAATTCACACACAATCAATGTCACATATTACTGCTAGTCACACAATATGCATGCCTACTTAAGCACACAAATCTCGCGGGATCTCCGGTTCTATGATCTAGCATGCTGTGACGATGTGCACGAGGACGAATAAATGTGTGGAAGAATTGGTGTAAACAGCGCTACACCAAGTGCTAGCTTAGCCAGGTAGCAACCTGAACTAGCTCGGAGGCAAGGACGTACTCAGTAATCATGTAGTGGGACACGAAGGTCGCAACCAAATTATTATCAAGCGGACGGAAAAAGATCCGTACTCGTCCAAGAAATAGGATAGCAGGGAAAAACTGAGGCTGCTGACATTGCCCTTTCTTTATAACTAAGATCATTAAGGGTTGCCAACACGACAAAAGAATGATCCGAGATAGAAACATGTCCATCACCGAAACAATAGACGGAACTGAAAGAAAGACATCGGCGTGATACCTGAGCACCATTTTTGCAAACAGTGTCGGGATCACTTGGCATCACTCTGCTGGGACAGAGATGACACCAAACACCAAAAGAGAAAGGAACTGGGGAAATGCAAAGGCTGAGCTGTAGTGGATCCGAACTGATGCCAGCTACACTCACCAGATCAACCGTTATCACAAATACTAAGACTATATGCATGCTATGCAACAAAAAAAATGCAGAAACCAAATGTAATAAACACACTAGACTCTATACTACCGATTTCTACCGGTTTCTACCGCTCGCGCTAACTAGCGCGTCCTACAACCAGACCTGCTCTGATACCAAGCCTATTGCACCCCGGCTTAGAGAAACCGGAACGCCCCGTATTCCGGCCCAGAGATCGAGGAGAAGTATCTGGAATATGACACTGCTTGACATAGAAAAAATCAGCTATTACAAGTATAATAATACACGGGTCTGATGTTACAAAGAATCACATCAGCACGGCGACACTACGCCTGTGATACTACACTTGATCTATGCTAGCAGTGGAACAACTCGTAGCAGCGGAAATCTTCTAGCGGTGGAACAACGACGAAGGTGGTGAACTCCACTCCGCAGGGACTCTGGCTGGGACACGATCTAGCTCGCACGAATGGAAACCACGACAAGCAATCAATCAATCACGGCATCACCTGCAATCTGGCATGACACGCCAAGTCAGTACATTGAATGTACTTGCAAGCTCACAACAACCAAAAACATCAAGGCAAGACAACAACATAGCATTAAGCAGGTTAATTAAATTAACAGCTACCATGATATAACATCAACTCCTAAGCATAATATGAAACTACTACAGTACTGATAAATCACCATCTCCGATCTCCATAACCATATCTCTCTTGGCTAACAGGCCAAGCAGTATACCATCTCGATCACCGCGTGATCAAAACCAAACTGTAACCGTGATCCTTACGGCGATCACAACCCGAGCAATAAATGGCCCGTGATCCTTACGGCGATCACAACCCGACCAATAAATGGCTCATGATCCTTACGGCGATCACAACCCGATCAATAAATGGCTCGTGATCCTTACGGCGATCACAACCCGACCAATAAATGGCCCGTGATCCTTACGGTGATCACGACCCGTCTAATAAATGGCCCGTGATCCTTACGGCGATCACAACCCGACCAATAAATGGCCCGTCATCCTTATGGAGATCACAACCCGCCAATACTTGGCCAATCTGTACTGCTCCAAATATCCACATATCCATCACTTATAAGTCATTCCGTCATGTGAGTGTTGATCGAACGGTGTACCCTAGTATGAACCCATGCCCATGACCGAGGACGCGGCTATCGATAGATTAAACACACACTCTGCACAGGTAGCGCACTGTACCCACACCACAGAACCCATGGCCTCGCACTCCCATTCGGGTGGAGCAACGGCGTTCCGACAAAACTGATCTACTGCCATGACACTCTCTCGGCCACTCCGACTCACTCCCTACTGGGCTAAGTTATGGGTGGCCCCATGTCTACCTCAAGACACATCGACCACCGTCGTGGCCCGTCCCACACGGGGACACGGATCCAAAAACTCAAACAACGAGCACATACGGCTTATGTCCGCCTACCCGATCAGGGTAGCGCGCGCCCATAACCTTCACTCGTTAGAGGCACGAACGAGAGTCACGACAATAGACCGCATTAGGGTCGTCCCATACCGGCAAATGTGGTTGCACTGGAAAAGTTTGATTCGGCGGCACCTAACCAACTTACTGACGGAATTTATCCCAAAAATATAACCATAATAACTGATACTCCGATGTCAACCATCAAACTATAATCCAAGTCATAGTAATATCCAACAAATAATCCAAGCATAATATCATCATCTCAAAATAATTCGCGGATAGCATAACACTACTATCATGATGAATCCGAAACAATAATCCTACTACTCCAATAACAAGAATACAGCTATCCAGCTAGGATCCACATGTAACCATCATCTCCAAAAATAATACTCCAAGCAGCGGAACATCAACTAGCATCATGAAAATAATCATACTAACCACTAATAATCCAAAGGTAGCATGATATCCAAAGTAATACTCCAAAACATACTAACGGATATCATCATGAAACAATCATAATATCAGCCACTAATACTCCAATGGCAACATGATACTCATCAATTGCACACATAACTCCTAGTAATCCAAACGATAGCATGACAACAACAAGATCAAAATAATACTCCGAGAAAATGCCATGCACAAAGTCATGTTGCTAAAGCAATATTTTAAACAAGTTTAAAATGAATTTAAACCATGTCACTGTATTACATTGATGCAAATGGAGGGTGTGGCTTGCCTGGGGTGGAGGAAATCACCGGGAGAACGTGCAAGAAGCTAGCGGAAATGAATCGCCGGAAATCGTTCTCTCTTGGAGGGGGCTGATTAAGGGCAAGGGCATAATGGTCATTTTCAGTATGCCAAAACATAATGAAAGTGACAGCAACAGAAAGGGCTTGACGAAACGAAGAAGTGAGCGTTGGTTTCACCTTAAACGGAGTTATGGTTGAAAAGTTATAGAGGGTTGAAGTTCAGGGACTTTTCTATAAAAATTACATCACAACCAAGTCCTTGAGTGGATAAGGCAGAAACGGGTTTTCAGAAATACGCTTTCGGTCAGTGAAAACGTACACACCAAAAATACGCCCACTTGCCACGCCATCAAAGGCGGGCCGGGCGCTGTGACGGGACGTCGGGTCCCACGGGCTATGGGGCCGCCACTTATCCACGTGGCTCAACGCTAGGCAGCGGACCGGCCGCTTGGTCGCTGCCAGTGGGGCCGTGGGGCCACGCTACTGGTCAACTCCCTCCTCCCTTTGTCTCTTCTTCCTCCCGATCGAGAACAGAGGCAAGGCGCGCAGAAGGCCACGGCGAGGGCCCGATCGGCTCAGGCCCCCGCCGAGGCAAAGCCATCGGTGGGCGCGGATCGACCTACCGCCCATCCTCGGGAAGAGCGACCATCGGGAGGCCCGAGCAACGGCGGTGAACGAAGACAGAGGAGATAGAGGCGGCGGGTAGAGGTGAAGACCGACGACGCTGGCTGCTCCAAATGATGATACAAGGGGCTAGGGAGGATCACCGAGAGTGGGGAAGCTAGTGGTGGTGGACGAACGGAGGGGGAGGCTCGGCGTTGGGCAAATTTTAGCCGGAGGGGGCGGCGGCCATGGCGGCTATGGGGGTCGAGGAGAGCTCCAGAAGCTCAGGCGAGTGCATGGGCGGGGCTAGAGGAGGTGCAGGAGGCCAGTGGTGAGGTCGAGAGCCCTCGGGGTGGGCTTATATAGCCGCGGGGCGAGGTGGCCGAGCTGGCACCGCCGCGGACGCGTGTCCGGCGCCGCAGACACGTGCCCACGCTTGCGAGCTTGGAGGTAGACGACGCAGGAGGCACAGGGAGAGTCTCACGAGGAGGAGAAGGCCAAGGGAGGGGCAGAGGAAGAGGCCGATCGCCATTAAAACCTGTTGGAGCACTGTGCTCCCGTGGGCGTTCGGCGGCGAGCGTCCGTGAGGAAGCTGGCGAAGGGGAAGAGGGGTCCAGAGTGAAGAGGGAGACGAGGCTGAGCTATTTGACACTCGGGGACAACCCAGAACCTGCCGGAGCGGCGTGGCTGTTGCCAACAGTGGGGAGACCACCGTTTTGGCCAGCATCTCCCGTGGTCACCACCGATAGCACGCGCTTTGGCTTCCAACTTAGTGCCAAACCTTGTCAGCGGGGGAGTCCTTCCAAGTATGGTTTGAACTGGGGTGGTAAATTGGTTAAACAGGCTCTGGTTAAATGGTTAGTGAGCTCTGAAGTTTACTGCAGTAAACTTTATCAGCTCAATGTGATCAACAGGGAGCTGGTATGTGTCCAGTGTTATGTCTGGGGTGTTTAGGCTAGGAAGGACTACAGTCCTGGGGAGTTTGGGAAGAAATGGACCAAGATAAATCATAGTTGCTTCACAACTGCATATTTGGTCCAGAAACTAGATCATGATGGTGCACTCACATGGAGTGTCAACTTGGGCTAAGATTGGGCAAGGCAGAGTCATATGGTCTTATGAAGATGATCAAAAAGTCTCATACCATTTGGCAAAGCCAAACTGGTACTTCCTTCACAAACATCTCTGCTGACCAGAAACTTGGATTAATATTGGTGATCAAATGGCCCAATTAAATGATGCCAAATTGGGTCAAGAGATGTTTTATGGGTAGAAGAATGATCTGGTAATTTATCAAGATTTTTGAAGAAATGTAAAATACACTTGCTTCACAACCTGAAAATAATGCCAGAATACAAGATTTGCTCCTGTGCTCACATAGACGATTGGATAGGGCTGCAAATGTGTGGAGGGGGATAATATGATAACATTAAGTATTGTGCAAAATTTCAACTCATTTGGGTACTCCTAGCTAGTACTTCCTTCACAAAGCCTTCTGTTTGACAGAAACTTTGAAAATTCACTGAGGAAGATTGGCAAGGCAAATAAATTTTAACTTGTGCATGGAGCAATTATTTGGACATATAAACATGCCCAAAAAGGTTGGGGGCCACTAGGAGACATATAAATGACACTTCCTTCACAAAGTGCCATTTAGGGCAGAATAGAAAAATGATTATTGGGGAATTATTTTTGAACTGGCCAAGACAATGTTTGGGCATATTTGAGCTTTATATGACCCAAAGGAATTATGAGAATTATTTAGGGATTTTTGGATGGACAGAAATATAGGTTGCTTCACAACCTAGGGCAGATAGGGTTATTCCTTTAATGAAAAAGGAATATTCCCTAGAAAATAATCTTAGGGTTTGGTCAAGGAGTGAAGTGATATGATCTTGGCAAGATTTTGAAAATGATGAGCCACTTGGGAGGGGAAAGGAGGATGATTTCCCAGGTGGCATGGCCATAGAACCACTCCAAAAAGAAAAATAGAGCAAAAACCAAATAAATCAGAAGAAAAAGAAAAGGGCCAAAATCCAGGCTGTTACAAACCTTCCCCCCTTAAAGAAATCTCGTCCTCGAGATTTGGTTGCTCGGGGAACAAGTATGACTTGAGGACACCGTCTCCAACTTGGGTATCCTTTTTCCTTTATTTATTGTTCCCCCAAGTATTTCAGATGATCAACTTACCTTGATCTGGGGTGGTTTGCTTCACCTTTCCCAAATCCTGACAGGTCTTTGCTCATATACCAAATCTTTCTGTTGACGTGAATTTTCTCATATCTGTGGTGATATCCAATGGAGCAGAGCATATATTTTCCTTTGGTCATGAAACCTTTTTACTTCTGTCGTGGGGTTGCTTCAAATAAATGTGTGCCTTCTGGGTTCAACAAATGCTGAGAATCATCATGGCCATCTACTGACGGGATTTGACTGCCCACAGGTGGCACTGGTTTATCTAGATTTATGCCTTTGGCTCGAGCATGAGATATGTACCAAAGATTTGACTGCCTTCTGTCGTGAGCAATATATCGGTGTATGGAGTTATAGCCGTGTCAAACCTCAATTATTTACATCTTGAGACTGGCCTGACAGAGGCTGACGGACAACTGCTTTTCCTGACAGACTGACCATGTACTTGATTCCGTCGGTGAGTATACCGGGTCTGAGCTGATTGTTCGGCTTTTGATTTTTCTCATGTGGTGGATATACCCATCTGTAGTAATAGGTTGTGATATGCTTTAACACTGCCGCTGAAATCAGACGCTGAGGTTGCACAAGAATCTTGGATCTGATAGAACAGACTTGGATATTCCACACTAACCAGGTCAAGCGGGTCAGCGGGATATGAAAATCCTTGTAAGACGAAGTATTCGTCGGAGAGTATGCCTTTGTGGATCCATATGGAATTATGGCTTTCAACTAACTTGGGTATCCATACCCTGATGGTCGTGCAAAAATCATCATACCGTTGCTGTCAGTCTCATCCTTTTGACGGTCATGATTTTCTTTGTCAGGATACCTTACTGAAATATCTTGGCCACACATGTCCTTGAATCTTTGTATGACCATGGATGCGATTAGTGCAATATTTTTGACATTAGTCCTTGTGCTTTTTCTGACCTGTGTCCGCACACGTATGACATATACCCGGGGTTTGTAGTTGTACAGAGCTCATTGCTGAGGCCAATCATACAAGAAGGTGACAAGGTTTTATAATACCTCCTTGTCAGTTGCGGGAATAATGACTTTGATGACCATTGTAAGACGGTGGATTCTGTGATGTCATCTCCAAATATTATCGCTCCTTGCATGAGATGTATCTCTGCTTATTTTCCTTTGCCTGACTCAGGAGGTTGTGGGATCCTTACATATCTTAGATATATCTACTGGATCACTATCGCATCTCGCATGAGTTACTGATATTACTGGGGATGCATGCTCACCATATATAAGAGGGATATGCCACAGATCACTCGATCCTTGCGGTAGGCATATATTTTGTTTGAATTGTGCCTTTGACAAAATTATTGCAAATCTGGTCCTTGAGCGGTACTGCCATACATCGGCAACTCATCATATAATCTCGGAGGATGGTGCAATATTGTGGTGCTGACGTGCACTGAATGGTTTACAAGAGAAGCCATCCGAGTAGCTTGCTGAGGGAGACTTGTTAACTTTTGTTCAAATATTTTGTCTGTGTAGCGTGCAGAAGAAGGCTCTATAGCTTACACACGAAGCTTGGTCCTCCCCCTTGATACGTCTCCAACGTATCTATAATTTTTTATTGTTCCATGCTATTATATTACCCGTTTTGGATGTTTATGGGCTTCACTTTACACTTTTCTATCATTTTTGGGACTAACCTACTAACCGGAGTCCCTGCCCGAATGGCTGTTTTTTTTTTGCTTATTTCAGTGTTTCGAAGAAAAGGAATATCAAACGGAGTCCAAACGGAATGAAACCTTCGGGAGCGATCTTTTTGGAACAAACGCAATCCAGGAGACTTGGAGTGGACGTCAAGAAGCAGACGAGGAAGCCACGAGGCGGGAGGGCGCGCCCCCTACCCTCGTGGCTCAACCGACCTACCTCCTTCTCCTATATATATATATCCACGTACCCTGAAAACATCCAGGAGCACCACGAAAAACTATTTCCACCGCCGCAACCTTCTGTATCCGCGAGATCCCATCTTAGAGCCTTCGCCGGTGCTCCGCCGGAGGGGAAATCGACCATGGAGGGCCTCTACATCATCTCCAAGGCCTCTCCGATGAGTTGTGAGCAGTTTACCACAGACCTTCGGGTCCATAGTTATTAGCTAGATGGCTTCTTCTCTCTCTTTGAATCTCAATACAAAGTTCTCCTTGATCTTCTTGGATATCTATTCGATGTAACTCTTTTTGCGGTGCGTTTGTCGAGATCCGATGAATTGTGGGTTTATGATCAAGTTTATCTATGAGAAGTATTTGAATCTCCTCTGAATTCTTTTATGTATGACTGGTTATCTTTGCAAGTCTCTTCGAATTATTAGTTTGGTTTGGCCTACTAGATTGATCTTTCTTGCAATGGGAGAAGTGCTTAGATTTGGGTTCAATCTTGCGGTGTCCTTTCTCAAAGGATGTTAGGGCAGCAAGGCACGTATTGTATTGTTGCCATCGAGGATAAAAAGATGGGGTTTATATCATATTGCTTGAGTTTATCCCTCTACATCATGTCCTCTTGCTTAATGCATTACTATGTTCTTATGAACTTAATACTCTAGATGCAGGCAAGAGTCAGTCGATGTGTGGAGTAATAGTAGTAGATGCAGAATCATTTCGATCTACTTGTTACGGATGTGATGCCTATATACATGATCATGCCTAGATATTCTCATGACTATGCACTTTTCTATCAATTGCTCGACAATAATTTGTTCACCAACCGTAATACTTATGCTATCTTGAGAGAATCCACTAGTGAAACCTATGGCCCCTGGGTCTATATTTTATCATATAAGTTTCCAATCTAATTTATTTTGCAATCTTTACTTTCCAATCTATATCATAAAAATACCAAAAATATTTATCTTATCTTATTATCTCTATCAGATCTCACTTTCGCAAGTTATCGTGAAGGGATTGACAACCCCTTGATCGCGTTGGTTGCGAGGTTCTTGTTTGTTTGTGTAGGTACAAGGGACTTTTGAGGAGCCGCCTACTGGATAGATACCTTGGTTCTCAAAAACTGAAGGAAATACTTACGCTACTTTGGTGCATCACCCTTTCCTCTTCAAGGGAAAACCAACGCAGTGCTCAAGAGGTAGCACCCCTGACAACTGGGACCGACTAGCTATATCTTCGCACGCAAGGAAGTGCGTCCTTATCCTCCCTGACCGTTGGGACCCACACGGTCAAAGCGTACGTAGCATTGTATGTCTGGTCGTGAACGTGTGCGTACATATTGGTCGATCGGTCTCTCTGCAAGTATGAACCGTGGCCGAGTAAGTAGCGACACGTGTTGTTGTAGAGCACATGACATAGCAGTTCATGCAGTCCCGTCTAAGTCATGTACACGTATGTACAGCCACAGGGCAAAAAATAGGGCCAAGTACGTACATACGGGCGGGGTCCCGAGCACGTACTCACGCATATATGCGGACGGCCAGGGGTTGCATACATGGAGAGGCAACGGACGGCAGCAACGACGTCCTGTTCATCGGGCAACGAACCGGCTGGGTCGGAACGGAGAAAAAGCGTCCTGTCCATCGGGAGGCAACTGACTAGGTCAGAATGCGTCATGTTCAACGGGAGCCAACCGGCTTGGATGGAACAGCCGAAACAAGGTCTGGCGTACCACAGAATGGAGGAAACGGCCTTATGTTTGATCGGCCATGGTCGAAACGGATCCTGCTCATCGGGAGGGGTCTGGCATACCCTAAAACAGAGGAAACAGACTTGTGTTCGAGTGCCTACGGTCGAAACGAGGTGCTGTTGATCGGGAGGGGTGTGGCGTACCACAAAACGGAGCAAACAGACTTGTGTTGGAGTGCCTACGGTCGAAATAGGGTCCTGTTCATCCACCGTCTACTGCCTCACTCCAGCCTCCATCAGCTACTATTCATCCACCATCGACCTCCTCCAGCCTCCATGGGCTACTGTTCATCCACGACTACTGTTCATCTAGCCTCCACCGGCTACTGTTCATAGAGCTTCCACGGGGTTCTGTTCATCCACCCCCAACCGGCTGGCGTGCGGTGGCCTCCTCGGCGTCCTGTTCATCCAGCGGCAACGGCCTACTACCACGGGGTCATATTCATCCAACCCCCACTGGGAACTATTCATCCACAGCCAACCAACCGGCTCGACTCACCACGTCTTGACTCGTTCTACGTACCACGCGCACGGTAGCAGTGGTCATTGTTCATCGAGAGGCAACCCAACACCGACTGGCTACGTCTTGCACAGGGGCTCGATCAGCTTTAGAAAGCAGCAGCAGTAATCGATCGCTCGGGTTCAGTTTGCCGCAGTAGCGAAGGAATTCCTCGAGTTCAGTCAACAGCAAATGAATCACTCGGGTTCAGTTAACAGCCAAGGGATCGATCGCTCAGGTTCAGTAACGTGCGATTGCTTGGGTACAGTTAGCCAACGCCTCGCACACACGCGCATACACGAGAGAAACGCGCAAACCACAGTGCATCGCTCGGCCCCGACCACCCACCGTAGCCGGGAACTCCGTGATATTTTCCTTGCTCTCGCTTCTACCATGATTTTTTCCGTCATGGACAGCCCAAAGAATGTTATGGAGCTGCGTCTCCGGCCCGCCCAGGACGAAAAGCCCATTTTTGGTCATGATTTTTTGTCATAGAAGTAGGAGCCCCCCACATCTATGATGATACCGGGTTTTTTCATAATTATCATCATAGGAGTGTCATAAGCATGACAGGAAAAAAATCATTTGGCCCAAAATGTCACAGATGTGTCTTTTTTTTGTAGTGCATCGTCCTCCTCCTTCCACATCCCACATGCCCCAACTGCCGGTGCAACACCTTCCACCCAAATCACCGACCCCTCCCCAAAATAAGTGCCGCCCTAAGCCATGGTGCATGCAGTATAGCCAGGAGCTCAAGGAGCATTTGGCAGCAGAGAAGCAAATCGCGATCGCACGCGTGGATGAGGTCGCGATGGCTGCCATTCGTGCTAACCCCCAGATCTTGGAGGAGCACCTCATCGTTGAGGCCACTGTCGACGCCTCACACGCCGACGCCGCGATGCGGTTGGCTGCTTTAAACGACAGTTCGTTGTGTTTTCTTGAGGCCACCCTCGGTGCCTTCGACGAAGACTACGAGGTGTTTTCTTAGTGTGCTCGTGCTTACCTCAACTCGAGAGCCAGCAGGTTGGTGCCCGGAGCGGCTCAGGCAACTCACCACTACGACGAGGGCACCTACGATGTGGAGGCCTCGCCCTCTTCCATGTCCAAGGAGCCAATCATCATCGATATCTCTGACAATGAGGAGTAGTCTCTCTTATTAGCTCACTATAAGGACCCATGTTCAGTTTGCTAGCTACGCCGGTTAAGCATGCTTGATTTACCCGTTGCATGTGCTGCTCCTGCTTTTCCTTAACAAATTCTAGTGAATTGTGCTATCTACTTTTACCATGCAATATGTTGCTCTAGTGTATGTTCTATATGTCGTGCAATGTGGTGCTCACTTATTAACTGTTTGGTTAATTAGTTAGTTAACTGCTTGGTTCAATTCTGCAAATGTGATGTTCAATTCTTCAGACTGCAATTTTGTATTGTCTTCCATGTGAGAAATAAATCGAATTTATCTTTACAAAATACATGAGAAACAAATACAATTGATGGTTTGGTTAAGTGTCCGATCTTCTAGTATGTTATACATTGTGCAATGTGGTGCTCAGTTAACGTTTGGTTCATTTGTTGTGGTGTTTAGTTAACTGTTTGGTCCAATTCTGCAATACGATGTTCATTTGTTGTGGGTGCATTCTGTTATTGTATACCATGTGAGAAATAAATCGAATTTGGTTGTACTAAATAATGAGAAAGAAATACAATTGCTATATTTCCAAGTAGTTAAGCATGCTTGGTTTGGTTAACTGTCTGATCTTCTAGTAGGAGTATGTTACATTGTGCAATGTGGTGCTCAGTTAATGTTTGGTTCATTTGTTGTGGTGTTTAGTTAACTACTTGGTTCAATTCTGCAATGCGATGTCCAATTGTCATGGGTAGAATTTTGTATTGTTGTGCATGTGAGGAATAAATCGGATTTGGCTGCACTTAATACATGAGAAACATATACAACTGCTATATTTCCTAGTTCTTAATCATGCTTGGTTTGGATAAATGGTTTTCCATGTGGCTTGAGTTAATCTAATGAATCTGGAATGTGCTTATTTTTCATCAACATATTTTACTGATAGCATGCGAACCCTCACTTAACCTGATCACTAACTACCTTATATGTGTTGCAGGGAAACAATGGGAGGCATTGAGGTTTACAATCGAGGTTTGCGCATGCATGGTCCTTTGTCTAATAGCACATTATTGTGCAATTGCAGGAACCATTCCAATAGTTAGGGTTTTAACAATTTGGTCTTGCACATGTAGGTCCTGCCGTGAGAGGTTTTGACGCATTGTTTGACCCTTTTTGCATATGAGGAAATGAGTTGTCCATGAATATCAGTCAAGTCAAGAAACTCAAAAAGATTGTTAGGATAAAGAAATTAGCAACAAAAAACAACAAGATCTTTGTCTACACAATGAAGAAGACATCAGTTCACTACAAGACGGTACTAACTATTATACCATGCCTTTTTTATTCCTTTGCCTCATTTCCAATATAGAGAAGATATTTATGCACATCCTTGTTTTCAGGCCTTTCCAAAGCAGTTCACTGATGATTACCTCTCAAACCACTTGTATGGTCCGGAGGCGAGGAAGGTTTTCATACAACACCCACGGTTCAATATTGAAGTGTTCCTGAAGAGGACGAAGGATGGACGGTCAATCATCCATGGGCACCGCCTAAAGTTGCAAAGACCTTCAACATCAATGAAGGCTCAATATTCGCCTTCCGCTTTAGTAGTTTTCCAGATGAGATTCATCTGTCTATGTACCGTCTATGATGCTAATTTCGAAAGGTTATAAATGTCGCATGTGAAACTTGGTGGTGGTGTAGTTGTGTAATGGGGTAGCTGAGTGCTGAAGCTATGTGATGTTGTACTCTGATGTATTTGAATTATGAAATCTTGCTTCCTTAATATAGAAATGAAATATATTGTGTGCTTAATATGAAATGTCAATTAGATTAATAAATGGATTATTAATAATAGGACAATTAACCTGCTAATGGCCAATTAGCCTGCTAATTGGGTTTTTCTATTGCAAACGGTTATTGAGAAAACACCGTGGGCGATGACCTCAGGCAACACACACAGTTTCTAGGAATAAACCGTGTTGGATCAATGAACAATCACACACGACATACTCTTGAAAACTGTTTGCATTAGGCCACCTTGCGCAAACGTTTACCACATAAAAAGTGTGTGTGATGGACAACCTTTGCCACACAGTTTATTTTACGCACCGTGTGTGATGCATTCAATAACGCAAACGAAAAAATTGTTAATATCGTGTGCAATGGAAATGCTATCACAAACGATTTAATGGGGAAAATTGTGTGTGATGTACCTGCAAACAGAAACGTTTTCCTTGGAGTGACTATGTGGGATGTATATACGAACGAAAACATACTTCTTGGATTAACTGTGTGGGATGTACATACTAACGGAAATGTATTCCTTGGAGTGACTGTGTGGAATGTACATACGAATGGAAATGTTTAGCATGGATTGACTGTGTGGGATGTACTTACGACTGGAAACAATTTGGCATGTATAATTGTATTTTTAGCACAACTTTACGTATAACCGTATTTGATTGCTCGCCGATCGCACATGACCTCATTTTGCTGAGCATGTGTGCCAGCAGGGCCTATCCCGGACGGTTTCTGGGTCGTGTGAGAAGGACCACCCTATCACAGTCACTCACTTGGCGATGGTTCGAAATGCCGTCGCATAAAGGGGTTAAAAACCGTTTGTATAGCACCTCGCTGTAGCAGTGACTACCGGAGTCCTACAGCGGTGCATATCGGAAGCAAAGGGAAAGCAACTTCTTACCGAGATACACACTAGCATGGGCGGCCACCACACGGCAACTCGGGTCCTGGTAAGCAAGGCCTTCCGAGCGGGGGTTTTCTGGCCCACCCCCGCGCGGACGCCGGTAGTTTAGTCCAACATTGTGTTGGATGCCATATTTTTGCAAATCAGAGCCATATGCCCCCCACAGCTCTCTGGACTATACCAATTACTTGGCCTTTCGCAATCTGGGGGCTGGACATGGTTAGACCACTTAAAGGGGGAACCAAGAAAAAGAAATACTTAGTGGTTATGGTCGATAAATTCACTAAATGGATTGAAGCGAAGCCAGTAACCTCAGCAAAGTCCGCGCCAGTTATCGACTTTATATCCGGCATGGTACACCGTTACGGTGTACCTCACAGTATCATCACAGATAATGGATCCAATTCCATGGCCCAGGAAGTCAAGGACTAGTGCGCTACTATGGGCATCAAGCTCGAGTACGCTTCAATGTACCACCCGCAGACCAACGGACAAGTTGAGTGGGCCAACAGACTAATCATGAGCGGCATAAAGCCTCGTCTGGTCCGTTCCTTGAGACAATCTAATTATCACTAGGTGGAGGAGCTTGACTCCGTACTATGGGGACTATGCACTACCCTCAACCGATCAACGGGATACACACCCTTCTTCATGGTGTACGGCACAGAAGCAAACCTCCCTTGTGATATTATTCACGACGTACCTCGAGTACGCATGTATGAGGAAAAGGAAGCTGAGTTGGATTGGCAGGATGACCTGGACGCCTTGGAAGAAGAGCGGGATGTAGCTCGGGCTCGCTCTACATTTTACCAGCAGCAGGCTCGACGCTACCTGAGCAGGGAAGTTCGGGCAAAGGCATACAACATTGCAGAACTTGTCCTCCATCTCCCTGAGAAGCAAAAGAACAAACTATCACCTAAATCGGAAGGCCCTTTCATAATCGATGAAGTATTAGCAGGAGGAGCGTATCGTATTTGCAACCCGACCAACGACCGACTCGAGCCCAACCCTTGGAATGCAGCTCGGCTCCAACGCTTCTACTGCTAGTGTGGCCACATCAGTCTCCTATCCTTTTCCTCATTGTAAATTTCTTCTCTTTATTCCTGGGGGGTTAGCATCTCTCAGGCCTTGTCCAGATAAACCGAACTGTGAGGCCCTTTTTATTGCACATTTTCAAATGTACTACCCAGATTTTACCTGGGGGCTCCCTTAAAGCAGCCAATTAATATATTTTTCATGCACGTAATCATCTCTGTCGTGTTTGCACTCTCTCGGATACTTTTTTAGTCATCATATGCACCGATTTGACTTCAGTTTTTGCCAAGCTGGGTTGTCTGTCTCGTGTGCTTACTACCTACATTCCCGATTGTTTGGCTAGGGGGTAAAGGGAGCACCTCTGCGACTGTTACGACCAGATCAGCCGTGTACTTACCTCAGACGGGTTAAGCCGAAAGCTAGTGTTCTTAAGAACATAATGGGCTGGTGATGAGGGAGACTACAATAATTTAGGTGCTCGTCACCAACACTTGGGGATTCGGCCCCCGCAACGATTCGTCTTCGCATACTTTTGGTATCCGTTTGTGACGTCTCTGTTCAGCGTGTCGAACCTGAAGAAAGGAAACCACGGAGGAACTATTTTCTTCAGAAGATGTTTCTTACGTTAAAAAGTAATATATCATAACTCTCCGCACGCGTTCTTGTCTGTTCGTACCAAAAGGCCAGATTGCCTGGATACCGGAAGTGATTTCCTACTTAACTCAGGTCACATAGTACGGAACACTCCGTGATCACTGGTCGGGGAGGCAGAAGTTGATGGTCGGTTAAGACAACGTTTACAGTATGGATCGAGATTGTTTGATATAAAGTACATAGATACATAGAATCAAACACATCACTCTTTGTCCGCTTCTTGTTTTGCTTAACTAGCTTGCTTAAACCTGCACACCGAATCTATCATTTGAAAATTATGTTGTCTACCATGAATATATTGAAGGAAATATGCCCTAGAGGCAATAATAAAGTTATTATTTATTTCCTTATATCATGATAAATGTTTATTATTCATGCTAGAATTGTATTAACTGGAAACATAATACATGTGTGAATACATAGACAAACAGAGAGTCACTAGTATGCCTCTACTTGACTAGCTCATTAATCAAAGATAGTTATGTTTCCTAACCATAGACATGTGTTGTTATTTGATTAATGGGATCACATCATTAGGAAAATGATGTGATTGACATGACCCATTCCGTTAGCCTAGCACTTGATCGTTTAGTATATTGCTATTGCTTTCTTCATGACTTATACATGTTCCTGTAACTATGAGATTATGCAACTCCGCTTACGGAGGAACACTTTGGTGCTACCAAACGTCACAACGTAATCGGGTGATTATAAAGGAGTACTACATGTGTCTCCAAAGGTACATGTTGGGTTGGCGATTTCGAGATTAGGTTTTGTCACTCCGATTGTCGGAGAGGTATCTCTGGCCCTCTCGGTAATGCACATCACTATAAGCCTTGCAAGCAATGTAGCTAATGAGTTAGTTACGGAATGATGCATTACGTAACGAGTAAAGAGACTTGCCGGTAACGAGATTGAACTAGGTATTGATACCGACGATCGAATCTCGGGCAAGTAACATACCGATGACAAAGGGAACAACGATGTTGTTATGCGGTTTGACCGATAAAGATCTTCAGAGAATATGTAGGAGCCAATATGGGCATCCAGGTTCCGCTATTGGTTATTGACAAAGAATAGTTCTAGGTCATGTCTACATAGTTCTCGAACCCGTAGGGTCCGCACGCTTAAGGTTGCGATGGCGACAGTTTTATTATGAGTTTATGAGTTTTGATGTACCAAGGAGTTCGGAGTCCCGGATGAGATCGGGGACATGACGAGGAGTCTCGAAATGGTCGAGACGTAAAGATCGATATATTGACGACTATATTCGAGTTCGAAAGGTTCCAATGATTCGGTATTTTTCGAGTACCGAGAGTTACGGAATTCGCCGGGAGAAGTATTGGGCCTTATTGGGCCCTGCAAGGAAAGAGAGAGGGGCTGCCTAGGGCAGGCCGCTGCCTTCTCAAGGCCTAGTCCGAATGGACTAGGGGAGGGGCCGCACCTTCCTTCCTTCCCTTCCTTCTCTCCTACTCCTACTAGGAAAGGAGGAGTCCTACTCCCGGGAGTAGGACTCCCCCATGGGCGCGCCTCCTCCTCCTTGGCTGGCCCTCCCTTGCTCCTTTATATACGGGGCAGGGGGCACCCCATGACACATAAGTTGATCTACGGATCGCTCCTTAGCCGTGTGTGGTGCCCCTCCACCATATTCCACTTCGGTCATATCGTCGCGGAGTTTAGGCGAAGCCTGCGCCGTGAAGTCATATCGTCGTGGAGCTTAGGCGAAGCCCTCGTCGGTGGAGCATCATCATCGCCACCACGCCGTCGGCTTGACGGAACTCATCCCCGACGCTTTGCTGGATCGGAGCCCGGGATCGCCATCGAGCTGAATGTGTGCAGAACTCGGAGGTGCCGACGCTCGGTACTTGGATCGGTCGGATCGTGAAGACGTCGACTACATCAACCGCGTTGTTATAACGCTTCGCTTTCGGTTCACGAGGGTACGGGACGACACTCTCCTCTCGTTGCTATGCCATCACCATGGTCTTGCGTGTGCGTAGGAAATTTTTGAAATTACTACGCTTCTCCTACAGATGGGCATCCGAGCCTGGTTTTATGCGTTGATGTCATATGCACGAGTAGAACACAAGTGAGTTGTGGGCGATATAAGTCATACTGCTTACCAGCATGTCATACTTTGGTTCGGCGGTATTGTGAGATGAAGCGCCCGGACCGACATTACGCCAGACGCTTACGCGAGACTGGTTTCACCGCTTGAGCACTAGTTGCTTAAAGGTGACCGACGGTGTCGCTTCTCTCACTTTAGTTGAACTGAGTGTGGCTCGCCCGGTCCTTGCGAAGGTTAAAACAGCACCAACTTGACAAACTATCGCTTGTGGTTTTGATGCGAGGTAAGAACGGTTCTTGCTCAGCCCGTAGCAGCCACGTAAAACTTGCAACAACAAAGTAGAGGACGCCTAACTTGTTTTTGCAGGGCATGTTGTGATGTGATATGGTCAAGACGTGATGCTATATTTTATTGTATGAGATGATCATGTTTTGTAACCGAAGTTATCGGCAATCGGCAGAGCCATATGGTTGTCGCTTATTGTATGAAATGCAACGCCATGTAATTGCTTTACTTTATCACTAAGCAGAGCGATAGTCGAGAAGCAATAGTTGGCGAGACGACAATGATGCTACGATGGAGATCAAGGTGTCGCGCCGGTGACGATGGTGATCATGACGGTGCTTGGAGATGGAGATCACAAGCACAAGATGATGATGACCATATCATATCACTTATATTGATTGCATGTGATGTTTATCCTTTATGCATCTTATCTTGCTTTGATTGACGGTAGCATTATAAGATGATCTCTCACTAAAATTATCAAGAAGTGTTCTCCCGAGTATGCACCGCTTGCGAAAGTTCTTCGTCTTTGAGACACCACGTGATGATCGGGTGTGATAGGCTCTACGCTCAAATACAACGGGTGCAAAACAGTTGCGCACGCAGAATACTCAAGTTAAACTTGACGAGCCTAGCATATAACAGATATGGCCTCGAACACGGAGACCGAAAGGTCGAGCGTGAATCATATAGTAGATATGATCAACATATTGATGTTCACTGTTGAAACTACTCCATCTCACGTGATGATCGGACATGGTGTAGTTGATATGGATCACGTAATCACTTAGAGGATTAGAGGATGTCTATCTAAGTGGGAGTTCTTAAGTAATATGATTAATTGAACTTTAATTTATCATGAACTTAGTCCCGGTAGTATTTTGCTAAATTATGTTGTAGATCAATAGCTCGCGTTGTTGCTTTCATATGTTTGTTTTGATATGTTCCTAGAGAAATTATGTTGAAAGATGTTAGTAGCAATGATGCGGATTGGATCCGTGATCCGAGGTTTATCCTCATTGCTGCACGTAAGAATTATGTCCTTAATGCACCGCTAGGTGACGGACCTATTGCGAAGCAAATGCGACATTATGAACGCTTTGGCTAGCTCAATATGATGACTACTTGATAGTTTAGTGCACCATACTTAACGGCTTAGAATCGGGACTTCAAAGACGTTTTGAACGTCATGGACCATATGATATGTTCCAGAATTGAACTTAATATTTCAAGCAAATACCGAGTTGAGAGATATGAAGTCTCCAACAAGTTCTATAGCTAAAAGATGGAGGAGAATCGCTCAACTAGTGAGCATGTGCTTAGATTGTCAGGTACTTCAATCGCTTGAATCAAGTGGGAGTTAATCTTCCGGATAAGATAGTGATTGACATAATTCTCTAGTCACCATCACTAAGTTACTAGAACTTCGTGATGAACTATAGTATGCAAGGGATGACGAAAACGATTCCCGAGCTCTTCGTGATGTTGAAATCAACGAAGGTAGAAATCAAGAAAGAGCATCAAGTGTTGATGATTGACAAGACCACTAGTCTCAAGGAAAAGGGCAAAGGAAGAAGGGAACTTCAAGAAGAACGGCAAGCAAGTTGTTGCTCGAGTGAAGAAGCCCAAGTCTGGACCTAAGCCTGAGACTAAGTGCTTTTGCTGCAATGGAACTGGTCACTAGAAGCGGAACTACCCCAAGTATTTGGAGGATAAGAAGGATGGCAAAGTGAACAAAGGTATATCTGATATACAAATTATTGATGTGTATTTTACTAGTGTTCGTAGCAACCCCTCGGTATTTGATACTGGTTCAGTTGCTAAGAGTAGTAACTTGAAACGGGAGTTGCAGAATGAACAGAAACTAGTTGAAGGGGAAGTGACGATGAGTGTTGGAAGTAGTTCCAAGATTGATATAATGATCATCGCACACTCCCTATACTTTCGGGATTAGTGTGGAACCTAAATAAGTGTTATTTGGTGTTGAGCATAAATATGATTTGATCATGTTTATTGCAATACGGTTATTCATTTAAGTAAGAGAATAAATTGTTGTTCTGTTTACATGAATAAAACCTTATATGGTTAGACACCCAATGAAAATGGTTCATTGGATCTTGATCATAGTGATACACATATTCATAATAATGAAACCAAAAAAATGCAAAGTTAATAATGATAGTGCAACTTATTTGTGGCACTGCCGTTTAGGTCATATTGGTGTAAAGCGCATGAAGAAAACTCCATGCTGATGGACTTTTGGAATCACTTGATTATGAATCATTTGATGCTTGCGAACCGTGCCTTTTGGGCAAGATGACTGAAAATCCGTTGTTCGGAACAATGGAACGAGATACTGACTTATTGGAAATAATACATAACGATGTATGCGATCCAATGAGTGTTGATGCTCGTGGCAAGTATCGTTATTTTCTGACCTTCACAAAATGATTTGAGCAGATATGGGTATATCTTCTTGATGAAACATAAAGTCTGAAATAGTTGAAAAGTTCAAAGAATTTCAGAGTGAAGTAGAAAATCATCGTAACAAGAAAATAAAGTTTCTGCGATCTGATCGTGGAGATGAATATTTGAGTTACGAGTTTGGTCTTCAATTAAAACAAAGTGGAATAGTTTCACAGCTCACGCCACCTGGAACACCACAACATTATGGTGTGTCCGAACGTCGTAACCGTACTTTATTTTGATATGGTGCGATCAATGATGTGTCTTACCGATTTACCAATATTGTTTTGGGGTTATGCATTAGAGACAGCTGCATTCACGTTTAATAGGGCACCATCTAAATCCGTTGAGACGACACCATATGAACTATGGTTTAACAGTAAACCTAAGATGTCGTTTCTTAAAAGTTTGGAGTTGTGATGCTTATATGAAAAAGTTTTCACCTGATAAGCTCAAACCCAAATCGAAGAAGTGCGTCTTCATAGAATACCCAAAGGTAACTGTTGGGTACACCTTCTATCACAGGTCTAAAGGCAAAACATTCGTTGCTAAGATGGATCCTTTCTAGAGAAGGAGTTTTCTCTCGAAAGAAGTGAGTGGGAGGAAAGTAGAACTTGATAAGGTAATTGTACCTTCTCCCTATTGGAAAGTAGTTCATCACAGAAATCAGTTTCAGTGATTCCTACACCAATTAGTAAGGAAGTTAATGATGATGATCATGAAACTTCAGATCAAGTTGCTACCAAACCTCGTGGGTCTTCCGGAGTAAGATCCGCACTGAGTGGTACGGTAATCATGTTCGGAAGTCATGTTACTAGACCATGATGAACCTACGAAATATGAGGAAGCGATGGTGAGCCCAGATTCATGAAATGGCTTGAGGCCATGAAATCTGAGATGGGATCCATATATGAGAACAAAGTGTGGACTTTGATGGAGTTGCTCGATGATCGGCAAGCCATATTATATAAATGGATCTTCAAGAGGAAGACAGATGCTGATAGTAGTATTACTATCTACAAAGCTCGACTTGTCGCAGAAAGGTTTTCGACAAGTTCAAGGTGTTGACTACAATGAGATTTTCTCAAGCAGTAGCGATGCTTAAGTCTGTCCGAATCATGTTAGCAATTGCCACATTTTATGAAATCGGCAAATGGATGTCAAAACTACATTCTTTAATGGATTTATTAAAGAAGTGTTGTATATGATGCAACCGAAGGTTTTGTCAATCCTAAAGGAGCTAACAAAATGTGCAAGCTCCAACGATCCATCTATGGACTGGTGCAAGCATCTCGAGTTGGAATAAACGCTTTGATAGTGTGATCAAAGCATATGGTTTTATACAGACTTTTGGAGAAGCCTGTATTTACAAGAAAGTGAGTGGGAGCACTACAAGATTTACATAAGTATATGTGAATGACATATTGTTGATCGGAAATAATGTAGAATTATTCTCAAAGCATAAAGGAGTATTTGAAAGGAGTTTTTCAAAGAAGGACCTCGGTGAAGCTGCGTACAAATTGAGCATCAAGATCTATTGAGATAGATCAAAACGCTTGATAAGTTTTTTCAATAAGTACATACCTTGTCAAGATATTGAAGTAGTTCAAAATGGAACAGTCAAAGAAAAGTTCTTGCCTGTGTTGCAAAGGTGTGAAATTGAGTAAGACTCAAATCCCGACCACAGCAGAAAATAGAAAAGAGAATGAAAGTCATTCCCTATGCCTCACCATAGGTTCTATAAAGTATGCTATGCTATGTACCGCACCTATTGTATACCTTGCTCAATTTGGCAAGGAGTACAATAGTGATCTAGGAGTAGATCATCGGACATTGGTCAAGAACATCCTTAGTGAGGACTAAGGAAATATTTCTCGATTATGGAGGTGATAAAAGAGCCCGTCGTAAAGAGTTACATCGATGCAAGCTTTTTACACTGATCCAGATGACTCTAAGTCTCAATCTGGATACATATTGTAAGTGGGAGCAATTAGCTAGAGTAGCTCCGTGCAAGAGCATTGTAGACATATTTGCAAAATACATACGGCTCAATGTGACAGACCGCTGACTAAGCTTCTCTCACAAGCAAAACATGATCATACCTTAGTACTCTTTGGGTGTTAATCACATAGCGATGTGAACTAGATTATTGACTCTAGTAAACCCTTTGGGTGTTGGTCACATGACGATGTGAACTATGGGTGTTAATCACATATAGATGTGAATATTGATGTTAAATCACATGGCGATGTGATCTAGATTATTGACTCTAGTGCAAGTGGGAGACTGAAGGAAATATGCCCTAGAGGCAATAATAAAGTTATTATTTATTTCCTTATATCATGATAAATGTTTATTATTCATGCTAGAATTGTATTAACTGGAAACATAATACATGTGTGAATACATAGACAAACAGAGAGTCACTAGTATGCCTCTACTTGACTAGCTCATTAATCAAAGATGGTTATGTTTCCTAACCATAGACATGTGTTGTTATTTGATTAATGGGATCACATCATTAGGAGAATGATGTGATTGACATGACCCTTTCCGTTAGCCTAGCACTTGGTCGTTTAGTATATTGCTATTGCTTTCTTCATGACTTATACATGTTCCTGTAACTATGAGATTATGCAACTCCCCTTTACCGGAGGAACACTTTGGGTGCTACCAAACGTCACAACGTAACTGGGTGATTATAAAGGAGTACTACAGGTGTCTCCAAAGGTACATGTTGGGTTGGCGATTTGAGATTAGGTTTTGTCACTCCGATTGTCGGAGAGGTATCTCTGGGCCCTCTCGGTAATGCACATCACTATAAGCCTTGCAAGCAATGTAGCTAATGAGTTAGTTACGGAATGATGCATTACGTAGCGAGTAAAGAGACTTGCCGATAACGAGATTGAACTAGGTATTGGATACCGCGATCGAATCTCGGGCAAGTAACATACCGATGACAAAGGAACAACGTATGTTGTTATGCGGTTTGACCGATAAAGATCTTCAGAGAATATGTAGGAGCCAATATGGGCATCCAGGTTCCGCTATTGGTTATTGACCAAGAATAGTTCTAGGTCATGTCTACATAGTTCTCGAACCCGTAGGGTCCGCACGCTTAAGGTTGCGATGACGCTTTTATTATGAGTTTATGAGTTTTGATGTACCGAAGGAGTTCGAGTCCCGGATGAGATCGGGGACATGACGAGGAGTCTCGAAATGGTCGAGGCGTAAAGATCGATATATTGGACGACTATATTCGAGTTCGGAAAGGTTCGAATGATTCGGTATTTTTCGAGTACCGAGAGTTACGGGAATTCGCCGGGAGAAGTATTGGGCCTTATTGGGCCCTGCAGAAAGAGAGAGGGCTGCCTAGGGCAGGCCGCGCCCCAAGGCCTAGTCCGAATGGACTAGGGGAGGGGCCGCACCCCTTCCTTCCTTCCCCTTCCTTCTCTCCTACTCCTACTAGGAAAGGAGGAGTCCTACTCCCGGTGGGAGTAGGACTCCCCCCTTGGGCGCGCCTCCTCCTCCTTGGCTGGCCCTCCCCTTGATCCTTTATATACGGGGGCAGGGGGCACCCCATGACACATAAGTTGATCTACGGATCGTTCCTTAGCCGTGTCGCGTGCCCCTCCACCATATTCCACTTCGGTCATATCGTCATGAGCTTAGCGAAGCCCGCGACGGTGAAGTCATATCGTCGTGGAGCTTAGGCGAAGCCTGCGTCGGTGGAGCATCATCATCGTCACGCCGCCGTCGTCGACGGAACTCATCCCCGACGCTTTGCTGGATCGGAGCCGGGGATCGTCATCGAGCTGAATGTGTGCAGAACTCGGAGGTGCCGTGTCGTTCGGTACTTGGATCGGTCGGATCGTGAAGGCGCACGACTACATCAACAGCGTTGTTATAACGCTTCGCTTTCGGTCTCACGAGTGCGTGGGACGGACACTCTCCCCTCTCGTTGCTATGCCATCACCATGGTCTTGCGTGTGCGTAGGAAATTTTTTGAAATTACTACGTTCTCCTACATATATTTGGTTGATGTTTAGCACGTTGTGCTTAACATGTCTTTCTATGTACTTACACAGGACAATATTGGGAAAGGCTGTTGTTTTCCATCGAGGTTAGTTTCATCCCATGGCTTATACATAGTCCCTTTGCCCCATAATATAAGATGCTAATTCATCCAAAATGTGAGTATATTGGATGTAATAAGATCTTATATAATGGGATGGAGGGAGTGTTGTACTACATCATTGTGCAATTGCAGTTTAACTTCTAATATTGACTTGGTGCTTGTAGGTACATATGTCATTGGAAAAGATCTGCGCTTAGACCCTTTTTGCGTATGGGGCAATGAGATATTCATGAACCAACATCGAGGAAGGAAACTGATAAAGATTGTTAATAAAATGGGTCAAAAGATAGCAAATAAACTATTTGTTTGCACTTTATCCAAGACAACAGTGAACTGCATGTAGGGGAACGCGGTAATTTCAAAAAAAATCCTACGATCATGCAAGATATATCTATGTGATGCATAGCAACGAGAGGGGAGAGTGTGTCCACATACCCTCGTAGACCGAAAGTGGAAGCATTAGTTAACGTAGTTGATGTAGTCGAACATCTTCGCGATCCAACCGATCCAAGTACCAAACGTACGGCACCTCCATGTTCAGCACACGTTCATCTCAATGACGTCCCTCGTAATCTTGATCCAGTTGAGGCCGAGGGAGAGTTTCGTCAGCACGATGGCGTGGTTACGGTGATGATGAAGTTATCGGCGCAGGGCTTCGCCTAAGCACTACGACGATATGACCGAGGTGTGTAACTGTGGAGGGGGGCACCGCACACGGCTAAAAGATCAACTTGTGTGTCTATGGGGTGCCCCCTCCCCGTATATAAAGGAGGGGAGGAGGAGGCCGGCGGCCAACAAGGGGCGCGCCAAGGGGGAGGACTCCTACTCCCAGTAGCAGTAGGTCTCCCCCCTTTCCTAGTCCAAGAAGGAGAAGAGGGAAAGAGGAGAGAAGAGAAGGAAGGAGAGGGGGCGCCCCCCTTCCCTTGTCCAATTCATACTGGGCAAGGGGGGAGGGGCGCCACCTCTGGCCGGCTCTGTCTCTTCTCCACTAAGGCCCATTAATCCCCCGCGGGGTTCCGGTAACCCTCCGGTACTCCGGTTTTATCCGAAACTTCTCCGAAACACTTCCGGTGTCTGAATATAGTCGTCCAATATATCAATCTTTATGTCTCGACCATTTCGAGACTCCTCGTCATGTCCGTGATCACATCCGGGACTCCGAACAATCTTTAGTATATCATATCACATAAACTCATAATACCAATCGTCATCGAACGTTAAGCGTGCGGACCCTACGGGTTCGAGAACTATGTAGACATGACCGAGACACGTCTCCGGTCAATAACCAATAGCGGAACCTGGATGCTCATATTGGTTCCTACATATTCTACGAAGATCTTTATCGGTCAAACCGCATAACAACATACGTTGTTCCCTTTGTCATCGGTATGTTACTCGCCCGAGATTTGATCGTCGGTATCATCATACCTAGTTCAATCTCGTTACCGGCAAGTCTCTTTACTCATTCCATAATACTTTATCCTACAACTAACTCATTAGTCACAATGCTTGCAAGGCTTATAGTGATGAGTATTGCCGAGAGGGCATATTTCCTTCATTCTCCCACTTGCACTAGAATCAATAATCTAGTTCACATCGTCATGTGATTTAACACCAATAGTTCACATTTGTATGTGATTAACACCCATAGTTCACATCGCCATGTGACCAACACTCAAAGGGTTTATTAGAGTCAATAATCTAGTTCACATCGCTATGTGATTAACACCCAAAGAGCACTGAGGTGTGATCATGTTTTGCTCATGAGAGAAGTTTAGTCAGCGGGTCTGTCAAAGTCAAAGACGTATGTATTTAGAAATATTTTATGTCTACAATGCTCTGCATAGAGCTACTCTAGCTAGTTGCTCCCACTTTCAATATGTATCCAGATTGAGACTTAGAGTCATCTGGATCGGTGTAAATGCATGCATCGACGTAACTTTTTATGACAAACTTTTTATCACCCCCATCACTGAGAAACATTTCCTTAGTCCTCACTAAGGATAATTTTGACCATTGTCCAGTGATCTACTCTTATATCACTATTGTACCCCCTTGCCAAACTCATGGCAAGGTGCACAATAGGTCTGGTATACAGCATAGCTACTTTAATAGAACCTATGTCTGATGCATAGGGAATGACTTTCATTCTCTTTCTATCTTCTGCCGTGGTTGGGCTTTGAGTCTTACTCAACTTCACACCTTGTAACACAGGCAAGAACCCTTTCTTTGACTGATCCATTTTGAACTTTTTCAAAAGCTTTATCAAGGTATGTGCTTTTGTGAAAGTCCAATTAAGCGTCTTGATCTATCTCTATAGATCTTGATGCCCAATATGTAAGCAACTTCTCCGAGGTCTTTCATAGAAAAACTTTTATTCAGGTATCCCTTTATGCTATCCAGAAATTCTATATCATTTACAATCAACAATATGTCGCCTATGTATAAGATCAGAAATGCTACAGAGCTCCCACTCACTTTCTTGTAAATACAGGCTTCTCCAAAATTCTGTATAAAACCATATGGTTTGATCACACTATCAAAGCGTTTATTCCAACTCCGAGAGGCTTGCACCAGTCCATAAATGGATCGCTGGAGCTTGCACACTTTGCTAGCACCCTTTGGATCGACAAAACCTTCCGGTTGCATCATATACAACTCTTCTTCTAGAATTCCATTATGGAATGCAGTTTTGGCATCCATTTGCCAAATTTCATAATCATAAGCAATTGCTAACATGATTCGGACAGACTTAAGCATCGCTACGGGTGAGAAA
The DNA here is from genome assembly GCA_021605205.1 of Aegilops longissima. NCBI lineage: Eukaryota > Viridiplantae > Streptophyta > Magnoliopsida > Poales > Poaceae > Aegilops > Aegilops longissima. The sequence continues at coordinate 262,682,381 of CM038676.1, read as the reverse complement.
GTCTCATCGTAGTCAACACTCTGAACTTGTCGAAAACCTTTCGCGACAAGTCGAGCTTTGTAAACAGTAACATTATCGTCTGCGTTGGTCTTCTTCTTAAAGATCTATTTATTTTCTATGGCTTGCCGATCATCGGGCAAGTACACCAAAGTCCACACTTTGTTCTCATACATGGATCCCATCCCAGGCCTAAGGCCATTTCGCGGAATCTGGGCTCATCATCGCTTCCTCATAGTTCGTAGGTTCATCATGGTCTAGTAACATGACTTCCAGAACAGGATTACCATACCACTCTGGTGCGGACCGTACTCTGGAAGACCTACGAGATTCTGTAATAACTTGATCTGAAGTTTCATGATCATCATCATTAGCTTCCTCACTAATTGGTGTAGGAATCACTGGAACTGATTTCTGTGATGAACTACTTTCCAATAAGGGAGAAGGTACAGTTACCTCATCAAGTTCTACTTTCCTCTCACTCACTTCTTTCGAGAGAAACTCCTTCTCTAGAAAGGATCCATTCTTAGCAACAAAGATTTTGCCTTCGGATATGTGATAGAGTGTACCCAACAGTTTCCTTTGGGTATCCTATGAAGACGCACTTCTCCAATTTGGGTTCGAGCTTATCAGGTTTCACATAAGCATCATAGCCCCAAACTTTAAGAAACGACAACTTTGGTTTCTTGCTAAACCACAGTTCATAAGGCGTCATCTCAACGGATTTTGATGGTGCCCTATTTAAAGTGAATGCAGCTGTCTCTAAAGCATAACCCCAAAACGATAGTGGTAACCTAGTAAGAGACATCATAGATCGCACCATATCCAATAAAGTGCGGTTACGACATTCGTACACACCATTACGATGTGGTGTTCCATGTGGCGTGAGCTGTGAAACTATTCCACATTGTTTTAAATGAAGGCCAAACTTGTAACTCAAATATTCTCCTCTACAATCAGATCGTAGAAACTTTATTTTCTTGTTACGATGATTCTCCACTTCACTTTGAATTTTTTTGAACTTTTCAAATGTTTCAGACTTGTGTTTCATTAAGTAGATATACCCATATCTGCTCAAATCATCTGTGAAGGTCAGAAAATAACGATACCCGCCACGAGCATCAACACTCATTGGACAGCATACATCGGTATGTATTATTTCCAATAATTCACTGCTCGTTCCATTATTCCGGTGAACGGAGTTTTAATCATCTTGCACATAAGGCACGGTTTGCAAGCATCAAATGATTCATAATCAAGTGATTCCAAAAGTCCATGTTTATGGAGTTTCTTCATGCGCTTTACACAGACATGACCCAAACGGCAGTGCCACAAATATGTTGCACTATCATTATCAACTTTGCATCTTTTGGCATCAATATTATGAATATGTGTATCACCACGATCAAGATTCAATAAACCATCAACATTGGGTGTATGACCATAGAAGGTTTTATTCATGTAAATAGAATAACAATTTATTCTCTATTATAGATGAATAATTGTATTACAATAAACATGATCTAATCATATTTATGCTCAACGCAAACACCAAATAACATTTATTTAGGTTCAACACTAATCCCTAAGGTAGAGGGAGTGTGCGATGGTGACCTTATCAACCTTGGAATCACTTCCAATACACATCGTCACCTCGCCCTTAACTAGTCTCTGTTCATTTTGCAACTCCTGTTTTGAGTTACTAATCTTAGCAACTGAACCGGTATCAAATACCCTGGGGTTACTATGAACACTAGTAAATTACACATCAATAACATGTATATCAAATATACCTTTGTTCACTTTGCCATCCTTCTTATCCGCCAAGTATTTGGGGCAGTTCCGCTTCCAGTGACTATTTCCTTTGCAGTAGAAGCACTTAGATTCAGGATTGGGTCCAGCTTGGGGCTTCTTCCTGAGAGTGACAACTTGCTTGCCATTCTTCTTGAAGTTCCCTTTCTTTCCCTTGCCCTTTTTCTTGAAAGTAGTGGTCTTGTCAATCATCAACACTTGATGCTCTTTCTCGATTTCTACCTTCGTCGATTTCAGCATCACGAAGAGCTCGGAAATCGTTTTCGTCATCCCTTGCATACTATAGTTCATCACGAAGTTCCAGTAACTTGGTGATGGTGACTAGAGAACTCTATCAATCACTATCTTATCTGGAAGATTAACCCCCACTTGATTCAAGCGTTTGTAGTATCCAGACAATCTGAGCACATGCTCACTTCTTGAGCTATTCTCCTCCATCTTTTAGCTATAGAACTTTGTTGGAGACTTCATATCTCTCAACTCAGGTATTTGCTTGAAATATTAACTTCAACTATTGGAACATTTCATATGATCCATGACGTTCAAAACGTCTTTGAAGTCCCAATTCTAAGTCGTAAAGCATGGTGCACTAAACTATCAAGTAGTCATCATACTAAGCTAGCCAAACGTTCATAACATCTGCATCTGCTCCTGTAATAGGTTTGTCACCTAGCGGTGCATCAAGGACATAATTTTTCTGTGCAGCAATGAGGATAAACCTCAGATCACGGACCCAGTCCGCATCATTGCTACTATCATCTTTCAACTTAGTTTTCTCTAGGAACACATATAAAAATAGAGGGAAGCAATAACGCGAGCTATTGATCTACAACATAATTTGCAAAATACTATCAGGACTAAGTTCATGATAAATTAAAGTTCAATTAATCATATTACTTAAGAACTCCCACTTAGATAGACATCCCTCTAGTCATCTAAATGATCACGTGATCCAAATAAACTAAACCATGTCCGATCATTACGTGAGATGGAGAAGTTTTCAATGGTGAACATCACTATGTTGATCATATCTACTATATGATTCACGCTCGACCTTTCGGTCTCCAGTGTTCTGAGGCCATATCTGCATATGCTAGGCTCGTGAAGTTTAACCCGAGTATTCTGCATGTGCAAAACTGGCTTGCACCAGTTGTATATGAACGTAGAGCTTATCACACCCGGTCATCACGTGGTGTCTCGGCATGACGAACTGTCGCAACGGTGCATACTCAAGGAAACACTTATACCTTGAAATTTAGTAAGGGATCATCTTATAATGCTACCGACGTTCTAAGCAAAATAAGATGCATAAAGGATAAACATTGCATGCAATCAAAATATGTGACATGATATGGCCATCATCATCTTGTGCTCATGATCTCCATCACCGAAGCATCGTCATGATCTTCGTCGTCACCGGCGCAACACCTTGATCTCCATCGTAGCATCGTTGTCGTCTCGCCAACTATTGTTACTACGACTATCGCTATCGTTTAGTGATAAAGTAAAACAATTACATGGCGATTGCATTGCATACAATAAAGCGACAACCATATGGCTCCTGCCAGTTGCCGATAATTTTTTTACAAAACATGATCATCTCATACAACAATTTACATCACATCATGTCTTGACCATATCACATCACAGCAAGCCCTTCAAAAACAAGTTAGACGTCCTCTACTTTGTTGTTGCAAGTTTTACGTGGCTGCTACGGGCTTCTAGCAAGAACCTTCTTACCTACGCATCAAAACCACAACGATTTTTCCTCAAGTGTGTTGTTTTAACCTTCAACAAGGACCGGGCGTAGCCACACTCGATTCAACCAAAGTTGGAGAAACAGACACTCACTAGCCACCTGTGTGCGAAGCACGTCGGTAGAACCAGTCTCGCGTAAGCGTATGCGTAATGTCAGTCTGAGCCGCTTCATCCAACAATACCGCCGAATCAAAGTATGACATGCTGGTAAGCAGTATGAATATTATTGCCCACAACTCTTTGTGTTCTCCTCGTGCATATAACATCTACGCATAGACCTGGCTCTGATACCACTGCTGGGGAACACGGTAATTTCAAAAAAATGCCTACGATCACGCAAGATCTATCTATGTGATGCATAGAAACGAGAGGGGAGAGTGTGTCCACGTACCCTCGTAGACCGAAAGTGGAAGCGTTAGTTAACGCAGTTGATGTAGTCGAACATCTTTGCGATCCAACCGATCCAAGTACCGAACGTACGGCACCTCCGCGTTCAGCACACCTTCAGCTCGATGACGTCCCTCGTAATCTCGATCCAGTTGAGGCCGAGGGAGAGTTTCGTCAGCACGACGCCGTGGTGACGGCGATGCTGAAGTTACCGGCGCAGGGCTTCGCCTAAGCACTACGACGATATGACTGAGGTGTGTAACTGTGGAGGGGGGCACCGCGCATGGCTAAAAATCAACTTGATCAACTTGTGTGTCCATGGGGTGCCCCCCTCCCCGTATATAAAGGAGGGGAATAGTAGGCCGACGGCCAACAAGGGGCGCGCCAAGGGGGAGGACTCCTACTCCCAATGGGAGTAGGTCTCCCCCTTCCCTAGTCCAAGAAGGAGAAGAGGGAAAGAGGAGAGAAGAGAAGGAAGGAGAGGGGGCGCCCCCCTTCCCTTGTCCAATTCGGACTGGGCAAGGGGGGGGGTGCGCGCCACCTCTGGCCGGCCCTCTCTCTTCTCCACTAAGGCCCATTAAGGCCCATTAATCACCTCGGGGGGGTCCGGTAACCCTCCGATACTCCGATTTTATCTGAAACTTCTTCGGAACACTTTCGGTGTCCGAATATAGTCGTCCAATATATCAATCTTTATGCCTCGACCATTTCGAGACTCCTCGTCATATCCGTGATCACATCTAGGACTCCGAACAATCTTCGGTACATCATACCACATAAACACATAATACCAATCGTCATCGAATGTTAAGCGTGTGGACCCTGCGGGTTCGGGAACTATGTAGACATGACCGAGACACGTCTCCGTTCAATAGCCAACAGCGGAACCTGGATGCTCATATTGGTTCCTACATATTCTACGAAGATCTTTATTGGTCAAACCGCATAACAACATACGTTGTTCCCTTTGTCATCGGTATGTTACTTGCCCAAGATTCGATCGCGGTATCATCATACCTAGTTCAATCTTGTTACCGGTAAGTCTCTTTACTCATTCTGTAATACTTCATCCCGCAACTAACTCATTAGTCACAATGCTTGCAAGGCTTATAGTGATGAGTATTACCGAGAGGGCCCAGAGATACCTCTCCGAAACACGGAGTGACAAATCCTAATCTCGATCTATGCCAACCCAACAAACACCTTCCGAGACACCTGTAGAGCACCTTTATAATCACCCTTTTATGTTGTGACATTTGGTAGCACACAAAGTGTTCCTCCGGTATTTGGGAGTTGCATAATCTCATAGTCTGAGGAACTTGTATAAGTCATGAAGAAAGCAGTAGGAATGAAACTGACACGATCATAATGCTAAGCTAATGGATGGGTCATGTCCATCACATCATTCTCCTAATGATGTGATCCCGTTCTTCAAATGACAGCACATGTATATGGTTAGGAAACATAACCATCTTTGATCAACGAGCTAGTCAAGTAGAGGCATACTAGGGACTATATGTTTTGTCTATGTATTCACACATGTACTAAGTTTCCGGTTAATACAGTTCTTGCATGAATAATAAACAGTTATCATGAATTAAGGAAATAAATAATAACTTTATTATTGCCTTTAGGGCATATTTCCTTCACTACAGGATAGTAAGTAAGAACTCTGTAGCATTATTTTTACTAGCCATAATGAGTGTTAGATAACAATGTTTGAATCTTCTTCCTTTGCAGTGGTTCCCAAAGCAGTTTACATAAGATTAACTCTGAAACTACATGATAGGTGGATATGCAAAGGTTAAAGTATTTCTACCAGACTACAATGACTATCTAGAAGTCCTCGTGAAGACAGTGAAGGATGGGCGGTCGGCCATCACAAGCGGTTGGATTAGATTCATGCATGCATTTCGCATGGAGGAGGGAAAAATATGAGCATTTCGCTCACCTTGTTCAGCAACCAGAATGTCTTTCGCCTCTTTTTTTACCATCTTTAATACATGTATACAACCCTAGTTCATCATTCTTTATTTGGTGCTTATGTAATTCTTTTTTTGATGTAATTCTTGAACATATGTACCTGTCAATCGAATAGCACATTGGTTGTTAAACCTGATGGATATGAATAAAGTTATTTCCTACTTTCAAATTCAAATTATGTACAATTTTAAATTGTAGCAATTAAATTAGGGAGTAATTATGCTCTACAAGCCATTATGGTGCACACGATCTCTAAAACACAATGTTTGTGATATACATCATAATCCGACATAATTCATAAAGAGAAAATGTGTGCGACCATGCACACAGTTGTCCTTTACAAAACGTGTGTGATGTGAGATAATATCACAAACGATGTGATCAAACTAAATGTTTGTGATAGTCGTCTTATCGTACATGCTTTACAATCATGAACTATTTCTGATGGCGTATGCATCGTAAATGTTGCACCACAGAATAACGTGTGTGATAGTTATCAAGTACGACACTAGTACGATAGTCCAATGTTTCATAAACCTATCTGATGCTCGTACGATGATCAACTTATCTTCTTAATTATATATCACATACAATATGGTATCATACACGCTTTACAATCATGAACTGTTTGTGATGGGGTGTGCATCGTAAATGTTGCACCACAAAATAATGTGTGCAATGGTAATGCTAGCCACACGAGTACCAATGATGGAGCGTTTGGGATATTTGATATATCACAAACAGTTGTGTGACGAATCGCGTCTGTGGTAGATGCGGGCATCACATACTCCTAGTTCTACAAAACGTATGCATTCCTACTCTCTATCCTCGACGGCTTCTGGGTCGTGTAGGAAAGTCCCTCCTTATCGCACGCACAGGCAAGATGACGGTTTAAATCCGTCATGGAAAGGGTTAAAAACCATTTGTATAGCAGCTCTTTGTACCAATGAGTGCAAAGTTTAATTATGAAAATGTCTAAATTGAATCTTGTGTTTATTGGTCTATATCAATGGCTTGCAATAGTTTAAATTTAGCACCTCTATTTGAGAACGAAAAGTTGACTGCAAATGATGGGAACTATGAGGATTGGATCCACACTCTGAGATATGTTCTCGGGAGTGCTAAGAAAGAATATGTGATGTATCAAACACTTGGTGACTAGCCGACGCTTGTAGTGTCTCAAGATGTCATCAATGTGTTTTTATCTCACAAGAATGATTTCAGTGTCGTCAAAAGTATTATACTATCATGCATGGATCAAGTGTTACAGAAACGTTATGAACAATTTAGTATTGTCGAAATTTTTGAGGCACTTGGAATCTGTATCACAAAGATCCAGCTGAAGTTCATGAGATGACTGGAGCATTGGAAGAGTGCAAAGCTGAGGTCGGTGAGCAAGGTGTCAGGCTTGCAGACTATTATGATAGTCTTAATGCAATGGAAATAGATTTTCCAAAGATATCAGAAAATGATTTGATCCTTACTCCGCTTTATGACGTGATGCTCAAAATCAAAGAAATAGGGTTGCAGAACCAATAAAAAATCATCTAAAAACCGAAAATGTGTACAGAAAAAATAAAAAAAAACGAGGGAGCGCCCAAAGTGCGACACATGGCGGGGCTGAGAGCGCGTCAAGTGGCGCGCTCCCAGTCCACCCCAAGTGACATTTCTGGGTGCTCCCGAAGGAATACTCCTTCGTTAGTTGATCTCTACATTATACAAAGACTAAGAGGGCCGACATCAAGGGGACCTCCTATAACGCGCCTTTAGCGCTGCAGAGGCCAACTGACGCTCACTGTAGCCCTTAGTTTGGCTGGCCCACGAATACACAGCGCAACAAACCTTAAGCGCGAGAAACCACTCAAAAAGTTGAGCTATTCAGGAATCTAACTCCCACCATTGAGTTATCGAAAGATTCGGCTAACCACCACAGCTAGTCGACTTTAGTGACAACGACGCTATAAGAAATTGTGGCCACGATATTATTGCACGATATGTAAATCTCCTTCCCATGTAACCGACTTTGTGTAACCCTAGCCCCCTCCGGTGTCTATATAAACCGGATTGTTTAGTCCGTAGGACAACAACAATCATAATCATAGGCTAGCTTCTAGGGTTTAGCCTCTACGATCTCGTGGTAGTTCAACTCTTGTAATACTCATATTATCAAGATCAATCAAGCAGGAAGTAGGGTATTGCCTCCATTGAGAGGGCCCAAACCTGGTTAAACATCATGTCCAATCCTCCTGTTACTATTAGCCTTAGACGCACAGTTCGGGACCCCCTACCCGAGATCCGCCGGTTTTGACACCGACATTGGTGCTTTCATGGAGAGTTCCACTGTGCCGTCACGATAAGGCTTGATGGCTCGCCTTGTTGTCAAGGACAAGATCACCTCTGGGGGAGCCCTGGCTGTAGGCCAGACTCTCCGGCTGGACGGCTTCATCATGACCGCCCGTTCGGCCGCCGCGCCGACGATGAATTCTCAGGTCATCAAGAACAGCCTCCACGTCAGCTCGGAATTCACTAAGCAGATGAATCCAATGGAGCTCTCCTTCCTGAACGAGCTCTTGGATCGCATCGCCGCCCTGGGACGCTACGAACTATGATCGGATCGGGTTTAAACCCGACCAAAGGGAGATTAACTCTCCGCCGGTCACCCATCAGATAGCGGTGGTGGAGGAGCAATGCAGCGATTCTTCCTCTATTTTGAGGACGAATTATGTCCGGATTCCTGAGCTCTCCGAGCCGGATACCCGTCTACAGGAGGACATGGCCCAAGCTCCAAACCTAGAATCGGACAGCGGGCCAGAAAAATTGGGCAACATCCCGGAGCCCGAGCTGCCAAGCTCAGAAGCTCCTCTGCCCCTGGGTCTCAGATCAGGTCAGGTTTTGGACTTAAATCTACCCACCCACCCAGATACAAGTGATCTTTCCCACATTAGACAAGAGCCCCAAGAGACAGTACATCACTTCTGGGCCAGATTCCTCTTTGTAATGAGCAAGGTTAAGGACTGTCGCGAGGAAGACGCAATCTCATTCTTTTGCAAAAATTGCACGGACAAGGGAATCCTCAACGCCGTAAGTTGCCGTGACATAGCACACTTTGCTGACTTGGCGGCCATAGTACAGAAGTACTGTGTGATGGAAAGCGCCTCGAAAACCCAAACAAGATTCTGGGATCCTCCGGCTCTCACTAAACCCCTCGTCCGAACTAAAAGGGTGCATTCTCGCAAGTCCCCCGATCCAATTACAAAAAAACCAAAGCCCGCTACAGGGCGTGGAACCGTATTGGAGGGATGGCTCAATGGGCCATGCAAAATTCACAGTACACCGGATACCATACCAACACACAGCCTTAGAGCATGTTGGATACTCCGGCAGGTGGCCAAGAGCGGCAAGGATCTCCTCATCAATAATACCGCAGAGCACCATCCCGCGGAAAATAAAAATACAATACTGACAGTCTTTGAGACTTTCGCCTCAAATAATAGGCGTAAGCGAGCACCCTGCAGCCTCGCCGAAGTCTGCCACGTTGCAGCAATAAACCCATGGAACGACACGGCCATAACCTTCAATGCCAGTGACGAACCTCAATTCCGAACAATCCGAGCACCAGCCGCTTTGGTCCTTAGTCCAATTGTGGACGGCTTCCGACTTACTAAAGTGCTCATGGACGGTGGCAGCGGATTAAACCTCATCTACGAGGAAACTCTTAACAAAATGGAAATAGACAAGAGCTGCATTGAGCAAAGCAGCACGACCTTTAGAGGAATCATTCCCAGTCGGGAGGCACGATGCACGGGAAAAATCACACTAGATGTGGTATTCAACACGCCGGAGAATTATAGGTCCAAAGAAATCACATTCCAAGTGGCCCCATTCAGTAGCGGATACCACGCCCTTTTAGGGCGGGACACATTCACGAGCTTCCAAGCTATACCCCATTACTGGTACATGAAGCTCAAGATGCCCGGGCCCAATGGAATAATCACTCTAGCTAGTGATCCAGACGTAGCACTCCACACTGAAAATAAAACCGCCGCACTGGCCCTGGAGGCATTATCCGAAATCCACGTGGCCGAAGAACTAACTGCGCTACGCTCCATGGTGGACAGGGACGACGTGATACTCGACAAATGATCCAAGTCCACCTCTTTCAAACCAGCGGGCGAAATAGTCAAATTCCAGGTCCACCCGATGGACCCTACAAAAATAGCATCCATCGGGGCACAGCTGAACCCTACAATAGACGCCGCACTGCGGGAGTTCTTGCGTGAGAATTGGGACATCTTTGCCTGGCATCCTTCAGATATGCCAGGTATCCCACGCAGGCTGGCTGAGCATAGCCTAAACATACTGAAGGGATACAAGCCGGTCAAGCAGACTCTTCAGCGCTTTTCAGAACCTAAGCGACAAGCCATGGGAGAAGAGCTAGCCAAGTTACTCGAGGCCGGATTCATCAGAGAAATAAAACATCCGGACTGGCTAGCAAACCTGGTGATGGTACCAAAGAAGGACAAATCATGGCGCCTATGTGTCGATTTCAAGGACCTCAATAAGGCTTGCCCTAAGGATCCCTTCCCACTCCCCCCCATCGATCAAATCATCGATGCTACTGCAGGACACGACTCATTGTGCTTCCTCGACGCATACTCCGGATACCATCAAATCAAGACAGCGGAGCCCAATCAAGCCGCAATGGCATTCATCACTCCATACGGCCCCTTCTGTTTTAACACCATGCCTTTCGGGCTCAAAAACGCCGGTGCAACCTATCAACGCATGATTCAGACATGCCTGGAAACACAAATCGGCAAAACAGTGGAGGCATACGTAGACGATGTGGTCATCAAAACTAGACACGTCGAATCTTTAATAGACGACTTGAGGCTTACGTTCGACAATCTACAAACATATGACATCAAGCTTAATCCGGACAAATGCATTTTCGGCGTACCTGCCGGAAAGCTCTTGGGCTTCATCATTTCCAATAGAGGAATTGAAGCAAATTCAGCTAAAATCCGAGCTCTGTCACAGTTGGCTACCCCAACAGACCTCAAGCAAATCCAGAAATTAACTGGATGCGTGGCTGCCCTAAGCCGCTTTATCTCCCGATTAGGAGAAAAGGCACTACCTCTCTATCGCCTTCTTCGATGCACCGAACACTTCGAGTGGACAGATGCAGCTACGGCCGGACTGGAAGAAATAAAGGCCCTCTTGGCCAGCAATCCAATCCTGGCCGCGCCAAATATCGGCGAACCTATGTTGTTATATATAGCTCAACACATCAGGTTGTCAGCGCAGTGCTCTTCGTCGAATGAGAGACGGACGGACATAAGTTCCCGCTTCAAAAGCCGGTATACTACGTATCCACCATCCTCACTCCATGCAAGTCACGGTACCCACATTATCAAAAGATAGCATACGCGGTCTTCATGGCATCCCGGAAACTACGACACTACTTTCAAGAGTGTTCAATCACTGTGGCCTCTGAAGTACCACTCAACGATATAATAAATAACCGCGATGCCACGGGCCGGATTGCTAAATGGGCTATCGAGCTCCTCCCGTTCGACATAACATATAAACCACGGCGAGCCATTAAGTCACAAGTAATGGCTGACTTCGTCACCGAATGGACAGAAGCCAAACTCCCTAAAGAGTACGGCGCGTACTCCAATTGGATCATGCACTTTTACGGCTCTAAGATGCTGGGCGGTCTGGGGGCAGGCGTTGTCCTGACATCCTCCACCGGAGATACAATCCAATACGTACTCCAAATACTATACACAGACTCTAACAATGCAGCCGAATATGAGGCTCTGTTACATGGTCTTCGGATGGCAGTCTCCATGGGCATCCAATGCCTAGAAGTGCGTGGGGATTCGAACCTCGCAATATCTCAAATAAATGGAGACTTTGACACCAAGGACCCAAAAATGGCGGCTTACCGCAATGCCGTCCTCAAAATGTCAGCTCGGTTCGAGAGGCTCGAATTCCACCATGTGGTCCGAGAAAACAATCAAGCGGCGGATTTCCTCGCCCGCATCGGCGCCAAGCGTGACCCCGTCCCACCTAATATCTTCTTGGAAAGGCTGTTCAAGCCATCCGTGGTATGGGAAGGGGAGACCAGCAATACAGTCCGGATCAGAATACAACCCCAGATCCCAAACATTCTGACATAATCGGAGGCTCCGCCACCGAAATAACACCTTCGGCCCACGTAATTATGGCTGTCATCGCCCCCGTGGACCGAACCCTTCTTAGCCTACTTAAATAGGCAAGAACTCCCCGAGGACCAAAATGAGGCACGTTGCATTTGCGGCGCTCTAAAGCCTACAAGGTCCACGAGGGAGAGCTTTATAAGAAAAGCGCGACTGAAGTGCTCCAAAGGTGCATCTCCGAAGAGGAAGGGCGGCAGCTCTTGGCCGAAATTCATGCCGGACTCGGCGGCCACCACGTCGTAGCTCGGGCACTCGTAAGCAAGGCCTTCCGTACAGATTTATACTGGCCGATAGCCCGAGAAAATGCACAGGACCTTGTCCAACATTGCGTCGGTTGCCAGCTTTTTACAAATCAAAGCCATATGCCACCTACCGCTCTCCAAACAATCCCCATAACTTGGCCCTTTGCGGTCTGGGGGCTCGATATGGTTGGACCCCTTAAAGGAGGAAGCCATAAGAAAAAATACTTGTTGGTCATGGTGGATAAATTCACCAAATGGATAGAAGCCAAACCAATTAAAACGGTCGAATCCGGACCAGTGATAGACTTCATATCAGGGGTTGTACACCGTTACGGTGTCCCCCACAGCATCATCACCGATAACGGCTCGAACTTCACAGCTGACGAGGTGAAAACTTGGTGCGGCAACATGGGCATTAAGCTCGATTACGCCTCCGTCTATCACCTCCAAACGAACGGTCAAGTCGAACGAGCAAACGGTCTTATTATGAGCGGCATCAAACCCAGACTAGTGCGATCCCTGAAGGAATCAGATACGCACTGGTCGAGGAGCTCGACTCCGTACTATGGGGGCTGCGGACCACGCCGAATCGCACTACCCGATACACACCATTTTTTATGGTGTACGGTGCAGAGGCGGTATTGCCCTGCGATATCATTCATGACTCACCTCGAGTGCGCATGTACGAAGAGAAAGAAGCCGAGCTTGATCGGCAGGACAGTTTAGATGCCTTGGAGGAGGAGCACGACATCGCGAAGGCCCGTTCCGCATTTTATCAGCAACAGTAGGTATCAAAGCAGAGAAGTACGGGCCAAAACTTATAACGTTGGTGAACTCGTTCTACGCCCACCGAAGAAGAAAAAGGACTAGCTCAAGCCCAAGTGGGAGGGTCCCTTCATCATTGATAAAGTTATCGCCGGAGGGGCGTACCGTCTGCGTGATGTATCCGATAATCGACTAGAACTCTTGCAGAAGATCGCCCGCAGATCCGGGCATCTCCTCTTCAGGACAACCTGTCAGCATACCTACAGACATAATTCTGTTAGCTCGCCTCTTCGCCGAACTTTATAAAGGTTCGTTCGAGCACTTACTAAAAATGCCGCACCGAAGCCTCTTATTCTCCTTCACAGAGTCAGCAAGTTGGGCTCGAACATCTTTTAGTTCAACGCCCAGCCGGGTATGGGCATCCTGGAGATCATTTTTCTCTCGTATAACCTTTGTAAGCACGCGCTCGCCAGCCTTTAGCTGTTGTTCAACATATTTCTCATCCCCCGGTATGATCTCCGGATTACCTCCGGGATTGTTTGCAGAATCTATTGTTAGATTTGCATTCATGCTAAATACTAACTGGTACACGTCATTACATTTGTTTCGATCAATACAAGTATTACCAGATGAGGCCTTCTCGGACTCCTCCATTCCGGCAATTCCGGCCCGTAGCTGGGCTTTGCACTCCTCCAGCTCTTGAGACAACTGGGTATTCTTCTTCGTAAGAGCCTATGCATACAATGATCCTTAAATCAGTTGTGCCAACTGTTTCAAGTCTCAGGGGCTACTGATATATATATATATAATTATCAAATTTTCTTACCTGTATGTCCTTTACATACTGGTCCGTGGCTCTGGCAAGACCATCTTGAGCGGCTTGGATGTACGCATCTCCTGAGTTGACGGCATTGAACGCCTCTTCAGAGAAATTAGGGTCGCGGAGTACGTCCCGGCGGCGCCTGTGATTCATGGCGCTCTCCACTTCAGAATTCGTAGCGGATAGTCTATCCGCATCCTCTATAGGAGGACCATCCGGCATTGCCCCCACGTTAGCCTCTGCCCCTAAGTCCGGCTCTGGAGTCCAGCTGGTGGAGGCGTGGTAGGCAGGCTCTCCAAACAAAGTCCGGCGAGCGTTTTTTCTGCTAGGAACCACAGACGTTATTACATTTTAAATACAATAATCGTGAAGCAGGTTTTTAGCATACCTCTGCGACGGCGTCTCGGTCCTGACCGCTTTCCTTTTAAGCCTACCCGGCTTTGGTGCCCCTTGTTGGTGAGTCACCGCGGGTTCGGCACGGCGCCCCGACGACCTTCCCTGTAAAACGCAATACATGTGTGGTGGGTAAGGCGCAACAGAGGGGATCCTTCTTGGAAGTTGGGACTCCGGTTTCACTTACATGTGATGCAGGGAGTAGACCAGGATAATCAGCTATGATGGCCACCAAGGCACCGTCACAGCTTAACTGGTAAAATGTCCTGTCGACGAGCTCCACAAATATGTCCGAATCTTCTTCAAGTCCGGGGTCGAGGGCCCGGTCGGGGTCCTCCGGCTGTGGAGACGGGCTGTGGACCTCCCTCACAGCTTTTCGCAGTTCCTGCTATGAATTGGCAAGGTAAATATTTGTGATGAAGAATGCGGGAAGGACTGGAACAAAAGATAGCAGCTCACCCAGCTTGGGGGGTTGTACATGGAGAATCCATCCCATGGCTTAATATGGATGAACTCCTCTTCTTCTCCTTTGTACAAATCGAACAGTATTTTCACCAGAGCGGCGGCGGAGTCCGGACCTTTACGGCCGCAGCGGGTGGCATCGTCATCTCCATTGAAGTGCCACATGGGTTTTCCCGATACTGAAGTGGCTGTACCCCCCGCATTATACATATTGACATAACCTCGATTATTGTCAGTCCTGATTTGTCCAGCGTTTTTATCCTGCCCATCAGGTAATGGACCTCTCTGTTGTCTTCCTCCTGGGGGCTCCGGGGGTGCCAGCTGTGGCACTTCTTCAGCGGGGCATTAGCAAACTCAGGAAGGCCCATCCGAATAGGGTCTGGAAGGGGGACATCCTCCATATAAAACCACTCTGAAGGCTAGTCTTTGGATGTCTTCTTCGGGGTGCCGGACAGGTATCCGGTCCCGGCGATGCGCCATATTTCGGCTCCGCCCACTTGATATATTGACCCCTCCTGAGTGCGGGGTATGAGGCAGAATAGCCTCTTCCATAGCTCGAAATGAGCTTCGCAACCTAGAAATAGCTCGCAAAAGGCGACATAGCCGACGATGTGTAATATGGAGGCGGGAGTAAAGTTATGCAACTGGAGGCCATAGAACTCCAGGAGCTCGCAGTGGAACGGATGGATTGGAAATCCAAGTCCCCTCAGCAAGTAAGGGACAAGGCATACCCGCTCCTCCCTGGATGGGTTGGGAAAACTCTCCGCTTGTTCCCCGCCGTTGTAGGTGGCTAGTCTGGCTCGGACGGGGACCATATATGCAGGCGGGAGAAACCCCTGGGTCTGCAACTCTACCAATCGGCTGTGGGGGATGGAACACTTCTCCCAATCGCCTGGCTTAGTGCTACGGGAGCGAGAGGAGGAGCTGCGACGGCCGGCCATGATGGGATGGTTTTTTCCGGGCGCGCTCTGATGGATACTCGCTGGGAGAGGATGGTGTGATTTGGATCTAAGGATCCTCGTCTCTTTAAATAGACGATTTACTTACATGGTCAGGGTGGCAAATGTAAAAATGCCCTGACTTCTCGCATTCGCTCGAAACATGGAGATAGCCATTATTAAAGCACAGAAGCCGAGGAGTGCAACATTAATGGGAATCCGGACACTACTCGTTACAATAGGGACTCTGGATTTGGAGAAGAACCCGCCTTGCAATGCTGAAGACAATTTTCGCGCCGGACTCACCGTCATTGAAGCCTGGTTCAGGGGCTACTGAGGGAGTCCTGGATTAGGGGGTCCTCGAACAGCCGGACTATATACTTTGGCTAGACTGTTGGACTATGAAGATACAAGATTGAAGACTTCGTCCCGTGTCCGGGTGGGACTCTCCTTTGCGTGGAAGGCAAGCTTGGCAATTCAGATATGTAAATCTCCTTCCCTGTAACCGACTCTGTGTAACCCTAGCCCCCTCCGGTGTCTATATAAACTAGAGGGTTTAGTCCGTAGGACAACAATAATCATAATCATAGGCTAGCTTCTAGGGTTTAGCCTCCACGATCTCGTCGTAGATCAACTCTTGTAATACTCATATCATCAAGATCAATCAAGCAGGAAGTAGGGTATTACCTCCATCGAGAGGGCCCGAACCTGGGTAAACATTGTGTCCCCCGCCTCCTGTTACCATTAGCCTTAGACGCACAGTTCGGGACCCCCTACCCGAGATCCGCCGGTTTTGACACCGACAAGGGGGGCACCCCATAGACACACAAGTTGATCAAGTTGATCTTTTAGCCGTGTGCGGTGCCCCCTCCACAGTTACACACCTTTGTCATATCGTCGTAGTGCTTAGGCGAAGCCCTACGCCGGTAACTTCATCATCACGGTCACCACGCCGTCGTGCTGACGAAACTCTCCCTCGGCCTCAACTGGATCGAGAGTACGAGGGACGTCATCGAGCTGAATGTGTGCTGAACGCGGAGGTGCCATACGTTCGGTACTTGGATCGGTTGGATCGCGAAGATGTTCGACTACATCAACCGCGTTAACTAATGCTTCCGCTTTCGGTCTACGAGGGTACGTGGACACACTCTCCCCTCTCGTTGCTATGCATCACATAGATAGATCTTGCGTGATCGTAGGCATTTTTTTGAAATTACCGCTGTCGGTGTCAAAACCGGCGGATCTTGGGTAGGGGGTCCCGAACTGTGCGTCTAGGCGGATGGTAACAGGAGACAAGGGACACAATGTTTTTACCCAGGTTCGGGCCCTCTCGATGGAGGTAAAACCCTACTCCTGCTTGACTGATATTGATGATATGGGTAGTACAAGAGTAGATCTACCACGAGATCAAGGAGGCTAAACCCTAGAAGCTAGCCTATGGTATGATTGTTGTTCGTCCTATGGACTAAAACCCTCCGGTTTATATAGACACCGGAGAGGGCTAGGGTTACACAGAGTCGGTTACAATGGTAGGAGATCTACATATCCGTATTGCCAAGCTTGCCTTCCATGCCAAGGAAAGTCCCATCCGGACACGGGCGAAGTCTTCAATCTTGTATCTTCATAGTCTTGGAGTCCGCCGATGATGATAGTTCGCTATCCGACACCCCTAGTCCAGACTACCTCGGTAGCCCCTGAACCAGGCTTCAATGACGATTTAGTCCGCGCATATTGTCTTCGGCATTGCAAGGCGGGTTCCTCCTCCGGATAATTCATAGAAGATTGTGAACACCAAGATAGTGTCCGGCTCTGCAAAATAAATTCCACATACCACCGTAGAGAGAATAATATTTACACAAGTTCAATCTGCTGACGTATTTTGCGGCATGACGTCACGCCGCGGCCAAGCCTTTATTCAAATCGTTTTAATTATTCCACCTCAGCGCGTTTAGGAAGCAGTTTCCTTGGCACGTCTTGTCGAAGCAGAGATCGTGTCCCCTTATTCCGGGATTCTCATCAATACGGACGTGGGTAACCCAACCGCGCCTGTTGCCACGCCCCCTCCATCGAAGGCGAGTTCCAAACGGTCACGAGGACGGCTCTTGGTATTCTCCCCCTTTATAATGAGACCAAGGCCTGTTACTTTTCTTCAATCCTCAATCGAATCCGCCCCTCGCCCCGAGTTCCAACACCCAAGGCCAGATTTGGGCGCTTCGGACCTTCGATAATGTCCGGCTCTGACCTACAGGGCCGGTGGATGTCCTCTTCCATCACGGAAGAGGACGTGCTAAAGCTGAGAGACGCCAGGTACCTAACCTACGCGATTTCGCATAGGTTGCCCGCCCAAGGGCAAGTCATTCCCACTCCCAAGCCTGGTGAGAGCGTCGTGTTCGTGTCTCACCTCCGTCGAGGTTTAGGCTTCCCGATGGATCCCTTCGTGAGAGGGCTCATGTTTTACTATGGGCTGGAATTCCATGACTTCGCTCCGGAGTCCATCCTCCATATCTCATCGTTCATTGTTGTCTGCGAAGCCTTCCTTCGCACCACCCCTCACTTCGGATTGTGGCTCAAGACCTTCGTCGTGGAGCCGAAGATGATCGAGGGGTGACTGGCAGAGTGCGGAGGGGCAGTTATAAGCAAGAGGGCCGATGCTCCATGGCCCGAGGGCTCCTTTCAAGAGGAGCTTGGTTTGTGGCAGCATGAGTGGTTCTACATCACCGCTCCTAGGGGCACCAGGCAGGTGGCGCCACCCGCCTTTCGCTCGGGCCCTCCACAACGGCTGGCGTCGTGGGTCAACAAAGGGCTTGACTAGGGGCCGTCCAAGGACGTGCCACTTTTGCAGGGCCGCATTCGAGACCTCCAAGAAAGGGAGATCAATCTGATCGTAGTGGCGTAGGTTATGCTGATTCGATGCCTTCTGCCCTGCAAACGTCACCCCCTCTGCCTGTGGGAATTTAATCCGGAGGGACCGCGAGATCTTAACACTTCATGGGTACGACACCCGTGGAGATGTATAAACTGTTCTTCGGATCACAAGAGATGTGTCCGGACTTGACCGAGGACGCCGGCCTAAGCTGCAATCGCCCGGATACTCAAGTAAGTAGTCCTGTGTCCGGACATACCATCCGTTTATTTATCATAGATTTGCCTTTTAACTGGCTATCCCTTGAATAGGAGTGGACATCAAAAGCAAAACTGATACGGTGTCCGGCCCCCCTCCCTGAGACCACGCCGGATCCCGTGTTAGTCAAGATGTTGTAGGTTACGCCTTCGGAAGAGGGCAAAGGGGAGAACAGGAAAACTACCGCCTCTGCTAAGGAGGCTGAGGGAGTCCTGGACTAGGGGGTGTCCGGATGCCGGACTATCATCATCGGCCGGACTCCAAGACTATGAAGATACAAGATTGAAGACTTCGTCCCGTGTCCGGATGGGATTTTCCTTGGCGTGGAAGGCAAGCTTGGCAATACGGATATGTAGATCTCCTACCATTGTAACCGACTCTGTGTAACCCTAGCCCTCTCCGGTGTCTATATAAACCGGAGGGTTTTAGTCCATAGGACGAACAACAATCATACCATAGGCTAGCTTCTAGGGTTTAGCCTCCTTGATCTCGTGGTGGATCCACTCTTGTACTACCCATATCATCAATATCAATCAAGCAGGAGTAGGGTTTTACCTCCATCGAGAGGGCCCGAACCTGGGTAAAAACATTGTGTCCCTTGTCTCCTGTTACCATCCGCCTAGACGCATAGTTCGGGACCCCCTACCCGAGATCCGCCGGTTTTGACACCGACATTGGTGCTTTCATTGAGAGTTCCTCTGTGCCGTCACAATCAGGAGGGATGCCTCTTCCCGTCTTTAAAGATGGTACCATTGCCAAAGGAGCTTTGGCCACCGGCCAAACTATCCGGCTAGGTGGTTTTCTTATGGCCACCTGTTCGGCCGCCGCTCCGACGATGACCTCTCGGGTCATCAAAAGCGATCTTCATGTCAACTCGGAATTCACCGAGTAGCTAGATCCGATGGAGCTCTCTTCTGTAAACGAGATATTGGATCGCTTCGCCGCCCTGGGAGTCGCTACAGACTACAATCAGATTGGGCTTAAAACCGATCTGAGAGAGATTGACTCTCCCCAGGTTACCCATCACGTTGCTGTGGTAGAAGAACAACGCGGCGATTCTTCCCCAGTATTAAAGACCATCTATGTCCGGACTCCTGACCCCTCCATGCCGGATTCCCGCGGAGGGACGGACGTCAATCAAGTACTGAACCTAAAGTCAGGTAGCGGACCAGACTCGTTGGACGACATCCAACAATCCAAGCTTCCAGATTCGGAAACATTTCGGCCCTTGAGCCTCAAGTTGGGCAGGGTTCCGGACTTAATTCCACCCACCCACCCAAACATAAGCGATCTATCTCAAATCCGGGAAGAGCCCATCAAACAAAGACATCATTATCGGGCCGATTCCTCCGGTTATGGACAGGATAAAGGATCGCCGTGAGGAAAACGCAATTTCAATTTTCTGCAACAATTGCATGGACAAGGGAATCTTGAACGCCATAAGTCGTCGCGAAATTACACGCTTCGCCGACCTGGCATCCATAGTACGAAAGTACTATGCGATGGAGAGTGTCCGGAGAACCGAAACTAAGTTTTGGGACAATCCGGCTCCGAACACAACCCTAGTCCGAAACAAAAGGGTGCATCATGCTCAGGCACCCGGGACAAAAACCAAAAAGCAAAAACCCCATAAAGGGCACGGAACCATACTGGAGGGATGGCTCAGCGGACCCTGTAAAATTCATAGTACAGAGGGCGCCACTCCAACTCATAGCCTTCGAGCATGTTGGATACTACGGCAGGTGGCCAAAAGTGGCGAAGAGCTTCTAGCCCCGGAGACCCACCCCAACAGCACCACTACGGTATTAATAGTCTTCGGGACTTTCGCATAAAATAATATGCGGAAACGAACAATCCGCAGCCTCGCCAAAGTCTACCAAGTAGCAACAACAAATCCATGGAGCGACACGGCTATCACCTTCAACGCCAGCGATGAACCTAAATTCCGAACAGCCCGAGCACCAGCCGCATTGGTCCTCGGTCCAATAGTGGACGGCTTTCGTCTTACCAAGGTACTCATGGACGGCGGCAGCGGATTAAACCTCATTTATGAGGAAACTCTTCGAAAAATGGAAATAGACTGGAGCCGAGCGAAGCAGCACAACCTTTAGAGGAATAATCCCTAGCCGGGAAGCACGCTGCACAGGAAAAATTACACTTGATGTGGTGTTCGGCTCGCCGGACAATTACAGGTCCGAGGAGGTCACGTTCCAAGTGGCCCCGTTCAGCAGCGGATATCACGCTTTATTAGGACGAGAGGCATTCGCGATTTTCCAAGCCATACCCCATTACGGGTACATGAAGCTTAAAATGCCCGGGCCCAATGGAACCATAACCCTTGTCAGTGATCCGGACATAGCACTCCGCGCCGAAAATAAGACAGCCGCACTAGCCCTAGAGGCACTATCCAAAGCCCTAGCGGCAGAGGAACTCACTGCGCTGCGCTCTACGGTGAACAGGGACGATGTGATACTCGATAAGAGATCCAAGTCCACCTCTTTTAAACCAGCGGACGACATAGTCAAATTCCAGGTCCATCCAACGGACCCCACAAAGACGGCCTCCATTGGGGCACAGTTAAGCCCTGATGTAGACGCCGCACTACGAGAATTCCTTCGGGAGAATTGGGACATCTTTGCCTGGCACCCTTCAGATATGCTAGGAATCCCACGCAGATTGGCAGAACAAAGCCTAAACATCCTAAAAGGATTCAATCCAGTCAAACAGGCCCTTCGGCGATTTTCTGAACCCAAAAGATAGGCAATGGGAGAGGAGCTAGCCAAACTATTGGAAGCCGGATTCATCAGAGACATCAAACATCCGGACTGGCTAGCGAACCTGGTAATGGTACCAAAAAAGGACAAATCCTGGCGCCTGTGTGTCGACTTTAAAGACCTTAACAAGGCCTGTCCAAAGGATCCTTTCCCCCTTCCCCGCTTCGATCAAATCATCGATGCTACCGCAGGACACGATTCATTGTGCTTCCTTGACGCATACTCCAGCTACCATCAAATCAAGATGGCGGAGGCAGACCAAGCCGCAACGGCATTCATTACTCCATACGGACCATTCTGCTTCAACACAATGCCCTTCGGACTCAAAAACGCCGGCGCAACATATCAGCGCATGATTCAGACATGTCTGGCTACCCAGATCGGCAAAACAGTGGAGGCATACGTAGACAACGTGGTCGTCAAGACCAAACACGTCGAAACTCTAGTAGCCGACTTGAGGCTCACATTCGACAACCTCCGAGCATATGACATTAAGCTAAACCCGGAAAAATGCGTTTTCGGTGTACCAGCCGGAAAGCTCCTGGGCTTCATTGTATCCGGTAGAGGAATTGAAGCAAACCCAGCCAAGATCCGAGCTCTGTCATAGCTGGATATTCCAAAAGACCTCAAACAAATAGAAAAATTGACTGGATGCATGGCGGCTCTAAGCCGCTTCATCTCCCGTTTGGGAGAAAAGGCATTGCCCCTCTATCGCCTCCTCAGGCGCACCGAACACTTTGAATGGATGGATGCTGCCACGGCCGGACTCGAAGAAATAAAGGCCATATTGGCAACAAATCCGGTCCTGGCCGCGCCCAATTTGGGCGAACCAATGTTGTTATATATCGCGGCAACACATCAAGTTGTAAGCGCGGTGCTCGTCGTCGAACGAGAAACAGAAGGGCATAAATTCCCTCTTCAAAAACCAGTGTACTATGTATCCACTGTCTTAACTCCATGCAAGTCCCGGTACCCACATTATCAAAAGATAGCATACGCGGTGTTCATGGCATCCCGGAAGCTGCGGCACTACTTTCAAGAGTGTTCGATAACAGTGGCCTCCGAAGTACCCCTCAACGACATCATAAACAACCGCGACGCGACGGGCAGGATTGCAAAATGGGCCGTCGAGCTCTTACCATTCGACATAACCTACAAACCACGGCGAGCTATAAAGTCGCAAGTCTTGGCTGACTTCATCGCTGAATGGACCGAAGCCGAACTCCCTAAAGAGTACGGCGCATACTCCAATTGGATCATGCATTTCGACGGCTCTAAAATGTTGGCCGGCTTGGGGGCTGGCGTCATTTTAACGTCCCCAATAGGAGATACAGTCCAATACGTACTTCAAATAATGTACACAGACTCCAACAATGCAGCCGAATACGAGGCCCTTCTACATGGTCTCCGGATGGCAATCTCCATGGGCATTCAACGCCTCGAGGTCCGCGGGGATTCAAACCTCGCAATATCACAAGTAAATCGAGACTTTGATGCCAAAGATCCGAAAATGGCAGCCTACCGTAACGCCGTCTTAAAAATGTCAGCTCGGTTCGAAGGACTCGAATTCCACCATGTAGCTCGGGATAATAACCAGGCGACCGACGTGTTGGCACGCATCGGCGCAAAGCGCGACGCCGTCCCTCCAAACATCTTCCTGGAGCGGCTCTTTAAGCCATCCGTAGTATGGGAAGAGGAGTCCGGAAACAACAATCCGGAACCAACCACACCGCCCGACACCGAACATTCTGACACAACCGGTGGCTCAGCCAATGACATAACACCTTCAGCCCACGAAATAATGGCAGTCATTGCCCCGTGGACGGAACCATTCCTAGCCTACTTAATTAGGCAGGAACTTCCGAAAGACCAAAATGAGGCCCGCTGCATAGTTCGGCGATCCAAAGCATACAAGGTCCATGAGGGAGAACTTTATAAGAAAAGCACAACCGGAGTCCTTCAAAGGTGCATCTCCGAAGAGGAAGGGCGAAATCTTCTGGCTGAAATTCACGCCGGACTAGGAGGACACCACGCTGCAGCCCGGGCCCTTGTAGGTAAGGCCTTCCGTACAGGATTTTGTTGGCCGACGGCCCGGGCAGATGCTCAGGACTTAGTCCAACGATGCGTCGGTTGTCAGCTCTTTGCTAATCAGAGCCACATGCCACCCACAGCCCTCAGAACTATACCCATCACCTGGCCGTTCACGGTCTGGGGGCTTGACATGGTTGGACCTCTTAAAGGGGGACCCACAAGCAAAAATACCTATTGGTCATGGTGGACAAATTCACCAAATGGATAGAGGCCAAACCAGTTAAAACGGCCGAATCCGGACCTGTGATAGACTTCATACCCGGGGTAGTACACCGTTATGGTGTCCCCCACAGCATCATCACCGATAACGGCACGAACTTCACGGCCGACGAGGTTAAACTCTGGTGCAAAAATATGGGCATTAAGCTCGACTACGCTTCAGTCTATCACCCTCAAACCAACGGTCAAGTTGAACGAGCAAATGGTCTAATCATGAGCGGCATTAAACCCAGATTAGTGCGGTCCCTCACGGAATCTAACACGCACTGGGTAGAGGAGCTCGACTCCGTACTCTGGGGGCTGCGGACCACGCCAAACCGTACTACCGGATTCACACCATTCTTTATGGTATACGGCGCAGAGGCAGTTTTGCCCTGCGATATAATTCATGACTCACCTCGAGTGCGCATGTACGAAGAAAGAGAAGCCGAGTTGGATTGGCAGGACAGCTTGGATGCATTGGAGGAGGAGAGCGACGTGGCAAAGGCTCGTTCCGCACTCTATCAGCAGCAGGCTCGAAGATATCAAAGCAGAGAAGTACGGGCTAAAACTTACAATGTTGGCGAACTAGTTCTACGCCTGCCGGACAAGAAAAAGGACAAACTCAAGCCCAAATGGGAAGGTCCCTTCATCATCGACCAAGTCCTGACCGGCGGAGCATACCGTCTGCGAAACGCATCGGACGACCGACTTGAGCCGAACCCATGGAACGCAGCCCGCCTCCGAAGATTCTACGCCTAGCACCGGACTCAGAGTTCGTCTCCTTCCTCCGTCCACATTTTTTACTTCAGTTGTCTTTTGTTTCTCTCTTTTCTCCCCACCTTTTCATAAATCCTTTGAGGGCCGATCTGCGCATTGTTCACACACACTTGATGTGCCACTCGCACTCATTATACCTGGGGGCTTCTTTAATAGAAGCTTATTTATACGGGCTTTACGCCCAACACATGTGTCAAACTTCCGCATGTACCTTTTATTCACCATTATATGCATCGATATGACTTAAGTTTTGGCCAAGCTGGGTTGCCTGGCTCCTGTGCTTACCTCACGCTCCCGATTGTTCGCTAGGAGGTAAAGGAGCACCTCTGCGATTGTTATCACTGGGTCACCTGGATGTGTACCTCGACCGGGTGAAGCCGAAAGCTAGCATTCTTAAGGGAATATTCGGTCGGTGACTTGAAAGATGATTTCTTATTTATTCATTTATCTGCCCCCAGATGCTTTTTCTCGCTCTTCTCGCAGTCCGACATGCACTTTAGGGCATTCCTCCTGTGGAAAGGAACCCCTAACGAACTATTCTCCCCGAAGATGTTTCTTACTAACCATGTAATATAACATAACTAGTTGGGCACTTGTCTGATAAAGCACTAATGACCCCTACGCCTGGTCTCCATACATGCCCCGGTTTGTTCATAACCATGAGGGTATTCGGACACACTCCGGACTCTAGGGTCCCGAGGTTGAAGCGAAAAGGTCCGCAAAGACAAACGATCTACAATCCGGCTAGAAGGCATTATACATGTCATTTTAAACAAATACATCGTCACATTGACTGATTGTACTCCTCTTCAATCCCATCTAACAGGCTGTCTAATTTACAGTTCCGCTGGGAATACTTAGCGGCCAATTCTACTTGGCCGTACACTAAGCTCACAGGGATCTCCTTCCCATCGGGCCCCACAGGTCCGACCTCGGCCATGTGGTTCGGATCCGCCTTCTTGTACCGCGTCTTCACCATGGCCCAGGCCTCCCTGGCGCCTTGACGACAGGCCGATATCTTCCATAGACGGAAGCGCTGCCGTGCTCCCTGAAGCTTCTCCGCAAGCCCTCCAAGACCCTCGGGTAGGGAGAAGGACGGCCATAAGGCCTGGGCGACGCTACTCATCGCCTGCCGAACATGTTCGTGCAGTTGCAGCAGCTCGGGAAGTTGGTCACCCGTTGAACCGGGCATTTCCTCCGCAGGGCGACCTGTGAGCACACCTACGAACACATTTCTGTCAATCGACTTCCTCGCCGAACTCTTCTTTTCAAAAGAGTTTGCTCAAGCACTTACTATAGATGCCGCGATGAAGCCGCTGATTCTCCTTTACGGAGCCAGACAGCTGGGCCCGAACACCCTTTAGCTCTTCTCCAAGCTGGGTGTGGGCATCTTGGAGCTTGTTCCTCTCCTGCTGCACCTTCATAAGCACCCTCTCGCCGGCCTTCAGATGGCGCAGTAGCTGTTGCTTGTCCGGATCCAGTCTGGCAACATCTGCAATATTATTGTCAGATTTATACGCACGCCGCACACCGCTTATCCTTTTTGAAATATGTGTTACCGGAGGGGGTCTCTGTGTCTCCTCCTGCGGCGGCTAGTGCGGCCTCAAGTTGGGCCTTGCACTCTTGTAGCTCCTGAGACAATTGGGTATTCTTCTCCGTAAGATCCTGCATATCAAATGATCCTTAAATCAGTTATTTTAACTACTTTAAGTCTCGGGGGCTACTAGCATATACAACTATTAAAATCCCTTACCCGTATGTCTTTCACATACTGCTCCGTGGCTCTGGTTAAACCATCTTGAGCGGCACGGAGGTGCGCGTCTCCCGCGTTAAAGGCATTCAACGCCTCCGGGGAGAAACACGCGTCACGAAGAACTGTCCGGCGGCGCCTGTGATTCATGGTGCTCTCCACCTCAGACCTGGTGGCGGACAGCCTGTCGGCATCCTCCGTTGGAGGAGCATCCGGCTCGCGCCTTGCACTCGCCTCCTCCCCCGGACCAGGTGTTGGGGCCTGGCTGGTGGAGGCTTGGTTGGCAACCTCTCCGGGCACAGTCCGGCGAGCGCTCTTTCTCCTAGAAGAATCAGGAGCATTAACATACTTCATAGGGGTCTTTTCCTTAGAAACGGTGGCGTGACATACCTTTGCGGCGACGTTTCAATCCGCACCGCACCCCTCTTCCGCCTGCTGGGCCGAACTGACCCTGGTTGGTCAGCCACCGCAGGATCAGCTTCCCGCGCTGAAGGCACCTCCTGCGAGACACCGTTGGTATACGGTGGTCAGAAATAAGCACAGACGAAAAGATGGTGTCAGGGCTCCGGTCATAGTTACCTGGGAAGCCGGAGATAAACCGGGGTAGTCAGCCGTAATGGCGACTAGAGCATTGTCCATGCTCAGTTGATGGAATACCCCGTCAATCAGCTCCACCTTTATGTCCGGATCCTCCTCGGAGGCTGGATCAAGGGATCTTCCCAGATCCTCGGGTTGTGGAGCCGGACTATGTATGCCCTCCACATCCCGACGCAGATCCTGCGTCGAAATCATAAAGAAAGACACTTAACTCTCAAAGCACGGATCGGATAGATAAATGTTCACTTACCCAGCTCCGAGGGTTATTCATGGAGAATCCGTTCAATGGACTCGTTTGGAGGAAGTCCTCCTTCTCCCCCTTGTACAAGCCGGACAGGATCTTCACTAGATCTACAGCCGATCCCGGCCCCTTGCGCCATGGCGGTGGCGCCATTCTCCCGCTGAAATCCCACATGGGGTGGCCCCTATATTGGAGCGGCTGCACCCTCGTGATAATGCACGTGGCCATGACTCCAATCATGGTCAATCCGAATGAGCCAAGCAACCTTATCCGCCCATCGACAATGGACGCCTTGTCGCCCTCCGCTTGAGGGCTCATGGCGCCAACTCAGGCGCTTTCTTCAGAGGGAGCGTTGAACTCCGGGAGGCCGACACTAACTGGGTCCGCAAAGGAGCATCTTCCATAAACCATTCCGAGGGCCAGCCCGGACGCCTTTGGGGGTTCCGGATAGATATCCGGTCCCGGCGATGCGCCATATTTCGGCTCCGCCCACTTGGTATATCGACCCCTCGTGAGAACAGGGTACGAGGCAAAACAATCTCTTCCACAGTGCGAAATGGGGCTCGATGCCCAAGAACAGCTCGCAAAGAGCTACGAAACCCACAATGTGTAGAATGGAGGCGGGCGTAAGGTGATGAAGCTGGAGTCCGTAGAACTCCAGTAGCCCCCGGAGAAACGGATGTATGGGAAATCCGAGCCCCCTTATTAGACAAGGGACGAAACACACCCGCTCTCCTTTAGAGGGACTGGGGGTATTCTCCGCCTGCTTTCCACCCTTGTAGGTGGCCAGCCCGGCTCGAACCGGGACCATAAAGGCCGGAGGAAGGTATCCCTCCGTTTGGAGCATCACCAGCTCACAGCGGGACTGAACATCTCCTCCAATCTCCTGCCGAGGGCTGGGCGCGAGAGGAGGAGCCACGACGGTCCATGATGGAGTGGAATTTGGTCAAGCGCCCGATGAGTACTCGCGAAGGAAGATGGTGTGATTTGGATCTGGATTCTGCCTCTTATAGGCAGCTTATTTGCGAGCTAGGGGTAAATGTAAAAATACCTCGCCTTTCGTTCAGATTTACACGGAAGAGGGCCATTATTGGGCGTGGAAGCCAAGGAGCGCAACATTTATAAGGAAGCCGGACACTATTCGCAAGCACATGGAATTTGAGGAGAACCCGCTTTGCAACGCCAAGACAATGTAATGCTACTGACTCATCATCATTGAAGCCTGGTTCGGGGGCTACTGAGGGAGTCTTGGACTAGGGGGTGTCCGGATAGCCGGACTATGACTCCAAGACTATGAAGATACAAGATTGAAGACTTCGTCCCATGTCCGGATGGGATTTTCCTTGGCGTGGAAGGCAAGCTTGGCAATACGGATATGTAGATCTCCTACCATTGTAACCGACTCTGTGTAACCCTAGCCCTCTCCGGTGTCTATATAAACCGGAGGGTATTAGTCCATAGGACGAACAAAAATCATACCATAGGCTAGCTTCTAGGGTTTAGCCTCCTTGATCTCGTGGTAGATCCACTCTTGTACTACCTATATCATCAATATCAATCAAGCAGGAGTAGGGTTTTACCTCCATCGAGAGGGCCCGAACCTGGGTGAAAACATTGTGTCCCTTGTCTCCTGTTACCATCCGCCTAGACGCACAGTTCGGGACCCCCTACCCGAGATCCGCCGGTTTTGACACCGACAGAGGCTCTCAAGAAGGGGGGATCGAGAATCCCTCCCTCCAGGGGGAGAAGAGGACCGCTCCCGAAGACCCGGAGGCTAAGGCCTTAAAGCTGGGGAAGAAATCAGCACCGAAGGTCCTGTGCTGTGAGAAGCCCCGCCAGACTGCCTCCCCACGGAATCAGCCCTCCAGCGAGCCGTAAGTAGAAAAAGGGAGTTTTGTAATAAGGGACATCCCTATTTTATTTCTCGAGGATAACCGAGTTTTACCTTGTAGTTCGGATCTCAGCCTCTTCTCACCTGGGCTCATCTTCGGGATTCGTCCGAGATGATGGAGAGCGAGACGCCCATCGGCCGCGCTGTCAAAGGGCGGACGACCCTCGAGGTGTCGCCGCGAGGGTCTTTCCCGAAGTCCGCGGGCCGGAGAGTTCGCACCAACCGTGTATGGATCGAGGAGCTCAAGGAACCGCCGAGAGGGCGTTTACTCTCAAGATCACCGTACATTAATGAGTATGGTGATTGAAAGGATTTCATCCGCCGAGAGCGGTTATATGAGGCCGCCGGTTTGTCGACGGGGTTTGAGGTACGTAAAATGACATACCTTTTGGACAGCTTTTGCACATAGAGTGCGCTTTTGTATAGATAGTAGCCCCGAGACTCGGTATCGCTGTTAGCGACGGCGCGCCGAGGATCATAATCTCGCAGCAGATGTCGCTGCTCCTATTCAGGGGTGGAGCGCTCGTACAGTCGATCGTGATAGAGTTGCCGAACTGAAGCGCAATCGACGCTATGGATGCGACATCGCCTGGTCAATAAGCTTAATTTGACGAGTAACAAGGTGGGTGGTTTCTCCGCGTCACCGGTAAGGGAGTTGATGCCCATGCCTTACGACATGTATGCTTGATGCAGATGGCGCCACCTATGGAGGGCTTCGGCAGAGCTTGCTCGAGCAAGGAGCAAGCTGGAGGAGTGATGCGGCTGCCTCAAGGCAACCAAGAGCTAAAAGCCAAAGGCTGCTCATCGCCAAGCAGGGAGAGATGGCCGAATGGCCGTGAAGTCAAGGATGCTACCGACCGCTATGAGGTTCTTGAAAGAGAATGCTGAGCGGGGCAAGAGGACTCAAGAAGGCCACCGCCGGGGCCAAGGATGCCTGCTCGCAATGAGGGCTATAAGGAGGAGCTGCGCAGCCGAGACATTGCGGCCGGAAAGCCCTTTCGCCTGTAGGGAAGTTCACGGATCCGGCGGTGCTCGTTGGGCCAGTTGTGGGTGCGGAGGATCCTTATCTCAATTTGGCGGCGAAAAGGGCGGACGCAGCTGCACTTCCAAGCCAAAAGGATCACTAAATGGAAGAGCTTTTTTGGTCTCAATTCCATAGTCCGGAGCGCCCACTTCCGCTAACCATCGGTTGGCTGAGGGGCTGAGCTGAATAGGTTGTCCGGACTTGCCATGAAGGATGTCGTGGCTCATCTGGTGGGCCGGAATGGCCCAAGTCAAGAGTTATTTTGGCTTAGTGCAGCACCTTGATGCGTGCCGCATATCAAGGCGATGAAGCAGGGCATGCATAGAGGGTGCATGGATGGCTCTCGCCCGTGTCAAACATGTCAGGCAGAGATGGACGCCACCGATGTTGCATCCCGGATTCGATGGGTTTATTACCCGCCGAGCACTATTTTGAGGAAGTTCTGCAGGGCGCTGCTTAATAGAGTCGCAGTGTTCGAAAATCATTATGTTCAAATGACATGTATGATTTGTAAAGCCATATTTATAATATAAGGGCTTTTTATACTTGTGCTCTCAAGTATTGAAATATTCTCGGCGCCATAATGTATATGTATATATAACCTGAAAGATGGCAGTTCGGTTTCAGCCCCCACGCACATGGTGCGGGGTGTTTGCAAAAGCGATTTTCACACTTAATCCAACGCCTTGGTCCTGTGGAAGGAGGTGGTAGCGAGCAAACTAGGCAACCGGACTATAATGCTTTATCACTTTCACTTAGCCATAGGAGTTCAAGGTGGGGCTACGATATAGCCCCTAGGGGCACCGCGCTCCGAATTCGGGCGCTGTGTGCTCGACCGAAACGGTCCTTCGTCAAAGCGGAGGAATTTAGACATTCCGTAGTCGATCGAGTGGTTGACCAGCCTCGCTATATCATGACAGCCAGCTGCTTTCATCGAGGTGCTCGCCAGCCGAACCGGGCACAATCGCAGAGTTCTCCGGTGCCAAGAGCCGATAAAACGGAATCGTAAGGCAGCAAAACACAGGAGCCGGGCAAACCCAACATTTGACCAAAGACATGATTCAGAGCGACGACATAAGGCCTTACCGAGACGCCGAACACTTTAAGGTATTCAGGCCTTTATGAAAACGGGCGTAACGATGCCCTAAGCCCCTAGTGTCCGGCACGCTGAAATCTTTCCGACGCGCCGATGCCAAAACGCCAGCCTCCTCTTCGTTATGGTAAGAAACCGGGATGTGTATCAACAAGAGACAGAAAAAGGTTTACGCAGGTCTTAATCAAAAGAATCCTTGCAACGGGTCCTCGCTGCACGCTCAAGGCCTACTGTTCTCTGCAGTCAGATCCTCGGACGGTGTAGCACGTTGTTCATCCAGAAAAGAGAAGAACTTAGTTGGAAAAAGGATCGTATGGAAAATGTATTTCAAACAGAGTATGATTTAAGAAATGAATAAAATTGAGCTTTGTTGGCTCTCATTCTTCGTTCGTGCAGCCCCTAGTAAAGGGGTACGCGGCCAGGAAGCCCCTTGTTTATTTATACCGAACTCGCCTAACTGTGTTCGGGGTCTGAATGACCTGTTTTATGACCTGTTTTAGGGGCTTTGATCAACAAGGCCGGATTAGTGTGTGGCTGTCAAGGCAGTCTCACGTTCTTCCGCGGTCAAGGAACACTCGAAGTTTCCCTTCAATGAGATGATACCGCGTGGACCGGGCATTTTAAGTGTGAGAGACGCGTAATGCGGTATTGCGTTAAAGCGGGCGAAAGCTTCACGTCCCAATAGTGCTTGATGGCTACTTTTGAATGGGGGCGATATGTAAGGTTAGCTTTTCGCGACGGAAGTTGTCAGATGAACCGAACACGACTTCTAGTAGTAAGTAGCCCGTACAATTGGCATAAGGGCTCATGCTACTTCTTTAAAGGAAGTGTTGCTATGGCGAATTTTGGTAGGGTCTATCCTCATTCTCATGGATTGTGTCCTCGCATAGCAGGTTTATATCGCTGCCGCCATCCATTAGGACTTGTGTAAATTGTAGTCCACGATTATAGATCCAGATCAAAGCAGTCCATCCCGCGCTTCAATACTTCGAGTAATCCCGATGGTCGAAAGTAATTGGTTTCAACATCCAGCTGACTCATTGGTGGACCGTATGGCGATTCTTTAGTAGGCCGCCTTATTTTTCCTTGTTATCACTTGAAGTGAATTCACTGTTTTGACTTCTTGTGGGAAGTTCTTTTGTTTTCCGTGCTCGCCAGGTTCGCCATCGCCCTCGCTGGTGTGTCGAGCCCTTGTGTTCGGGCGCTAAGTCGCCGGACCGCTTGAAGACCCATCAATCTCTCGGGGTATGGTTTGCAGGCTTCCTGGGTACCGTGGAATTTGACATATCCTGTCCAAGATTTTGTTTAGGTTGGATAGCTCACACTGTTGTGCTTAAGAGGCAGTGTTTTGTTGTTCGCCGAGAGCTTTTGAACCCGCATTGACCACCGTGTTCTTGGGCCATTTTCCGTAGTCCGCGCTGGTCTTTTCAAGGCCGTGGCTTCCCATTTCCATCCCTCGACTCGATGTACTGGTCGCCGGTGCTGCATCTTGCCAGCCAGCTATCTTCTCCCGCGTATGCGGTCATGAGGCTTGTTAGTGCGGCCATAGTCCTTGGCTTTTCCCGGCCGAGGTGTCCGGCGAGCCATTCGCCCTCGAAATTATGTTTGAAGGCTGCTAAGGCTTCAAGGTCCTGACAATGATTATTTGGTTCTTTTTGGTGAGGAACATGTTCCAGATTTATGGGCTGACTCTCCGGCTGTTGAGTTATATGACTTAAATCGTCTCAGATCCGGAGGGCGGACATAAGTCCCCTGAAATTTTGCTCGAAACGCATCCTCAAGCTCTTTCCAACTTCCAATGGTATTTTCTCGGGAGGCTTTTGAGCCAATGCCGAGCTGGCCCTTTGAGCTTGAGGGGTAGGTATTTTATGGCATGGAGATCGCCTCTAGCTATATGTATGTGTAGGATATAATCCTCAATCCGACTCCGGGTCCGTTGTTCGTCAGATGCTTCTATGTTTACGGGTTTGAATCTCACTGAAATTCATGATCCAAGACTCATCGGTGAAACATAGGGGTGCGGCTCCTCATATTTAGGTGTACTGTTATTTTCGAACACTCGACGTGTTGTGTTGCTCCCTGGAGCCTTCTTTCTTGGCCCATAGATGGACCTGACCGGGCCATCCTTTTTACGAGGATCCTTATGTGGATCGTGTGCCGGCTTGTGTGCGGCGCCGCTTGCCGCTCTTTGCTTGTCATGTGGTCGTCTATCCGACCAGGCGGCCTCTTTGTTCTTTGACTGTGGGGGCTCTATGGCCTCCTCGTCGAATTCGGGCAACAACTT
Source organism: Aegilops longissima (assembly GCA_021605205.1). NCBI lineage: Eukaryota > Viridiplantae > Streptophyta > Magnoliopsida > Poales > Poaceae > Aegilops > Aegilops longissima. Next base: position 262,648,753 of record CM038676.1, on the reverse strand, counting down.
GCGCTTCAGATAGCTCTTTGCTTGGTGACTATCGCCGTATTTATCTGCGGTCTTGAGTAGTTTGCTCAATCTCATTCTGAGTACGTCTTCCACTGTTTTGAGCTTCCTCTTCTGCTTCTTCAAACTTCTTGCAGTGGCGACGAGCCTTTTGTGGAGGTTCTTATGCTCCAGTGATGTGTTCGGCGTGAGATTGTCTGGAGTGTTGTTTTCGCTGGGGCTGGGTTGCTCATCCAATTCATCCTGTTCGGACGGTTGCTTGGTGGCATGTTTGTCGTCCACTGGTTCGCCCTGCTCTTCGGCTGGGTCTATATGGGTGCTGTTGTTATCGAGGCGGGACTTCGGGCGGCGTTTGCGTCTCCGTTTTGGTTGTTTTTCGGGGGAATTATCCTTCGCCGCGTCCCGTTGTTCCTCGTTATCGCTTCCTTTTTGTGTATCCACCATGTATACATCGTGAGTTGAGGTGGCTTTCCAGTGCCCCGTAGGCGCTGGTTCTGGTCGCTCCCGCATCGCCGTCCATATCGCCGATGTCTTCGAGTCAAGTCTAGCATGTCGGTTAGGTCGTCGACAGTGGCTACAAAGTGGGTGGTGGGTGGGCTTTGAATTTCTTCGTCGTCCGCATCACAACCGTCCTGACCGTAGTCCAGCCAGGGCTCTCCTGATAATGAGAGATACTTTAGCGAATTCAGGATGTCGCCGAAAGGCGAGTGCTGAAAGATGTCCGCAGCAGTGAACTCCGTGATCGGCGCCCAATCGGATTTGATTGGCAGGGGTGCAGGAGGTTCGGAGTCCGGCAAGGAGTCCGGCACCTCGGAGTCACGAGTTTCACAAGGGACTGGGTCGGTATTCGGCTCCCTCGCCGTAGAGGTAGCAGCCCCCGAGGCGGTGTCTAGCCACCCATCCTCGATTGGCGCAGTCGGCTCCGAGTTAAGGGTCGGAGCAGACTCGTGTGCAGCCTCCAGGGCACTGTCCGGCAGTAGAGCTAGATCATGCCCATCGTGACAGTGCGGCGCGCTGGTTGTGGCTCGAATCCGTCAAGATCAAGTCTCCGCGATGTCGGCCGTGAAGTTCAAGCTTCAAATCTGACCCGATGGCTGGGGCGAGCTTTCAATCTGCTCCTGATGGCTGCTTAATTGCCCGCAGGCAAAGCCGCCGAATACGAAGATCTGTCCGGGAGAAAAGTCTCACCCTCAGACCGCGCCGTTGTTGATGATCAAGGAGCCATCGGGCCTATAGGTGACAACACAGAGGAACTCTCAATGATAGCACCAATGTCGATGTCAAACCGGCGGATCTCGGGTAGGGGTCCCAATCGTGCGCCTAGGCGGATGGTAACAGGAGACAAGGGACACGATGTTTTACCCAGGTTCGGGCCCTCTTGATGGAGGTAAACCCTACTCCCGCTTGATTGATATTGATGATATGTGTAGTACAAGAGTAGATCTACCACGAGATCAAGGAGGCTAAACCCTAGAAGCTAGCCTATGGTATGATTGTTGTTCGTCCTATGGACTAAAACCCTCCGATTTATATAGACACCGAAGAGGGCTAGGGTTACACAGAGTCGGTTACAATGGTAGGAGATCTAACATATCCGTATTGCCAAGCTTGCCTTCCACGCCAAGGAAAGTCCCATCCGGACACGGGGCGAAGTCTTCAATCTTGTATCTTCATAGTCTTGGAGTCCGGCCGATGATGATAGTTCAGAGCCAGGTCACCCCCTAGTACAGGACTCCCTCAACTGCATTTACCAGCGGTGGTATCAGAGCCAGGTCTATGCGTAGATGTTATATGCACGAGTAGAACACAAAGAGTTGTGGGCGATAATAATCATACTGCTTACCAGCATGTCATACTTTGACTCGGTGGTATTGTTGGATGAAGCGGCTCAGACTGACATTATGCGTACGCTTATGCGAGACTGGTTCTACCGATGTGCTTCGCACATAGGTGGCTAGTGAGTGTCTGTTTCTCCAACTTTAGTTGAATCGAGTGTGGCTACGCCCGGTCCTTGTTGAAGGTTAAAACGACACACTTGAGGAAAAATCGTTGTGGTTTTGATGCGTAGGTAAGAACAGTTCTTGCTAGAAGCCCGTAGCAGCCATGTAAAATTTGCAACAACAAAGTAGAGGATGTCTAACTTGTTTTTGCAGGGCTTGCTGTGATGTGATATGGTCAAGACATGATGTGATATAAATTATTGTATGAGATGATCATGTTTTGTAAAAAAGTTATCGGCAACTGGCAGGAGCCATATGGTTGTAGCTTTATTGTATGCAATGCAATCGCCATGTAATTGTTTTACTTTATCACTAAACGGTAGCGATAGTCGTAGTAACAATAGTTGGCGAGACGACAACGATGCTACGATGGAGATCAAGGTGTCGCGCCGGTGACGATGAAGATCATGACGATGCTTCGGTGATGGAGATCATGAGCACAAGATGATGATGGCCATATCATGTCACATATTTTGATTGCATGCGATGTTTATCCTTTATGCATCTTATTTTGCTTAGAACATCGGTAGCATTATAAGATGACCCCTTACTAAATTTCAAGGTATAAGTGTTCTCCCTGAGTATGCACCATTGCGGCAGTTCGTCGTGCCGAGACACCACGTGATGATCGGGTGTGATAAGCTCTACGTTCATATACAATGGGTGCAAGCCAGTTTTGCACACGCAAAATACTCGGGTTAAACTTCACGAGCCTAGCATATGCAGATACTGGAGACCGAAAGGTCGAGTGTGAATCATATAGTAACCCGCTGAAAAACAATTTAATTATTTGGACTCGGGGAGTCATGTAGCAGGGTAGAAATGACTTTGATTTGTCGTGCCATCGTGCACGTTTTGGTGCTCAACACTGTTAAGCCGCCGTCTTATATTCACCCCTTTATATTTATCATTTGTTTTCCTTATGCATAAGAAAGTCTTTGAACTGTCCTGCACACCGAAATAGATCACAAGAACCCTTGGCGGTTTATCGTGGGGCGGGTCATAAGATCTTTCATATAACCACTAATATGAAAAAAGCGTCATAGATAAGCCTGTTATGAATTATAGCTTTGAAACATAACTATAATATCATACCTGTGATTTTGAATTTGTACTGCCGGTTTATGCGACCTGAACAGTAAGGGTGATAACCCAATCCTTAGAAGCCAACACTTCCAAATATATAATGACTGTCACATGCTGGCGACTTATCGTCCAAAGCCAAGCCGGGTTAAATTTAAACCACACTTATACTTAGATCTGAACAAAAAAGTCTCAAGACAAAACCAAAGATTGTTTGCAAAAACTTAAACCAAATATAAAAAAAATCGAGGCTTCTGATTCGAATACGATCAGTAAACCGTTCCAAAGGGGTTAAGCTAGGATTCGAATACGACCATGTAGCCCCCAGTGGCTTTGGCGTCGCGCCTATCAAGAGGGTGCTGACAGCTATGTTCTCTTTGGTTCGAATATGACCTATGTCTAAACAGGAAGCCCCCAAATGACCCTGAGAATTTTTTAACTACTCTGAGTCGAATACGATCAAAGTCAGACCCAAAAGGGGTTAAGCTATGATTCGAATACGATTAAGAAGCTCCCTAGTGAGTTTGGCATTGTGCCAATCAAGAGGGTACCGACAGCTATGTTCTCTTTGGTTTGAATACGACCTATGTTTGAACAGGAAGCCCCCTAGTGATTGACGGGGGGATGACCCCCCGGTATGCCCAAGATGGCGAAATGACGCTTCAAAACATTGCCAGGGGAGTGCCCCCTGGCTGGCTGGAACTTGGCTGGCTGGAATCTGGCTAGGTTGACCTGTCCGAGTTGACTTTGGCTGGGTTGACTTTGGCCGGGTTGACCTGGCCGGGTTGACCCTGTCCGACTTGACCTTGGCCGGGTTGACCTGTCCGGGTTGACCCTGGCTGGGTTGACCTCGGCCGGGTTGACACTGTCCGGGTTGAGCTGTCCGGGTTGAGCCCCGTCCGAGTTGAGCCCCGTCCGGGTTCTCCTTGTCCGGGTTCTTCCTGGCCGGGTTCTGCCTGTCCAGGTTGAGCCCCGTCCGGGTTGAGCCCGCCCGGCTGGAATCTAGCCAAGTCAACTAAGACGTCCTGTCGGACCTGCGCAGACATGACGGCCATACTATACGGTGAAGCACTGTAGATGAGCAGCCAGCACTATTCCTGCATCATGTGACACTTCACTGTGCTCCAATAGTGGTGCACTGTAGCCTCTATCATCATATGACATCTCAATAGTGTAGTGGGTGAGTGGGCCACCCCTTGTCCCTGGGCACTAGTATATTAAGTGACCCAGGGGAGGCCTCACACACCCAGAACCTCATTTAGCTACGCTCACACATCCATCCACCCAGAGCCTCATTTTCCATGCCACACTCATACGGGCTCACACATGAAGCTAGTAGCCCACGGCTCTCTTCTCAGATACAGCTCCAGGAGCAACTTTTTACTGCTACGTGTACACTGCATATATCATCAGACATGTAGGAGTAGGGGTATTATCTCTCCGGAGAGCCCCGAACCTGGGTAAATCACCGCATGCTGTTTGCCCAATCCCGTCCCCTTACCTCCAGAGCAGTCTTGCCCTCACCTCAAGCCACCTCATGGCATCTGTCGTCTCGCGAACCCGCCTGCGAGATAACCCCGACAGTTGGCGCCCATCGTGGGGCAAGCTGCCGCGGAACCATGGCCCAACGGGACCATTTTCGTCATCACCACGGCGTCGTTGTCGTCTCTCCGGTAGCGCTCGGGGGCCCGACATCGACACGCCCCCGGAGAGGCCGCGCGGGGCGGCGCGTCCTCGCCGTTGTCCTCGCCATCTTCATCATCATCGCGACGCTGTCGTCTCTCCTGCAGCGCTCAAGGGCCCTACATCGACAAGTCCCCGGAGCGGCCGCGCGGGACGGCGCATCCTCATCGGCGGCCTCGGCTCCGTCCGCCTCGCTCTCTTCTCCGCGGATGCTCCGCACTGTGCACCTCACCAGCACCTTGCGAGCGACCGCGGCCTCGCGCCCCGCTGTCCAAACAGCAGCGGCGTTGCTGCTCAACGTCATCACGAGTCCGGCCAGTACACACTCGTCTTCCTCCTGCTGCTCCCTACCAGCCATACACTACCCAGATGATAGCCATACAGGCCCGGTATAATCCTCATATATTGGCCATGCAATTCCCAGACGCAAGTCAGACCATGGTCGTACCTTGCTCGTGCACTTCCCAGAGAATGACTATACGCGAAGCTCGCCTCTCGCCCGCTCCGCCCGCCGCAGACGCGCGTCCATCTCCGGTCTTCTCTGCAGCTTCGGCTGGGCGACCGCTGCATCGCTCCCTACCCGCCGCACAGAACGAAGAGGGGCCGCGCCACGCGGCACCACCGCCTCGGCTGCCCCCAGCAGCAAGCCGGCCTTCTCTCCTCGTCGCCTCGTCCCCGACCAGCTGCTCCGGCCCTCCTCCCACGCTGCCTCGGTCCATAGCTGCGCACCCCCGCCTCAGCGCCCAGCTTGTCCGCCTCCGCGCGCGAAGTGTCCGCCATGTGCCTCCTCCGCCGTGTGTCACCCGTGCCTGGCCGCGTCCACACGTCCGCCCACGCCGGCTCTGCCCGTGTCGGCTCCGCTGCTGGCTTCGTACGCGCCGTCGGCCTGCTCGCCTCCACGCACTCCCACGCGAGCCGGGCGAGCCGCCCATCCCGCCGGCTCCGAGACCGCGCCAGCCGCCTCCACACCCGCCCGCCGGTTTCCCTGCGCCCGCCGCCTCCACCGGCTCGTGCCGCATGCCGCCATCTCCGCCCGCCCCGCATTGGGTCCCCGTCACCGGCTGGCCAGCTTGTCGCAATGCGGCTCCGCCTCCGCCTTTGGCGGGTCGTGGCGTGCCCCGCCTCCGCCCTTGGCGGGTCAGGCGTGCTGCCCCGCCCGCTAACCTCTGCCACCGCCGCCTCCGCCCGGGGCCAGTGCTCCGTCCCGCCACCGCGTCCCGCACCTCCGCGCTTGCCAACTCGACCCGCCGCACCCGCCCTCCGGTCCCCTGCGCCGCCCAGCGTCCGGCCGTTGCCGCTGCCGTCTTGGCTTCCCCTGGCGAGTCACGCCCATGGCTCCGGCTCTTACCGTGGCCGGCTCCCGCTTCCCCCATAGACGGGTCCACGCTCCCGCCAGCTCCAGCATCCCTGCGGCCGGGTCGCCGCCAGCCGGCCCCGCACGAGCGCGCCAGCTCCCCCTTCGGCTGGCTGCATCCCACTCTGAAGAAAAGAACGGAGGGAAGAGAAGTCAAGCCAGCAACTGAAAAAAGTACCCAAGCCGGTAGAGAAAAAAATGCTGCCCGGATAGAAGAAGAAAAAGACCGCGAGCTACGCCCGCTTCGCTCGTTTGGACCAACGACCTGCCTGCCTACTTCGACATCGGGCTGGCTGGAGAGCCCGTGTCCGGCTCCGTCGCCTGGCCGGTCGGGCCCGACCGGCCGGACCCCTGTCGGTGTCAAAACCGGCGGATCTCGGGTAGGGGGTCCCGAACTGTGCGTCTAGGCGGATGGTAACAGGAGACAAGGGACACGATGTTTTTACCCAGGTTCGGGCCCTCTCGATGGAGGTAAAACCCTACTCCTGCTTGATTAATATTGATGATATGGGTAGTACAAGAGTGGATCTACCACGAGATCAAGGAGGCTAAACCATAGAAGCTAGCCTATGTATGATTGTTGTAATGGTTGTTCGTCCTACGGACTAAAACCCTCCGGTTTATATAGACACCGGAGAGGGCTAGGGTTACACAGAGTCGGTTAAAATGGTAGGAGATCTACATATCCGTATTGCCAAGCTTGCCTTCCACGCCAAGGAAAGTCCCATCCGGACACGGGACGAAGTCTTCAATCTTGTATCTTCATAGTCTTGGAGTCCGACCGATGATGATAGTCCAGCTATCCGGACACCCCCTAGTCCAGGACTCCCTCAGTAGCCCCTGAACCAGGCTTCAATGACGATGAGTCCGGCGCGCATATTTTTCGGCATTGCAAGGCGGATTCCTCCTCCGAATTAATTCATAGAAGATTGTGAACACCAGGATAGTGTCCGGCTCTGTAAAATAAATTCCACATACCACCGTAGAGAGAATAATATATACACAAGTTCAATCTGCTGACGTATTTTGTGGCGCGACGGCACACCACTACCAAGCCTTTACTTGAATCATTTTTATTATACCACCTCAGCGCGTTTAGCGAAGCGGTTTCCTTGGCACGTCTTGTCGAAGCAGAGATCGTGTTCCCCTTATCACGGGATTCCCATCAATACGGACGTGGGTAACCCAACCGCGCCCGTTGCCACGCCTCCTCTATCGAAGGCGAGTCCCAAACGGTCACGGGGACGGCTCTTGGTATTCTCCCTCTTTATAATGGGACCAAGGCTCGTTTTTCTATAATCCTCAATCAAATCTGCCCTTCGCCCTGAGTTCCAACACCCAGAGCCCCAGATTCGAGCGCTTCGGACTTTCGGCAATGTCCGGCTCCGACCTACAGGGCCAGTGGATGCCCTCCTCCGTCACAGAAGAGGACGTGCTAAAGTTGAGAGAAGCCAGGTACCTGACCTGCGAGATTTCGCATAGGCTGCCCACCAAAGGGCAAGTCATTCCTACTCCCGAGCCCGGCGAGAGCGTCGTGTTTGTGTCCCACCTCCGTCGGGGTTTAGGCTTCCTGATGGATCCTTTTGTGAGAGGGCTCATGTTTTACTATGGGTTAGAATTCCATGACCTGGCTCCGGAGTCCATCCTCCACTTCCCGTCATTCATTGTCGTCTGCGAGGCCTTCCTCCGCACTACCCCCCACTTCGGTTTGTGGCTCAAAACCTTTAACGTGGAGCCGAAGATGATCGAGGGGCGCCAAGCAGAGTGCGGCGGGGCGGTTGTAAGCAGGAGGGCCAATGCTCCATTGCCCGAGGGCTCTTTCCAAGAGGAGCTCGGCTTGTGGCAACATGAGTGTTTTTATATTACCTCTCCCAGGGGCAGCAGGCAGAAGCCGCCGCCCATCTTCCGCTCGGGACCTCCACTACGGCTGATGTCATGGGTCAACCAAGGGCTCAACTGGGGGCCGTCAAAGGACGTGCCCCTATTGCAGGGCCGGATTCGAGACCTCCAAGAGTGGGGAGATCGATCTGGTCGTGGTGATGCAGGTCATGCTGATTAGGCATCTTCTGCCCTGCAAACGTCGTCCTCTCCGGCTGTGGGAATTCAATCAGGAGGGACCACGAATTCTCCAACACTTCATGGGTACGACACTCGTGGAGATGTACAAATTGTTCTTCGGATCACAAGAGGTGTGTCCAGAATTGACCGAGACGCCGGCCTAAGCTGCAATCGCCCGGATACACAAGTAAGTATCTCTGTGTCCGGACATACCGTTCGTTTGCATTTCTAGAATTTGCCTTTTAACCAATTGTCCTCTGAACAGGAATGGATAGCGCAAGCAAAACTGATACGGTGTCCGGCCCCCCTCCCGAAGACCACGCCGGATCCCGTGTTGGTCAAGATGCTGGAGGTTGCGCCTTCAGAGGAAGGCGAAGTGGAAAACAGAGAAGCTACCGCCTCTACCAAGGAGGCTTTCGAGAGAGGAGGGATCGAGAATCCCCCCTTCCAAGGGGAGAAGAGGACCGCTTCCGGAAACCCGGGGGGCAAGGCCTCAAAGCGGGGGAAGAGATCTTCACCGGAGGGTCCTGCGCCAGGGGAAACCCCGGCCACACCCTCTCCCCTAAGGGATCAGCCCTCCAGCGAGCCGTAAGTAGAAAAAAGGGGAGTTTTGTAATAAGGGACATCCCTATTTTTGCTTCTGAGGATAACCGAGGTTTTTACCTTGTAGTTCGGGTCTCCGTCCTTATCAGCTGAGCTCGTCTTCGGGGGAGCTTCGTCCGGAGATGATGGAGAGCGAAACGCCTCCATCTGCCACACCGTCAGGCGGGGCGGAAGACCCTGAGGTGTCATCACGGAGGGTAACCCCGAGTCCGGCCAGGCCGGAGAGTTCGGCGCCAACTGGTGTACGGCCGGGGGAGCTGAGGGATCTGCTCGAGAAGGCGTCTATCTGAGAAGGTCACCGTACATTGATGAGTACGGCGATTGAAAGAATTTCATCCGCCGAGGGCGGGTTGCATGATGCCGTCAGAAGTTTGCTGGCGGGGTTTGAGGTACGTAAAAATGACATACCTCTTGACAGTTTTACATATAAAGTGTGCCCTGTATAGATAGTAGCCCCTGAGACTCGGTATGTTGTCGAAAACGACAGCGTGCCGAGGATCATAATCTCAGGCATTAATTTTCGCCTTTCCTACACAGGTGGCGGATAGTCCGGTGGCCAGCCGGACTGATGGAGTTGCTAAACTAAGGCGACAACTCGACGTTGCGGATGCGGACATCGCGCTAGTCAATAAACGACTTGATGAGTCGCAAGGTAGGTTGTTTCTCCGTGGTCACCTAGTAAGGGAGCCGAAGCTCACTCCTTACAACATGTGTGTTTGATGCAGATGGTGCCGCTGCTGTGGAGGACCTTCGAGCAGAGCTTGCTCGAGCCAAGGAGCAGGCCGGAAGGAGTGATGCGGCTGCCTCGAAGGCGGCCGAAGAGCTGGAAGCCGAAAGGGCTGCTCACTGCCGAAGCAGGGGGGAGATGGCCGAAATGGCCGTGAAGCTAAAAGATGTAACCGACCGCTATGAGGTTCTTGAAAAGGAACGCCGAGCGGAGCAAGAAGACCTGAAGAAGGCCACCGCCGAAGCCAAGGATGCCCGTTCTGCAATGAGGGCTATAAAGGAGGAGCTGCGTCAGGCCGGAGACATTGCGGCTGGTAAGCCTTTTCTGCTGCGCAGGAGGTTCACAGATCCGAAGTATGCTCAGCTTGGCCAGCTGTGGGGTCTGGAGGATCCTTATATGGATTTTGCGGCGAGTGCGGCAGATGCTGTTGTGCACTTCCGAAGTCAAAAGGATCACGAGACGGAAGAGCTTTTTTGGTCTCAATTCCATAGTCCGGAGCGTTCACTTCCGTTGACCAATCGGCTGGCCGAGTGGGCTGAGCTGAATAGATTGTCCGGACTAGCCATGACGGATGTAGTGACTCATATCTGGCCGGATAGGCCCAAGCCGAAGAGTTATTTTGGCTTATTGCGGCAATTCCTTGGGGCGGTGCCGCATATCAAGGCGATGAAGCGGTCGGCCTGCATAGAGGGTGCACGGATGGCCCTCGCCCGTGTGAAGACATACTGGATGGAGATGGATGCCACTGATGTTGCAACCCGGGGTTCGGACGAGAGCCGGTTACCCGCCGAGCACTATTTTGGGGAAGTTCTGCGGGGTGCTCGTGCAATAGAGTCGCAGTGCTCAAAGAATGTCATGTTTAAATGATTTTTATGATTTGTAAGACAATATATATAATATAAGTGCTTTTTATACTTGTGCGTTCAAGTATTGAAATATCTCCTGTGCGGCCGTTAATGTATACTTGTGTATAACCTGAAAGATGGCAGTCTTCGGCTTCAGCCCCCACGCACATGGTGCGGGGGTGTTTGCAAAAATAGCGATTTTCACACTTAATCCAACGCCTTGGTCCCGTGAAGGAGGTGGTAGCGAGCAAACGAGGCAACTGCATAATAATGCTTTATCACTTTCACTTAGCCATAGGAGTTCGAGGGTGGGGCTACGATATAGCCCTAGGGGCACCGCGCTCTCGAATTCGAGTGCGTATGTACTGACCGGAAACGGTCCTTCACAAACGGAGGAACTCTAAACATTCCGTAGTTGATCGAGTGGTTGACCAGTCTCTCGCAGATCATGACAATCGGTTTTCGCTTTCATCGAGGTGCTCGCCCGGCGAACCGGGCACAATCGCAGAGTTCTCCGGTGCCGCGTTAGCCGATGATACGAACGTAAGGCAGCAAAACACAGGAGCCGGGCAAACCCAACATTTGACCAAAGACATGATTCGGAGCTGATGCATATAAGGCCTAACTCGAGACGCCGAACACTCCCTAAGGTATTCGGTCTTTATGATAACGGGCAGAACAATGCCCTAAGCCCCTAGTGTCCAAGTACAGGCGAGAATTTCTGGCATGGCCGATGCCAAAACGCCAGCCTCCTCGTCGGTTATGGTAAAAAACCGTGGGATATGAATCAACAAGAGACAGTAAGAAAGGTTTACGCAGGGTCTTAATCTGAAAAGAATCCTTGCCACGGGTCCCTGCTGCACGTCTGCGCCTGTGTCTCCGTTGTGTCGTATCCTGGACGGGTGTACACGTTGTTCATCTGTAAAAAGAGAGGAACTTAGCTTGAAAAGAAATCGTGCAAAAAATTTATTGAAAGCAAAGTATGAATGAATGAATAAAGTTGAGCTTTTAGTGGCTCTTTATTGTTTGTACGCGCAGCCCCTTGTGAAGGGGTATGCGGCTAGGGAGCCCCTAGTTTATTTATGCCGGACTTGTCTAGCCGTGTCCGGGGTCTTAAACGACCTTTTAATGAGATGATGCCGCGTGGACCGGGCATTTTAAGTGTAAGAGACGCGTAGTGCGGTATTGCGTTAAAGCGGGCGAAAGCTTCACGTCCCAATAGTGCTTCATGGCTACTTTTGAATGGGGCGACATGGAAGATTAGCTTTTCGCGACGGAAGTTGTCGGGTGATCCGAACACAACTTCTAGTAGTAAGGAGCCCGTGCACTTGGCGTAAGGGCCTGGCGTCACTCCTTTGAAGGAAGTGCGGCTATGGCGAATTTTAGTAGGGTCTATCCCCAACTCGTGGATTGTGTCCGGATATAGCAGGTTTAAATCGCTGCCGCCATCCATTAGGACTTGTGTAAATTGTAGTCCGTCGATTATAGGATCCAATATCAGAGCAGTCCATCCTGCGTTTCGAATACTTCTGGAATAGTCCAGGTGGTCGAAAGTAATTGTTTTTGACATCCAATCTCGGGGTTCCGCTGGGGTGGACCGACACGTACTTTAGCGGGTGCCGCACTATTGTTCCGTATTATCACATGAAGTGAGTTTACTGTTTTGACTTCTTGTGGGAAAGTCTTTTGTTTTCCGGCGCTCTGCTGGTGGGGTTCGTCGTCATCCTCGCTTGGCGCGTCGAGCCCCTTGTGTTCGGCGTTGAGTCGGCCGGACTGTTTGAAGACCCAACAATCTCGGTGGGTGTGGTTTGCAGGCTTCCCGGGGGTACCGTGGATTTGACATATCCGATCCAAAATTTTGTTTAAGTTGGATAGCTCGTCACTGTTGTCCTTAAGAGGCAGTGTTTTGGTGTTCGGCCGCGAGCTTTTGAATCCGGCGTTGACCGCCGTGTTCTTTGGGCCCTTTTCTTTATTTCGGCGCTGGTCCTTTCTGCGCCGTGATTTTCCGTTTCCATCTCTGATCTCGGATGTACTCGAGTCGCTGGTGCTGCATCTTGCTAGCCAGCTGTCCCCCGCGCAAAAGCGGGTCATGAGGCTTTTTAGCGCGTCCATTGTTCTTGGCTTTTCCTGGCCGAGGTGTCTCGCGAGCCATTCATCTCGGACGTTATGTTTAAAAGCTGCTAAGGCTTCGGCGTCCGGGCAGTCGACTATTTGGTTCTTTTTGGTGAGGAACCTGTTCCAGAATTTGCGCGCTGATTCTCCGGGCTGTTGGGTTATGTGACTTAAATCGTCTACATCCGGAGGGCGGACATAAGTCCCCTGAAAATTTGCTCTAAACGCGTCCTCGAGCTCTTCCCAACTTCCAATGGTATTTTCTGGGAGGCTTTTGAGCCAATGCCGAGCTGGCCCTTTGAGCTTGAGGGGCAGATATTTTATGGTGTGGAGATCGTCTCCTCTAGCCATATGTATGTGCAGGATGTAATCCTCAATCCAGACTCCGGGGTCTGTTGTTCCATCGTATGCCTCTATGTTTACGGGCTTGAACCCCGCTGGAAATTCATGATCCAGCACCTCGTCGGTGAAACATAGTGGGTGTGCGGCGCCCCTGTATTTGGGTGTGCCGTTGTCTTCAAACACTCGGCGTGTTGTGTTGCTTCCTGGGGCCCTCTTTTTTGGCCCATAAATGGACCTGACCGGGCCATCTGTTTTGCGAGGATCATGTGCCGGATTGTGTGCGGCGCCGCTTGTCGCTCTTGGCCTGTCATCTGATCGTCTATCCGGCCAGGCGGCCTCTTTGCTTTTTGACTGTGGGGGCTCTACGACCTCCGAATTCGGGCAGCAGCTTGCGCTTCGGGTAGCTCTTTGTTTGGTGGTTGTTGCCATATTTGTCCGCGGTCTTGAGTACTTTGCTCCACCTCATTCTGAGTATGTCTTCCGCTGTTTTGAGCTTTCGTTTCTGCTTCTTCAGGCTTCTTGCAGTGGCGACAAGCCTTTTGTGAAGGTTTTTATGCTCCGGTGGTGTGTCCGGCGTGAGATCATCTGGACTATTGTTTTCACCGGGGATGGGTTGATTATCCGATTCATCCTGTTCGGATGGTTGCTTGGTTGCATGTTCACCGCCCACTGGTTTGCCCTGCTCTACGGCTGGGTCATTATGAGTGCTGTTGTTATCGAGGCGGGACTTGGGGCGGCGCTTGCGTCGCCGTTTTGGTTGTTTTTCGGGGGAATTATCCTTCGCCGCGTCCCGTTGTTCCTCGTTATCGCTCCCTTTGGGGGTGTCCACCATATATACATCATGAGTTGAGGTGGCTTTCCAGTGCTCGATAAGCGCTAGTTCTTGGTCGTCTCCGGCGTCGTCGTCCATACCGTCGATGTCTTTGGAGTCGTAGTCTAGCATGTCGGTTAAATCGTCGACAGTGGCTACAAAGTGGGTGGTGGGTGGGCTTTGAATTTCTTCGTCGTCCGCATCCCAACCATCCTGACCGCAGTCCGGCCAGGGCTCTCCTGATAACGAGAGATACTTTAGCGAATTCAGGATGTCACCAAAGGGTGAGTGCTGAAAGATGTCCGCGGCGGTGAACTCCATAATCGGCGCCCAATCGGATTCGATTGGCAGGGGCGCAGGAGGTTCGGAGTCCGGCGAGGAGTCCGGGACCTCGGAGTCACGGGCTTTATAAGGGACAAGGTCAGTGTTCGGCTCCATCGCTGTAGAGGTTGCAGCCCCCGAGGCGGCGTCTAACCATCCGTCCTCGATATGCACGGTTGGCTCCGAATTAAGGGTCGGAATGGACTCATGTGCGGCCTCCAGGGCACTGTCCGGCGGCAGAGCTAAATCGTGCCCATCGTGACAGTGCGGCACGCTCGGCTGTGGCTCGAATCCATCGAAGACCAAGTCTCCGCGGATGTCAGCCGTGAAGTTTAGGCTTCCAAATCTGACCTGACGGCCAGGGGTGTAGCTTTCGATCTGCTCCAGATGGCTGCGAATTGCCCGCAGCGCAAAGCCGCCAACACGAAGATCTGTCCGGGAGAAAAGTCTCACCGGACTGCGTTGTTGTTGATGATTGAAGGAGCCATCAAGCCTATAGGTGACGGCTACGCAGGAACTCTCAATGAAAGCACCAATGTCGTGTCAAACCGCGGATCTCGGGTAGGGGGTCCCAACTATGTGTCTAGGCGGATGGTAATAGGAGACAAGGGACACGATGTTTTTACCTGTGTTCGCCCTCTCGATGGAGGTAAAACCCTACTCCCGCTTGATTAATATTGATGATATGGGTAGTACAAGAGTGGATCTACCACGAGATCAAGGAGGCTAAACCCTAGAAGCTAGCCTATGGTATGACTGTTGTAATGGTTGTTCGTCCTACGGACTAAAACCCTCCGGTTTATATAGACACCGGAGAGGGCTAGGGTTACACAGAGTCGGTTACAATGGTAGGAGATCTATATATCCATATTGCCAAGCTTGCCTTCCACGCCAAGGAAAGTCCCATCCGGACACGGGACTAAGTCTTCAATTTTGTATCTTCATAGTCTTGGAGTCCGGCCGATGATGATAGTCCGGCTATCCGGACACCCCCTAGTCCAGGACTCCCTCAACCCCCTTCGAGCACTCGGAGGCTCGAAGGCTACCCCCAGTGGGTGCGCCGGCACGCTGCGCGAGCGCTGAGCCATGTCGGCTGCCTTCGACAACCTCTGCCTCGTCCGCATCAAAGCAATGTGAGCTCCTCACCCGCATACGTTCACGCAACGCGCAAACACGGATAACCCCAAACAACCCTCGGGGACCACCTCCGTCTTTATTACAGTTGCACTACGGTTCGCCCCGGTGCCAGCTAGTCTCGGCCCGGAGGCTGGCCGCTCGGCCCGATACGTTCGTTCCCGCAGACGGCTTAGTAGTGCATATGGTACCGAAGGTCACTCTCAACCACAGACCGCAGCGCGGCTGTCCGGCAAGAGAGAGCAAAGCTGGAGGTCACCCCACGGGAAAAACGTCCGGGAGAAGACGACTTGGTCAACCCGACCGTTTCCTTTATGAGTATCTACTCGGCCGAATCTGCTCCTGTAGTCCGAGTATTGTATGCTCCACTCCGCGGCCACTCTTCGTAACAACTACAGACCAGCTCCTGACTGTCTAGCTAACAAGAGGCAAAGCCAAAGGGCGGAGGGGACATGAAAAAGATAAAGGGGGCTCAGACGAAACCGAGTCGGCACCCTCCGCATAAAACTTACAATGCTAAAAGCAAACATTTGATATATCTGCGTAGACTAACCTTGTTGCACGATCATCTCTATGGGGAACCCCCTCCTCGCCCGGAGGCTCGGAGGCTACACGCGGGTTGCAGGCCTGGCGCCGGCCGCATGCGGCGTTTCCGCCGTCACCGTCGGCTTCATCATCAACAGCAAGACCCTCCGCCCAACTTTTCCAAGTTGCACGGAGGCTCGGAGGCTACACCAGTGGAGTGCCACGCGCTCACTCACCGGGCGGATTCGCGTCTCGCACGGCAGGCCCCGCGCCCTCCACCTGGCGGACTTCGTGTCCGCGCCCGGCACCCTCGACATCACCGTCGGCTTCATCATCAACAGCAAGACCCTCCGCCCAACTTTTCCAAGTTGCGCGGAGGCTCGAAGGCTACATCCACTGGGTGTGCTCGCGTGCCCCCACTCAGCCAACGGACTATGCGTCCGTGTCCGGCAAGGCCCCGCGCCCTCCAGCCGGCGGACTCCATGTCCGCGCCCGACACCCTCGACGTCACCGTTGGCTTCTTCAACAATAGCAAAGACCTTCCGCGCAACTTTTCCTAGTTGCACGGAGGCTCGGAGGCTACACCCAGTGGGTGCGCTCGCGCGCCCCCACTCAGCCGGCGGACTCCACGTCCGCATTCTACAGGGCTCCGCGCCCTCCAGCCGGCGGACTACGTGTCCACGCCCAGCACCCTCGATGTCACCGTCGGCTTCTACATCGACACCCGCTAAAACCCTCCGCACAACTTTTCCAAGTTGCCCGGAGGCTCGGAGGCAACTTACAGGGGGATGACCCCCGGGTATGCCCAAGACGGCAAAACGACGCTTCAAAACATTGCCAGTGGAGTGCCCCCTGGCTGGCTGGAACTTGGCTGGCTGGAATCTGGCCGGGTTGACCTGTCCAGGTTGACTATGTCCGGGTTGACTTTGGCCGGGTTGACCTGGCCGGGTTCACCCTGTCCGAGTTGACCTTGGCCGGGTTGGTCTGTCCGGGTTGACCTTGGCCGGGTTGACCTTGGCCGGGTTGACCTGTCCAGGTTGACCCTGGCCGGGTTGACCTCGTCTGGGTTGACCCTGTCCGGGTTGAGCTGTCCGAGTTGAGCCCCGTCCGAGTTGAGCCCCGTCCGAGTTGAGCCCCGTCCGGGTTCTTCCTGGCCGGGTTCTGCCTGTCCGGGTTGAGCTGTCCAGGTTGTGCCCGCCCGGCTGGAATCCGGCCAAGTCAACTAAGACGTCTCGTCGGACCTGCACAGACATGACGGCCATACTCCATAGTGGAGCACTATAGATGAGCAGCCATCACTGTTCCTGCATCATGTGACACTTCACTGTGCTCCAATAGTGGTGCACTGTAACCTGCATCATCATATGACATCTCAATAGCGTAGTGGGTGAGTGGGCCACCCCTTGTCCCTGGGCAGTAGCATATAAAGTGACCCAGGGGAGGCCTCAAACACCCAGAGCCTCATTTGGCCACGCTCACACATCCATCCACCTAGAGCCTCATTTTCCATGCCACACTCATACAGGCTCACACATGAAGCTAGTAGCCCACGGCTCTGTTCTCAGATACAGCTCCAGGAGCAACTCTGTACTGCTACGTATACACTGCATATATCATCAGACATGCAGGAGTTGGGGTATTATCTCTCCGGAGAGCCCCGAACCTGGGTAAATCACCGCATGCTGTTTTCCCAATCCCGTCCCCTAACCTCGAGAGCAGTCTTGCCCTCACCTCAAGCCAGCTCGTGGCATCTGTCGTCTCCCAAACCCGCCCGCGAGATAACCCCGACAATGATCATGAGGTTTAACGGCTAGATTCGAATACGATCGTGAGCCGGACCAAGAGGGTTAAACTAGATTTGAATACGATCAACCCCCAATTGGTCGTTTGAAATGATAATGATGAAGACATATCATTGAGGATGAGAAGGACAGAGGTCCTGCTTTAACTGCGCCACTTCCGCATCATGTTGAGCTTGATCCGCCGGGTTGACCACGGCGGTTAATAGAGCTGTCATCTTATCCATGAGATCCATTAGCACCTGAGCCGGCGAGCGCGCAGGTGAAAGTACATGTAGTCCCCATGTGTGGTTTTGGTAATTAAATGACAATCCTAATGGACTAATGTTTGCATTGAGATATACATTTGAAGGAAAGCTCCATTTGCAATGCATGCAGAATATTGGATGAATTGGTGGATGTAATCCATCAACATAAATATATGCATTGAGACTTGATAATGAATGACAATTCCTATGAAGAAACAACGACATCAAGTTATATGGGAAGGTTTGTTCCATGGGTGATGCAAGAAGGATATTGAATGGATTCGGAATGAATGACATATGCATATAGTTGTGCATCAAGATTAATCATGGACCAAAGGGAAATGTTGACCAAGATGAAGATCGAAGATTGAATTCAAAGATGGTCAACACACAAGCGCAAATCATGTGCCACATGAGATCTTGTGGTATGGTAAGAATTTGTCAATTGCGCTTTGTTACTAACCCATACTATGTGTTGTGTATGTTTTGAGGCTTAGGTGATTCTCATGGACTCGCATCAAGAGAGTGAGATTTCAAGTGTCTACCAGAGGATGACAGCAAGTGTTGATGATCATGGTTGACAAGGGCAAGTTCAAGATAACTACCCCGAAGGATTACATGCTTGAAGCTTGTGGATGATCACATGATGGACAAGTGAATATAAATACAAAGCAAAGCTTCCCACATTGTGTATGGGGGAGCTACTTGAAGACTTCACCAATGTCTTGCCATTCAACTTGAGCCAAGAAGAAACTTCAACTTCAAGCTCAAGCGAAAGGCTCGAGTCAAAGGTATTGGTTCCTTCGACGTTAGTGTTGTGGAGTGATGACCACCGAAGGAACACATACACTCAAGAATGATTCTTGATAGCTATGTAGTGTAGCTCTTTTATGGTTCTTGAGTTATAGGGATCCACACTATTAAGAGGGGATCAAAGGGGTTCGTGATAGATTTGCTCAAGTCAACATCTTCTCTACACAATTCCACTCCTATCCTATATACCAAAGAAAAATCCAAAGCCAAATAGGTTACCCAAATATATGATAAAACCTTTTCATATTTTGCATCCTCATTTTTGGTTGATCGTGGGTGGTTCTCTATGTGAGGACCTGGGTTTTTTTCATAGCTTAAAAACGAGCCCAAGATCATCAAAATCGGAGTCCGGATGTAAAAGTTGTGCTGTTTCAGTTGCAGGGCTGCAACGGTTTGGTTTGCCCGGATCATCCGGGTCCTCTCCGAGATCATCCGAGCTTTGCCTGAATCATCCAGGTTATTCGTAAAATTCATCACAGTAGCTTATTTCGCTAGCCGGATCATCGGGCTACCCACCCGGATCATCCGGGAATTGCCCGGATCATCCAGCTATGTCCCCGGACATCCGGGTATCTACTTCACCAAATTGTATATTGACCTTCCCGGCTCATCCGGGTATGCGTCTAGATCATCCGAGCAGGTCAACAACTGTGGGCAACGGCACTATTTTCTTGGGGGGGGGGGGTATAAATATCCCTCTCCCACTCCGGGAGAGGGTTGACCACTCCATCCAAAATCACCCCAAGAACACAAGTGGCTCCCTCTCACTTCTCCTACACCAAATCTTAGATCCCGGAGAGTTTAGTGAGTGTTCTTGAGAGTTGTTCCAATCAAAAGATAGATCCTCTCCCTCTCCCTCTTGTGACCAAAGCAATTCGTGATTTGAGCAAGTCTTGAGCATTTCCCCCTTGATCTTGTTACTCTTGGAGGTTGGAGACTCCTAGGCGGTAGGAGTACACTGGTGAGGAATCAACTTGTGATTTGTCCCCCAAAAAGTTTGTGAAGGTTTGGAGGCTGCCTCAAGGTCTACCACTAGTGGTAGGGAATTGCCTTCGTGGTGATATCTCAAGGATAATAGGGTGAGCCTTCATGGTGTTGGTGTGCCTTCATGGTAACACCCATCCCTCCAACGGTGACTAGCTTCCCTCCAAGGAAGTGAACATCAGGATACATCCTTGTATCTGTGACTTCGGTTATCCCTACCCCGTTATCCTTACTTGTGGTTTACTTTGGTCACTCGACCGTGCATTCACTATATATTGTTGTCCTCATTATATTGTGGTGGCTATTTCCTTGTAGAGATTATTTAGGCCTACACTTTATATTCGCAATTCATACTTGCTACCATTGATATATCTTGTGATTAGTGTGAATTGCTAACTTGTGTCATTCACTCCCATATATTGTTATATTGCTCAAGTAAGTTTGTGTAACTTACTTGTGCTTGGTAGTATCCTTGTTGTCCTCATTATATTGTGTTGGTTACCATATCGTAGAGATTATTTAGGCCAACACTTTCTAGTCCGCAATTCATACTTGCTACTACTGTTCTATTTTGTGCTTAGTGTGAATTACTATCTTGTATCTTACATTTCCATATCGTGTGATATCTTGAGTAAGTTTGTGTAACTTACCTGTGCTTACGAGTATCCTTGTTGTGATCATCCTATTTATAATAAGTTGTTGGTGCACTTAGTTGATTCTAGTATATTTAGGATTTGTGCTTGAAAAGAATCCGCTTAGTTTATTTCCGCATCAGGATATAGCCAAATCCGTATATGTTTTTAAAACGCCTATTCGCCCCCTCTAGGTGACATCGTGGTCCTTTCAATTGGTATCAGAGCCCGGTCTCTCCTTATTAGGCTTCACCGCCTAGAGAGTAACGATGTCGATTAGTGAACTATTGCGTGATGACACATTTTGTTTTAATGGCACAAATTACATTATGTGGAGATTACACATGCTTTGTCACTTTTGGGCCATGGGTCCGAATGCTTTGCGGATTGTTGGTGTAGGGGATTCAAATCTAAAGGATGGGCAATCTCCATCACTTGAGGATATGAATCTTGATAGTCAAGTTTTGAGTGCCATTCACCAAGCTATATCCTTCGAAGTGTTTAAGGAAATCTCGACTTGCATGTCGGCTCATGAGGCTTGGACCAAACTTGAATATATATATGGTGGGTCCAATCTTGATGAAGACAATATTATTTTCGGGGAGTTAATGGAGGAGTTCTCCACATTTTTAAATCATGAAGAACTCTCTATTGCCTTCACCTCCAATTATTTGGACACTTCAATATCTTTCACTTCACCAACATGTGGCGTACCACAAGGTAATGACACGGTGAGTGAAGAAATATCTTGTAATGATGGTGTTAAGCTCATTTGTGATGATATGTTTGATCTCCCATGTTGCCATGATAGAAATGCTTTGGTTTCCTCTAGTTGTTCTATGACTAACCATGTAGAGGAAATCAAGAAAGATGAGGCATGCTTGATTGATGAAGAACCCTCTTATCCAAAAGAATCATCATCAACCCCCTTTGTTCACATGTGCCTCATGGCAAGAGGTAATGACGAGGTATCATCTTCTCTTAGTGATAATGATGATAGTTGTAATGAGGAAGATGATGATGACTTGACTCAAAATCTCTATGCGATTGGGAAAACTCTTCATAGAGCTGAAAATAACACTTATAAAAGGTTCCAAGATGTTCTTGCTTGCTTTGAAAAATGTAATGACTTATTTCTTAACGAGCAAGCGAAAAGTGAAAAACTTGAACATGAGCTTGCTAAGGCTCATCAATGCCTTAGTGACTTGATTTCTTTAAAAGAAGAGATTGAATTTACTCATTGTAAACTTAAAGAGGATTTTGAGCACCTTGACCTTGGCTACAAGGATGTCGAAGGAGAGCTCACCAAACTCTCTAAGTCTCATGAGGAACTTCAACCTACTCATGCGAAGTCTCTAGTTTCTACATGCTCCTCTCATATTGATAATGATGCTTGTGCTAATGAATCTATCTTGTGTGAAGCATCTATATTGAAAGAAAATGTTGAGCTAAGGACTCAACTTGATTTGCTAACTAGCAATTATGGGAAATTGGAAGAAAGTCATAAAAAGCTCTCAGGCACTCATGAGGATCTTCTATTCTCTCATGATGGGTTAAAGTTATCTCATGAGCTATGATCACCAAGGTAAAATTATGTGAGTCTCATGTGGATATTAGCACATCTTCTACTCGAAATGCCTTATTGCCATGTGCTAGTCCTTGCAATTCCTCTCTACATGATATTGGTACATCTTGTGATGAATTGCTCACCATGCCTTGTTGCTCTAACAATGAAGTTTCTACTTCCTCTAGTTATTTTGTTAATACTAACCTTGTAGAGGAAAATAAAGAGCTCAAGGCCCAAGTCACCAGTTTGAAGAAAGACTTGGAAAAATATTGTGATAATATCTTGAGTGTGCAAAAGGACCCTGAAGACAAAATAGGACTTGATTTCATCTCCAACAAGAAGAAGTCCAAGAACAAGAAGAAGGGAAAAGATCAAGTCAAGAATTCAGCCAACATTATTTGCTTAAAGTGCAAGAATGTTGGACACCATGTGA
The DNA here is from genome assembly GCA_021605205.1 of Aegilops longissima. Lineage (NCBI taxonomy): Eukaryota > Viridiplantae > Streptophyta > Magnoliopsida > Poales > Poaceae > Aegilops > Aegilops longissima. The sequence goes on along the minus strand of CM038676.1, from coordinate 262,626,682 downwards.
GATCTTGTCCATTGAATAAGAAGGCTTCAAGTGTGAAGCATCAAGGGAAGTGGCCTCAAGTTCAGTCTCAAGATAACGAAAGGCCTCTTCCCATGCTTAACCAAGATAATGTTCTCCAAGTTGAGAAGGTAAAGAAGAAGAGAAAGGGGAGCACATGTTGCTATATTTGCTGTGAGAAGGACACATATCTTCATCATGTCCTAACGGTAATGTCTCTGAGCCTCCAATTGTAAATGATCATTATTCACTCAGAAAGGATAATGTTGGCAATTTTTTTGCCAAGTTTGTGGGTACCCAAAGTGGTTTGAGTAAAGAAAAGACCATTTGGGTTGCCAAGCCTATTGTGACTAATTTCTTAGGACCCAACTTGATTGGGGACCATCAAGCTCTAACTTGATCAATAGGTGTGTGGAGGGCATTGGAGACTTGGCTTGTTCATGAAGAAAATTGATTCTCACCATTCATTATGGTTCAAACCAAGTCAAGTGAATTATCATCATATTTGTCATTCCAATGCTCCTCATGGCGGTAACTTGTATTTATATTGTCTACATTGAAAGTTACTAGCCCCATGCATGTTTAGGTTTGTTCCTAGCATGTGTTTGTATATGTTGTGCCTCCTAATATGCTTGATTCGTGTTATCTAGCTTGTGTAGGTTGCTATGCACATCATATAGTTGTATGTGTGGTTTCAAGCCTTTATTGCTTCATTAGTTGAATCTTCCTTGGCTCTTTTGAGATATTAATGGATCATCACATTATGGGGGAGTGCTATGTTTTACGCATATCACAAACCTTAAATGTGTGTATATATGTAGGATACCACCTAGTATTGTTAGTGCAATATTATCTAGTTACTATGTGGTATGTAAAATTCATTTGAAACTCAAATCCTCATCCATTAATTATCCTTAGTTGGGTTTCATTTGCCTCTTGTGGATAATACATGGATTACCACATTATGGGGGAGTGATATACTTTGTGCATATCACTTCTCGTGTGTACATTAACAATAGAGGTTTGCCAGTTTGCCACTTAGAATTTATATTTGAGATTATCTTATATCTCTGTGGCATGAAATAATTTGTTTGAGTATGGTATTCTTGTGCGGTTTTGCCCATGGTTATCTTAAAAATCATATTTAGAAAATCATTTGAATAAAGCCATTCCAATTGTTGCTTTGCATGATGATCTATCTAGTTGGAATGTTAATAATATGCTATCCAAACATTGTGTTTATTTATAAACTCTCATGTTATGCTTGTGCTAGTATAGATGATCATGTACTTATTTGGTTTCTACACCGAACGACAACTCAAAACACCATTTTGTTTGAGTTCATCTTACTGGTTTGTATGGAGTTATGGTAGTTTGTTATCTCATTGTTTAGAGTGTCCTATATCTTCTTGAGTGAGATATTCCCATGAGTATGTGTGCAATGCATATCTTATATGCTCATTGGTTTTCCTTGGTTCATATGTTGAACTTTGTGTGCTATCATATGTTGATGTGTCACTTTGAGTCATTTTGGACAACATGAATGACTAGTGATGTTACTGGAAGTATTAACGGTTATGTGTTCATTTATCAAATTTGTATGTCCCTGGATTTTGGTAGGCTTGTGCATGCGTATTTACTATGTGTAAATTCACATGCCTTGTTTGTTTTATTTGATCCAATATATATATGGTAAATCCATCAAATTCTTAATAGCTAAGATGTGCATGAAATTCAAATTCACATCGATATGCACATATTTAAGTGTTTTTACCCTATGTTTTGTAGTTATACTAACTACTTCAGACCCAATAAGTTTGGGGAGCATATTGTGCTTAAATCGTTTTAGGTACATTTGAGAAGCATTGCGTGCTGGCTTATTCATGAAGGTGGTGGCACAGTGAGGAAATTAGTGCTAAGCTTGAACCATTACCTACTACATCATTCCAATGCTATCTCGGTAACAAGTATCTACTTCATGCGTACATTTCTTGCATTCAACCTTGTGTAGGTTGCATCATGGCATGAATTTCTTGACTCATTCTTGTCATACTTGTTTCCTTTCTCAAAGCATCCCAACAATGATCTCTTGTTCCTAGTTGTGATGTCTTTGATGGTTGTGTGTTTGGAGTTCATTAATATACGGTAAGATTATATTAAGACATGTGCAATACTTTCAAGCAAAGATCTCACTGGTATATTTTATGTCTCCTGTTTGGATATCTTATTCTTTCCTTTTGTAACTATTTCATGTGTACATCCTTCTTTGTGGATATATATCATCATGATTGTCATCTACCTAGAACCTTATACACGTGAGAGAAGTTGCATCTCTAGTTGATATCCCTATTCTTTCATGTCCAGCATTTCATTCTCTTTTTATATCTTTGGTCGCTCCGTGGAAGCCTTTGTTGTATGAGTGCGTGTCTTACCTCTTTGCATCTTAGTGCACTCATGTTTGGTGAAGATTGTTGTCCTCGTGCTTGTCTTGACAAGCCTATTAGTTCCTATCTTCATCATGGGTTGTCACAAGCTTTGATTTTTAATTTGCTACTAGTGAGCTTGTGAACCCATTTGCTTGATGTGTGTGTGTGACCTTCTTAACTTTGTGTGTGTGGGAAGGACATGTCTTGCACCTTGTATCTCATTTACTCAAGACTATGTTTATGCTTAATTCTCATCCTTATACTAGTCTTCTCAAGTGCTTTGACGTGAGTCACACATATCATTTCGGTTATGCCTATTCTTAGGTTGGCTCATTTACATGTTGCTCAACCATATGTTTGTTGCAAATGCTAGGCTTCTTTTCTTATCTATGCTTGCTTGCAATAGTTTTGTGTTCCTATTGATTTTGGGGAGTGATGATCCTATCTTGTGCAGTTGTATCCAAATACAAAAAAATTCTAAATAGTTCACAAATCATGGGGAGCTTCTCTATTTTTCTTAGAACACTCCTTTACCCAAATCATAATATTCTTTTACCCTTTTGGCTCTTCGTATCTTTTGATTGCTTGCTTCACTTTGTGTTATGCAAATGAGATCAATTTGTGCCATGTGCTTTGTGCCATGTGCCTTGCTATTATGACTAGGCTCAAGTTGTATAATAGTGGATATCATGTTCTTATCAATTGCAACCTTTCTTTTTGTGTATATGAGTTTCTTTGTGGATACATATCATGATTATTATAGGCCAGAAATTTTTATACATGAAAAAGTTCATATCTTCGTATCTGATTGCATTCTATAGATTTCGAGCTCCTTTAATTGTTCATCATTGAATATGTGCATTTGTTTTCACTCACATTTTGTGATATGCACACATCAAGGAGGAACTCATACTATATTGGTCTGCTAGATGTTTTGTCTCCCATTTGACATTTGTTGCCAATGGGGGAGAAGTTTAGAGGGTTTAAGATAATTTTTTTTGTAGTTCTTGTTGTCACTCATGCATATTTACCCTTGTTATATATTCTTATTGCATGGATGAGTATTGTATATAGAGAAATCTTCTCCTAGTTTATGTCAACGAATATATGCAATGACATTCAAACTTCATTCACACATGCATATATTGTGGGGGAGTTTGCTCTATATACTATGGGTGTACTATCATCAAATGCTTTTGTAGTGTCTTGATGATAGTACAACCATCCCAAGTATACAATTTATCCTCGGCTAAATTGCATGCTTGTTTAAAAATTCATTATATAAACCCTCTTGTTGAGATTGTCATCAATTACCAAAATGGGGGAGATTGAAAGTACATGTAGTCCCCATGTGTGGTTTTGGTAATTAAATGACAATCCTAATGGACTAATGTTTGCATTGAGATATACATTTGAAGGAAAGCTCCATTTGCAATGCATGAAGAATATTGGATGAATTGGTGGATGTAATCCATCAACATAAATATATGCATTGAGACTTGATAACGAATGACAATTCCTATGAAGAAACAACGACATCAAGTTATATAGGAAGGTTTGTTCCATGGGTGATGCAAGAAGGATATTGAATGGATTCGGAACGAATGACATATACATATGGTTGTGCATCAAGATTAATCATGGAGCAAAGGGAAATGTTGACCAAGATGAAGATCGAAGATTGAATTCAAAGATGGTCAACACACAAGCGCAAATCATGTGCCACATGAGATCTTGTGGTATGGTAAGAATTTGTCAATTGCGCTTTGTTACTAACCCATACTATGTGTTGTGTATGTTTTTGAGGCTTAGGTCATTCTCATGGGCTCACATCAATATAGTGAGATTTCAAGTGTCTATGAGAGGATGACATCAAGTGTTGATGATCATGGTTGACAAGGGCAAGTTCAAGATAACTAACCCGAAGGATTACATGCTTGAAGCTTGTGGATGATCACATGATGGACAAGTGAATATAAATACAAAGCAAAGCTTCCCACATTGTGTATGGGGAAGCTACTTGAAGACTTCACCAATGTCTTTCCATTCAACTTGAGCCAAGAAGAAACTTCAACTTCAAGCTCAAGCGAAAGGATCGAGTCAAAGGTATTAGTTCTTTCGACGTTAGTGTTGTGGAGTGATGACCACCGAAGGAACACATACACTCAAGAATGGATTCTTGATAGCTATGTAGTGTAGCTCTTTTATGATTCTTGAGTTATAGGGATCCCACACTATTAAGAGGGGATCAAAGGGGTTCGTGATAGATTTGCTCAAGTCAACATTTCTCTACACAATTCCATTCCTATCCTATATACCAAAGAAAAATCCAAAGCCAAATAGGCTACCCAAATATATGATAAAACCTTTTCATATTTTGCATCCTCATTTTTGGTTGATCGTGGGTGGTTCTCTATGTGAGGACCTGGGTTCTTTCCATAGCTTCAAAATGAGCCCAAGATCATCAAAATTGGAGTCCGGATGTAAAAGTTGTGCCTGTTTCAGTTTCAGGGCTGCAACAGTTTGGTTTGGCCGGATCATCCGGGTCCTCTCCTAGATCATCCAAGCTTTGCCTGGATCATCTGGGTTCCAGCCCGGATCATCCGGGTTATTCGTAAAATTCATCACAGTAGCTTATTTCACTAGCCGGATCATCCGGCTACCCACCCGGATCATCCGGGAATTGCCCGGATCATCCGGTTATGTTCCCGGACATCCAGGGTATCTACTTCACCACATTGTATATTGACCTTCCCGGATCATCCGGGTATGCGTCCAGATCATCCGAGCAGGTTAACAACTGCGGGAAACGGCTCTATTTTCTGGGGGGGGGGGGGTATAAATATCCCTCTCCCACTCCGGGAGAGGGTTGACCACTCCATCCAAAATCGCCCCAAGAACCTCACTTCTCCTACACCAAATCTTAGATCCCGGAGAGATTAGTGAGTGTTCTTGAGAGTTGTTCCAATCAGAAGATAGATCCTCTCCCTCTCCCTCTTGTGACCAAAGCAATTCGTGATTTGAGCAAGTCTTGAGCATTTCCCCCTTGATCTTGTTACTCTTGGAGGTTGGAGACTCCTAGGCGGTAGGAGTACTCTGGTGAGGAATCAACTTGTGATTTGTCCACCGGAAAGTTTGTGAAGGTTTGGAGGCCGCCTCAAGGTCTACCACTAGTGGTTGGGAATCGCCTTCATGGTGATATCTCAAGGAGAATAGGGTGAGCCTTCGTGGTGTTGGTGTGCCTTCGTGGTAACACCCATCCCTCCAACGGTGACTAGCTTCGCTCCAAGGAAGTGAACATCAGGATACATCCTTGTCTCTGTGACTTCGGTTATCCCTACCCCATTATCCTTACTTGTGGTTTACTTTGGTCACTCGACCGTGCATTCACTATATATTGTTGTCCTCATTATATTGTGGTGGCCATTTCCTTGTAGAGATTATTTAGGCCTACACTTTATATTCGCAATTCATACTTGCTACCATCGATATATCTTGTGATTAGTGTGAATTGCTAACTTGTGTCATTCACTCCCATATATTGTGATATTGCTCAAGTAAGTTTGTGTAACTTACTTGTGCTTGGTAGTATCCTTGTTGCCCGCATTATATTGTGTTGGTTACCATATCGTAGAGATTATTTAGGCCAACACTTTCTAGTCTGCAATTCATACTTGCTACTAATGTTCTATTTTGTGCTTAGTGTGGATTACTATCTTGTATCTTTCATTTCCATATCGTGTGATATCTTGAGTAAGTTTGTGTAACTTACTTGTGCTTACGAGTATCGTTGCTGTGATCATCCTATTTATAATAAGTTGTTGGTGCACTTAGTTGAGCCTAGTATATTTAGGATTTGTGCTTGAAAAGTATCCGCTTAGTTTATTTCCGCATCAGGATATAGCCAAATCCGTAAAAGTTTTTAAAACGCCTATTCACCCCCCTCTAGGCGACATCGTGGTCCTTTCAGCCGGGCCTCCTGCCCCGGCTGCCGCTGACCCGGAGGTTATCACTGCCGCAGCTGTAGAGTTTTGAACGGGTTGCGTGCCAGCCATGAAGATCCTCTGCTCGGCGGCTCAAAGGGGTCCGGAATACTGCTGCCATCAGAACAGTCCCAAGCCCACTGTCTTGCAATTGATATAACGAATCCGTCTCACCCGTGGACGACTGGCTATCAGAGTAGATAGCCGTCTCACCGCAAGACACAGATCTTTCAGAAAATTCCCCTCCATGGATGCATCCCACGAAGGCACGCTCCAGGGCGGGCTGAGCCCGGGCGGGTCTCGCACGCTGAGCCGTCTCAACGATGTCGGTGCAGATGCCCGGCTCAGGGCCCAGCTCGCCGATCTTGCCGATGAAGACGTGGATTCCGCTGAAGGGGACCCGGTACCCGTACTCAATTGGGTCGGCGTCGGGGCCCCAGCCTATGTCGTCGATGTAGAGCTTGCCGCGACGACTCTTGGTCATCCGGCCCACAGTGTATCCTTTGAGCCCTTCGACGTTGCCCTTCAAGAACTCAAATCCACCGTGCACTGGCCCCACGGTGGGCGCCAACTGTCATGGGATTGTCACGGCAGATGTCCTAGTGAAAGGACTTAGTCGTGGAGCCATCGCAACTAGGAAGTTTAAAGGGGTTAAAACGGGACAAAGGACATGGGAGTTTATACTGGTTTGGCCCCTTGCGGTGAAGGTAATGGCTGAATCCAGTTTGAGGTGGGATTGCTTATGTCTCGATTACCAGGGAGCGAAATCGCTTGACCTAGCTCTCGATCTGATGTTACTAGCCCTGAACCACCGCCAGGTCGTCCCTTTGTATACACAGGTCGATGCCCAGCGGCTCATAGAGTCCCGGCCAGCTCATAAATAGTGTCCGGCTCGGTCTCTAACTATTCCTGCCTTACAATACAAGTTATGTACATATGGCGGTTTATCTCTACGTGCCTTAAGTCACCTTTGGGCTTTGGGCCCTTAACTGAACCGCCATCTTCAAGGTTTGCATTGGGCTTCATGAATCGTCATAGGTATAACCCGGCCCCTCCTGGGCGGGTCATACCTAATAGTTATATCCCCAACACCTTCTATCACAGATCTGAAGGCAAAATCTTTGTTTCTAAGAATGGATCCTTTCTAGAGAAGGAGTTTCTCTCGAAAGAAGTGAGTGGGAGGAAAGTAGAACTTGATGAGGTAACTGTACCTTCTCCCTTATAGGAAAGTAGTTCATCACAGAAATCAGTTCCAATGATTCCTACACCAACTAGTGAGGAAGCTAATGATGATGATCATGAAGCTTCAGATCAAGTTACTACTGAACATCGTAGGTCTTCCAGAGTAAGATCCGCACCAGAGTGGTACGGTAATCCTGTTCTGGAAGTCATGTTACTAGACCATGATGAACCTATGAACTATGAGGAAGCGCTGATGAGCCCAGATTCTGCGAAATGGCTTGAGGCCATGAAATCTGAGATGGGATCCATGTATGAGAACAAAGTGTGGACTTTGGTGGACTTGCCCGATGATTGGCAAGCCATAGAAAATAAATGGATCTTTAAGAAGAAGACCGACGCAGACGGTAATGTTACTGTTTACAAAGCTCAACTTGTTGCGAAAGGTTTTCGGCAAGTTCAAGGAGTTGACTACGATGAGACTTTCTCACCCATAGTGATGCTTAAGTCTGTCCGAATCATGTTAGCAATTGTTGCATTTTGTGATTATGAAATTTGGCAAATGGATGTCAAAACTGCATTCCTAAATGGATTTCTGGAAGAAGAGTTGTATATGATGAAACCAGAAGGTTTTGTCGATCCAAAGGATGCTAACAAAGTGTGCAAGCTCCAGCGATCCATTTATGGATTGGTGCAAGCCTCTCGGAGTTGGAATACACGCTTTGACAGTGTGATCAAAGTATATGGTTTTATACAGACTTTTGGAGAAGCCTGTATTTATAAGAAAGTGAGTGGGAGCTCTGTAGCATTTCTAATCTTATATGTAGATGCCATATTGTTAATTGGAAATGATATAGAATTTCTGGATAGCATAAAGGGATACCTGAATAAGAGTTTTTCTATGAAAGACCTCGGAGAAGCTGCTTACATATTAGGCATCAAGATCTACAGAGATAGATCAAGACGCTTAAATTGGACATTCACAAAGCACATACCTTGATAAAGTTTTGAAGAAGTTCAAAATGGACCAGTCAAAGAAAGGGTTCTTGCCTGTGTTACAAGGTGTGAAGTTGAGTCAGACTCAATGCCTGACCACCTCAGAAGATAGAGAGAAAATGAAATTCATTCCCTATGCTTCAGCCATAGGTTTTATCATGTATGCAATGTTGTGTACCAGACCTGATGTATGTCTTGCTATAAGCATAGCAGGGAGGTACGAAAGTAATCCCAGAGTGGAGCACTGGACAGCGGTCAAGAACATCCTAAAATACCTGAAAAGGACTAAGGATATGTTTCTCATTTATGGAGGTGGAAAAGAGCTCGTCGTAAACGGTTACGTCGATGCAAGCATTGACACTGATTCGGATGACTCTAAGTCGTGAACCGGATATGTATTTTTATTGAATGGAGGAGCTATTAGTGGGTGCAGTTCCGAGTAGGGCGTCATGGCGGGATCTATGTGTGAAGCGGAGTACATTGCTGCTTCGGAAGCGGCAAATGAAGGAGTTTGGATGAAGGAGTTCACATCCGATCTAGGTGTCATACCTAGTGCATCGGGTCCAATGAAAATCTTTTGTGACAATACTGGTGCAATTGCCTTGGCAAAGGAATCCAGATTTCACAAGAGAACCAAGCACATCAAGAGACGCTTCAATTCCATCCGTCATCAAGTGTCGGAAGGGGACATAGAGATTTGCAAGATACACAAGGATCTGAATGTTGCATACCCATTGACTAAGCCTCTTCCACGAGCAAAACATGATCAACACCAAAGCTCCATGGGTGTTAGAATCATTACTATGTAATCTAGATTATTGACTCTAGTGCAAGTGGGTGACTGAAAGAAATATGCCCTAGGGGTAATAATAAAGTTATTATTTATTTCCTTAATTCATGATAAATGTTCATTATTCATGCTAGAATTGTATTAACTGGAAACTTAGTACATGTGTGAATACATAGACAAAACATATAGTCCCTAGTATGCCTCTACTTGACTAGCTCGTTAATCAAAGATGGTTATGTTCCTAACCATAGACATGTGTCGTCATTTTATGAACGAGATCACATCATTAGGAGAATCATGTGATGGACATGACCCATCCTTTAGCTTAGCATTATGATCGTGTTAGTTTCATTGCTACTACTTTCTTCATGACTTATACAAGTTCCTCAGACTATGAGATTATGCAACTCCCGAATACCGGAAGAACACTTTGTGTGCTACCAAATGTCACAACATAAATGGGTGATTATAAAGGTGCTCTACAGGTGTCTCCGAAGGTGTTTGTTGGGTTGGCATAGATCAGGATTAGGATTTGTCACTCCATGTTTCAGAGGGGTATCTCTGGGCCCTCTCGGTAATACTCATCACTATAAGCCTTTCAAGCATTGTGACTAATGAGTTAGTTGCGGGATGAAGTATTATGGAATGAGTAAAGAGACTTGCCAGTAACGAGATTGAACTAGGTATTGAGATACTGACGATCGAATTTCGAGCAAGTAACATACCGATGACAAAGGGAACAACGTATGTTGTTATGCGGTTTGACCGATAAAGATCTCCATAGAATATGTAGGAACCAATATGAGCATCCAGGTTCCGCTATTGATTATTGACCGGTGACGTGTCTCGGTCATGTCTACGTCCGCACGCTTAGCGTTCGATGACAATTGGTATTATGAGTTTATGTGATATGTTGTACCGAAGATTGTTCGGAGTCCTGGATGTGATCAGAGACATGACGAGGAGTCTCGAAATGGTCGAGACATAAAGATTGATATATTGGACGACTATATTCGGACACCAAAAGTGTTCCGGAGAAGTTTCGGATAAAATCGGAGTGCCGAAGGGTTACCGGAACCCCCGGGGAACTAATGGGCATTGATGGGCCCTAGTGGAGAGAGAGGGGCCGGCTGGCCGCGTGCCCCCTCCCCCTGAGACGGAATAGGACAAGGAAGGGGGGGGGGCGCCCTCCTTGCCTTCCCTCTCTCCCCCTCCTTCCTTCCCCCTCCCTTCCCCAAGTTGGAAACCTACTAGGAATAGGATTCCTAGTAGGAATCCTACTTGGGGCACGCCCTACAGGGGCCGGCCGACCTCCTCCCTTGTTCCTTTATATACGGGGGCAGGGGGCACCTTAGAACACACAAGTTGACAATTGTTTAGCCGTGTGCAGTGCCCCCTCCACAGTTATGCACCTCGGTCATATCGTCGTAGTGCTTAGGCGAAGCCCTGCGCTGGTAACTTCATCATCACCGTCACCATGCCGTCGTGCTAAAGAAACTCTCCCTCGACCTCAACTAGATCAAGAGTACGAGGGACATCTCCGAGCTGAACGTGTGCTGAACGTGGAGGTGCCATACGTTCGGTTCTTGGATCGGTTGGATCACGAAGACGTTCGACTACATCAACCGCGTTAACTAAATGCTTCCGCTTTCGGTCTACGAGGGTCCGTGGACACACTCTCCCCTCTCGTTGCTATGCATCACATAGATAGATCTTGCGTGATCGTAGGATTTTTTTTGAAATTACCGCATTCCCCAACAAACCATAGCAACACTAGATTCAACTTTGCTTTGTTCAGATGGTTTGGGTGTTCTAACATAACTTTTGTTAACCACAGTTGAAGCTTTAGCATGTTCCTTCATCCTAACAGGAAAAGGTGGGTTTTTCAATATAAGTAGTGGGAACAACTGGATCACATTGTAAATGATAGTTTCTTCTTTAGCTTTTACTGGTTCTTTAATTTCTTCTTTAATTGATGGGTGATATCTAAACCACTTCTCCTTAGGGAGATCAACATGAGTAGCAAAAGATTCACAAAAGGAGGCTACTATCTCAAAGTCAAGTCCATATTTAGTGCTAAACTTTTGAAAAGCATCTGTATTCATAAAAGATTTAACACAATCAAACTTAGGTTCAATACCTGACTCTTTACCTTCGTCGAGTTCCCAATCTTCAGAGTAGCGTTTAATTCTTTGTAAAAGATCCCACCGGAATTCAATAGTCTTCTTCATAAAAGAACCAGTACAAGAAGTATCGAGCATGGATTGATCATTACGAAAAAGCCGACATAAAAATTATGAAAATAATAATTTCTCTCGAGAGCTCATGATTGGGGCATGAATATAACATTGACTTAAGCCTCCCCCAAGCTAGAGCGATACTTTCTCATTCACGAGGCCGAAAATTATATATATAATTCCTATCACGATGAACTAGATGCATAGGATAATTTTTTTTGATGAAATTCCACTTTCAGATGGTTCCAGTTCCAAGATCCAATATCATCGCATAGCCTATACCATGTCAATGCTTTTCCCTTCAAAGATAAAGGTAAAACCTTCTTCTTAGCTTCATCTCCGGGCAAACCTGCAAGCTTAAACAATCCACAAATTTCATCCACATATATCAAGTGGATATGAGGATGTTCGGTTCCATCTCCTTCCTAAGGATTAGCTAGCAGTTGCTCTAACATACCCGAAGTAATTTCATATTCAATATTTTTAGTAGGTGCAGTAGGTTGAGGGGTAACTAATTGTGGTTCCGGTCGAGGTGAAGATACCCCGAACAAACCCCTGAAAGTATTGTTTTCCATAGTAGCAAGTGACAATAAATTTCAGCACGTAGTAATAATGTTTCCTTACCGGTTTCCACTTACCAAGAGTGCTTCACTCCCCGGCAACGGTGACAGAAAATAGCCTTGATGACCCACCAGTATATGGGGTAAATTGTAGCCTTTTTGATAAGTAAGAGTGTCGAACCAAATGAGGAGCAGAAGGAAATGACAAGTGGTTTTCAGCAAGGTATTATCTGCAAGTGCCAAAATTGTAAGTAGCGGAGTAGTCTGATAGCAAGATAATTTGTAATGAGCAAGTAACGAAAGTAGTAACAAAATTGCAGCAAGGTAGCCCAATCCTTTTGAGGCAAAGGACAGGCCAAAACGGTTTCTTATGATGAGCAAAGTGTTCTTGAGGGTACACGGGAATTTCATCTAGTCACTTTCATCATGTTGACTTAATTTGTGTTCGGTACTTTGATAATTTGATATGTGGGTGGACCAGTGCTTAGGTGCTGTTCTTACTTGAACAAACCTCCTACTTATGATTAACCCTCTCGCAAGCGTCCGCAACTATGAGAAAGGTATTAAGAATACATTCTAACCATAGCATTAAACTTTTGGATCCAATCGGTCCCTTACGGAATAGCACATAAACTGGGGTTTAAGCTTCTGTCACTCTCGCAACCCACCATCTAATAACTACTCCACAACGCATTCCCTTAGGCCCAAATATGGTGAAGTGTCATGTACTCGATGTTCACATGACACCACTAAGAGAATGGCAACATACATATCATCAAAATATCGAACACGTATCAAGTTCACAGGATTACTTGCAACATGATTTCTCCCGTGACCTCAAGAACGAAAGTAACTACTCACAAATTATAAACATGCTCAAGATCAGTGGGGTATTAAATAGCATAATGTATCTGAACATATAATCTTCCACCAAATAAACCATATAGTAATCAACTACAAGATGTAATCAACACTACTAGTCACCCACAAGCACCAACCTATAGTTTTGATACAAACATTGAACACAAGAGATGAACTAGGGTTTGAGAGGAGTTGGTGCTATGAAGATGTTGATGAAGATATCCCTCCCCAAGATGGGAGAGTTGTTGGTGATGATGATGACGATGATTTCGCCCTCCGGGAGGGAAGTTCCCCCGGCGAAATCGCTCCGCCGGAGGGCAAAAGTGCTCCTGCCCAAGTTCCACCTCGAGGCGGCAGCGCTTCGTCCAGAATGTCTTCCTCTTCTTTTTCTAGGTCAAAATGACTTATATACCAGAAGATGGGCACCAGAGGTGGGCCGAGGAGGGAAGCACCCACCAGAGCGCGCCTGGGCCTCCTGGCGCACCCAAGTGGGTTGTGCCCACCTGGTGGCCCTCCTCTGGTATTTATTTGCTCCAATATTTATTAAATATTCCATAAAAAATCCTCGAGGAGTTTCATCTCATTTGGAGTTGTGCAGAATAGGTAGCTTGATGTAGCTTTTTCAGGTCCAGATTTCCAGCTGCCAGAATTCTCCCCCTTGGTGCATACCTTGCATATTATGAGAAAAAATGCATTAAAATTACTCCAAAAAGCATTATTATACAATAAAATAACATAAATAACAGTAGGAAAACATGATTCAAAATGGACATATCAGGATCTCACAGGAACAGAAGGTTGTGGCGGTGGAAAAGTATTTTTGTGGCTCTCTTTGAGGGTTTTGGAATATATGTGAATATATGGGACGAAGAGGTTGGTCAGGGGACTCCCGAGGGGGGCACAAGGCAGGGGGGGCACACCCTCCACCCTTGCCGCTGCCTCGTGGGTCTTCTGGCTTGGACTCCAAGTCCTTTGGGTGTCTTCTGGTCCAAGAAATGTAAAGTTTTATTCGGTTTGGCTCCGTTTGATATTCCTTTTCCGCAAAACTCAAAAACAAGGAAAAAACATAACCTGGCACTGGGCTCTAGGTTAATAAGTTGGTCCCAAAAATAATATAAAATATCATACTAATGCATATAAAACATCCAAAATAGATAATATAATAGCATGGAACAATAAAAAATTATAGATACATTGGAGACGTATCAAGCATCCCCAAGCTTAATTCCTGCTCGTCCTCGAGTAGGTAAATGATAAAAACAGAATTTTTGATGTGAATGCTACCTAACATATTTATCCATGTAATTTTATTCATTGTGGCATGAATGTTAAGATCCATAAGATTCAAAACAAAAGTTTAATATTGACATAAAAACAATAATACTTCAAGCATACTAATAAAGCAATCATGTCTTCTCAAAATAACATGGCTAAAGAAAGTTATCCCTACAAAATCATATAGTCTGGCTATGCCCCATCTTCATCACACAAAGTATTAAATCATGCACAACCCCGGTTTTAGCCAAGCAAATGTTTCATACTTTAGTATTCTCAAACTTTTTCAACTTTTCACGCAATACATGAGCGCGAGCCATGGATATAGCACTATAGGTGGGATAGAATATGGTGGTTGTGGAGAAGACAAAAAGAAGGAGATAGTCTCACATCAATGAAACGCCCTCGATGCGGCTATATCTCCCACGTGTCGAAGCACGACTTAGAGGCATAACCGCATTGAAAGCAATGTCGCAAGTGAGGTAATCTTCACACAACCCATGTAATACATAAGGGAAAGAGATACATAGTTGGCTTACAATCGCCACTTCACACAATACATGAGTAAAACATTACATCATACAGATACAATCAAGGTCCGACTACGGAACCAAAATAAAAGAAGACTACCCCAAATGCTACACAGATCCCGGATCGTCCCAACTGGCTCCACTCTTGATCAGTGAAACGAAACAACACAACGCACAAAGCTCTTCGTCGAGCTCCTCCTTGAGCTCAGGTGCATCACCTGCACGGTCTCATCGGCACCTGCAAACTGGTTTTGGAAGTATCTGTGAGTCACGGGGACTCAGCAATCTCACACCCGCGAGATCAAGACTATTTAAGCTTAAAGGTAGGACAGGGTAGTGAGGTGGAGCTGCAGCAAGCGACTAGCATATATGGTGGCTAACATACGCAAAAGAGAGCGAGAAGAGAAGGCAAAAGCACGGTCGAACAACTATGATCAAGAAGTGATCCTGAAACTACTTACGTCAAGCATAACTCCAACACCGTGTTCACTTCCCGGACCCCGCCGAGAAGAGACCATCACGGTTACACACGCGATTGGTGTATTTTAATTAAGATCAACTTCGGTTTTCTACAACCGACATTAACAAATTCCCATCTGCCACATAACCGCGGCACGGCTTTGAAAGTTCAAAACCCTGCAGGGTGTCCCAACTTAGCCCATGATAAGCTCTCGCGATCAACGAAGAATAGACCTTCTCCCGGAAGACCGATCAGTCTCGGAATCCGGCTACAAGACATTTCACAGCAATAAAACAAGTCCAGAAGACCGCCCGATCGCCGACAATCCCGATAGGAGCTGCACATATCTCGCTCTCGGGCAACACCGGATGAGACATCCTCGAGTAAAACCAAACCTCGAGTTGCCACGAGGGGCCCCGTAGATCTACTCGGTTCGGGCCAGCACTTAGAAAAGCACTGGTCCGGGGCTAAATAAAGATGACCCTCGAGAGAGCGACTCCCAAGGGAAAAGATAGGTGGTGGTGAGGCAAATGGTAAAACCAATGTTGGGCCTTCTTGGAAAAGTCTTATTCAAAGCGAACTGTCAAGGGGTCCCATAAATCACCCGACCGCGTTAGGGACGCAAAAATCCGGGAACATAACACCGATATGACGGAAACTAGGGCGGCAAGAGTGGAACAAAACACTGCATAAGGCCGAGCCTTCCACCCTTTACCAAGTATATAGATGCATTAAATTAAATAAGATATATTGTGATATCCCAACAAGTAAACATGTTCCAACAAGGAACAACATCTCCATGTTCCAACAAGGAACAAACTTCATCTTCACCTGCAACTAACAACGCTATAAGAGGGGCTGAGCAAAGCGGTAACATAGCCAAACAACGGTTTGCTAGGAAATGGTGGTTAGAGGTTTGACATGGCAATGTGGGTGGCATGATATAGCAAGTGGTAGGCATCGTAGCATAGGCATAGCAAAAGAGCGAGCATCTAGCAAGCAAAGATAGAAGTGATTTCGAGGGTATGGTCATCTTGCCTGAAATCCCGCAAGGAAGAAGATCAAGTCCATGAAGAAGACAAACGGACGAAGTCGAAAGAATCCTCACAACTCCGGAACGAAACCGAAGCAACGAGAGAAGCAAACCGGAAAGAAGCAAACAACATAGTAAACACACAATCACATAAACATGGCATGATGCACAAACAAATATGATGCATGTCCGGTTTAAATGAGGCATGGCATGGCAATATGCACAAACAATACTACAAATTAAGTGGAGCTCAATATGCAACGAGTTGCATATTGACGGAACACCACAACACTTATTTAGTTTGATCTCGGTTAGGTACACAACAATATTAAATGTTGTTAAACATGGCAAGAGGTGGAGCATAATTAAATTAACTATTTAGGCAAGTTTAAATGAGGCCGGAAACAACGAACAACAATTCCGGAAAATCCCCATATGCAATATTTTAGATTCGGTACTGTTCTGCCCTAAACACAGTTTTAGAGTTGTTAAACAGCAACATAAAGTGGACCATGATAATCTAGGCATTTTTCTACCCCATTTACATATATAATTTATTTAAAATGGGGCTACGGTTATTAAGTTATGAATTAAATCATTTTAACATGGCATAATAGCAAATTAATGCAAACATCAATTTAAACATTTTAAACATGGATGAAAATGGCATATTATTAATCTACACAATATTCTGAGCATATTACATATACAAAACATTTTAATCCGATGCACCATTTGGAAGTTATTAAATGCATGAAGTTTAGGGTCCAATCAGAAACAAGAAATCCTGGATAATAGATAAATTCGCAGGACAGGAAAAAAATAACATTGGGCCGCATCTGGGATCCGGCCCAACAGAGCACAGGGGCGGGGGGAGCTGCTCACAATGGGCTTCGGCCCATAGGCAGAGGAGGTGAGGCAGGCCGGGGCTGGGCCGGAGCTGGGCTGGGGAGATGGGCCAGCGAGGGGCGCGCCCACAAGCGCTGGAGGCATCGTCCTCCGTGCTCCTGCCCGAGCAGGAGGCCATGGCGCTGGCGCGTGGCCCTCCGACGAGGGGAGGCCGGAGAGGGAGGCCGGAGAGGCGCTGAATCGACGGGACGGCGGGGATCGACGGATCCGGGCGGCGGCTTGCCGGATCGGCGCGGCGGCAATGAGCTCGGCAACGGCGCGCGGTTGACTCAGCGATGGGGCGGCTACCTGTCGCGAGAGAGAGAGAAAGAGATGGGGTCGAGAGAGAGAGAGGAGGAGGTCGGCGACGGCGTGACCTGGCGAGGCGGCGGCGAGGCTTACCGGCGGCGGGGCACCGGCGACGGGCGGTCGGCAGCGTCAGAGCTCGGGCTCCTCTCGATCCCGCTGGATCGGGAGCTGCGGGAGGCGCGCGCGGCGAACGGGCTGCTGGGCGCCTGGGGCCGGTTCGGCCAGGCTGCGGGCCGGCCGTGGGCTGCGGAGGCAGCGGTGGAGGGGGGGGGGCGGGGCGACGTGGCGAGCCACATGGCAGGCGCCGTTGGTCTGGCGGCGTCTGGCGGCGGCGCGCCTAATGGCGACTTCGCCAAGTGGCGCCGAGGAGGTGGCAGGCGCGAAAAAGCGGAGGAGGGCGGCGGGGCTGATGATTGGGGCGCGAAAACAAGGAGGAAGGTGGGAGAAGGCCAAAATGGCATGGGGAGGTGTTTATATAAGGAAGGGGCTAGGGTTAGGTGTTTTGCTCCGTTTTGGACCGTTCGATCGCCATCGATGGTTCGGACGCGAGGAGAGGTGGGTTGGTCTAGGTGGGCTGCAAGTGGCCGTCTATAAGGCCTCGGGCGGAGAAGAGAGGGGAGAAGTGAGGCCGGTGACTATTCGAGACCAAACGTCCGAGCGAAAATACCGCTATATCCGGTTACATATATAACGGTTGGGCTATCAAATGGACTCGAATGCGATTTAAACTTGGCAAGGCGGCCTGTCTACACTATAATAAGACCGCATGACAAGTTGCAACCCATTCCGAGAACATTTTATGCCACTTATAAAATAATATTTGGAGGTGCAGCGCGTGCAAGTGTATCCGGACTCGGAACGGACAACGGAGAGAACTGACGGAACCCGAACGGATGCAAGTTTTGAAAAACATGCGGATGAAATGCAGATGATGCCATGAGATGAGATGCAGAACAAGAACAAAATGCAAAACAACCGACAAACCCAACCACGAAGGAAATAATAAATCACATCTCCGGAAAGGGCAAGAGTCGGAGTTACGAATATGGAAAGTTGTATCCGGGGTGTTACAACACTCCACCACTACGAGAGGATCTCGTCCCGAGATCTAGGATGGCACCGGAGGGAAAAGGAAGAGGAAGATGAGAGGTAAAACTAAGTTGCTTCTTTGACAAACGAGTGAAACCAAAGAACCTTGAGAGGTTGAGCAAAATGAAAGAAAGAACACAACGAAGATGAACAAGGTAGAAAACAATCCGTTAGAAAAGAGGAACAAGGAACATTACGATAACTTGAAGGTTGAAAAGGCATAAATCAAGAGTTTAATGGAGAAGATCGAATTCGAAACCACTCCGTTTAAAACAAGATGAGAGAGGAAGAATTCGGGCAGCACTCCGATTGAACATGGAAGTACTATAACATGAACTTGAGAAGATGGGATTATACTTGATGAAATCAACAACATACTGCCTCCGGAACTAATGAAAAATGGCACAAGGGGTAAGAAAGATTTCAGACAGCTCTCCGGTTGAGGAAGCAGGCAAAACTTGATAAGATGAGAGAACTCGAATGAAAACAAGACACTCCGGTTAAACGGATAATGCAAGAAAAAGAACATGATCTTGACAAAAGAAGATGATGGGTCGAAGAGTGCAACATCACAATGCCTCCGGAAGAAAAATTGAAGATAGGTCATTGGAATAAAGGAATGGAGAAGAAAATGACAACTTCTACCACAAATGAGTTTGGAAAGCACCCTCGCAAAGAAGAATTGAACGGAGTTGTTGGAAAATGAACAACGAAAATAATAAACTTGTAGTGGGCTTATGGAAAACATCTCAAAATTATGAGGTGAGTTTCTGCCACCAACGGAAACAAATAATTGGATTGATATTACCAAGGGACAAGAAACTTATTTCACCGAGAGGACAAATGAAGAACTTGGGTCATTAATAAGCACCATAAATAGCAACAATCCTTAGGGAAAGCTTTAGGTGAAATATAGCCCAAGATAACTCCAACAAAAAGATTGATGGATTGAAAAGATCTCTTGAACGAAGAGAAAATGATGGATTTAAAATACCTCATTCTTGACAACATGTGAATCATGAAACACGAACTCAAATTGTCGAGAATGACATAACACCACCTCAAATGCTAAGGTAGAACGAATTGCACTTCGGAATGCAAGAAGAAGAATGCTTGAACTCCTCAAAACAAAACATGTGTTGAGCACCATGTTTATTTTTAGAGTATAGCTTGGCGGATCATAACTCCGAGAGAAATCTTGAAGAACAATTAATAATGAAAAAAAAAATCCTTGACGAACCACCATGTAGAGCCTCCATGAAGAACTCCGGTAAACAAAAGGATGATAAAAGAAAGAGAAGTTGACAACACAAGGTGAAGCCTTGCAGTGTTAAGATGAAACTTTGAAATGATATAACCGAGAAAACTTGGAACTCCGGAAAAGAAAGATGAACAATTGAAATCAAGAATTTTGATGAACCTCCGGAATAAGGAATTGAATCACTTGGAAGAAACAAGAACAAGAATTACATTATGCTCATCCTTCACCAATTGAATTGATGACAAGCAATGGATTTGGCATACTACTTATTCCCGTAGAAAAGATTAAGATAGATATGGCGCAAACTTGGGAAGGTCTTCAACGAACCACCGGTAGGATTGGAAAGAACGAATGAGTCTATATGATAACGAAGGAAGAGAACTCTTGAACAAACCACCATAATAATTGAGAATGAACGTAGCAAAGGCACAATTCACCGGGAAGAATTGGAAAACGAATAAAGATGCTTGACAAAATTTAGATACATTAGAACGAAGAGATCATGAACTGATTAGAGGATATTTCGACGATGCACCGGTGAGATTTGGAAAACCAGAGTTGAACGCTTGAATGAATAATTCTGCGATGATGGGCTCCGAAGAATCAAACTGAAAAGACTCCTGAAATGCTCCGGGTGGGTTAAAAGAATTCTCACAATCAAAACAATTATGAGGATGGCACGAAGCTAGAACCATGAATCTTGAAGAGAAAGAAGCGAGATTTAAGAGAAACTCTTCTTCGGTCTTCAAAATTCGAGAATGACGACGAGAACATCACCATGAATTGTTGAGGCACTCCGGGATGAAAATTAGAAAGGTTGAACCAACAATGAAAATAATTTGGAAGATCTTGGAGAAAACCAAGACTGATGATAAATCATCCTTACGTCAAACTTTGAAAAGAATTTTAGAATAACTCCGGGAGAATTAGGAGAGTCAGGTAAGATCCTGGGAAAAGACCTGTGGGTTAGGGCCCACTCAAAAGAACCACCGTTGAACAATTGTTTGAAATAGATATTGCACCGGTAGAATTAAATGGCTTGAAAGAGAGAGCATCCTCAAAAGAACTTGAGTGAATTGAGAATGGAAACTAGAATCTTCCGAGATATCTTCAACACTCCTAACAATTGAATAGCGAGAAGTGGATGATTAAGAGATGCACCGACATGAGAAAGCATTTGAAATGATGAAAAGAATACGATCAACACTGAAAACTTGACTTAAGTCCGCGGAGAAGAAAATTAGAATGGAACAATGATAAGGTTGAAACTTCCTTTAGCATCTTCATGAGAATCACCGGATAAAACATTAAAGGAAAAGAATGAAGAAACTTCACTCAATAAAAATGGATACTTGATTAAGAAATTTGAGTCCTTGAAGAAAAAGGGTGGGAGGGCGGGAAATCAAAACAACTTAGGTCGGATGAAACGAACACCGTTGAAAAAAGCTTAGAATTGATCTTGCGAATGTTGGAATGATCGGATTCACTTGAAGAGAAGCACGCCGGTTGGAAAAGAATTAACATGACAAGCTCAGTGATCAAGAAGGATTAGTATTCCCATAGCAATATGAGAACACCATTTAGGAAAGGTATGGAATCAACACTTGACTTCAAGCAACTCGAATACCACAAAAACAAAACAAAACAAAGGATTGGCTTCAAGAATGAGCGGAACAAACACATGATAGAGATTTACGCCCAAAGTGTTCGTGGTGGGGCCTTGGAAGCCTTAGGCAGGGCTCAGAACCCACACCATGGCAAGACATTTAGCCTAAGGTAACCCGGAATTTTTGACACGACTAGCATATTGGGCAAAGGAAAAGAGAAGACCAAAAGGGTGAACAATATATCAAAAATATCTGAAACACCGAAAAGAAATCCAACCCGTGCACTTCGACCCCAAAAGAATACGTTATCATTGGTGAAATTTAAAAGATAACGGTTTTCTACCGGCATTAACAAATTTCCCATCGCCACAAAAGAACAAGTTTAAAGCAAACCCTCGGGTTCCCAAACACCCAGAAAGTTCCTCCCCAACAAAAGCCTTCTCCGAAAGGTCAGGCTTGGAATCCTTCAGATTTAACTCAATTTCCGAAAGGCGGGGAAATCCCTTTAACTGCTTCTCTTCTGGAACCGGATGGTCCTGAGAAAACAAACCTCAGTTTAACCCTTCTCCTGGTTCGGGCCAGGTTAAACCTTGGTCCGGGGCTAAATGGTGACCCTCGGGGGACTCCCAAGGGAAAGAAGTGGTGGGAACCTTTTTGGGCCTTGGAAAATTTTATTAAACGACTTCGGGTTCCCTTTTTCCCGACCTTGGGGGCAAAACCCAACTAAACCTTGGGAAACTAGGGCAAAGTGGGAAAAACCCAGGCTAAGGCACCCATTTACCGTATAGATGCATTAAATAAAAAAATTGTATATCCCAAAAAAACATTCCAAAACCTCCCAATGCAAAAGGAAAATTAAATTCTGAAATCAACGCTTAAAGGTGAAAAGCGGAACATTCCCAAAACCTTTTCTAAAAGGTGTTGAGGTTTGACTGCAATTTGGGGCAAATACCAAGGGAAAGGCTCGTGCATGGATAGACGGCCACCTGAGCAAAGATTTTATTTCAGGGAGGTCATTTGAGAAACCAAGGAGAAGATAATATGAGGCAAACCAAAGGAAAGGAACCTAAAACCCCCGGGCCGAGAAACAACCCCGAGGCAAACACTAGTTAAAAAATCCTAAATCCTGATGAAACTATAGGCTTTTCGGTTTAAAACATGGTGGCAGTTCCAAACAATCTCCAATTTGGGAGTCAATATGCCGGGCCCTAATTGGAATTTCCAACCTTTGGGTTTGATCTTGGAAATCCACACAATATTAATTGTTGTTTGGCAGATCATTTTCCTTTTCGGGAAACCCGGAACCCCAACCTTCGGTTCCCAGGCAAATTTTGCCCGGTACTGTTCTGCCTCCATTTTGAGTTGTTTAGAACATAAAGGGACCTTTAATCTTCAATTTCCTACCCCATTTCATAATAATTTATTTAAAATTTGTTTAGGAAATTAATCATTTTACTCATAATACATTAGCAACAAATTTAACATTTTAAATGGAGAAAATGGCAATTTTCTCACAATATTCTAGCATTTCTAAAACCTTTTAATCCGATGACCATTTGGAAATTAAATGCAGAAGGGAGGGTCCATCGTAAAAAGTTTAAATCGGATAATAGATAAATTGGCAAAAAAACTTTGGGACTTCGGAACCGGCCCAAAAAATCGTGGAGGCGCTCCTGGGGCCCTAGAGGAGGTCGGGGAGGGAATGGGGGTAGCCTTCCACAAATTTGGGTTGTCCCGTCTTGGGGCCATCCGTGGCCTTGGGAAAAAAAAAAATAAAAAAAAAATAAAATTGAACAAAGCTAAAATCTCCAAGTTACAAACCATAATTTTTCCAAAAAGTAATTAAAAAAGGAGTGCCTGGCCGGGCAGGCCTTTGGCCGAACCGGGGGGCAGCGGGAAAGTCTCCTTTTTGACCTGAAAAACCGATTTCCCAAGGCTCTTGGCCCGCCAGTTCCCCCTCGGGACGTAAAGGGAAGCGTGGAGGGTGCAGCAAATTGGGGAAAATTGGGGTTTCGCGTCTCCGTTTGGGACTTCCCTTGGGCCAATGGTGCAAAGCGGGAGGCCGGGCTATTTGGGCCGGCCAAGAGGAATGGGAAGGGTCGAAAATTCAGGGAATGTTTAATTAAGGAAGGGGCTAGGGTTAGGGTTTTGCTGTTTATTATTCCCTTGGGGTTAACCAAAGGTTTTCTTGGGTCAGTGGCCTGCCCAAAGGCCCCGCAAAAAGAAAGTAAGGGGTTATTAATTAAGCCAACTCAGAAATACGGCTAAATGGAATATATAAGGTTTGGTATAAATTACTTGAATTCCAAACGGTTGCCTTTCCTTTAATAAGACCCGAAATTCAACCCATTAGAACTTTTAATGCCACAAAATAATATTTGGCAGAGGGTTGATGCCTTAATTAACGGGCTGGAAAGAAAAAGGAGAGCGGGAAAAGCGGAGAATTTTGAAAACAGCGGTGAAATGAGTTGAAGAATAGATATCAAATGCAAAACCCGAAACCCCCATAAATTAAATTAATCCCGGACAAATGGTGTTTGAATAGGAAAGATCCGGTTCCATCCTTTCTATTCCTATCCATCCCATAATAGAAAATAGGTAGGATTAATACGGACCCATTCCTGTCTTTGAGATCTGCTCCTTTCGGACGCCATCATGCGAATGTTCTCGCAAACGCAGAATGCACACAGATCAGTCCCTACGCCGCTTGGGGCCTTTACGAGAATGGAATTTGATCAGATAATAATTAATCAAGAATGATAATTAAAGAGATGGCAGCTAGCTAGCTAGCTAGTACTATAATTACTTACCTTGGGTGAAACCATTTAAGCTTTTTTTTTCATTCTCCGGGGTCACACCGATGAACCTTGCCCAAGCCCTGCCCACCGACAATGAAAATGAATAAAGGGTTATTAAATATAGTTCATATCATGAAAATGACGAACTAAATAGGCGAGATATATAGTTAATAATGATTGAAATTACCTGTTGACTATCCCAAACAAGATGTTATAGTCAGTTTTTTCTTTGAGTAGTGAGTCCAGTACTTCAACTGTTCCGGCGTCAACTTTAATGATACACAAGACCCAGTGATATCTGCATGCACACACGTTTGCATGCCTTAATTAAGCGGGCATATGTAAAGCAAAAACATGTAGCTAGCTAGTAGGCAAAAACAGAGAATTTGTAGTACAAGACAGTGTGACTCACCGGAAGTTGTAAGGAAGTAGTATATCTTCATTGTATTTGAGGTGCTTCAAGAACTCTAGCATGTTGTCCTCTCGTCCTTTTGATAACGTGGATTTAGATTCCATGTGTATTCATTAATGGTGTTTGGGTCAATGAACCCGATGCCAGCGTCCTCCTTTTCTCATTTCATATATCTTCATCCTGCATATAATACCACGAGAAAAGAATATAGTGAGGATAATTACAGGTAATGATTGATCAAAAGGATCGAGACAGCTAGCTTGAGACTTAAATTACAGAAAGAAATCACTTACGAGACAATAGCAACCGGCGATAGATTTGTCGAGTGCGTCTTGATTGTATAACTGAAACAGTTCGTAATACTCAGCGGACAAAGCATGCTCATGGAAGTAATGCTCCTCCTTGACATTCACCATGAAGGACACTCGATCGAAATCTTGGTAATGTTCATGTACCATTGATGCAATTCATACATTCTCGTTGGGAGGTTCTTGACCTTGTCTGGATGGACCAAAGGTTGGCCCCTGACATATTTCCGTTTTATTTCATCCTCTCTAAGCACGGGCATGGGCTCGATCTCGAGGAGTTGTCCAACAGTGATTTTGAGAACTTCACCTGCATTATATGGTCCTCCGTTATTACCACATTGCCCACCTCAGGAACGTAAACTGTTTGCCCACAATAATATTGGTAGCACAGTCTTTCATCACATGTTGTTGGCACAACAAGCGAGGGATCGATTATACCGCTGTTCTCCCAGTTGGGGAATGGTTTTCCGCATTTTTGACAGCTGCTTCTTGTTTGCTCGATCCCGACCTCGCCTCCTTACATAGGCGTGCTCGATTTAACTTCCCGATGTGGCGCTCATAGTCTGTGTCAACAGGCTTGGGAGCTGGTGGTTGAGCCATACGAATGAAGTGGTCAATCGTTTCCTTAGGCACTTTCTCCTTGGCGGCGGTGGCGGTTTGGTGCAAAATGGGCTTCCACCTCGGACTTTGATATGGCTGCGATTTCCTCCTCGGACCTGTCATAAGACCTCTGCGGAAGAGGCGTGAGGCTTGGACCATATTTATATCACTTGCCTCCCCTGTACTTCTGTACTACCTCGACTCGTGCCGCTTCGCACCATAGCTGCGGGTGTCTCTTCTGCGATTCTTGGCGGCGGAGACGCCGGTGACGGGCTGAGTTGGACGAGGAGGAGGCCGCTGAAGATGTGCGGACTTGGAGGAGGAGGCCTGAGGTTGTGCGGACTTGGAGGAGGAGGGGCGTCGTGCGCTGTGGCGGACTTGGAGGAGGAGGAGGCTGACACTTTGCGGACTTGGAGGAGGAGGCCGACACTTTGCGGACTTGGTGGACTTGCAGGAGGCGGAGACTGCTGACTCGGTGGCGGACTTGACGAGGAGTCGATGACGCGTGTCGGTGGCCTTGAAGATGATGCAATCCTTTTCCATAGGATGATCGATGGTTGGCGTCTCAGAAGCGCTCGTCCTCACCTCCGGGAATGTCAAGCTCTAGCCCGAATATGGCTGCACCACCTCGTCAACCATGACACGAGCATAGCCCTCTGGAATCGGGATGCAATGGTAGGTTGCTTTGGGGTAATCGGAAAAGCTTCTCCGTCCGCCACCTTCATGGATATGTTCTTCATTTTGACGTGTAGCTCGCAGCTAGTGTTCTCCGTGATGTCATCCACGGGTATCTACCCAACATTGCGTCGTCCGGGCGGAACCCACGCTG
Source organism: Aegilops longissima (assembly GCA_021605205.1). NCBI lineage: Eukaryota > Viridiplantae > Streptophyta > Magnoliopsida > Poales > Poaceae > Aegilops > Aegilops longissima. Next base: position 262,600,254 of record CM038676.1, on the reverse strand, counting down.
CTTCTCTGCATGGATGGGCGGTGCTATCCAATGCTGGATCATCCACTAGCTACCCAGCTCTTGAGACCCCTTTGCTGGCTAAGTGAGTCGATCTGCTCCTGCTGCCGCTGGAATTTGACCGCCAATTCCACTTGACTTGCTTCTAGGCCTTGAAGGCGTTCATAGTCCCGCTTCCTCTGCTCCTCCTCCATCTTCCTCTTCTTCTCCTCCATAATCTTCTTTCTCGCACGGGTTACGTAGTCGTTGTTCGGTCTGAAAACCCCTCATACCACGGAATAGCGCCCTTGCCTCGTGTTCTTCCCGGTGTTCAGGATTTCCCAGGCACGCGTAAGCTCGTCGTTCTCTCTGTTGGGCTGGAACACCCCGTTCGTGCCTCTTCTATTGCAACAAGTATCGCATCGTCGGCTCCTTCAGACTTGCCCTCGTCGAAACATTGCTGTCTTGGATCCAACGCCCCCATGCGCATAGAACCAAGTCCCGACCACAGGGGCCAGCTCTTAGTAACCGGAGTGGCACCTGCATCCTCCATCTCTTTCTCGGACTTATCCCACTTAGGCATTGCCACCGCATAGCCACCGCCCCAGCTTATGGAACTTATCCTTTTTTCGCATTCTTCTTGTTTATTCTCGACCGTTCCTTAGCTAATTCTGAATCCTTGAATTTCACGAAATCGTCCCAATGAGCACGTTGGTTCTCTAGTGTTCCCTCGAATCTGGAGTCTTCCTTCCTCCCTTGACGTACTTGTCCCATTCACGATTCTTGTGGTTCTTGAATGCAACCGCCATCTTCCTAAGAGCAGCGTCCTTGACTTTCTGCACATCTGCTTCGTGAAATGATCTCGTAGGGTGAAATGTTCCATGAGAGTATCCCAAAGCAGATCTTTTTGATTCTTGTCGACAAAAGTAACATCGGGCGTGGAGCAGCGTCCTCTTTGCCTTTTGTCCTTTGTCTTTTGCTGGCTCTCTCCATTCTTGAAGGGAGATCGGGAGTTGGTCCTTCACAAGAACTCCGACCGATTTAATGAACTTGTCCGCAATCTTCTTAGGCGCTAATGGTTCGCCATTAGGTCCGACTGCCTCGATATTGTACTTTCGCCCTCCTTCAACTTTTTGTTCGGGCCTCGTTTAGTCCTTTTGCTCAAGATTTGCTCGACCGGATGGCTGAAAGAACAAAGATCGATTCGTTAATATATCTTCAAGTCATTTAAAACATGTGATGATCACGAAACCTGCTTATATAAATATATATACCTCGCGGTCTTTGTTGTTTCAGGATCAACATGTTCTTCGTCATCGTCATAATCGTAGTTCATGACTTCATCAATTAGGTAAATCGCGATCGAATATCATATCACCCTCTCCGTGTTGTTTAGAAATTCGAGCCGTCATAATCTTCTTCATTCGATTATCATCGGCCCGCGTATCATATCGAACATGGTCTGTTCTCCTCTCTCTCGGTATTGTCCGCCATAGCTTTTATTTAACTAATTCAAAAGAAATATAAAACAATTTAGTATTCAAATTACATCGTCTCAAATAATAGATATAATCTCAATACTTTGTCTAGAATAATAGATACAATCTCGAATACATCGTCTCGAATAATATATAATATTGAATAGTACATCATGGCTAGCTAATTAAAGATCGAATACTACGAAGAATCTAGGACACTCGCGGTTCTGCGTCGCGGCGGTGGACACCCAAAGAGAAGGAACCCTCACAGGATCATAGCTGATGTGAGATCCTCAAGATCTTGCCGGTATTGGAGAACCTGCCGCCCTCTAACGCAACCATGTAGCGATGGGCGTGCTCGTCCTCCTCCACGACACGGCGACGTACCTCCTCCGGCGGGCCGGGTCCCTCCGCACCGAGACTGCCCCACGCGAACACCACCAAACGAGATCGGGGTCGACGACGGGACCCGGGCGGGTTCCTCATCAAGCGGCGCGCCCTCCAGCAGTACCTCCAGTGCCAGCCAGCGGAGCCCATCCGGACATGGGCGGCTGGGCGTCGTCATGACGGGTCGACGACGAGGATGCGGGCGGGCATCGTCGATAACAAATACTAGCTATATGCCCGCCAAAAATAATATTTTTTAATGATTGGATTTTGATAACTAAAATTTATAACATTTCTACTATTTCAAAAATCTATATACTATTTCATACTAATTAAGCATCTAACACTAAAACATAAAAACAATTTCTATACATCCATTAAAAACAGAAAAACAACATTATATAAAAAATTCCATACTAATTAAACACTAATTATATCCATCTAACATGCATTCATACATATATACTAGTGAAAAACAATAATCTAAAAATCTAAACTAATTAAACATACAAAATCTAAACTAATTAAATATATACATGTATGTGTGTGTGTGTTCATCATGCTTGTGTGTGTGTATGGGCTCGGGAGGGCGGCGCCATGGTGGCCGCTGGGCGAGAGAGGGGTTAGAGGGGAGAGCTCACAGCGAGCGACAGGCGACAGCAAGGCGACGGCCGGGCGGGCGACAATGGGACGGCGCGACGGGACGGGATGGCGCAGACGGGACGGGCCAGGCGGCAGGAGACGAGGCGCGGCGGCGGGACGGGCGGCGGCGGGACGGGCGGCGACGGAGACGAGCGACAGCGGAGACGATCGAGGCGGCGGCAGCAGCGACGGAGACGATCGAGGGCGGCGGCGACGGCGACGGAGACGGAAACAGAGGAACAAACAGAGAGGGAAACTGAAATTTTCGTAGCTGTTGTATATATAGAAGGCACCTTTAGTACGGTTGGAGCCACCAACCGGTACTAAAATCTATTTTAACTAGGCCAAGCGGCGGAAGCAACCCCTTTAGTACCGGGTGGTGGCACAAACCGGTACTAAAGGCCCCCCTTTAGTACCGGTTTGTGCCACGACCGGTACTAAAGGGTGTCTTGTTGAGGCAGGTGCGGTCGGCAAGTTTAGTCCCACCTCGCTAGCCGAGGGGCGACCGCAGATGGTTTATAAACCCCATGCGGTCGCTCTCTCGAGCTCCTCTCCAAATCAGGCCCTCTGGGCCTCGTGTTCTTTGTTGCCCTATTGGCCCACTTGGCCTTTATGGCCTGCATCCCGGCCCAACACAGGTTGGGTTTCTAGTCGTATGCAGGCCGTTCTGGCCTAGTAGGCGAGCTTTTTTTGCTTTATTTATTTTTGTGTTGTTTTTTTGTGTATTTAGAGTTTCTTTGTGAATATTTTTGCTTTAGGTACAAAAATTACAAACATTCTGTTAGTGCCCGTAGTTTTCAAATTTGAATAGTTTAAATTTTGAATTATTTGAAATTAGTGTGAATCACTAGTTTGTGAATAATTTAACTTTAAAAATCAGTAAAGGCATGAAAGAATTTGTTTGCACATAAAATTTCTTCGCGTTTCAAATGCCAAAACACATAACTACCATAACTATTACAGAGATTCCCCTCTGGTGTGAAACACGAAAGAAAGTGATGATAGTGAAGCCGATCACATCCCAGATCTTTGGGTGTGAAACTTTTTATTCGCGTGTGTCCCTTTGCACCGTAACCATGGAAAATCTTCATCATTTAACGGGATGCTCGGGTCAATATTCACTTGTGAATGGAGAAATTTCATCAAACTTTTCATAATCTTGACTTGTGCATCTTGTCATCCACTCCCGATGTTTCTCTTCCCGTAAAGAACTATGTGCGCTTTGGCTCATCGTACGATGCATTAACTTCCTTATCTTTTCTTTTTCTTGGCTTGGTAGACATGTCCTTCACATAGAAAACCTGTGCCACATCATTGGCTAGGGCGAATGGTTCGTCTCATCGCAAGATTGTTGAGATCCACGGTTTTCATTCCGTCTTCGCGGGTCTTCCGTTACCCGCCTCGTGTCATATTGACCCATTTGCACGAAACAAAGGGACCTTTAAACCACGTCGATAGTCAAGTTCCCATATGTCCTGTATATAACCATAATATGTTTCCTTTCCGTCTTGGTTTCTGCATCAAAGCGGACACCACTGTTTTGGTTGGTGCTCTTCTTATCTTGGGCGATCGTGTAAAATGTATTACCATTTATCTCGCACCCTTTGAAAGTCATTATATTCAAGATGGTAACTGGGACAGCAAGTATAGGTCATCTTCAATAGAGGTGTCATGCATGGTGCGTGTACGCAACCAGGTGGCGAAACTCCTGGTTTGTTCACGTGTAATCCGATCATCGAGACCGCTCCGGGTGTTTGGGCGTAGCAAATTCTTGTGTTCATCCATATACGGAGCCACCAAGGCGGAATTCTGTAGAACTGTGTAGTGTGCTTGGTGAGAGAATGTCCGTCCATACATATTATTTGTTCCCCTCCTAGTGTGCCTTTTCCATCGATGCCTGCCCTTATGCCGCGATTCAGAACACCAATCGGCTTAAGGTCAGAATAAAGTCAATACAAAACTCAATGACCTCCTCATTTTGATGGCCCTTGGAGATGCTTCCTTCGGCCTAGCACGGTTATGAACATATTTCTTTAAGACTCCCATGAACCTCTCAAAGGGAACATATTGTGTAGAAATACAGGACCCAAAACGTTAATCTCTTCAAGATAGGTGAACTAGGGCGTGCGTCATGATGTTGAAGAAGGATGGTGGGAACACCAACTCGAAATCCCGACAAGACATTGCACCAAATCATTACAGTAACCTTGGTATGATTTCTCGAGCGATTACCTTCGAGAGATTGCATTGAGAAATGCACATAGCTTCACAATGGCTAATCGAGCGTTTTCGGTAGAAGCCCCTCAATGCAACCGGAAGCGATTGCGTCATAATCACGTGGCAGTCATGAGACTTTAGGTTCGGAAATTTTCTCTACCATGTTTATTATTCCTTTATATTCGACGAGAGCCGACGGTACCTTAATCTCGAAAGGGCATTCAAAGAAGATTTCCTTCTCTTCTTTGGTAAGGCGTAGCTTGCATGACCTCGATATATGCCGTCTTCTCCGTGCATCGTTGCTGGTCCTCCGTGCCTCGGTGTATCTTTTGTCTTCCCATACACGCCCAAGAAGCCAAGCAGGGTCACGCAAAGATTCTTCGTCACGTGCATCACGTCGATTGCGGAGCGGACCTCTAGGTCTTTCCAATATGGCAGGTCCCAAAATATAGATATCTTCTTCCACATGGGTGTCGTCCGTCGGCGTCCTTTGGAACAGGTTGTCCGCCAGACCCTTTCCAAATATCACCTTCAAATCCTTGACCATATCATGTACATCAGCACCGATGCGGTGGCGAGGCTTCGTCCGTGATCCGCCTCACCTTTGAAATGCTTGCCTTTCTTTCTTCGGGATGCTGCTCGGAAGAAATCGGCGATGTCCTGTACACATTCTTCATACAACTATTCAAATATATCTTGTCGGAGTCATCCAAATAGTGCGTGTATCCGCGGTATCCCTTGTTTGTCTGTCACGAAGGTTACTTGAGAGCAGGCCAATCATTGATGGTCACGAACAGCAACGCCTTTAGGTCAAATTCTTCCCCATGTGCTCATCCCACGCCGTACACTGTTCCATTCCACAGTTGTAAGAGTTCTTCAACTAATGGCCTTAGGTACACATCAATGTCGTTGCCGGGTTGCTTAGGGCCTTGGATGAGCACGGCATCATAATGAACTTCCGCTTCATGCACAACCAAGGAGGAAGGTTATACAAACATAGTCACGGGCCAGGTGCTATGGTTGCTGCTCTGCTCCCCAAAAGGATTAATGCCATCTGCGCTTAGACCAAACCATACGCTCCTTGCGTCATCTGCAAACTCCTTCCGTACTTTCTTTCAATTTTTCTCCACTGCGACCCGTCACCGGTACTCTCAACTTTCCGTCTTTCTTACGGTCTTCTCGTGCCATCGCATCGCTTTGGCATGCTCTTTGTTTTGGAACAACGCTTCAACCGTGGTATTATAGGAGAATACCACATCACCTTGGCAGGAATCTTCTTCTGGGCGCTCGCCCTCGACATCACCATGCTCATCGCGGCTGATCTTATAGCGCAATGCACCACATACCGGCAAGCGTTCAAATCCTCGTACTCACCGCGGTAGAGGATGCAATCATTAGGGCATGCATGTATCTTCGCACCTCTAACCCTAGAGGGCGACAGCCTTCTTTAACTTCAGTCGTACTCTCGGGCAATTCGTTGTCCTTTGGAAGCATATCCTTTATCATTACCAAAGAACTTTCCAAATCCCTTGTCGGATACACCATTCTCGCCTTCCATTGCAGCAATTCCATGTGGTGCCCAGCATTTTCTTGTCACCTCACGCATTGGGTACAACAATTTTTGTGATCCTCTAACATGCGCTGCAACTTCTTCTTCTCCAAATCACTTGCGCAGTTTCTCTTTGCATCGGCAATGGCCCGACCTAGATCATCAACGGGCTCATCGATGCCTCTTCTTCAGCTTCTTCCGCATTGTCGGCCCAGCTTCTTCCGCATTACCGGCTCAGCTTCTTCCCCATTGTTGTATCATCGTATTCAGGGAACCCATGGCCGGATAGCTGTCGTCGTCCTCTTCTTCTTCATTGTCTTCCATCATAACCCCTCTTTCTCCATGCTTGGTCCAAACATTATAGTGGGGCATGAAATCGGACTCAAACAGTGGGCGTGAATGGTTCTTGGCGTAGAGTAATTGCGACCATTCTTACAGCCAGCACATGGACAAGGCATAAAACCATCCGCCGCTTGTTTGCCTCAGCCATAGCGAGAAAAGTATGCGCCCTCAACGAACGGGAGAGCATCGGTCATCGTACATCCATTGCGGCTCATCTTCATTACACAACACGAATAGACCAAATTAATACAAGTTCATACATAAAGTTCATACAACACTTAAATGCAACAAACAAATAACTCTCTAGCTAAAGCATTTAAATGCAACAACAAATGCGATCAAGATCGCAACTAAGGTAACAATTGATCCAACGGCATAATGATACCAAGCCTCACTATCGATGGCATATTTTCTAATCTTTCTAATCTTCAAGCGCATTTTCTCCATCTTGATCTTGTGATCATCGACGACATCGGCAACATGCAACTCCAATTCCATCTTCTCCCCCTCAATTCTTTTCAATATTTCTTTCAAGTACTCGTTTTCTCTTTCAACTAAATTTAACCTCTCAACAATAGGGTCGGTTGGAATTTCCGGTTCACATACCTCCTAGATAAAAATATCTATGTCAACTTGATGGGCATAATTTGTCATAAACACGAAATGCAACAAATAGTTTTAAAGAGAATATACCACATCCTAATCATAACAAGGGCGAGGGCCGACGGGACGGATATCAAAACCATGGCACTATGTATAACAAACAACGTCGGGTAAGATAATTATTATATGAGTAACTATATATCCAAATCACGAAACATCAATTTTTATATAAAATTTCATGAACAAGAGGCTCACCACAAGGTGGTGCCATGACAGGACGGTGCGGCGATCGGCGGTGGTTCTGACAGAGATTTAGAAGGCACTAAGTAAACCACACCTACATATGCAAACTAAGTGTTATTTTGACCTCAAATTGCATATAAATCAAATACTAGCACATATATATATTTCCTCCCAAATTACTAAACTCACAAATTAATAACTATATGAACCAATGCAAGAGCTAATCTAGCAATGAGAGATGAAAGGACAAAGTTGCTAACCTTTGTGATCACTTGAATGGATGGGGCCTTCAAATCTTGACAAATTTTGGGCAAAATGTGTGATGAGCTCGAGGGGAGAAGAGGAAGAACAGAGAAGAGAGGAGAGGGAAAGGGGAAGAACAGAGCGAGCTGGACGAAGGGTTTATATGCAGGAGGACCTATAGTACCGGTTCGTGGCACGAACCGGTACTAAAATCTTGGAGGGGCCCAGACCGACAACATCCTGCCACCACCCTCATTAGTACCGGTTAAGTGGCACGAACCGGTGCTAAAGGTTAGCCACGAACCGGTGCTAAAGGCTAGCCGTTGGAACCGGCACTAATGTATACATTTGTGCCGGCTCTTATACAAACCGGCACTAATGTGCTTCACGTTTGACCCTTTTTCTACTAGTGCCCCTTCATCACGTCGTCCACCGCTCTCACCCGACACTACATGAGCTGGTAATTGCGTAGGCGGGGTGGTGGTCTCCGCACATGCTTGTTGATGTGTGGTTATTGGTGTGCTCTCGGATGGCTCCAGACGAATAAGATTCTTCGGCCATAGCAGCACCCAACCCTTGCAGCTTCCAATCCACAGCGGGGTCTCGTCGTCCTCTCCCACATGCTGTACTGGAGGAGGCAAAGCCTCATGCCCTAATTTCACACTGGACAAGCTAACTCTGAAGTGCCTAGCGGGGATCGGCTGGTTGTGGAACGTGGGTTTCAAGGGGTTCAATATCATCCCCTTTCCCACGTCATCTTCTGGCCTTTGATCAAGTAGAGTATGGTGCACGGGGTTTCTTCGCCCTGCAAACACGTATGTCCGTGGCGTAAAACATCCGAAAGGCAACGAATGGAATATTATATATATATGTTGTTGCGACATGTAATTACCGTGACGGCGTCGAGCTCAGCCAAAGACGAAGGCCCACCTAGCGCGCCAGAGACTGAGGACGGGCTGCTATGAGCAGGAGCGACTGCGAGAGGAGGCCCAGTTGCATGAGCAAGTGATGGTGAAGTGTTGTTGTTGTTCATGGAGTTGCTCCCGACGAAACTGGGCATTGGGGAATCATGTACCGTCTTGTCTGGATTTTCCTTCTTCCAGTTGATGATAGCTGGAACCAAGTTAGTAGCGAAATCATTTCGCAGCGATTCATAGCTGCATTGATTTTCTTTGTAGCAACTCATTTTTCTCCTTGGCTGTTTTTTCCGCGTCCTCAGCTGCTTTTTTCTCGACCGCAAGCTTCACCTTCGCATTGATGTCCGCCTGACTAAACTTCCTTTTCTGCTTCTTGGCCTTCGGGCCCTCGTTGTAAAACACCTTCCACGTGGCGCCGTCTCCAGCGCCGTGCACATGACCATATTGCGGCCGCTGGCCCAAAGGGAGTCCCTTAAGTTCGTTCAAGGCCCGGTTGAGAGGGGTGTCCCACGTGGGCCTCATCGGAGAAGTAGGGCTTTCGGCTACAAGCTGGTGTTGCTTCTCCTGCAAAAGGAGCTTGAACCGTTTAGGAATGTGTAGTCGACTAGATATGGAGCTAAATGTAAGGTGCTAAAAGAATAATTACCAGTAGTCTAATCAATTTCCTCATGATCTGGTCTGTGTAAAAAACCTTTTTTCCTTGTCCCACTTGTAGCGGGCCCTGATGAAGTCACGCTCCAAGGGGTTGGTGTACTTTGCGAAGGGGTCTGGGAGACCCGCGGCTTCACGTTCCGCATCCTCCTTATCCCATATGGGCCTTTTACCGAGGTAGCCACGGCTTCCGAGGCGATGCTTCTCCATGTTCCTTTGTCGAAGGCTCTTGAATTTCGCAGCCTTAGCCTTGGCTGCCTCGGTAGCGCAAGTGTCCTTGAACTTTTCGAACTCCTCTTCTGTAAGTGTCGGATTTTCCTCCAGAATCTTGGACAGGGGTTCCTCAGCCTCAATAGCTCGTTTCACCCTCCCTTTCCAGGAGGCCAAATCATTGCTGAACATGCCCATGGCGTGATTGTTAATCTTTTTCGTCTTCGGATCATCCCATGGTTGTTCTATGTTATCATCCCGGTTGGGGAACTTGAATCTCTTGTGCAACTTCGTTAGGAGCAACTATGTCAAATGTTCTTTACTCCTTAAGTCATAGTCGTTGATGCTCGCGCATTCCCGTAAGATGCATCCTACTTGGTTCCCATAGCACTTGCGAGGTTCTTCCGACTCTAATGGCTCAAACTTGCCAGGTGCCATCTTTTTGATAACTAGTCGTCCAATCCCTAGTTTGTTAGGTTTTCGTATCCTCTGCTTCTTATGCTTCTTCTTTTCGGTAGCGGCATCGGCGCCGGTACCTTCCCCGCCGGTATCTTCCCTGCCGGTACCTTCCCCGCCGGTCTCGGCGCCGCCATCGGTGCCGGCGCCATCGGTGTCGATGTCGGCATCAGTACCATCATCTAGGCCGACCTGCAAACCTTGCTTAGCAGTCAAATAGTCGAGGTACTCTTGTTCACCCTCATAATCCATCTCGGCTACATCTTGGTCAGAAGGCCCAGTTTCTTAGTTGTTCGACATGTTTCCTATGATTAAGTCGCCTCGTTTATTTCTAAAAGTATGAAAAAATGAGAAATGACATAAAAAAGAAATATATGTGCCAGCACTCGATATGCCTACTATCTAGCACAAATCATGCCAAAATTCACGAAAAATTTCGGCATGACCTTTGCTAAAAAATGGACATATCGAGCGCCTGAAATTCACCAAAACGGAAATGAATCAACATTCCAGCGTAACATAGGCCACTCGGATCATTTACCAAAATTGAACAAAAACATCACATGTCCAAATGATATGTCCAAATTCCAAACATGACATGTCCAAAACATGACATGTCCACATATCACATGTACAGTTCAAATTTGCATATAAATTTAGCCTACCTAAATTTGCTTTAACAAGGGATGTTGATTTGGACAATTGCTTAAATGCTGCCTTTTCTTTTAACTACAATTGCTTAACCCTAAATTTCTGTCCTATTTTAAAACCTAGCTAAATTCATAACTAAATAGATAACCTAATTAACCTACTGCCCTAACTAAAACCTAAGTAAATTAACCGAAGAACCCTAGCTAGCAGAGAGAGGGGGGGGCAGAGGTGCAGGCGAGGCAGGCCCGCAGACGGCCGAGGTTGGGAGGAGGAAGCGAGGAGGAGGTGTGGCGCGTCGGGTCGGGGCGAGGCCAGGTCGAGGCGGCCGAGCGCGACATGACGGTGCGACGGGGAAGAGAGAGTGGGGATTTGGGGGGAAAAGAGGCGGGATGAAGCAGAGAGATTGAGGATTTTGGGTTAAGTGGATGTAGCAGTAGCGCGTTTAGACCAAATGCGCTACTACTACCTTGACTAGCTATAGCGGTTTTATACGGAAACCGCTACTGCTACCTTGACTAGCTGTAGCTCTTTTTCAGTAAACCGCTACTACTATAACCAGTTTTCCTTTTTCTTTTCCTTTATTTTCTCTCACTTTTTTTTCCGAGAGCAGTGAACGAAGAGAAGGCGATATATATTGCATCATTTGATGGTTAAATATGTATACAAAATAGGAACATATATATTACATCATTGGACCCATGCATAATAATGGCTAAGTGTGTATACAAAATAGGAACATATATATTATATATTACATCATTTGACCCATAACATATGGTTCCTCAGCGTTGACGTTTTCGTTTTTGAGTCAGCTTCTTTCCCTTCTTGTTCGTTGAAAAATAATTGAGCCCCTCATTGTGACTTTGCCTTTTCCATGGAGTACGATTTTCCTTAGGTAATGTAGTATTGATTCTTCTTTTGATGTATACTTCATCATCATTGTCATCTTCCCTCATTAGGTTGTCGTACTGATCGTAGTCTTCCTCGTTGGCGACTCAATCCATTTCAATGATGTTCCTTTTGCCTCTCCTCATAACAACACGACTGGGATTGCGCGGGTCGGTTATGAAGAAGCATTGTGTAACGTGCTTAGCGTGTACCCATGGCTCATTTTTTGCGATAGCGTTCACGGTAGTGTTCTTGGCATCGGGTATAGTCATGGTAGTGAAAATCCAGTTTTCTCTTTCGACATTCTTAGCCCATCTGACACGGAACATCGTCGTGTTGTGCAGTCCAGAGTAGTCAAGCTCCCAGATCTCCTCGACCCTTCCATAAAATCGTCCAGTTGCGCCGTTGTCGCTGCCGGTCATGCATTCCATCGTCACTCCTGAGTTCTGATCATCACTGTCCATATCTTTGGCCTCCGTGTAGAACGTGTATCCGTTGATATCATATGCCTGATAGATAGGTTGGGCGAGGGGCCATGTGCTAAGGCATATATGAGCAATCCGTCCTTAGAGCCCTCCTCCGGGGGATTAGGAATAATATGCTCTTTGAACCAATGCAGGAAAGTGGAGTTGTGCTCTCTAGTAACTTCGGCGTCCGTCCTGCATAACCCCCCGGTCACGATACTTCTTTGTGATAATTTCTTTGTGTAGTGCCACGAAAGGATCTACCTCGTCTAGGTGTTGTAGCACTACCAAGTTTGCTCTGTCAAAGTTGCTGCGTTGATCTGAGTATGCCACGTGCAGTTCCCTGCGACCGTTGCAGTGACCTTCTCCTTCGAACCTCCCATCGTGCTTGTTAACGGGCAAACAAACACTAACACCAGGCGGCTGGTCTGCGCCATATAGAAAATTCACGCAGAAAGAGATGCACTCTTGTATCACATAGCCTTGGACGATGCTTCCATCCGGACGGGACATGTTACGAACGAATCCTTTGATGATCCCATTCATCCTCTCAAACAGCATCATGTTGTGCAGGAATGACGGCCCCAGATCTATTATGTCATCCACAATATGGACACACAGATGCACCATCACGTCAAAGAACGCGGGCGGGAAGTACATCCCAAGCTCATTCAGTATCACAACGATCTCTTCCTGTAGCCTTCGGAGCTGCTTCACACTGATCGACTTTCGAGAGATGACGTCGAAAAAGTTGCAGAGACCAATAAGCGTGTCACGAACGTGCTTGTCCATTATCCCTCTAAGGGCAATAGGTAGTATCTGCGTCATCATCACATGACAGTCATGGGACTTCATCCCGTTGAACCTTTTCTTGTCCGTGTCTAGATATCTTCTTATCTTGCCACAGTAACCGAAACTAACTTTGACTCCGGTAAGGCACTTAAAGAATTGATCGATCTCAGCCTGACTTAAGGTGAAGCAAGAAGGGGGGCAATAATCATCTTTCTTTATTTTCTTGCCCTTCTTCTCCTGTGCCTCTGTCTCCGTCTCTTCCTCGTCTGACATTTTACGGGGCAGCATGTGCAGATCTTCCCTGATTTTCAAATCTTGCAAGTCTTTTCTTGCCTTCGGCCCATCCTTGGTCTTATCCGGCATGTTCATCAGTGTTGCGAGCAAGCTCTCAAGGACATTCTTACAGATATGCATTTGATCAAGGCAATGAGGTGTATCGAGTTTTTGCCAGTACTCCAAGTCCCAGAACAACAGACCTCGTCTTCCATACCTTCAGCAGCGGCTCCGACGCCTTTCTCATCGTACTTCCCGGCGTGGGGCACTCCTTCCAGTTTTTCAATAGCTCATCGATTTCGGCACCGCTCCGCTTGCGTGGAGGTCCTCGATGCTCAGCGTGACCATTGAATAGATATCCACGGTTTCTCCACGGGTCGTCCTGTTCGAGCCATCTTCGATGCCCCATGTACACGATTTTCCCAGACCCGCCATCTTTCCTAGATGTTAGCTGCTGAGACGTCGTATCATCCATGCACCGCGTGCATCCGCAATATCCATGGCACACCTAGCCTGCGACATATCCGTCATCGAGATAGTCGTGCACTGTCATGATCAGCACGGCTCTCATGTAGAAATACACACCTTTGCTGGCGTCCCATGTCTTGGCCGGTGTTTTCCATAACGTGTCTAACTCCTCTTGAAGTAGCCCCAGATACAAATTAATATTATTTCTTGGTTGTTTCGGCCCTTGAATAAGCATGCTCATGTGAATGTACTTCAACTTCATGCACAACCAGAGGGGAGGTTGTACATCCATACAAACACGGGCCATGTGCTATGGTTGGTGTTCTGGTTGCCAAATGGATTCATGCCATCGGTACATGCGCCGAGCACAATGTTCCTTGCATCACATTCGAAATACCGATAGAAGTTGTTCAACGCTCTCCAGTGGCTTCCATCCTTGACGTGTCTCAGCTTCGGATCATCTCCATCGTCGGGCTTCTTCCTCTCCGTGTGCCAGCGCATTAGCTTTGCTTCCTTGGGATCTACAAAATACCGCTGGAGACGGGGAGTGATCGGTAAGTACCATACAACTTTCTGGAGACATTTCTTCCCGGCCTTCTTGTATCGAGAAGCATTGCACACCGAACAACTTGTTTTTTCCGTGTGCTCCTTCCGGTAAATTATGCAATCGTTGATGCATGCATGGTATCTAACGTGTGGCAGATCAAGAGGGCACACGATCTTCTTGGCCTCATCAACACTAGTAGGACATAGATTCCCCGTGGGAAGAACATCCTTTAGGTACTTGAGATGCTCATCGAGGCTAGTGTTGGTCCATTTGTTTTTAGCCTTCGTCTTCAGGAGTTGGAGCGTGAAACTCAAGCGGGTCACCTCAGGATTGCAACCATCATACAATAGAGCGTTCGAGTCTACCACCAGTTGCTCCAGCTTAGCCTCCTCTCTATAAGCAGCTCTCTCAGTACTCGTCTCCTTGCAAAGCAATGCTTGAACATGAGGGTCCCGCACGATTGAACTTAGTACCGATGAACTCTGCTGCGTGGAGTCCATGTCGTTCTCTCCGCCGCCATGTCTGGCCCCTTATCCTCCGCCATGTCCGGCCCCTTCTCCGCCACCATGTCCGGCCTCTTCCCCGCCGCCATTATCGATCATCTCTTCGTCTTGCCCCGTGTCATCATTGCCTGCCCCGTCGGCGTCCTCAACATCGTCATCCTCATCTTCAATTATCCACCGAGTATAGCCATCCATGAAACCAGTCATGAGCAGATGCGCTTCGACACGACCATCGTCATGGGGGTCGAGCCAAAGTATTCATTTACATTTTTGACACGGACATAAAGCCTATGTTCGGTTATTTTCTTTCATGTCCTGCACCGCCGACCGCAACCACCTGTCCACCATCGTTCCACTGACCATCGTGAACTCTGCACGGTAATAATAAACAAATTGATTATAAATGCGTGCATGCATCAAAGTCATACAAAAATTCAGCATGACCTTCCCTAAAAATAGGACATATATAGATCTAGAGTTTGCCCGAAATTCGCGGAAACAGAAATAAATCGACATTTCGGCAAAACATAGGCAACTCAAAAGCACAATTTGGCGTCAACTCATGCCACACACACAATTTCCATCATATCTCCCAATTATCATATCACACACACATAAACATATTTCCATTTTGCAAAAGCATGAAATTTAATCACCTCTATCTCGAGATCGAGCACACGGTAGAGATGATGATGTAGGGAGATCAAAAGTGCACAAAGCTATTCTTGACAAAGATAGATCTAGTTAGGGGGCAAATAGGTCACTTAACTAAATGCTACATCTACCTAGCTAGCTAATTTGGGAGGAGACAACTTCAACTAGTGGAGGGGGAAGGAAAAAGTGAAAGGAGATGCATTAATGGAGGTGGTGTAGTTAGCTAGGAGTAGTGAAGAGAGAGAAAGGTAGGTAGAAGAGGGAGAGTAATGGGGCAGAAGTATTGAGGAAGAAGAAGAGTGAGAGAGGGAGGATGTGGGAGGTAGGGGAAAGGGAAGAGAGGAGATGGGGGAGGGGAGGACGGGTGGGGAAAGGTGGTGGGTTGGTGCGGCTTAGCAGTAGCACGGGACGTAAAACGCGCTGCTGATAAGAAAGTAGCAGTAGCGCGCTTTCCACACACGCGCTACTGCTAATCGGGACCAACAGTGTGCCCAATTTGAAAATTAGCAGCAGCGACCTCAGAAAAAGCACGCTACCACTACAGCTTTAGCAGTAGCGCGTGTCGTGACAACGCATTGCTGCTATATGTAGGTTGGTGGACACTGTCGGTCGATATTTGTAGCAGCGCGGGTTGTTCCAAGCGCGCTACTGCTAACGCCATGTCAGTAGCGAGTTTTGCATGCACGCGCTACTGCTAATTAGCAGTAGCGCTTCTTTTTGAGTCGCGCTGCTGCTAAGATTCTGTGTATAAGGTTTTCCCTAGTAGTGATGGAAATGCCATAATAGGTAGGTATGGTGGCTGTTTTGAGGAAGATATAAGGAGGTTTATGTGTGATAGAGTGTATCATATCACGGGGTTTGGATGCACCAGCGAAGTTTGCACCAACTCTCAAGGTGAGAAAGGGCAATGCATGGTACCGAAGAGGCTAACAATGATGGAAGGGTGAGAGTGCGTATAATCCATGGACTCAACATTAGTCATAAAGAACTCATATACTTATTGCAAAAATCTACAAGTCATCAAAAACCAAGCACTACGCGCATGCTCCTAGGGCGATAGATTGGTAGGAAAATACCATCGCTCGTCCCCGACCGCCACTCATAAGGATGCACAATCTAAGAACATCTCATGTTTCAAATTTGTTAAACAACTTTTACCATACGTGCATGCTACAAGACTTGCTAACTTCAACACAAGCATTCTTTAAATTCATAATCACCCAACTAGCATGACTCTAATATCACTACCTCCATATCTCAAAACAATTATCAAGTATCAAATTGATCATAGCATCCAATTCACTTCCTATGATAGTTTTTATTATACCCAACTTGGATGCCCATCATTCTAGGACCAATTTTATAACCATAGAAAATACCATGATGTTCTAAGAGACTCTCAAAATAATATAAGTGAAGCATGAGATATTAACAATTTCTTCAAAATTAAGCCACCTCCGTGCTCTAAAAGATATAAGTGAAGCACTAGAGCGAAAACTATCTAGCTCAAAAGATATAAGTGAAGCACATAGAGTATTCTAATTAATTCCAATCAAGTGGGTTTCTACCAAAAGGTGTGTATAGCAAGGATGATTGTGTTAAACTAAAAAGCAATGACTAATATCATACAAGACGCTCCAAGCAAAACACATGTCATGTGGCGAATAAAAATATAGCTCCAAGTAAAGTTACCGATAAGCGAAGACGAAAGAGGGGATGCCTTCTCGGGGCATCCCCAAAGCTTAGGATTTTGGCTATTCTTGAATATATTGGGGTGCAATGGGCATCCCCAATCTTAGGCTCTTGCCACTCCTTATTCCATAGTCCATCAAATCTTTACCCAAAACTTGAAAACTTCACAACACAAAACTCAACAGGAAATCTCATAAGCTCCGTTAGTGCAAGAAAGAAAAACCACCCCATAAGGTACTGTAATGAACTCATTCTTTATTTATATTGGTGTTAAACCTACTGTATTCCAAGTTCTCTATGGTTCATACCCTTACATACTAGCCATAGATGCATCAAAATAAGCAAATAACACACGAAAAACAGAATCTGTCAAAAACAGAACAGTCTGTAGCAATCTGTAACTCTCGAATACTTCTGGAACTCTAAAAATCCTACGAAAATAGGAAGTCCTGGGAAAGTTGTATATTGATCTACAGCAAAAAGAATCAACGCAAAATCACGTTTATGTTAATTATTAAAATTATTTTCGTGCGTGGAAAGTTTCTGTTTTTCAGCAGAATCAAATTAACTATCACCATAGGTTATCCTATAGGTTCTACTTGGCACAAACACTAATTAAAACATAAAAACACATCTAAACAGAAGGTAGATGCAAAATTTATTACTAAACAGAAGCAAAAACAAAAAACACAAATAAAATTGGATTGCCTCCGAACTAGCGCTATCGTTTAACGCCCCTAGCTAGGCATAAAAGCGAGGATAGATCTAAGTAGTGCCATCTTTGGCACTCAATTCATAAGTAGCTCGCATGATAGATTCATAAGGTAATTTGACTTTCTTTCTTGGAAAGTGCTCCATGCCTTTCCTTAATGGGAATTGGAATCTAATATTCCCTTCCTTCATATCAATAATTGCACCAATTGTTCTAAGGAAAGGTCTACCAAGAATAATAGGACATGAAAGATTGCAATCTATACCAAGAACGATAGAATCTACGGGCACCAAATTCCTATTTGCAATGATGAGAACATCATTGATCCTTCCCATTGGCTTTTTAATGGTGGAATCCGCAAGGTGCAAATTTAAAGAGCAATCATCAAGATCATGGAAACCTAGAATATCACATAAAGTTTTCGGAATCGTGGAAACACTAGCACCCAAATCACACAAAGCATAACACTCATGATCTTTAATTTTAATCTTTATAGTAGGTTCCCACTCACCGTTAAGTTTTCTAGGTATAGAAACTTCCAAATTAAGTTTTTCATCATAAGATTGCATCAAGGCATCAACAATATGTTTGGTAAAAGCTTTATTTTGACAATAAGCTTGAGGAGAATTCACAACGGATTGCAACAAGGAAATACAATCTACTAAAGAACAATTATCATAATTAAATTCCTTAAAATCCAAGATAGTGGGTTCAATGCTATTTAAAGTCTTGACCTCTCCAATCCCACTTTTACCAAATTTAGCATCAAGATCTAAAAACTCCGAATCATTGGGACGCCTTTTAACTAAAGTTGACTCATCTCTAGTCCCATCATTATTAAGATTCATATTGCAAAATAAAGATCTAATAAGGGACACATCAATAACTTTAAGATCTTCATCATTATTTTCATGGAAACTAGAAGAACACACCTTTACAAAGCAATCTTTCTTAGCATGCAATCTAGCGGTTCTTTCCTTGCACTCATCAATGTAAATTCTCATAGCCTTGAGAGACTCATTGATATCATGCTTAGGAGGAGTAGATCTAAGTTTCAAAGAATCAACATCAAGCGAAAGTCTATCAACGTCCCTAGCCAAATCATCAACTTTAAGCATTTTTTCTTCAAGCATGGCATTAAAATTCTTTTGAGAGATCATAAATTCTTTCACACTATTCTCAAAATCAGAGGGCATCTTATTATAATTACCATAAGAATTATTGTAGGAATTTCCATAATTATTAGAGGAATTACTAGGGAACGGTCTAGGATTAAAGTTTCCTCTATAGGCATTGTTACCAAAATTATTCCTACCAACAAAATTCACATCCATAGATTCATTATTATTCTCAATCAAAGTAGACAAAGGCATATCATTGGGATCAATAGAAGCACTCTTAGTAGCAAACAATTTCATAAGTTCATCCATCTTTCCACTCAAAACATTAATTTCTTCTATAGCATGCACTTTCTTACTAGTAGATCTTTCGGTGTGCCATTGAGAATAATTAGCCATAATATTATCAAGGAGTTTAGTAGCTTCTCCTCAGGTGATTTCCATAAACGTGCCTCCTGCGGCCGAATCTAAAAGATTTCTAGAAGCAAAATTCAATCCAGCATAATTTTTTTGTATGATCATCCATAAATTCAAACCATGAGTAGGGCAATTGCGAATCATCAATTTCATTCTTTCCCAAGATTGGGCAACATGCTCATGATCAAGTTGTTTAAAATTCATAATATCGTTCCTAAGAGAGATGATCTTAGCTGGAGGAAAATACTTAGAGATAAAAGCATCTTTGCACTTATTCCACGAATCAATACTATTCTTAGGCAAAGACGAAAACCAAACTTTAGCACGATCTCTAAGTGAAAACGGAAATAACTTCAATTTAACAATATCATTATCCGTATCTTTCTTCTTTTGCATATCACACAAATCAACAAAGTTGTTTAGATGGGTAGCGGCATCTTCACTAGGAAGGCCGGAGAATTGATCTTTCATAACAAGATTCAGAAAGCAGCATTGATTTCACAAGACTCAACATCATTAAGAGGAGCAATCGGAGTACTAAGGAAATCGTTATTATTGGTATTGGAAAAATCGCACAATTTGGTATTATCTTGTGCCATCGCGACGAGTAATCCAACACACAAGAAAACAAAAAAGGCAAGCGAAAGAGAGAGGAGATTGGGAAAGCGAGGGCGAATAAAACGACAAGGATGAAGTGGGGGAGAGGAAAACGAGTGGCGAATGGCAAATAATGTAAGTGCGAGGGAGATGAGTTTGTGATGGGTACTTGGTGTGTCTTGACTTGAGCGAAGACCTCCCCGGCAACGACGTGAGAAATCCTTCTTGCTACGTCTTGAGCTTGCGTTAGTTTTCCTTCAAGAGGAAATGGTGATGCAGCAATAGTAGCGTAAGTATTTCCCTCAGTTTTTGAGAACCAAGGTATCAATCCAGTAGGAGGCTCTCCAAAAGTCCCACGCACCTACACAAACAAACAAGAACTCGCAACCAACGCAATAAAGGGGTTGTCAATCCCTTCACGGCCACTTCATGAAAGTGAGATCGATAGAGATAATATGATAAGATAAATATATTTTGGTATTTTATAATATAGATTGGAAAAGTAAAGATGCAAATGAAAGTAGATTGAAAGCTTATATGATAAGAGATAGACCGGGGGCCATAGGTTTCACTAGTGGCTTCTCTCAAGATAGCATAAGTATTACGGTGGGTGAACAAATTCTTGTCGAGCAATTGATAGAAAAGCGAATAATTATGAGATTATCTAGGCATGATCATGTATATAGGCATCACGTCCGTGACAAGTACACCGACTCCTGCCCGCATCTACTACTATTACTCCACACATCGACCGCTATCCAAATGCATCTAGAGTATTAAGTTCATAAAGAACGAGTAACGCATTAAGAAAGATGACATGATGTAGAGGATAAACTCATGCAATATGATATAAACCCCATCTTTTATCCTCGATGGCAACAATACAATACGTGCCTTGTTGCCCCTGCATCCTTGGGAAAGGACACCGCAAGATTGAACCCAAAGCTAAGCACTTGTCCCGTTGCAAGAAAGATCAATCTAGTAGGCCAAACCAAACTGATAATTCGAAGAGACTTGCAAAGATAACTTAATCACACATAAAAGAATTCAGAGGAGATTCAAATATTTCTCATATATAAACTTGATCATAAACCCACAATTCATCGGATCTCGACAAACACACCGCAAAAAGAGTTACATCGAATAGATCTCCAAGAAGATCAAGGAGAACTCTGTATTGAGATTCAAAGAGAGAGAAGAAGCCATCTAGCTAATAACTATGGACTAGAAGGTCTGTGGTAAACTACTCACAACTCATCGGAGAGGCTATGGTGTTGATGTAGAAGCCCTCCGTGGTCGATTCCCCATCCGGCGAAGCACCGACGAAGGCTCCAAGATGAGATCTCGCGGATACAGAAGGTTACGGTGGTGGAAATAGTTTTTCGTGGTCGCCTCTGATGTTTTCGGGGTACATGGGTATATATAGAGGAAGAAGTAGGTCGGTGGACGCCCGAGGGGCCCACAAGATAGGGGCGCGCGTCCAGTAGGGGGGGCACGCCCTCCACCCTTGTAACACCCGGATAATTAAGCTACAGTAATCCCGGCTAATGATGCCACGTCACCTCGGTCACTGTGATTAAACTCACGTTGATTCAAGCCCGGTTTAAATCAAATTTAAAACGTAGGCAAACAATAAAAGTTTTCAAAAATGAAAACTAAAATGTTCGGGGGTTGTCAAATATTACAAAGTTAATTATGGGTGGGTGCACACATTTTTGTAAAGTGTTTGGATATTTTAAATAAACTAAAACAGAAAAAGGAAAATAAGAAAAAGGAATTAAAACAGAAAAAAGGAGGGCAGAAATCCCCATCGGCCCAACTGGGCCAAGCCCACTGCCCACCCGGCCAGCCCCCCCCCCCCCCCTTGGCCCGGCCCAACCGGCCGCCCATATCCACCCTCCCGGTCGGCTAACCCTAGCCACTCACTCTCCCCGATCCTTGCTCCTCCCACACGCCGATCCGGATCGGCCCCCGATCGATCCCACGCGCCCGACCAGGCGACCCCGCCGCCCGACCGCCTCCTCCTCCTCCTCCCGACCAAGGCGCAAGGCCCCTCGTCGCCTCGGGCCGACCCCCCCCAGACGCCACCTCGCCGGATCCACCAGTCGCCGTCGGCCGCCTCCCGCCCTCCTCCTCACGGTCGCCACCGACCACCCCGAGCAGCTCAAGAAGACCCCACGCTCCCCGTGAGCACTCCCTCCCCATCGGTCCCTCTCCCCTAGTCCCCTCCCGAGCGCCGGCGCCCCAGCCTCCCGTCGCCCGGCTCCGGCCGCCTCATGGTCACCATGGTCTGCCGTCCGCGACCACGCCGTCCCGGCCTCCTCTCTCTCTCTCCTCTGAGAGCCGCTCCCGGCGAGCCGCGCCTGCACCAACATCCCTCCGCCGCACCAACGCCCCCCCCACTGTGGATCTCGTTGCATGGCGCCGCCCGGTGACCAAATGGTCACGGGCCGAGCCTGTGGTGCTCGCGCCAGCTTAGCACCCCAGAAGCGCGCCTCCCATCGGGCCCGAGCCACCCGTCGCCTCCACCGCTTCGCTGGCGCCGTTGCCGAGTCGAGCCAGCCCTGCCACCACCACCATCGAACCGCCGCCCTCCCGCTCTCGAACGCGACCGCCCGCGCCCGTTTGGCCACCGAGGACGAAGACGTGACTCGGCGCCCCCTCATTGCCGGACGCCACCGAGCCAACTCCGGTCCCCCTCGCCGACGTGGCATGACCGGGGCCACGCTTTGAGCCCTTGATCGGTGGGCCAGGCCCCCCCACTCTGTTGACTTCGGTCGTGAGTGACCGTCCAACCCAACTCACCATTGACATGAAGGCCCCACCCCTTAACGCTTTTTATAATAAAAAGAAAAGAAATGAAATTTAAATAAATATAAATAAAATGAATAAAACTAACTAATTAATTAATTAATTAATTAATTAATTAAGTAAATAATTAATCTAATTAATCTTGATTAATTAACCTAATGACTAATTAACCTAATTAACTCATTAATTAAACTAAGTTAGGTTATTTAGTTAACGAGGTATGATGACGGGACCCACATGTCGGGGTTGACTTAGTCAACCCTGTTGATTCTTGACGTCGGCATGACATCATCTTGACGTCATAATTCCATTTTGAATTAATTAATTAATTAATTAAATTCCGAAATTAATAAAATCTTTAAAAATCATATCTTTTAATCCGTAACTTCGGTTAAAATATTTTCAACATGAAAGTTGCTCGAGCGACGAGGCGAATCCGGATCACGCATCCGTTCTTCCGCCACACACCCCTAACCTATCGAACCTGCAACTTTCCCCCGGCCCTCCTCTGCGAAAACACGAAACACCGGAATACTTTCCGGATGTTTCCCCATAACCAAGCACCACCTCTTACCACGTTAGGGCACGCCTAGCATCGCTACTTGTCATGTCATGCATCGATATGCATCTGTTTACTTAGTATTCATTGTTTCTTCCCCTCTTCTCTCCGGTAGACTACGAGACCGACTGCTTTGCTGCCAAGTTCGACTACGGTGTTGACGACCCTCTCTCTTGCCGAGCAACCAGGCAAGCCCCCTTGATCACGGATATAGCCTACTCTTCTCTATATACTGCTTGCATTAGAGTAGTATAGCATGTTACTGTTTTCGAGATACTCCTATCTTTCTTTGCATAGCTTTGTCCTTGTTACTTCATTGTTACCTTTACGCAATCCTATATGCTTAGTATAGGATGCTAGTACTTTCATCTGTGGCCCTACATTCTTGTCCGCTCGCGCCGTGCTATACTATCGGGCGTGCTATATCCAGTGGCGAAGAGGGCCAAGTCTTGCGCCGGATTGATTGAGCGCTTTGTTAGGCTAGGTCTGCTTCGGCCGCCCTACTAACGTCTTGAGTGTGCTCGAGGCGATGGGCCCGCACCCTGCCTGCTTAGGTTTAGACCGGCGTGTTAGCCTCTCTGTTGTGCCTAGGTGGGGCTGCGGCGTGTTGATCTTCATGGCGGGCATGACCCAGAAAGTGTGTCCGGCCAAATGGGATCAAGCGTCTTTGGGTAAGATGGTGCACCCTGCAGGAAGTTAATCTATTCGGATAGTCGTGATCTTGATAACAGGACGACTTGGAGTTGTACCTTGAGCTTATGACAACTAGAACCGGATACTAGATAAAACACACCCTTCCAAGTGCGGATACAACGGTGGTCGATCTCTCTCGTGGATATGAGGAGGGATTGCGGGTAGGATTATTGCTATGTGATGTTACTTGGAGGACTTGATTGCCCTCTTCTACGGTTACAATCTGGTGACCGAAGCGTAGTCGTCGTTAAGACTAGCTATCCCCTCTTATTACGGCATTCTGTGAGTTCAGTCCATGATATGGCCCTTCTGAGATATATCCATGCATATGTAGTGTAGTTCCTTGCTTGCGAGTACTTTGGATGAGTACTCACGGTTGCCTTCTTCCCCTTTTCGCCTATCTCTACTCGATTGCTGCAACGGACGATGGAGCCGGAGCGAGCCATGCGCCTATGGCGACTACTACTGCGGAGGTGCCTACTACTACGTGCAGCCGGCGACGACGACCGTGAGTAGCCTAGGAGGATCCCAGCGGGAGGCCTGCTCCTCTTCGATCTGTATCCCATTTGTGCTAGCCTTCTTAAGGCGAGACTTGTTTAACTTATGTCGTACTCGAGATATTGTTGCTTCCGCGACTTCGTCTATGATCGAGCACTTGTATTCGAGCCCTCGAGGCCCCGGCTTGTATTATGATGCTTGTATGACTTATTTTATTTGTAGAGTTGTGTTGTGATATCTTCCGTGAGTCCACTCGATCTTGATCGTACACATTTGCGTGCATGATTAGTGTACGATTAAATCGGGGCGTCTGAGTTGGTATCGAGCCATTGCTGTAGGAATCCCCTTCCACACTCCTTGGCGAAGTCGAGTCTAGACATTGCAAAAACTTTTACTAACTTGGCTGTGTGCCTTACGGGCCCACGTCGCCATCGGGTGGTACTAGGATCTTTTACTCCTCGACCTCTACTCTGGGACTCTGAACTCTCTTCTACTCGGGTTAAACGATTTTACTAACTGACACTAGGATCCCGTGACCACATTCACCCCAAAGTTGGATATAGCCTTAGTTGTTCTTGAAATTGTATTTGAACAATTTCCACACTGTCATTTGACTCCTTTGTAACGTCTTTGTTTTCAGATGGAACCCACGAGGCAGGTCGTCGCGCCCACGACGGCCATTGGTGCCTCGGGATCACCTGCGGTGCTAGCGAGATGATGACCTATCTGGGTTATCGCTGGCACCCCGAGTACACCGTCTTTGAGGAGTACGGGACTATAACCGGGAGCGATGCCGCGCCATCGTCCACCTCTACTCTCGGGAGTATGACTCCACTCTTGTCTTTGCACACCGCACATGGTGTTGGAGTGACTATTGATATGGCAGTCCACGATCTTGCTTATGCTGCTCGACATGTCTTCGTGCGAGTATCGAGTTGGACACCTCCCCCTTCAGGCACATTGCTATCGCGTCTGATGTTAGTGAGGAGGGTTACTACACTGCTGCCTACACCACTGTCACCAGAGAGCCCTTCTACCATCAGAACTTTGTTCTGCATGCTGATGGGTTGGATCGAGCTAACCGAGCTCTTCGCCACGAGTTGTACATCACCCGTCAGCACCTCTACCGTGCTATGACGCTGATGCACCCCTTTGTCCGATCCAGAGAGCTGCCGCGTTCTGCGATCTACCCAGCCAGGACCGTGATGCCCGGGGTGTCGGTTGGCGGGCGTGGAGGCTACTCTCCGCGCTTGGCCCTCTTACGCCACACAGGCGTCGGATTCAGCACCGAGTATCCGCGGCCCCAGTCAGCAGACGTGGAGGACTACCGCTGCCGCACTATCGACTTTCAGCTACAGCTACCTCCGCGATGCAGCGTGGGACTGATGTAGACTTGCTTGTTAGTGTTAGATGCATTCGCCCATGAGCTGCGTGCCACCTATGATGTCTTAGTCTATGTACTGAACTCTATGTATCGAACTCTATGCATGACCCCTTTTGTAAGATATGCCGACTACTATGTAGTTTCTATCGTGCTGTTTTCGTTATGCATGTTTCATCATGAATACTTCTTGTCCTTTGCATGAATTTCTCAAATGCTGAACTACCCCTGTTATATAATAGCAGGATGGTTAGACCAGCTGGTCGTGGTCGTGGTGGCAACTTCCCACCACCGCCTGAGTACATGGCTGGTATGATCCAACAACTAGAGATGAATCGCCAGTTCATGGAGAACATGATGGCTCAGTTTCCTCGCCCCAATATGAACCAGCACCCAAGCGGAACAACTCTGCAGGATTTCATGCGCTGAACCCGGCGTGTACCGCAGCTCAACCCAGCCACCGGATCTTGATGGTAGCTCCGTGACATCACCTATGAGATGGAGTCTGCCGATGTAGCCCCGCCATTATGTCACTTTTGCTTCCTTCTTCTGAAGGACCCGCAACTCAATGGTGGGACAGCCACAGCGTACTCTGCCGCTTGGAACACTCATCACTGGCCGGACTTCCAAGCTGCCTTCCGTGCCCGCTTCATCCCACAAGGGTCATGGACGGAAGAAGCGCGAATTCATAACCTCACCCAAGGCAACAAGATGTTGAAGCTTATCGTGAGAGTTCTGGACTTGTCTCGCTATCTTTGAAGAGGACATTGCAAGCGATGCACGCAGACAGAGAAGTTCCGTGGCGGCCTTCAAGCGACATCAAGCTCGCACTTCTAGTGCACGACTTTGCTGATTTCGCCACTTTGGTGAACAAGGCTATCAATGTCGAAACTGGTCTGCGCAGGAATACCAGAGCTCTAACGAGCGCAACCGTGACACGGGCTCATCTTGAGCCCGTCCTCGCAGAAAGCGCAAGATATGGATTCCCAACAAGTATGTACCAGCCGAATGCACTGCTCCAAAGCGAACTATGCTGCACCTCGTGCGCCTACAACTAAGCAGCCAAAGCTTCCAGCTCCACCACCCCAAGCTCCTGTTCCCACTCCCAATAATGGCTTGTGCTTGGTGCGGACAACCAGGGCACCGTGCTAGAGAATGCAACCGTAACGAGAATCAGTGGCCCTTCCAAAGGTGGCGGTGGAAACACCCAGCCCGTAACAACACCGCCAAGCCTTATGGTCGAGTTCAGGCCAACCACGTTGAACTGAGCGAAGCTCAAGACCAACTGCTCTTTGTGATGGGTACACTTCTCGTAAATTCAGTACCGCATGTGTTTTATTTGATCTGAGGGCATCACATTCATTCATGTCGAAGATTTTGCATTCATGCATGGCATTAAAAGTGAAGAAATGAATGCTTCGCTATTAGTACACACCCTGCGGCCAATGTCGAACCTCCATGATTTGCAACGACGTCCCGTTGAAATCGAAGGATGGAATTCCTTGTCTCTCCCATCGTCTGAAGTCTTGTAGCATTGACCTCATTCGGGAATGAATTGGTTAAAGGCATCTTGCTTTCATAGTTTGCGCCACGAAGACTGTCCATCCGCTACACCCTTCAGATGAAATAGTCACTTACCAAGCTCATCTGGTGCAAAATGCCGAGGCAAGGCTCTATGCATTGAATGCCTTGAACACTGACCACTCGAGGGTATTGAAAACATTCACATCGTTTGCGATTTCCAAGGCGTCTTTCTGAAGAACTTCGAGGATACCCCTGCTAGAGCTGTCGAATTCGTCATCGACTTGAAACCAGCACCACTCCTATAGCCAAGCGACCCTACAAGATGCCGCCGCATGAACTCCTTGAGCTAAAGGAGGAAATCGACAAATCTCTTCAAAGTGGCTTCATTAGCCCAAGTTGCTCACCTTGGGAGCACCTTCCCTCTTTGTCAAGAAGAAGGATGGGACAAACCGATTGGTCCAAGACTACCGTCCCATAAATCAAGCTATCATTCGAATAAGTATCCTCTTCCTCGGATCAATGATCTTTATGATCAACTGGGCTGGAGTCGTCGGTGTTCTCGAAACTTCGACTTGAGGTTGGGTTACCACCAGATCCGTGTTCGTGAGGAGGATATCCCCAAGACCGCCTTTGTGACTCGTTATGGTTCATACGAGTACACCGTCATGTCTTCGGCAACCAATGCTCCAGCCACCTTCTCTCGCTTTGATGAACTATATATTCATGGATTACCTCGACAAGTTAAGTAAGTGGTTTATCTGGATGATATCCTGATCTTTTCAAGAATGAAGAAGAACATCTGAACATCTTAGTCTTGTCTTTGGAAAAGCTACGAGAGCATCAACTCTATGCCAAGTTCTCCAAGTGTGAATTCGGCTTCCGAAGTAACCTATCTTGGGCATGTCATTTCTAAGGATGGTATTGCCGTCAACCCCGAAAGAGTTCAGGCTATTCTCGATTGGACTCCTCCAAGAATGTTAAGCAAGTCGAAGTTTTCTCGGTCTCGCCAGACTATTGCCGTCGATTAGCCGAGAACTTCTCCAAGATTGCCGAGCCTCGACTAACTTTTGTTGCATAAGGGCGTCAAGTTCCAATGGACGAGATAAATGTCGGGAAAGTTTCCGAGCACTCAAAGACAAGTTGACTTCGCCCCAATGCTAGCTCCTCCCGATACTAAGAAGGACTTACGTCATTTCTCGCGACGCTTCCGTCAAGGATTAGGCGGTGTCCTAATGCAAGAGCGCAAAGTGGTTGCTTATGCCTCTCGACAATTGCGCCTCACGAAGAGAACTACCAGTTCACGACCTCGAGCTTGCTGCTGTCATTCATGCACTAAAGCGAAGGCGACATTACCTTCTCGGTGTCGTTGCGAGATCTTCACGACCACCAAAGTCTGAAGTATCTATTTACTCAGCTAGACCTGAACCTCCGTCGTGAGATGGATGGAAGCTGTTGCGAGACTTTGATTTGGGTATTTCCTATCGCCGAGCAAGGCTAATGTAATGGCTGATGCCTTGAGCCGCAAGTCTTCTCGCAACCACCTTGAGTTCACAAAGTTCAGCCCTCACTTGTTGAAGAATTGAGCTGAACCTCCATATTGTTCCTCCGGTGCACTCGCTCCCCCTCCTCCGGAGTTCCGCAAGATGAATCTCCGTGTTGTTCCCCGGGTTCCTCTATACCACGGCTGTTGAACCCGATCTCGTGGGCACTATAAAGACAATGCAGGATTTGACTCAAGTCTACAAGATTAAGCAAGACCTCAAAGCAGGAAATCCTCATTCTTCACTATTCTTGATGATGGCGCCTTGTACTTCAAGGGCCGCCTAGTGGTGGCGTGTAAGAAGGAAAACCTGAATATAACTCGAAGGTTATGAAAGAAGCTCATGATCGCCTCTATGTATCCATCCTGGTAGTACAAAGATGTATCAAGACATTAAATCGAGATTACGGTGGTCTAATATGAAGCAAGACATTGCTCGCTATGTTCTTTGAGTGTGGCGTTTGCCGTCGTATCAAAGCGAACATCAAAGGCCTGCTAGAACTCTGCAGCCTATCTCTATTCCTGAATGGAAATGGGACCATGTTGAAATGGACTTCGTCCTTTGGATTTCCCAAATCGCGAGAAAGGTAATGATGCAATTCTTGTCGTCATTGACGGCTTTCTAAAGTTGCTCATTTTCGGCGGTCAAGGAAGCGATCACGCTAGTCAGCTTGCGACTCTCTATATGTCGAAATTGTTTCACTTCACGGTATTCCATTGGTTATCGATTCGGACCGTGGCAGCTTATTCACTTCAAGGTTACGGGCAAGTTTTCAAGAAGCTATGGGTACTCATTTATCTTTCATCTTCGCGTTTCATCCGCAGTCACAAGGGCAAGTTGAGCGTGTCAACCAAATTCTCAAGACATGCTTGAGCTTGTGTCGTTTCCTTGAAGAAATGGGAGGAATCTCTCCCGTATGCTGAGTTCTCTTATAATAATAGCTATCAAGCTAGTCTCGAAGATGGCCCCCTTGAAGTGTTATATGGGCGAAAGTGCGAACCCCTCTGAACTGGTCGAAAGCGGGGAACGTCCACTCTTGGTCCGGATATTATCCAACATGCGAAGAACAAGTCCGCATTATTCGCGAGAATCTCAAGACTGCTTCGATCACGTCAAAAGAGTAATTATGACCGTCATCATAAAGACATGGTCTATCAACTTTGGCGAAAAGGCCTATCTTGGCGTTACGCCAATGAAGGGTGCTCACGCTTGAGATCAAGGGCAAGCTAGCTCCTCGCTATATTGGCCCATTCACTATTACGGATAGGCGTGGAAAAGTGGCATATCAATCTGGAGCTCCCATCGAACCTTTCTCGAGTTCACGATGTGTTCCACGTGTCACAACTCCGACGCTGCTTCAAGGACCCAATCCCAGATGGACCATGAAGTGCTCGAATTACAATAGGACCTCTCCTATAAAGAGCATCCAGTCCGCATTCTCGACCAAGCTGACCGCCGCGCACGTCGGAAAGCGATCAAGTTCCTCAAAGTCCATGGTGAATCACTCAAGACGAAGCCACACGGGAGCGAGGATCGTCTTGAGATGAATACCCGCACTCTTTCCTACTACCTCCTAAATCTCGGGACGAGATTTCTTGTAGTGGAGGAGATTTGTAACACCCGGATAATTAAGCTACAGTAATCCCGGCTAATGATGCCACGTCACCTCGGTCACTGTGATTAAACTCACGTTGATTCAAGCCCGGTTTAAATCAAATTTAAAACGTAGGCAAACAATAAAAGTTTTCAAAAATGAAAACTAAAATGTTCGGGGGTTGTCAAATATTACAAAGTTAATTATGGGTGGGTGCACACATTTTTGTAAAGTGTTTGGATATTTTAAATAAACTAAAACAGAAAAAGGAAAATAAGAAAAAGGAATTAAAACAGAAAAAGGAGAGGGGGGAGAAATCCCCACTAGCCCAACTGGGCCAAGCCCACCTGGCCCAGCCGGCCAGCCCCCCCCTGGCCCGGCCCAACCGGCCGCCCCCCTTATCCATCCCTCCCCCGGTCGGCTAACCCTAGCCACTCACTCTCCCCGATCTCCTTGCTCCTCCCCCACGCCCGATCCGGATCGGCCCGACCGATCCTGACAGCCCCGACGCCGGCGACCCCACCGCCCGGCCGCACCTCCTCCCCTCCTCCCGATCAGGCGCAAGGCCCCTCGTCGCCTCGGGCGACCCCCGCCCGGAACGCCACCTCGCCGGGATCCACCGTCGCCGTCAGCCGCCTCCCCGCCCTCATCCTCACGGTCGCCACCGACCACCCCGAGCAGCTCAAAAGACCCCACGCCCCCCGTGAGCACTCCCCTCCCCATGGTCCCCTCTCCCCTAGTCCCCTCCCGAGCGCCGCGCCCCCAGCCTCCCGTCGCCGGCTTGCCTCCAGCCGGTCACGCATCGCCGCCCGCAGCCACGCCGTCCCAGCCTCCCTCTCTCTCTCTCCTCGCCGAGCCGCTCCCGGCGAGCACGCCAGCACCAACTTCCCCCCTCCGCACCAACGCCCCCCCCCCCCTGTGGATCTCGTCGCCGGCGCCCCCCGGTGACCAAATGGTCACGGGGCCGAGCCCGTGGTGCTCCGCGCCGTGCTAGCACCCCGCCCCCATGCGCCTCCCATCGGGCCAGAGCCACCCGTCGCCTCCGCCCGCTTCGCGCGGCCCCGTTGCCCGGTCGAGCCCGGCCGCGCCACCACCACCATCGGAACCGCCACCTCCCGCTCTCGAACGCGACCGCTCACGCCCCGTTTGTACCGGGAGGGCGAAGGCCGGCGACTCGGCGCCCCCCCCATGGGCGCCACCGAGCCAACTCCGGTCCCCACCGACGTGGCATGACCCGGCCACGCTGGGCAGGCCGCCCAGGTGGGCCAGGCCCCCCTCGCCACTCTGTTGACTCGGTCGGCAGGCTGACCGTCCAACCCGGCTCATCGCCCTTGACATGAAGGCCCCACCCCCAGAACGTTTTTATAATAAAAAGAAAAGAAATGAAAGTTAAATAAATATAAATAAAAATGAATAAAACTAACTAATTAATTAATTAATTAATTAATTAATTAAGTAAATAATTAATTAAGTAAATAATTAATCTAATTAATCCTTATTAATTAACCTAATTAACTACTGTTAATTAAACTAAGTTAGGTTATTTAGTTAACAGGGTATGACGAACGGGACCCACATGTCAGGGTTGACTTAGTCAACCCTATTGACTGCTGACGTCAGCATGACATCATGCTGACGTCATAATTCCATTTTCAATTAATTAATTAATTAATTAAATTCTAGAAATTAATAAAATCTTTAAAATCATATCTTTTAATCCGTAACTTCGGTTAAAATATTTTCAACATGAAAGTTGCTCGAGCGACGAGGCGAATCCGGATCG
The DNA here is from genome assembly GCA_021605205.1 of Aegilops longissima. Lineage (NCBI taxonomy): Eukaryota > Viridiplantae > Streptophyta > Magnoliopsida > Poales > Poaceae > Aegilops > Aegilops longissima. Next base: position 262,568,180 of record CM038676.1, on the reverse strand, counting down.
CAGTCCGTTCTTCCGCCACACACCTAACCTATCGACCTGCAACTTTCCCCTCCGCCTCTCTGCTGAAAACACGAAACACCGGAATACTTTCCGGATGTTTCCCCTACCAAGTACCACCTCTTACCACGTTAGGGCACGCCTAGCATCGCTACTTGTCATGTCATGCATCGATATACATCTGCTTACTTGGTATTCATTGTTTCTTCCCCTCTTCTCTCCGGTGAGACTACTGAGACCGACAGCTTTGCTGCCAAGTTCGACTCACGGTTGTGACCCCTCTCTCTTGCCCGAGCAACCAGCAAGCCCCCTTGATCACCAGATATCGCCTACTCTTCTCTATCTTGCTTGCATTAGAGTAGTATAGCATATTCTTGTTTTGAGATACTCCTATCTTGCTGCATAGCTTTGTCCTTGTTACTACATTGTTACCTTTACCGCAATCCTATATGCTTAGTATAGGATGCTAGTACTTTCATCGGTGGCCCTACATTCTTGTCCGTCTGCGTGCTATACTATCGGGCCGTGATCACTCGGGAGGTGATCACGGGTATATACTATATACTTATACATGATACATGTGGAGACTAAAGTCGGGTCGGTGATGGAGCACCCATGAGTGGATCTTTGAGGCGGAGCGTCAGGCAGGTTGAGACCGCTTAGGAGAGAGGTGGGCCTGGCCTGATCGGCGTTCATGATACTTAACACGCTTAACGAGGTCTTGGTATTTGATCTGAGTTGGCTACTGAGCTTATCGCACTAACCATCTACGCGGAGTAGTTATGGGTATCCCGGCGTCGTGGTATCACCAAGCACTTCAGACGTCGGCGAGACGAGCGCGCTACCGGATTGGACTGGAACGCTGATAGGCTGAGGCGCTTCTTCCGCCGCTACAGCGTCGCAGTGTGCTTTCGAGGCGATGGGCCCGGACCCTGCGCGCTTAGGTTTAGACCGGCGTGTTGGCCTCTGTTGTGCCTAGGTGGGGCTGCGGCGTGTTGATCTTCTGCGGCGGGCATGACCGGGAAAGTGTGTCCGTCCAAATGGGATCAAGCGTCTTTGGGTAAGATGGTGCACCCTGCAGTGAAGTTAATCTATTCGGATAGCCGTGATCTTGATAATGGGACGACTTGGAGTTGTACCTTGAGCTTATGACAACTAGAACCGGATACTAGATAAAACACACCCTTCCAAGTGCGGATACAATCGGTGGTCGCTCTCTCTCGTGGATATGAGGAGGGATTGCGGGTAGGATTATTGCTATGTGATGTTACTTGGAGGACTTGATTGCCCTCTTCTACTGCTACAATACAGTGACCGAGCGTAGTCTTTGTTAAGACTAGCTATCCCCTCTTATTCTCGGCATTCTGAGTTCAGTCCTTGATATGGCCCTTTACACATATATCCATGCATATGTAGTGTAGTTCCTTGCTTGCAGTACTTTGGATGAGTACTCACGGTTGCCTTGTTCCCCTTTTCCCCTATCTCTACTCGATTGCTGCAACAGGGCGATGGAGCCGGGAGCCGACGCCAGCGCCTATGACGACTACTACTCCGAGGTGCCTACTACTACGTGCAGCCCGGCGGCGACCGGGAGTAGCCTAGGAGGATCCCGGGCGGGAGGCCTGCTCCTCTTCGATCTGTATCCCGTTTGTGCTAGCCTTCTTAAGGTAGACTTGTTTAACTTATGTCGTACTCAGATATTGTTGCTTCCGGCTGACTTCGTCTATGATCGAGCACTTGTATTCGAGCCCTCGAGGCCCCAGCTTGTATTATGATGCTTGTATGACTTATTTTATTTGTAGAGTTGTGTTGTGATATCTTCCCGTGAGTCCCTGATCTTGATCGTACACATTTGCGTGCATGATTAGTGTATGATTAAATCGGGGGCGTCACAACCCTTGTGACCGCCTCGTTTATTTCTTGACTTCCACTCCAAGTCCTCTGGATCACGTTCGTTCCAAAAATCACGCTCCCTAAGGTTTCATTCTGTTTGGACTCCATTTGATATTCCTTTTCTTCGAAACACTGAAATAGGCAAAAAAACACCAATACGGGCTGGGCCTCCGGTTAGTAGCTTAGTCCCAAAAATGATATAAATGTGTAAAGTAAAGCCCATAAACATCCAAAACGGGTAATATAATAGCACGGAACAATCAAAAATTATAGATACGTTGGAGACGTATCAGTGCGCCAAGATCGAGCTCATTTGAACATGCTAGTGTTTAGTAATGCCAAGTTTATAAAACTGGAAAATGGACAAACATGGTCTCGAGGGAATCAGATGATGTTATGTTGTTCTCATTGATGCACCACGTGCGCTAGATCAAAATTTACTTCACCCTAGCATGTTTGCCAACTTTGACGAAACACTTGGACTAGATATGTTTTTACACCAACTTAGTAGGTGTGCTAACATCAAGCTCAATTGAGCACGCTCTTGTTTGGCAATGTCAAGTTTCTAAAAGTAGGAAATGAACATACATGGTCTCGAGGGAATTAGATGATGTTATCTTGTTCTCCTTGATGCACCAATCGTCGTAGACATATATCTAGACCAATGTAATGGGAGTGCCAAGATCGAGCTCACTTGGGCATCTTTAGCAATGTGAAGTTTCTAAAACAAGAAAATGGGCACATTTTTCTTTAAGGCAATCAAATGATGTTATCTTGTTCTACTTAATGCACCAAGTGTGCTAGATCAAAATTTAATGCATTTTAGCATGTTTGGCAAGTTTGACGAAACACTTGGAGTACATATGTTTTTACACCAACTTAGTAGGTGTGCCAAAATCGAGCTCAGTTGAGCATGCTATTGTTTAGCAATGTCAAGTTTATATAACTAGAAAATGGCCATACATGGTCTTGAGGGAATTGGATGATGGTATCTTGTTCTCCTTGATGCACCACTCGTCCAAGACACATATCTAGACCAATGTAGTAGGTGTGCCAGGATTGAGTTCATTTGCGCATGTTTACCAATGTCCTAGAAAGTGGACACATTTTTCATTGAGGCAATCAGATGATGTTACCATTTTATCAATGGTATGAACTCTAAGCTTGTCGGCGTACTAGAGTAGGGGTACCCTAGTACCCCGAACTTCGTCTGCAGACGATTCAGGCGCCACAGTCGGGCCGGCTTTGTTGGCGCCAGGATCTCAACAGCTCCTTGGAGTCATTCAAGAACAAAGTAGTCAAGACCCGGCAAGAGGAGCTTGCCGGGAAGGCCACCAGGCGCCAAAGGAACGAGGCCCGACAAGAGGAGCTTCTTGGGAAGGCTTGGCGGCGCTGAACCCCAAAGCGCGACAAGGTTCCCCGTGACAAGGCGCTTGCCGGGTGGGCGACCTCTCTTCATCTCGCTCCAGCTCACCCGCCAGCGTGTCACCAGGGCTCTCCCAAGCACTGGCGTGTCGACGGGCTGTGCAGCCAGCGAGGAGTAGCGACAGATGGCGCCGACAAGCCACCATCGTGGCGGACGGAGGCGCCTTAACGGTCCTGTTACCTTTTCGGCGGCCGAGGCGGGCATTGATGACCCTTGTCCCTTGCCGTCAGAGTTAGGTATAGATTACTTACTGCACACTGTACAAAGCGGTGTACCAACCTAGGTTTTTACCATTGTAACCTTGTCTACTTGCCATATGTGGTAACCCCTTGTGCCTATAAAAGGAGGGCCGAGGGCAATGTAGCGGGGTTCGGCTGAGCTGGGTTTTCAGTCCAGCTCGAGCGTAGTTCATCACATTCAAGCTAGGTCTTGTAGCCAGCATTGCTCCCTAGCAAGAACCCAAGATAATCCACAAAGCAGCAGTAGGAGTATTATCTCTCCGGAGAGCTCCGAAGCTGGGTAAAAACCCCCTCGTGTGCATCGCCTCGACCCGCTCTTTGTGCAATCTCCGCCCCCCTCCGAACCACAAGGGACCCAGTTCCAGTAGGTGCTCGTGGGGCACGATCAGCTCACCCCCGACATCTTTGGCGCGCCAGGTAGGGGGCGTCGAGGCTGTGTGAACCCGGTCCGGCGGTCGCACTAGCAACTCCATCGACGTCTTCGTCGACATGGCGCTAAAGAAGAAGCCTTGGCAGCAGCTGAGCCGTCGCGTCCGAACCCACCACCACGGAGCCGTCGGTGGTGGTGGAAGCAGCGGAGGGACCAGCGTCGTCGAAAGAGCCCACGATGCCGCCAGGTCCAAAGACAACGCGCACGGGCGTCGGCGTCCGAATCTGCACAGCGTCCGTCCACGAGGCGGCGGGGACGATGACAGCGCCATGATACCAGCGGCACCATCGATCTTTGGACCAAGGCCAAGCTGGAGGATCCCGAGGCCCTCGAGACCCGCATGCACCTCGGCATGCTTTGATGCAGTGAAATCTGATCATCAAGGCGGGATGCTGCTCCTCCTAACTTGGTTAGGAGTCGAGCACATCCGTTCTTCGCTCCGTCGCCGTTGCCACCAACCACACCAGCGGAAGCCTTGGCGAGCTCAGCTACTACTAGATTACCCTCCTCGGCCGATAAGGTCGGCGAGTGGAGGGCCACGATTGAAGTCTCATCGGCTTCGCCAGCGGTGGCGTCCGCGGCAACCGAAGCGCCGCAACCACGGCGGGCGACAAAGCGCGAGCCGGCGGCGGCGAGACTTGCGAGGTGCACCCACGGTACCTCCCCTTCCGAAGGCCAAGATCGCCCGACTCGCGGATCCACCTCGACAGCGACTCCACGGCATCGTCCGGATCCGCGAGCTCGTCGTGACCAATGCCAAATCGCCGGGAGCGACAAGAAGAGGACGCCGAACCCGTATCGGCGCCCGAAGAAGCACGCCGTCAATCGACCAGCGCGCGGACCCACCGCCGATATGCATGCGCCAGAAGAACCAGTGACTTGCCGTCTGCGGTGGGTTGCCCTGCGTTCACTTTCGTGAGCTGCGGCAAGTCCGGTAGCCCGACAAGAAAAACTTCAAACCAGATGTGCGGAGAAATGCGACGGCGGGACACACCATCGGAGTTCCTCAACATCTACACCATCGCGGTGCAAGCTGCGGGGGCGAGACGACAAGATCCTCGCCAACTACTTCCCTTGGTGCTCAAGCCAAGCGTCGATCTTGGCTCATGCACTTGCCGGATGGCTCTATTTCTTCTTGGGCAGATTTGTGCCATCAGTTTGTTGGCGCCTTCACAGCGACCACAAGCCTCATGGCCAAGAGAGTGATCTCCACCTGCTTGCCCGTAAGGAGAGTCTCTGCGCAAATTTATCCGAGATTCGATCGAGTGCACTACAACATCCCAGACGTCCACCCTGCTGCGGTAATTAGTGCATTTCATCGTAATGTCTGAAACCGCAGGATGAGGAAGAGATGGCGATGTGCAAAGTGAAAGACGTCAGGCGAGCTCTACGCCCTGGCCGACAAGTGTGCCTGCCACGAAGAGGGAAGAAGGCTCCTGTGGAGAGAGTGTGGGAGCGAGTCGGCGATGAAGGGACCGCCCGGCAAGGAATAGCCGTGGCGGAACAACAGGAGGAAGAAAACCAAGAAGTACTAGTTGTCGAGCAGTCCGGCAAGGATGGTGCCGCCAACAAAGCCAAGGCCGGTGGCTCCGGCAAGGAGGTTACCGTCGGCCGACCGCCAAGATGTGGCGACCGCCGACAAGCCCGGCAGCTCAACAAGCGTCTTCAAAATCCACCGCACCAAGGGCCACGATCTCCAAAGCTGCAAGAAAGTCGAGCAGCTTGTTGAGCTCTGAGAGCTGAATACGAGCGGCGAGACAAGGAGAAGGCCCAAGAAGGTGCAGTGCAGCAAGTAAAAGAGACCCGGTCGGGAGGACGCTGCGGCAAGGCCAAGCGGCGGCAAGGAGACGAGCCTCCCGTGGCGCGACAAGGAAGAAGATGAAGATGAAGATGACGAGGATTATGAAGATGATGAAGCTGATGAGCAGGAGTTTCAAAAAGGCAACAGAGGTCCTTTGCGTCGACGGTGGTGCGTCTCTGCATACCTCACACCGCCAACTCAAGCAATGGATGCGTGAGGTCAATGCAGCAGAACCATCCATAGAGTCACGCAAACCTCTAAAGTGGTCCAGCAAGCCCATCATCTTTGACATTGAGGATCACCCTGATCGCATCACTGCGGTCGGGTGCTCGCCGATGTTGGTCTCACCAACCATCCGCAACCTCAAGGTCACAAAGATGCTGGTTGACGGCGGGGCCGGCCTGAATTTGATATCATCTGCCGTACTCCAGAGACTTCAAATCCCCGACAGCGAGCTCGAAGAAACTGGTACTTTCCAAGGAATCAACCCAGGAAGGAGCAAGCCCAAGGGGAAGATCACGTTGCGGTAACATTCGGCGAGGAGCTCAACTTCGAACCGAGAGGGTCACGTTCGACGTCGCCGATTTCCCATTGCCCTACAATGGCATATTTGGCCGTCCAGCACTCGCCAAGTTCATGGCCGCCTCTCATTATGCTTACAACCTACTCAAGATGACCGACCCGATAAGTGTCATTTCTGTCCATGGCGACAAGAAAGATGCACTTATATGCGCCGACAAGATTTACCGGGATGCAGCAGCCGCGACAGATGGCAAACCACTTACCGCTGAAGCTCCCGGGGCGAAGAAGAAGACCACTAGATCCGGCAAGAGCACTGTTGCCCACTCCGGCAAGCGCACCTCTTCGGAGTGCTGCGCTACCGTCGAGGACGCACCATCGAGCTCCACCGGCAAGTGCAACAAGATGATGGCAGCTCCGCCAAAGACCAAGAAAGTGCCCGCCAAGGAGGACGGCGCTGGTGGTACCTTCACCATCAGTGCCACGCTTGATCCTAAATAGGAAGGCGAGCTCGTTGCTTTCCTGCGGGCGAATGTCGATGTGTTTGCATGGCAACCATCGATATCTCCGTGTTCCCGTGAAAGTAATTGAGCACCACGGCTGTCTGCCCTCACGCTTGTGCCCGTCAAGCAAAGAGTTAGGAAACAGGCGGTGGGCGCCAAGAGTTCATAGCGAAGAAATCAAGAAATTGGAAGCGGTAGGGCTTGTCGAGGAGTCCTCCACCCCACGTGGTTGGCCAATCCGGTAGTGATGCGCAAGGCTAATGGGAAATGGAGACTTTGTATTGACTTCACGGATGTTAATAAAGCTTGTCCCAAGGACCCATTTCCCTTGCCGCGAATCGACCAGTTGTTGACTCCACGGTGGATCACGATCTGCTTTGTTTCTTGATGCATATTCAGGATATCATCAGATCTTCATGGCGAAGAGGATGAAGAAAACCGCATTCATTACACCATGTGGCACGTACTGCTTTATACGGATGCCTTTCGGTTTGAAGAATGCTGGTTCAACCTTTGCAAGGGTAGTCCATGATGCCTTTGGACCACAGATACACAGAAATGTAGAAGCCTACATGGATGACATAGTGGTCAAGAGCAAGGACAGAGCGACTCTGATTCAGGATTTGGATGAGGCGTTTGCAAACTGCGCAAGATCAACCTCAAGCTCAACCCGAGAAGTGCGTGTTTGGAGTCCCTTCCGCAAGCTTCTCGGGTTCTTTGTATCTCGGCGGGAATTGAAGCCAACCCGACAAGATCAAGGCCATTGAGCAGATCGAAGCACCGAAGCGCGTTAAGGATGTCGAGGCTTGCCGATTATGGCTGCTCTCGGCGAGTTCATCTCTAAGTCAGGTGGCGCGCCTGCCGCTTTTCAAGATTTTGAAAAGGCAGGTCAATGAAATGGACTCCGGCGGAGGCTGCGCTGCAGACTTGAAGAGATACCTGTTCTCCACTCCAATACTTGTCGCACCTAAACCGCAAGAGAAGTTGCTGCTGTATATAGCGGCGACCAATCAAGTGGTTAGTGCTGCGTTAGTAGCGGAGAGGGAGGCGGATGATGAGCCGGCAACCGAGGCAGGTGCGTCCAGCGACAAGCGGGGGGCTTCGCCGTCAAGCTCCGGTCCCGACAACGACGGATCAGCGCAGGGTTGCGACAAGATACGGAAGAAGATGGTGCAGCGCCCAGTGTACTTTGTCAGTTCCCTTCTGCAGGGGGCTAGATCGAGGTACTCTGGTGTGCAGAAGCTGCTTTTCGGCCTACTCATGGCCTCGAGAAAGCTGCGCCATTACTTCCAAGCGCATGAGATAACAGTTGTCACTCGCTTTACTGAAGAGGATTACGCAAAATCCGAAGCGGCAGGCAGGATTGTTGAGTGGGCCTTTGGGCTGTCAAGCTTTGGTCTCAAGTTGAAAGCACTTCAACCATTGAGCAGGGCATTGGCAGAATTCATAGCGAGTGGGCGTAGCGCAGGATGAAGAGATCCCGGAGACGAGCATCCCGTCAAGGAGGCAAATAAAGAATGGCTGATGTACTTTGACGGTGCCTTCTCGCTGCAAAGCGCCCGGTGCGGCGTCTTGCTTATCGCACCCACCGGGAACACCTCAAGTACATAGTCCAAATGCACTTTCCCAAGGAACAAGCAACAAATAATACTGCAGAGTATGAAGGCTTGCTGGCCGGTCTCAGGATTGCGGTGGACCTTGGGATCAAGAAGCTCGTTATAAGGGGAGATTCGCAACTCGTCGTCCGCCAAGTAAATAAATATTACCAGAGTCCGTTGATGGAAGCATACGTCGATGAAGTGAGGAAGCTGGAAGAGCACTTTGAAGGCACGCAAATGGAACATGTTCCAAAAGCATGAATGATATAGCTGATGGCCTCTCCAAATGTGCCGCACTTAAGTTGCTGTGGAACCAGGGATTTTTGTGCTCAAGCTGACTCGATAACCGTGACACCATCAACAGGACAGGCCAAGAAGAGAAAATTGGTTTTCGGCGACTACTTTCCGGCAGAGCTCCCCGAGGCCGCCGCCAAGAAGGTCCCCAAAACCAACGCAAATATCACTGAGGAGCAGTCTGCTCCGACAAACCATGCAGTTTGTATCGTTGAAGCAGGCGCTCCCGACAAGCTTAGCTCCGGCAAGCTTGGCGGGGATCATCGAGCTCCGGCGGACCCGCAGGTCCTTGCCGTAGAAGTTGATGGTCCCGCAGTGATAGATGAGCCTTTAGTCCTTGTTGTCGAGCCACAGGCTCCAACATGGGCACAGCAGATCGTCCATTTCCTTCAGAGAGGAGAAATTGCGAAGAGCAAGAAGAAGCGGAAAAAGTAGCCCGGCGGTCAAGTATGTACCAGTTTGTTGATAACATCACATGCGTAAGAAGACTCAACAGTGAAATTGAAGTGTATTTGCGGGAAGATGGATGAAGCTGTTGGCGAGATACACGGAGGCATATGTGGTCACCACATTGGCGCCAAGAGCGCTTACCGCAAAGCTTTCCGGCAAGGTTTCTTCTGGCGAAGCCCTCCGGATGCAATCGCACAAGTAACCAAGTGTGAAGCGTGCAGGCCCATTCAAGACAGATACACCAGCCAGCTCAAGCTCTCCAGACGATCCCTTTATCCTGGCCCTTCTCGATGCGGGGGTCGACATCCTCGGCCCCTTCCCCGAAGCTGTCGGGGCTTTGAGTACTTGTACATCGCCAATCGACAAGTTCACAAAGTGGTCGGAAGTGGAACCATGAGGAAGGTGACAGCCGCAATCACCGTCAAGTTCTTGGTCAATTGTTTGCCGCTTTGGGATTCCTAACCGGATCATCACCGACAACGGCACACAGTTCACGAAGTCGCACCTTCATGCAATGCGCCCAAGATCTTGGCGCCAAGATCTACTTTGCTTCCGTTGCTCATCCGAGAAGCAATGGTCAAGCAGAGAGAGAAAACGCTGAAGTGCTGTGAGGACTCAAGACCGTAACTTCCGACGAGGCTGCACAAGTGCGGAAGGAACTGGATCGAGGAGCTGCGATGGTTCTTTGGTCGATCAGGGGCGGCGCCAAATCGAGCCATCGCCGGACAGCCTTTGCTCTAGTCTACGGAGCAGAGGCAGTTCTCCCCACGGAACTCAGTATCTGGGTCACCTCGAGTGCTCGCTATGATGAGCTTGAGCAAGAGCAGCTGCGACAAGATGACGCTGCTCCTCGAGGAAGATCGTCTTGAGCTGCTGCTGACGAGCGGCTCGTTACCAGCAAGCTTTGCGTCGCTACCATAGCCGCAAAGTTAATGCCGAAGCTTCGAGGAAGGCGACCTTGTTCTTGGCGCGTTCAATCCGCCAAGAATGCCAACAAGTTGGCGCCGAAGTGGGAAGGCCCTTATCGGGTAAAGCGAGTCACTAGGCCCGCGCTGTCCGCTTTGAGACCAAGACGGCTTTCCGGTGAGCAATTCCTGGAACATAGAGCATCTTCGCAAGTTTTACCCATGAGGCGCGTTTCTGGAACCCGTTCAAGCAACCACCCTTTTGTACAAGTCTTGCCGCTGTTGCATGTAATCCCATTACAAAGCCGGGCGCAGACCCCGTGCATCAGTAAAGCCTATGGTTGCGCACATTTTTGTTACTACATGCCTTCATAATTAAATATGCATGTGTTTACTAACATCTTGTGCAGCACCCGCACCCGGTAAGCGATAATGAGCCATTAGGCTCCACAACTTTCTTTTTCTCTTCTTTCTTCTCAAACAAGAAGAAGGTTCATCCACCCACAAGTTAACCAGGGGGAGAGAAGGAGATAGTGGTGTTGGCCGACAAGCGTCGCTCGAGGAACTGTCGCCTTGCCGGAAGACGGACAACAGAAAAGCTAAGTTGCTAAGTTTAAGCGACCAGTTTTAAATTTTCAATTTATCTTCCTCGAACGATAGTACTTTGTATGGAAAACCTGTGCGCGGAGGAACCAAATCGTGACTGGTCGCGCCCTTACTTTGTTTCGAGTCCGCTCAACAACTTAAGTGAGCTGCGGCTAGTCCGCGACGAGGTTGCTTGTCGGTAGCGACCCCGCCAAAGCAGGCTGCTGAAGTTCCGCTTTTCGGCGCCATGCAAGGGTGCTGCACCGCAAGTTTCCAAGGCGTGGGGTGAAAACGTACAAGGAAGAAATCGAGTAAAGGAAATAACATTGCATTCGATTGCCTAAGATAGTGTATATTACATAATAACTTGTCGCAGATCTAATAGGCTTTTCTCACAAAACATGATCTACAAATGACAAGAGAAAGATAGACTTGGCGGCCTAGTCCACGTGGCAGCCTCGAGCCTCTCTTGACTCCGCTCACCCTGTCCACAATGGGTGCGACAAGGGTCTTGAGCGCTTCAACATCGGCGGATGAAGGCAGGGACTTGAGGGCCTTGGAGAAGTCGACGCCTGGGTTGCGGAAGGCCACCTTCATCAACACCTTCTGGAGAGCCTCGGCACAAACTTGGTGTGATTCCTCCGCCAATTGCTTCGGAACCTCATCCCGAAGCCGCCGGATACCCGCCAACACGCCTTTGAAGAATAGGCTGAGCTTGACGCTGGGTTGAAGGTTCTCGTCGGTGGAATATCCAAGATCTGTCATCCCCAACTCTATCAGCTCATTGTGGATGCTGCGGCGGTGTCCACAAGACCTTCTGTCCAATGCATTATGCTGTCCCAAGATTATTCTGGGCGGTCACGGCATTCGACAGCAACTCCTCGGTGGCCTTGATTTTCTCCAGCAGGCCCGTCTCCCGCTCCTGGCGCCGTTCAACGTCTCCGCCAAGGTGGTCAATTTCAGCTCCAGATCCGCCTTGACGTCCTTGGCGGCATCGATCTCCTTGATCTTTTCAGCCAAACGACCTGCAGCTCGCCGAGGTGTAAGCGTCCTTCTCACGCTCGCGCTTCAACCCGGCGACCTCCTCGGCGCTCTTCTGGAGGGTGGACTCCAGCTGAGCCACCCTCGTCGCCAGTTCCCCTTTGGCGGCCTCGGCAGCCGCGGCAGCATCTTTTGCCTCCTGAAGTGGCCCGCCGATCGTTTGCTTCAAGGCGCGAGGTCTTCCTCAAAGCTGTCGAGGTTGACCTTCCGCTGCGCCAGCTCACCTTCTCTAGCGGAGAGCTTCTCACCGGCAAGCCTCTGCTGCTCCTCAACCTCGCCTTTCTCCAAGATAAAGGCCGTGCGCTCCTCAGCAAGTTGCTCCCGAGCCTCTGCTATGTCCCGGAGAGTCTCTTTGTTGGCGCGTCGGAGCTCTTCCACACGTTTCTCCAAGTCAGCTCCCGCCCTCGCGACAAGAGCCTCCCTGGACTCCAGTTTGGCTTGTCGGGCGCGGTAGAGTGACAGCAACCTCCTTAGCAGCTGCTCCTCCTCGGGTTCACCACTGCTGCTGCTCGGGCATCAACCAGCGACCCAAGCGGAGGCGAGCAGCTCCGCATCAAAGGTCTCCCCTTCGGCTGGCGCCCTGGAGCTTGATGCCCATGGGAGCTTGATGAAGACACCCTCACCGGCTTTCAAGTAGGCACCGGGCTGGGGCTCCTCGGAGTCTGGCGCGGCATTGGTGGCGGGGGGATCGGCGGTCGGCGCAGCGCCTGGCGCTCCTGCGGCCTCCGGGCGTCGGTCACGATCGCTGGTTCCTCCCGACCTCTGCGCCAGCGGCCTCGGCAGCCTCCTCACCGGCGGGCTTGTCAGCACCAGCTTCCTCCCCCTCCATGTTGGCGGCGTCGACACTGTCGCCGCCGGCGTCCTCCTCGCCGGCAGCCTCGGTTTCCATCGGGTCTCCGGCAGATGGATCTGGTGGTCAGAAGGAGGAAGCACAAATCAAACAGATATTCGGAAGAGCAGAACCCAAGGAAAACTATCAAGACAAGAAGGTTACCTGCAGTGGGGCCTGTGGCCGCGGCCTCCACCACCGGAGGGTCGTCGGCGCCAGTCCTTGTCGGGGAAGCTCCCCTTGTCGGAGAAGCCTCCCTTGCCGGAGAGCGCTCCCTTGGCGGAGAATTCTCCCTTGGTGGCGTAGTTGAAGCAAGCAGAATCTCGGGAGTGGCCTCCGGGGCCTCCGGATGAGGCTGGACCTCAGGGGTAGCCTCCGGTGCTCCATGATGTGGATGCTCTGCTCCTACAAAATCCAACAAACCAGATATAAGAAACGGAAAAGCACCCAAGCGTGCCTAACCACGGGAAGCATACTAGATACTTACGCTGGGGGCTGTGCTGGGGGCTGCTCTGTTGAAGGGTTGCCGGGTCCGGCAAGGGAGTCTCGGACGTGCCCCCTGTTGCTACAGGGGAGTCGTCTGAGACGACGACCACCGGCGTCTTGGCCCTCTTCGGCGCCCTCTGAGCTAATGCCCTGAAGAAGAAAGTTCAGAGTGGAACCAGTCAGATATAAGATAAAGCAATAAATTGGAAGACTACAAATAGCAGCGGCAAGATCTTACTCTTCCTCTTCTTCCTCGGGCTGAGGCGGAGAGGTCAAACTCTGCTCAGCGCGACGGATCGGGGAGAGGACTCCTCTGGCGCTTGGCGGGTGCAAGCCGCGACTCGAGGGCTGCTCCCCTCGCCGCCACAAGGAATGAGGCGCTCCTGCAACAGTACTTTGTCGCGGTGGAAGCGCGTCCGCGGCGAGGCGGCTGCTGGACCGTGTGCTCCCCGCCATTTCTCCGGTCCTCCGAGACGTCTCCTTGGCGGGCGGCGAGCTCCTCCTGCGGCAAGCTACTTGGCGGGCGGAGGAGAGGCGCCCCCGGCAGGCTCACTTGGGTCGTTGTCGGGCTCGGTCTGCTCCTCCTCACCGATGAACTCTTCTTGGTCGGCAAGGCTTGCCGCCTCGGCCCTCTCTGCCTCCTCGACTGTGAACCCAAACGCGCCGGCGGCAGCGGCCTCTGCAGCCTCCTCCAACCTTGTGGCAATGCGCGCCATCTCCTGAGCAGTGGTGTCGCGGGTGAGCCGCCTCTTCTCGTCGGCGCGGATCGGCACTTCAGACAAGTCGTCGAAGAACTTCTGCACTATGTCATCGGCGGGCTCCTGCCAAGTTGGAACGATCCCATGGGAATCGCTGGCGGCATTATCGCTGGATGCGATCAAGCGACGAGTTGTTGCACAAGGGCACAACCCCCCTCGGCAACATGCACCATCCAGGGTTATTTGCTTCAGGCTTGAACAGCTCCTGCAGCATGCCGTCAAGCTCCAGGGTGGTGAAGTTCCAATTCAGACCTGGACGCAGCCTCATGATATCTGCCGCGTTCTGGAATTCCCAAGCAGGTCTCCCTTTCTCCTGCAAGGGTGCAATTCGGCGGTGAAGGAAGTCCGCGCCAACCGCCCCCACGGTGAGCCCTGCTTGCCGGAGGCGCAAAATCCTAGTTGTGGCAATCTTCAACTTGTCGTCCTCCGGCGCCAAGTTGCTCCAATCATTGCGGCGAACTATGGGGGTTTTGCGCAGGGCAGTAAAGGGCTGTGGCTCCTCCTCTAAGATCCAGCACCAGTCAGCCCTCCACTCCTCCCACTTGCTGCGCAACTCTCCGTCAAAATGCGCTTCCTTCTTGCCGATCCTAGAGGTCCATGCAATTCCTCCGACAGCGGCTCTCCTCTTTCTACGGGGTGAAGTAATGGCGGAAGAGGCGACATTTGGGTGGACCCGACAAAGTTCTCGCAAATATCTTGAAAACAGCCAAGGTGAGAACGGCGTTGGGGTGAAGTCAAGAAAGCGGAGGCCATAGGTGTTCATGACATCACGAAAAATTCAGAAAAGTGGGGCGAGCCCGCACTGTAAGAAAATCGCAAAGAAGGGTACCAAGGAGACCTTGGCAGATGTGGCGGCGAGATGACCCTCGTGCGGATGCGCCGGGTCACCGTCGACCAAAAGAGGTAGTACCCATCCGCAGCTCCTTCCAGCCGAAAGGGGTCGAAGAAACCCGCTCTTTCCGCAGCGCCATGAGCAGCTGCGCCTCGGATTTCACGCCCTTCCCTTATCGGCCTTCGAGCCATAGGGAATCGTGGTGGAGAAGCCGACGGCGTGGTGGCACGGTGGCGATGGAGGCGGGCGTCGCTCTCGTGGGCTCGAGAAGGAAGGGGAAAGCGGCGGGGTTTTCGATGTGACAATGAGGGCAAGTGGGCGTCCTGCCCGGTTTCCACGCTTATAAAGGGAGAGGGGCGGGTGTTCGATTTTTCCCATTAAAAAGCCCCACGATCTCCCCACGACGCCACGTCCTACTCGTGCCGTTAAGTGGGAGACGTCAGTGGGTCCAAGCGAGTAACGGCGTAATCAAGACCACGCAGCGCCCGTGCACTGCTTTGGGCCTGGCCCAATGAGCTTAGCGCCGTGTGTAACCCAGCCGGGGCTCCTGTCGGCGTACTAGAGTAGGGGTACCCTAGTACCCCGAACTCGTGCACGGACAGTTGCAGCGCCCCACGGTCGGGCCGGCCTGTTGGCCGCCAGGATCCTCAGCAGCTCCCTTGGAGCCATTTCAAGAACAAAGTAGTCAAGACCCCGGCAAGAGGAGCTTGCCGGGAAGGCCACCCAGGGCGCAAAGGAAACGAGGCCCCGGCAAGAGGAGCTTGCCGGGAAGGCTTGGCGGGCTCTGAACCCCCAAGCGCGACAAGGTTCCCGCCGCGGCAAGGCGCTTTCCGGGGTGGGCGACCTCTCTTCATCTCCGCTCCAGCTCACCCGCCAACGTGTCACCACGGGGCTCTCCCAAGTACGCGTGTCGACGGGCTGTGCAGCCAACGGGGAGTAGCGACAGATGGCGCTGACAAGCCACCATCGTGGCGGACGGAGGCGCACTTAACGGTCCCTGTTACCTTTGTTGGGCGATCGAGGCGGGCATTGATGACCCTTGTCCCTTGCCGTCAGAGTTAGGTATAGATTACTGCACACTGTACAAAGCGGTGTACCAACCTAGGTTTTTACCATTGTAACCTTGTCTACTTGCCATATGTGGTAACCCCTTGTGCCTATAAAAGGAGGGCCGAGGGCAATGTAGCGGAGGTTCGGCTGAGCTGGGTTTTCAGTCCAGCTCGAGCGTAGTTCATCACATTCAAGCTAGGTCTTGTAGCCAGCATTGCTCCCTAGCAAGAACCCAAGATAATCCACAAAGCAGCAGTAGGAGTATTATCTCTCCGGAGAGCTCCGAAGCTGGGTAAAAACCCCCTCGTGTGCATCGCCTCGACCCGCTCTTTGTGCAATCTCCGCCCCCCTCCGAACCACAAGGGACCCAGTTCCCGTAGGTGCTCGTGGGGCACGATCAGCTCACCCCCGACAAAGCTCTTTTCGGAATTTTTTTATCAATGTAAAGTTGATCGAACTACAAAAAGCATAGATATGGTTTTGAAGGTTGTTGATGATCTTAATTTGTTCTTAATGATGCAACAATTGGAGAAGATACATTGTTGGACCATTTCAGCACGTGTGCCAACATTGAGGTCATTTATACATTTTTGCCAATGTAAATTTGCTCGAACTAGAAAATGGACACGTATGTTTTCCAGGGAATTTGATGATGTTATTGTACTATCCTTCATGGACCACTTGGTCTAGTTGAATTTTTGGACAATTTTAGCAGGTGACCAAGTTTGAGTGGATCTAGCATGTTTCGCAAACCGAAGGTGGTTGAACTAGAAAATTGATATACATGTTTTGCACGGTAATTGAGGATGTCATGTTGTTATGCTTGATGCACCGCTTATCCTATAGCAATAGTTAAATCATTTTTTTAGGGTACCAAGTTCTAGTTCATTTGGACATTTCTAGCAATGTAAAGTTCATGAAACTAGAAAATGTACATATATGGTTTTTACCGAATAGTTATACCTGTCTACAAGGTGTACAAAGTTTGTCATCATTTGGTAATCTTAATCAACATAAATTTGATCAACCTATTAAACGGAATGATATGCTGTTGAGGGAATTTCATGATGTTATCTTGTTATACTTGACACACCACTTGTCATAGTTCAATATTACCATTATTTTAGCAAGTTTAGTGATGCGGAGCATCCCTCGACCATCACCATGGAGGTCGCACCACCACTGCAAGCACGGAGAGAACCTACGACGAGAGCTCGCGCACGCACCATCGAGAACGAGGTCACTTCTTTCCTCTTCGAACTCCATTCGATTTCACATGTGAACTGGGTCTTACCTTAAACGGAGTATATTGCACTCTTAGGTACCGAGGAGATGACTGTGTGGAGGCGAGGACGAAGACCCGGACACACAAGAAGAAGGAGAAGGAGAGAAGCGAGAAGAACGAGAGGAGTCGGAGCTCCCTCGACGCCCCGGGTGCCCGGCCCCGCAGCCCAGGGTGCTCGGGCCTCTTCCAGCCGCCGGCCCGGCCCACTCCGGGTGCCCGGCCCCTTGGCACCGGGTTCCCGGGACACCCCCGCTCCGGCCCAGTCCCCCCACCGGGTGCCCGTGCCATCACTCCCGGGTGCCCGACCCAGCTCCTGGCGTGGCCTCGGCCCTCCCCGGGTGCCCGACCATGTTGGGCCCGGGTGCCCGGCCCCCCTCCAGCCGGCTCCCAGGTCCGTCCGGGTGCCCGACCCTCTATGCCCCGGGTGCCCGACCACCTCTTGGCGCCCGCCCCTATCCGGACCGGGTGCCCAGCCCCTTGCACTCCGGGTGCCTGGACCCCTCTACGTGCCTGCGTGCACTTTTGGGATTTGGTCCCTTGTATCCCCCTCTTCCTCTCATTTTGTCCCTAGACTATATAAGCACCTCCCCTAGCTCATTTGTAGGATAGCTAAGAATAGACACAAATCATAGAGCTTAGCTCATGTACCTCCCCTTGTGGGATTCCTCTTGAGAGAGAAGACTCCATTGGAGTACAAGACCTCCATTGGAGAAGATCCCTAGGGATTCAAGCCCCCCTTGAGGGAAGGATTTACCTAGATCATCAAGCCCTCATCTCCTTCATAGGATTTGGGATGAACTCTACCATGTATCTTGTTTCCCTTTGATTGTTCATGTACCTTGTGGATCTTGTGTGTTTGTTGGTCTAGTGGATGTGTGATTGGACTTGTTCTTGAGTGTTCCTCTTGTTTTCTCTCTTGTTTTCTCTCTTGTGTTCCTCTTGTTCTTGGGGATTCCCCCTCCAATTCATGAAAGATCTTCACTAAGGGTTCCACCCTACAACATCTTGGTATCATGAGCCATGGTTTCTCACGAAATTGGAGCCCCTCTCTTTGTTTCTAGCCTAATTTTGTGTGTTCTTCCCCAATTTCGAAAATTCCCCACCAAAAATAGCCCCAATTTTTTTTTGTGATTTTTTAGTTTGATGAGGTTTCGTTGGATTTGATCCATGGATTTGCTTGGTTTCAAGTGGATCTAGCCTTCCCCCATCCATCTCCACCTTTCCCTCCACGAAATCCACCAATTTCTCCCATTTTCCCACGAATTTCCGCCCAAATCCGTCACCCCCGGGCACCCGGACCCCCCGCGCATCTCCGTTGACCCTCGGGTGCCCGCACCCTGAGCCCCCGGGCACCCGCACCCCGGGTTTTTTTTCCCGGACCACCCCAGGTGCCCGCACCTCTTGCCCCCGGGCACCCGGACCCCCGGGTCTCTTCTTCAGCCCAACCTCGCTGACCACCCCGGGTGCCCGCACCCCCAAACCCCGGGCACCCGCACCTCCCAGAAACAGCCCACCAACAAAAAACGTTTCGGCCATAACTTTTGCTCCCGGAGTCTGTTTTTGACGTTCTTTAGCTCGTTGAGTAGCTATTGACATCCCCAATCCATATAGATAGGTTTAAACACCATTTGACTCCATCAAAAAATTGGCATTTTGGCATCTTTGCCTAGGCCATCCACCATATCATCCGCAAAACCACCATAGCTTTCCGCAACCTAACCCATTTTCGATCCATATAGCATTTGTGGTTGCTTTGAGTGGTGACTTGAGTCTCCTAAGGTGTTTCGGCTACTTACGAACGGTTGCTTCGTCATCAACCACCACCACCACTTCCTCATTGCTAACTCCGGAACCACCAACGCATTCCGCTACCACCATTTGACATTTTCCTTGAGATTTTGAGTTTGCGGTTTTTTACCGTTTCCTAAGGTGTTTCGGCTAATTAGGGACGGGTCTACATCATCTTGGTATCTACATCAAGAACACCGCCACTCATCATTGCCACGAGGTCGTCATCGACATCGACCACTTCACCATTTTGACAACCTAACCGTAAGCAAGAACAGTAACCTCCGTATCACCTTGGTATCGTGGTATCCCTTCATTGTACATTCTTGCCATTACATTGTTAACCCCTTAGACCATTTTGCGTCACTTGCCTAGCGAGACTAGCCATTTGAGTATTGACGGCAACGTTACTTGTGCACATTAGTGATCCGTACCTTTCATTGCATACATACCATATCATATTGGTGTCATCTTGGTATCATCATATCATCCCTTGTGTCACAAGATCGTTCCCACATATACACAATTGCTATCTTGGTTTGTGCATTTTTCATAAGTGGCCATATCAAAAAAAAGAAGGAAGAAAAAAAGAATAAGCTTTTAAGCAAAAAGAGAGCAAAGAGCTTGTGAGCAAGAGCCATAGCATCATACTACATTGCACATAAGATTGTCATATCCGTTCATCTTGGATCATCTTGAGAAGAGCATCGGGAACATCATACACATAACATGCTTGGGATCGAAAGCTCATACATTTGCATCTTATAGGTTATGCACAAGTGTCGTATCCGCCTATTGAGCAAACATGCTAGCATCTCTCTTGAGTTGTGCAACACGAGCGTTTTCCGTGGATTCCACATTTTGTGCTCATTCCTTGGTTGCACGACCCCATTTATCTATCCGTGTGTGTGTTTCCGTGTGCCACATATTGCTATTGGTCTACTTGTTTCACTTGCGAATTTGTGAATCTTTTCCAACATTATTGAATCTTGCTAACATTTTGCATCAGATTTTTGTGCCACTATCCTCACCGAGCTCCACCATAAGCTTTACTTGATAGGTGTGGGTGAACAAGTCCGGTACCAATTCCACTATTCTTTCATCTCACATTGAGTGAAATGGGATACATCCTCAACTTTGGGAAAAGGTAACTTGGTATTGTTTATCTCATTTCCTACTCACCTCTACTCGAGTCTTGTGATGGATAGGCAAGGCATTTCATCTCCGGTCTTCCACGACAACGACAACGCGAACAACTACATCACCAAAACGCCCATCTTCGGACTACAACGAGCAATGCAAGGCATTGAGCGACTCGCCATCGACATTCGCCAAAACGAAGCAAGGATAAGGGACTACCTCGACACCAAGTTAGCCGAACAAAGGGATCAAGTACGAGACATGGTGGCCAACTACAAGCCTTCTTCCCCTTCATCATATTCAAGGCGGCGACGCTCAAGTGGCCAATCTTCGGAACGTCGTCGAGCTCAAGCACTAAAACACCATCAAGATGAAGATGCTCGCGATGCGTACACCTACAAGTCCCAAAAAGCTCTACATCAAGCTACGGCCAGACATCATGAGCACAAGAGAAGACCGCGAGACAAGCACCACCAAGACGGAGCTACGACTACTACAACCACTTCGGCATCTTCGCCAAGTGTTCTCAAGGCATCTTCACCTTTGGACATACGGCATCTTCGCCTACTTACGACGAGTATGCCTACATCGGCCTTCATCCATGAGGAGAGTGATGTTGTGCCATCTTCGGCCTTCATCCACGATGAGAGTGATGATGTGCCATCTTCGGCCTTCATCCACGATGACAACGACGAGATGGTTGAGCATGGGATTTTCCCTTCGACCACGGCGATGTATGATGACTTGAGTGACTTGTGCCACCATATGGAGAGTGAGAGTGACTTCACCACTAGCCCCATATATGATGAGTTGCCACATTTCCCATATGAGGAGAGCCACAACCCCCACCACTTGAGTGAGATGAGTGACTCCACCATATGTGACATTGCGTGCACCTACCTTGAGGGAGTGAGTGAGCCACCACCACATAACGAGAGTGAGGAAGTTGATAGGGCACGTGAGGCCATTTGCATTGCTAACAACTTTACCTCTACCTCTATTGTGTCTTCTCATTTGGTGCTAGGTCCCATATATGATGATGTGCCGATCCGCGACGACTTCGTCCTTCCTATGGACAAGACGATGTCCATGGTGGAATATGATGCACCCCCAGATGGTTCCACCAAGATGAAGATGATGACCACCATTTGGTCTTTGCCACCTCACCTACACCACTTGAGTGGAATGAAGAAGGTAACATAGGTGAAGGTGATGCTCTTGTCCCACTAGTGGACATTCTAGACATTGAGTTCTTGCATGATGTTGACCCACCTATTACAATGCTTCATGCTTGTATGATTTCCCCATGCGATGATTTACCCATTTATGATGAGTTTGATGATTGCCATGCGGAGTCTAGTAGTTGTGATGCCATGTTACATAGGATTTCTTGTGATAATTCTCTTGGTCACATCATGTTTGATAATACAATTGACTTGTCATATGCTATGCATGAGATCAATCATATGTCTTATTTGCAATCTCATCATAGTGACTATGCATATGCCATTAAAATTAATCCAATTTGCACATATGGCATAGATGACAAGCCCATGGTCATTGGCTTTTGTTTTTCATGCGATGATATTGCCATGCTTCCTTTACATGATTTGTGCAATTCATCTACTATACCATGCCGTGACCACATAGAACCAAATATGCTTTGTTTTGGATGTTGTCAATATTCTCCATGTGAAGTTTCCAATATTGCTCATGAGGAGACCCCCATAGTTTCCTCATACATTTTGGGAGATTTTGATTCATCCTATCCATCGCATGATCCCAATACTTGTGTGCACAATATGCTTCCCATGAATAAACATGCTAGTGATGTGCCATATACTTCTATGCTAAATTTGCATCCCCATCATGTCATACACAATAACTATTCTTTCATGATGGATGACATGTTCTTATACCATGCATCAAATTTCTTTGAGCGATGCTTATCTTGTGCTAACTCACATGTGCACATACACATCATGATGGATGATGTGTACATTTACCACGCGCACAATTTCTTTGGTTTGTGTTTCTTTTGTGTAGGTACCCATGAATACTTGTCAACCTCACAATCCCATGAGTTGACAAAACGAGCTCTAGAGAGCAACGATGACTTGGGATCACATGGATTGCCTTTCCCACCGCTCTCTTCGCGCAAAGACTTCGCGCATTTCTTCTACATGGCCCTCAGTTGGCTATGGTTTATGGTTCATTACATATTCTATGCCCATATTGCCATGTTCACTTTGCATGATATGCTCATTCCTATGCCTTTGCCATGCATTTGTGACCCATGCTTCACATTACACATGATGATTGATTCTACTACTTGTATGTGTATTTGCAAGCTTGGTGGAGATATTGCTTGTTATTTCCATGTTCCATTTATGCCACATTCCTATGATGATACTATGATCTTGCTTTGTGCTCGTGCTTGCAATATGTCATGTGCATTGCCTATATCTCTTATTTGCTCACATGACATGATTGCCATGATTTCCTCTAGTGTGTTGCATCTTCGCTCCACTAGTTTGCACGACTTGATTTCTATGCTTTCTCATGTTGTATCCACTTCTTGGATTACTTGCTCCTATCACATGTTTGGTTGCAACAATGTCATTCCTTCACATATGCCATGTCCCATTGATTGCTACATGCTTGCCTTGATTGCCTCACACATGATGAACAATTGCTCTTTCTATTGTGTTGAGTGCCCCTCGATTTTCACTACACCCTATGCACATTATGCTTGGATTGTCTTGCACTTGCATGTGTTTAGTCGTATCATGTTCTTGGGTGTTGTGAATGACTCTTATGCCTACCATAGACCGTTCATGGAGAGTCTTATGCGTGCTTGCTATGACATTGAGGTAGATGCTTGTTCACTTGTCCCACATATTTGCACCTTTACCTCACCCTTGCATGATTGTTTCCATGATGCTTCTCCATGTCCTCAATTTATGTGCTTACATGCCATGCCACACCCCCTTGTCACACCATATGCTATGCTTGTTGACAACACTTGTTTGGTGAATCACCTCTTGAATGCTTGGTTGTGCTGTAACGCTAACCACATTTGTTTTTCCAAGTGTTTGTTGTACTTGCTAATTTTGAAGGAATCACAAGACGGTGCGACATCGGAGAGTGACCATTTCGAGGTTGACGATGATGAGTGCTTGGTGGTTGTCCACTCCTACACGGCGACGCCCTCTCTTTCCCATGGTGATGAAGATCACGATCCATGGACGGATCTCTCCCAAGGGGGGAGAAGATGCAGAGCATCCCTAGACCATCACCATGGAGGTCACACCACCACTGCAAGCACAGAGAGAACCTACGACGAGAGCTCGCGCACGCGCCATCGAGAATGAGGTCACTTCTTTCCTCTTCGAACTCCATTCGATTTCACATGTGAACCGGGTCCTACCTTAAACGGAGATATATTGCACTCTTAGGTACCGAGGAGATGATTGTGTGGAGGCGAGGACGAAGACCCGAACACATAAGAAAAATGAGAAGGAGAGAAGCGAGAAGAACGAGAGGAGTCGGAGCTCCCTGGACGCCCCGGGTGCCCGGCCCCGCAGCCCCGGGGCCCGGGCCTCTTCCAGCCGCCGGCCCGGCCCACTCCGGGTGCCTAGCCCCTTGGCACCGGGTGCCTGGGCCACCCCCGCTCCGGCCCAGTTCCCCCACCGGGTGCCCGGGCCATCACTCCCTGGTGCCCGGCCCAGCTCCTGGCGCGGCCTCGGCCCTCCCCGGGTGCCCGGCCATGTTGGGCCCGGGTGCCCGGCCCCCCTCCAGCCGGCTCCCAGGTCCGTCCGGGTGCCTGCCCTCACGCCTGGTGCCCGGCCACCTCTTGGCGCCCGCCTGTCCGGACGGGTGCCTGCCCTCGCCTCCGGTGCCCGGACCCCTCTGCGTGCCTGCGTGCACTTTTGGGATTTGGTCCCTTGTATCCCCCTCTTCCTCTCATTTTGTCCCTAGACTATATAAGCACCTCCCCTAGCTTATTTGTAGGATAGCTAAGAATAGACACAAATCATAGAGCTTAGCTCATGTACCTCCCCTTGTGGGATTCCTCTTGAGAGAGAAGACTCCATTGGAGTACAAGACCTCCATTGGAGAAGATCCCTAGGGATTCAAGCCACCCTTGAGGGAAGGATTTACCTAGATCATCAAGCCCTCATCTCCTTCATAGGATTTGGGATGAACTCTACCATGTATCTTGTTTCCCTTTGATTGTTCATGTACCTTGTGGATCTTGTGTGTTTGTTGGTCTAGTGGATGTGTGATTGGACTTGTTCTCTTGTGTTCCTCTTGTTTTCTCTCTTGTTTTCTCTCTTGTGTTCCTCTTGTTCTTGTGGATTCCCCCTCCAATTCGTGAAAGATCTTCACTAAGGGTTCCACCCTACAACATCTAGGTTGCATTTGGACATGTTTTAGCAATGTCAAATTGATCAAATAAGGAAATGGATATATATTTGTTATAGGGGGACTCTGATGATATTCAATTGCCACAACTTGGCCTAGATCAATATTTTGTTCATCTTAGAACGTGTGGCAACCCTGAGCTCCTGTTGACATTTTCATCAATGTAACTTTGATAAATTTAGCTAATGGAAATTTGCGGTCATTTGGACATATGTAACAATATGAACTTACTTAACCATATATGGTGTGTGTACATATATTTTGACAATTTTAATAGGTGTTCCATGAGTGGCATCATTTGGACATGTTTATCCATGTACATTTGATTAAACTAGAAAAATGGAAACATATGGCTTTGAGGGAATTTGATTATCTTAATCCAAATATTGAAAAGAACATCATGAAAATGCCTGGCTGGCTTGAAATTTGTTATATTCATCTCATGTGGAATGTTGGTGCCAAGTAATGTGGTACTTGTGGTGTATGGAACGATCACCGAGTAATTTTTGCAGGATAGCTTTTTGCTGAACTAATGATATATTGTGTTTCGGGTACTAACATAGTACCATTTTTTAGTATGAAGCAACGCCAGCGGAACTGCCACGTTTGGACATGTAGGGTCATGCCACCCCAATTCACAAACAAAGAGGTTTTTTTGGGGGGGGGGGGGGTTACATCTGCACCCCTGGTTCCTTAGCTCTACTCATTCATCCCCACTCTCTTAACTTTTGCTCAGTTTTCCGCACTCCCTTGCCCGAAACCCTCAGAACAGGTCAAAATGTACGTTGCCATCGGGTCAGTGCTTTGACAGTTAACTCTAACTAATGGGGCTGCGTTGGGCGGTGTCGCTGTTCAACCATTGGGCCGTGGTTTCATTGGGCCGTCCCTTGCATTAAACACCTGCGTGCGCCACCACGACAGAAGCCTGCCTGCATGCGTTGATGCGCGCCACCACGATGCACCGACCGAGCCTGCATGCGCTGATGCGTGCAGCCACGATGCACTGACCGAGCCGCTTTCGTGCATGCCAGCCGCCACGGATGCAGCAACGATCGCTGCCGTTGGTTCCTCTCTTCTCGCAGCTTGTCTCCTCGATTTAGAGCATCGTTTTTTACGATCAGTTGCAGCCTTTTCGATCCACTCGCATTTGCACCCGTTTTGCTACGACAAATAAATTGAACAAATATGTTTTATATTTTTGTGGCATGCACTAGCTAGGTGGCTACATATTTGTGGCTTGTGTAAAAAAAGAAGGGTTCGTTGTTGCTGCATGCACTAGGTGGTTACTAACAAAGAGAGCTCTCTCAGAAAACAATCAACAAATATGTAGATAGGGCCAACAAGCCCATAGCACGATCACATAGTTGAAACTAGGAAGAACTTCATAATAGAATAGATAGAAAACTTAATAATAGAACTCAATAAAAGGGCCAACAAGCCCATAGCATCTCCAACATAGTTCAGTTACAACTTAACATAACATAGACTCAAAAAAAAGAAAAATAGATAGAGGGTTTAGAACCCTAGACGCCGCCTTCTCCACCTCGCTCCTCCTCTGGGCGCCCTTCACTGCTCCTCCAGGGCATTGTCGATGGGTTACGGAAGAGTGTGCATGCGCGATGTGGTGGGGAAGATGTTGGTGTACTCCGTGAACATGTTGTGGGTGGTGAAAGCGATGAACTCGCAGCCACACCAAAACAACAGGCCGAGGAGGTAGAAGGCGTCAATTGTGTTGGTGAAGTGGGCAAGGAGAGCAACCACCACTCCGTTTTGGATGACCTCCTCGACACGAAACATTTTTGGAGATCCCCGCAGGAGGTGGTGGTAGCCGAATGCGAGGAAGTACTCGGCGAAGTTCCTTGCGGTCCTCCACCTTGATATCGCCCACACACGTAGTGTGCACTCAACGTACACGCCAGGAGGGTAGAGCCTCTCCGGCATGGTGGATGGGAAGTAGTAGGTTGGTCTGGTGTACTGCATGGCTGAGGATGTGCTAGAAGAAGGAGAAGTGGTCGAAGAGCAAGAAGGGCAGATGGCAGAGAGCATGGGAGATGTATAAGGGATGGCAGAGGTAGAGGGTGGCTTAAATAGCCGCATTGCTATGTATTATTTGGCTGTGGCAATAACGGGGTCAAATGTGAAGTAGCCCGTTTTCAAACTCACCGCAGCATCGGGAGTGTACACACGTGGGAAATGATGGTTTGAAAAGAAGAAGAAAAAGAAGCTAATTGCACACGTGGGAATCCGTGGTCATATATATTATATGAACAAAAAGAGACAATTTTTGAACAGTTTGTGGCCATTTTGCATGATAAAAATAAATTTGGCCCTTAAAAATTAGGTCATTTTGCATTTGTATAGAACAAAACGAATTAAATTTTGCTACGCAATGTCAATTGATTTCAAAAGATGCAAAAAACAGAGCCAGAACATTCACAAAAAATAGAGCAAACGATGCAAAAAAACGACGCAATTCGACGGCCCAACCAGAGCTTGGTTCCCTTTTGGGCCCAATAACAATTTGTTTTTCGCGGAGTCAGTGGTGGGCGAGCAGCCGAGCACAACCAATAGGATCGCCTCTCGTGGATCGCCCCACGATCCAACGATGCAGAGCTGTCCTTATGATCCAACGGCGCGGAGCCTGCACGCAGCCAGCCCACCTAATTCCTTCTATAAGACCAGATCTCAGGGTTGTCGCTCGGTGCAAGGGTTTGATCGGATGGCTGACGTTGGGAGCTAGGGTTAGGCGAAATCGCGCGGGGTTTAGAGGGGTTTTGAGCTGCTCAACAGGGTTTCGAAGGCTTTAAATGAGCTTAACTAATTTTATAAAAATCCAAAAAAAATATGAAACCTTCGTCGTTCGTCGTTTTATAAGACAACCTAACGAGGAAAAATACTAAACTTGGTCTATGGTCATTTTCATGAAAAAAACCCTAGCTGGCACGATTGAGGTCAAATGAGCACCATTAATTTAAAAAAATATATATAACATGCGCACAATATTGTCTTATATGACATGTTACCAACAAAAAATCATAAACTTGGTCTATGGTCATTTTCATGAGAAAACCTTCCCGCGAATCGCTACATCCTCTGCATGAGACAGAAGGTGATTGAAGCAGCCATCCCTTGGCTTTGGCTTGGTGGTGTAGTAGGGGCAGTGCCACTTCTTGGTCTTGCGGTTGTAGAAGGAAGCAACTCCCTTGGCCTTGATCTTCACCACCTCCTTGGTTGTGAAGGATGCGACGTTGCCCTTGTACACTTCTTCTCCAGAATCATACTACACACATGAACGAGTTACATTAATACATTATAGACTCATGGATACACTATGTCAAAGGAACTAAATGAACAATCTAAATTTCAAGTAGGCTTATCTCATATTCTTCGTCATCACTTTCCTCTGGATCATAAGAGTCGTACTGGGCCAGCTTCCTCTTTCTACCCCCCCCAACCATCATCTTCCTGAACATACAATTACACCCATCACTAGTAAATACGGAAGCCAATTGAAAATTTAGATATGCACACATGACCCATTGATCATAGTGATAAATTACTCCCAATATACTATGATCATTGTTTTGCATTTTCCATTGTCATGCACACAAATTGAACAACAGAGCTAATATAACTACATATTGTGGACAAATTTATATACTAATGAATCAAATAACTTCTTAATCAATGGATTCCATTTGGGCATATGACATTCAAGACCCCAATCTGAGTAGCATTCAAAAACAAATCTAATAGGGACCCATCTAAGGCAACGAATCTGAGTAGCATTAAAAACCCCAATCTGTGAGCACTAAAAACAAATCTAATAAGAATGCATCTGTGTAGCATTGAAGCATAGAGATCCCTATCTCTCATATAGATCTATCTAGCATTTTTGCAAGGAATTTATCCAACAAACCCTAGTCCAAAAACCCCCATCCCCCCAATACAAAAAACCCCGACCCATCCGTCAAACCAACTACTCTAACCATCTGAACTACCGTATGAATCACAACCTAACCAATGCAACTAGGGAGCAACTAACTCTACAAGCTAAGCAAGTGCAAATACCTGCTGCTCCATGACAGACGGCGCATCAGGGATATCGAGATGGACTGCGCCGCTTGATGCTGTCACCTTCTGCAGTGCTGAGGCGGAGCCTGACACATCCTTCTCCACATCCACAGCGGTTATGAGTTTCCCCGCACCACCGTGGACGCCGCTGACATCCGCGGTCACCGTGCTCTGCAGCTCCACCACATCTTCGGCCGCTGCGCCGGCATCGCCACGAGCTTTGGCCATCTGACAGATGGAGGCAATGAAGGCGAGGAAGAGGATGCGATGGGGGAGAGTGATGCGATGGGGGAGAGTGAGATGATGCGGTGGAGGCAGTGGAGGAGAGCGAGACGACACCGGTGGGGGAGAGGAAGGCGATGCAGCAGGGAGGGGATTTGTGGGAAAATGGTAGGGGCGATGGAGATGGTTTCCCCTCTTTATACGATGGGAAGTTTCGGGCATGTCCATGGACACGTGCTACACCGCGGTCTTGCATGCGCCATGTGTACGCGGCACCACTCGTTAGAGTTAACAGTCAAAGGCATTGACCCCGACGACAACGTC
The DNA here is from genome assembly GCA_021605205.1 of Aegilops longissima. NCBI lineage: Eukaryota > Viridiplantae > Streptophyta > Magnoliopsida > Poales > Poaceae > Aegilops > Aegilops longissima. The sequence goes on along the minus strand of CM038676.1, from coordinate 262,539,283 downwards.
TGTTATAACCTGTTCTAAGGGTTTTGGGCAAGGGAGTGGGGAAAAGAGAGCATAAGTTAACAGAGTGGGGATAAATGAGTAGAGCTAATGAACCAGGGGCACAGAAATAAAAACCCTTTTTTCCTGGTAGGAAAAAAATATTATTTAACTCCAAATCGAACCATTCGCGTACAAAGCGACAAAATGGCTGCACGGGCATATAAAAGTTCTGGATCCAAATGAGTACATCGAGGAGTCATACTTAAATAGCACTCATGTGCAAGGAGATCTTGAACCTAATTTTATTGATTAGTCAACCATAACAGCAACACCTACGCTGGCATTAGAGGAAACAACTTTGCTTAGACTGCCATTCAATTTTACCCACTGCAACAGTTAATTAGATTAGAAGATCTAATCCTAGGTAGAAGCACCTAATAACGAAGCCTTGGTCGCTTTGATGCGTTGGTATGTCCGCCCATGTCGCCGCTCAGGTAGAAGTATTCCTGGTGGTCGACTCGCAGCAACTGCTTGTCTCGTTGCTGTGGTCATCACCGTCGAAGATGTCATCTTCAGGATCATAGGTGACAACCTCTTCTGCAGCTGACAAACGGGACCGTACTTCAGGCTCCTCTTTCACATCTTCATATGTCGCATGCTCGTCATCAAGCCTGGCGTGCACTGAAGCCTGTGTAAAAGAGCGAACGATTTGTAGATCTGAACTTTTTTTGTTGGATGAGATGAACAGGGAGAAGAACAAAAAGGCAATTTATGTTCAGTATGTACCTCAATCACCAATGCCCCCTGCGCAAAAGCCCCTTGGTCTGGATCACTGCTCTCATCAACAACATCTGCATCGAACAAGGAATGGAGTTGCTGAGGAGCATCAGAGATTGAGCTAGGAAAAACATGGCTAATGGAGACTCCGTTGGAAAGAGGTTCAAACATATCTGGTTGAACACAAGCGTGTTGTTGCTTTGTCTCTGAGGCAAGATGTAGATGATGACACTGTATTACTGTCGATGAGAGGCATCTGCTGCTTAAGTAGACAACCCTGTACCAAGCGCCATCGCGCTTCAGCAGTTTGAAAATCGAAAAAGGAGGAATTCCCGCTCACGCTAGAACAGCAACATTGTAGTGCCATGTGTTTGTAGGGGTAGTTGGCGAGAACAGTTATTGTGTTTCAGGAAGCACAAAGGTTCGGTGGCAACATGCATTAGTCTTACAATCTAGAGAAAATACAAAACCCAAAAAATCAGGAAATTATAGCAAATGTGTGCAGGCATACGAAACACACGACACTATGGCATGCATATAATCTTACAAGCGATCTGACTAACAAGGACACAAGCATTATAGATCTGATGTTGTCACTTATTACATAGTATTTTAGCTAATATTTGGAGAACCCTAAAAACCAAACACTAAATCAGTCTAGCGAATCATGTCCGCTTCGAAAGCAATGTTTTGAGCAGTATGAAGAACAACTTTTGGATTGTTGCATGTGTTCCTCCTGTGTCCTCCAATGCCACAATTTGAGCATTTTGCCTCTTTCCTTTCTTTTTGGGGAAGGTCTCCTCCCTGTGGGCATGTAGTGCTCTTGTGACCTGGCTGCCGGCATATGCTACAGAAACGGGTGTGTTTACTTATCCCTCATTTGTCAGCATCTTGTCCATTTGGTGCTTGTCTGAACTTCTTGCTTTTTGCAACCCGGTCATCGTAAGGAGGTTTGTCCCTGCTGTTGGTTGGTCGCCCAGCCTTTCATTTTCGATTTGGAGCTTTCAAACCTATGAAGTTACCAATTGAACTTCCTTCTGCATCACTTGCACAGCTACCGGATTGTGCAATTGCTGGGACAATTTCTTTACCCTTCTTCTTGTCTTGTTGAATTCTATCTTCTAATCCCATTCCATCACGCACAACAGCAATTGGTGCTAATTTATCCATTGTTGTCCTCAATAATTCCATTGCACACTCATATGCTTCTGGATTTGCATCTCCAAGTTTGACCACTTCAAGTGCATGTGTGTACAAATTTGAATGCCTGAATGTTACTGAATTTACTGAAATGCTAACTTTCTGAATATGTGATAGGTGGGCTAGCAGCAAATCTCTTGCATCTTTGGTCCACTATTTCATAGTATGTTTAGCAGGTATATGGCCTATCCCGAGGAAATCGAGGACATGTGCATATGTGTACCTCAAATTAATAGGTTGTCATTAGGATAAACAAATACATTATTATATCAAATAGGATACTACTTTGTGAATTTTTACCTTAATTGAATGGAAGCAGAGCAAGCCGATGTGCTCGAAATTAGCACACTCACATATTAGCTATGCTCCTTCATCAACAACTTCAACTTTGTACATAACCCTGCACCATTTTTCATATCTTTCTGGATGATACCGTCGTACAAAATAAGTTTTCCCTTTGTCGACATCTTCAACCTTATATTGTCCAGCTTCATATATAATCTCCCCAAATTTTTATAACATGGCTCGAGTGTAAATCTTGCTTGCATGGAACGCCAATGGTGTGTTTAATTTCATTATCGGGGCCACCTGCAATTTTCCAGAAGATGCATCAATACGATGGTGCAAGCTAGACATTACTGACAACATTTGCTTGAGAAACTTACTATCTTTGTGCGCCTCTCTTCATAATGATGGGGAACGTAGTAATTTCAAAATTTTCCTACGATCATGCAAGATCTATCTAGGAGATTCATAGCAACGAGAGGGGAGAGTGTGTCCACGTACCCTCGTAGACCGAAAGCGGAAGCGTGTAAGGGCATATTTATCTCCAAGGTGTTTTGGTGATTTATGACAATGCTTTTGCGGACTAATCGTGTGCGTTGAAATTTTCAGAGTTTCATCCTTTGGCACGAGACTATTCCCTCCCCTCGGTGTTTTATTCAAGATGGTGCAGCTCTTTCGTTTCTTTGTTGGTGAGCTAGTTTCGTAGGAGTCACCGTACTATCAAGAGGGGATCCGCTTTGGTAAGGCTAGGGTGGAATCAACACGTACACATCCTTATCGCACCCGCTGATCCTTCCCACTTCAATGGAGCACTCTTTCCCCTCCCTGTTTGCTCTGTCTGGTCCCAGAGGTAGTACCGCGGGCCACAGCGGTAGTACCGCCGAAGCTCAACAAGCGGTAGTACCGCTCCTCAGCGGCAGTACCGCTTGCTGACTTCCGCCATAGTACCGCTAAGGCTCCGTGCTCCTACCGCCTTGACTCAAGGGCGCTTTTTCTCGTGTCGGGTTTTGTGGCACTAGCTGCGGTAGTAGTGGCAGTAGTACCGCTCCCAAGCGGTAGTACCGCCCGTACCACCGCGATAGTACCGCTCTGGGTCCAGGACCTTGTTCCCCTCCTGTGCGCGGCAGTACCACTAGGTGGGACGGTAGTACCGCTAGCTCAGTGGTAGTACCGCCCACCCAAGCGGTAGTACCGCTCTCTGCGGGGCTGCTTTGGGGGTAACGGTTGGATTGTTCCCCAAAGTTGACTTACCTCTTCCCCCCAAAGCTCCATTGTTGCTCCAAGCTCCATTTTCGCCCGATCTCTCTCTCTAGCCAATCAAACTTGTTGATTTGCTCAGGATAGGTTGAGAAGGCCCCGATCTACACTTCCACCAAGAGAAATTTGATTTCCCCCACTAATCCCTAGCGGATCTTGTTACTCTTGGGTGTTTGAGCACCCTAGACGGTTGAGGTCACCGCGGAGCCATAGTCCATTACGGTGAAGCTTCGTGGTGTCGTTGGAAGCCTCCAATTAATTTGTGGAGATAGCCCCAACCTTGTTTGTAAAGGTTCGGTCGCCGCCTTCAAGGGCACCAATAGTGTATTCACGGCATCTCGCATTGTGTGAGGGCGTGAGGAGAATAGGATGGCCCTAGTGGCTTCTTAGGGAGCATTGTGCCTCCACACCGCTCCAACAGAGACGTACTTCCCCTCAAAAGGAAGGAACTTCGGTAACACATCCTCGTCTCCATCGGCTCCACTCTTGGTTATCTCGTGCCTTTACTTGTGCAAGCTTATTTGTGTTGTATCCCTTGCTTGCTTGAGCACTTATTGTTGTTGCATCATATAGGTTTCTCACCTAGTTGCATTTTTAGACAACTACTTTGATGCAAAGTTTAATTTGGTAAAGAAAAGATAAAAATTATTAGTTGCCTATTCACCCCCTAAGGGAGTCCTAGACTAGGGGGTGTCCGGATAGCCGAACTATCATCTTCGGCCGGACTCCTGGACTATGAAGACACAAGATTGAAGACTTCGTCCCGTGTCCGGATGGGACTTTCCTTAGCGTGGAAGGCAAGCTTGGCGATACGGATATGTAGATCTCCTACCATTGTAACCGACTCTTTGTAACCCTAACCCTCTTCGGTGCCTATATAAACCAGAGGGTTTTAGTCCGTAGGACGAACAACAATCATACCATAGGCTAGCTTCTAGGGTTTAGCCTCTCTGATCTCGTGGTAGATCTACTCTTGTACTACCAATATCATCAATATCAATCAAGCAGGAGTAGGGTTTTACCTCCATCGAGAGGGCCCGAACTCTGGTAAAACATCGTGTCCCTTGTCTCCTGTTACCATCCGCCTAGACGCACAGTTCGGGACCCCCTACCCGAGATCCGCGGTTTTGACAATCGACATTGGTGCTTTCATTGAGAGTTCCTCCGTGCGTCATCATTAGGCCCGATGGCTCCTCCGATCATCGACAACGATGCGGTCCAGGTGAGACTTTCTCCCGGACAGATCTTCAATATTCGGCGGCTTTGCACCGCAGCCAATTAAGCAGGCCATCCGGAGCAGATTGAAAGCTGCGCCGCCATCAGGTCAGATTTGGAAGTTTAAACTACACGGCCGACGCCCTGGAGATTTGATCTTTGATGGGTTCGAGCCACAGCCAGCGCGCCCTTGATCGTCACGATGGGCATGATCTAGCTCTGCCGCCGAGCATTGCTCTCGAGGTCAAGACCGAGTCCGCTCCGACCTTTAGCTCGAGCCGATCAAGCCGACCGAGGACGGGTGGCTGGACACCACCTCGGGGGCTGCAATCTTTGCGGCGATTGAGCCGAACACTAACCCTATCCTTTGCGAAGCCTGTGACTCTAAGGTGTCGGACTCCTCTCCGGACTCCGAACCTGCCGCGCCCTCACCAATCGAATCCGATTGGGCGCCCGATCATGGAGTTCACGCTGCGGACATCTTTCAAGACTCGCCTTTGGCGACATCCTAAATTCACTAAAGTCTCTCTCTCTATCAGGAGAGTCCTGGCCGGACTATGGTCAGGAAGGTTGGGATGCGGACGACGAAGAAATTCGACGCCCACCCACCACCCACTTCGTAGCCACTATCGAAAGTTTAAACGACGTGCTCGACTTTGATTCCGAAGACATCGACGGTATGGACGGTGATGTAGAAGACAAACATGAACCAGCACCTATAAGGCACTGGACAGCCACCTCATCTCACGATGTATACATGGTGGACACACCTAAAGGAAGCAACAACGAGGAACAACGGGACGCCACGAGGGATCATCCCCTCGAAAGGCAGTCAAAACGGCGACGTAAGCGCCCCTCAAAGTCCCGCCTCGACAAAGACAGCAGCCATACAGACCCAGCCATAGAGCAGGGCGAACCGATGGACGATGAACATGCTATCGAGCAGCCGTCCGAACAGGACAATATGGATAAACAACCCGTCCCCAGCGAAGATAACAGTCCAGACGATCTCACGCCGAACAAGTCACGGGAGCAGAAGAACCTCCACAAAAGGCTCGTCGCCACTGCACGTAGCCTGAAAAAGCAGAAGCGGAAGCTCAAAACAGCGGAAGATGCACTCAGAATCAGATGGAGCAAAGTACTCAACACCGCAGACAAATACGGCGATAGTCGCCGAACAAAGAACTACCCGAAGCGAAAACTACTGCCCAAATTCGATGAGGAGGCCGTAGAGCCCCCACATTCAAAGAACAAGGAGACCAATCGGTCGGATAGACGACCCCGTGGCATACATAGAGCGGCAAACGGCGCCGCACACACGCCGGCCCGCGATCTGCACACGGATTCACATCAAAAAGATGGCCCAGTTAGATCTGTCTATGGGCCAAGAAAGCAAGCCCTAGTAAGCAATGCAACACGTCAAGTATCCGAATATTATGGTACACCTAAATATAGGGGTGCCGCACATCCCCTATGTTTCACCGATGAGGTTCTGGATTATGAATTTCCAGCGGGATTCAAGCCCGTAAACATAGAGGCATACGACGGAACAACAGACCCTGGAGTCTGGATCGAGGATTACATCCTCCACATACACATGGCTAGAGGAGATGACCTCCACACCATAAAATACTTACCCCTCAAGCTCAAAGGGCCAGCCAGACATTGGCTCAAAAGCCTCCACGAAAACACCATCGGAAGTTGGGAAGAGCTTGAGGATGCTTTTCGGGCAAATTTTCAAGGGACCTATGTCCGACCTCCGGATGCAGACGATTTAAGTCACATAACTCAACAACCCGGAGAGTCAGCCCGAAAATTCTGGAACAGATTCCTCACTAAAAAGAACCAAATAGTCGACTGTCCGGACGCAGGCCTTTAGCAACTTTCGAACACAACGTCCGAGACGAATGGCTTGCCAGACACCTCGGCCAAGAAAGGCCAAGAACAATGGCCGCATTAACAAGCCTCATGACCCGCTTATGCAGGAGAGGACAGCTGGCTGGCAAGATGCAAAGATACCAGCGACCCAAGTACATCCAAGTCGGGATGGAACGGAAACTGCGACGCAGCAAAGAACAGCGCGGGACGAAGGGCAACAGCCCGAAGAGCACGGCAGTCAACGCCGGATTCAGAAGCTCACAACAGAATCATAAGAAACTGCCCCCTAAGGATAACAGGGACAAGCTATCTAACTTAAACAAAATCTTGGACAAGGTATGCCAAATCCACAGTACCCCCGGGAAGCATGCAAATCATACCCGCAGAGATTGTTAAGTCTTCAAGCAGTCCGGCAAACTCAACGCCGAACACAAGGGGCTCGACACACAAAACGAAGACGACGACGAACCCCACAAGCAGAGCACCGGAAAACAAAAGAATTTCCCATAGGAAGTCAAAACAGTAAACTCACTTTACGTGACAAAAGGGAGAAACAGGACGGCGCCCATAGAGATACGCGCCATACGGCCTATCCCAGAGGAGTCCCGCCACTGGTTGTCAAAACCAATCACCTTCGACCATCAGGATTACTCTAGAAGTATCCGGAATGCAGGACGGACTGCCTTGATATTAGATCCGATAATCGACGGACTCCAATTTTCACAAGTCCTAATGGACGGCGGCAGTGATCTAAACCTACTATATCAGGACACAATCCGCAAAATGGGGATAGACCCAACCAAAATTCGCCATAGCAACACTTCCTGTCAAGGGGTAATACCAGGCCGATATGCCCATTGTACGGGCTCTCTATTGCTAGAAGTTGTGTTCGACTCACCCGACAAATTCCACCGCAAAAGGTTAACCTTCCACCTCGCCCCATTTACAAGTAGCTATCAAGCACTACTAGGGCGCGAAGCTTTCGCCCGCTTTAATGCAATACCGCATTACGCATCCCTCACACTTAAAATGCCCGGTCCACGAGGCATCATCTCCTTAAAGGGAAATATCGAGTTTTCCTCGAGCGCGGAAGATTGTGTGACTGCCTCAACAACCACACACTAAACCGGCTTCACTAAATCCAAGCACCTAAACAGGTCGTTCAGACCCTGGACACGGTTAGACGAGTCCGGCGTAAACATACAAGGGCTCACCAGCCGCACACCCCCGCACAAGGGGCTCCGCGCATATACAACAAGAGACAATAAAGCTCAATTTTATCCATTTTTTTAAACATACTTTGTTTATTTAATATAACGTACATTTTTGCACGATCTTTTTCAACTAAGATCCTCTCTTTTACAGATGAACACCGTGCGACACCCGTCCAGGATACGGCACAACGGAGACACAGGAGCAGACGTGCAACAGGGACCCGTTGCAAGGATTCTTTTCAGATTAAGACCATGCGTAAACCTTTTTTACTGTCTCTTGTTGATTCATATCCCCTGGTTTCTTACTATAACCGAGGAGGAGGCTGGCGTTTTGGCATAGGCCACGTCAGAATTTTGCGCGTACCTGGACACCAGGGGCTTATTACCAAGGGCGTTGTTCGGCCCGTTTTCATAAATACCGAATACCTTAGGGAGTGTTCGGTGTCTCGAGTTAGGCCTTATATGCATCAGCTCGAATCATGTCTTTGGTCAAATGTTGGGTTTGCCCGCTCCGTGTTTTGCTGCCTTACGCCCGCTCTATCGCTAACGCGGCACCAGAGAACTCTGCGACAGTGCCTGGTTCGCCCGGCGAGCACCTCAAGAGAGAAAGCGGCGGTGATCGTCATGATATAGCGTGAGACTGGTCAACCACTCGATGACCCGCGAATCTATAGGACGAAGGGCTGTTTCGGTCGAGCACATACACGCCTGATTCGGGTGAGCGCGGTGCCCCTAGGGGCTATATAGTAGCCCCACTGTCAACCTCCTATGGCTAAGTGAAAGTGATAAAGCATTATAGTCCGGTTGCCTAGTTTGCTATGCTACCACCTCCTTTATAGGACCAAGACGTTGGATCAAGTGTGAAAATGCGCCTTTTGCAAACACCCCCGCATTATATGCGTAATGTCAAGACTGCCATCTTTCAGGTTATATACACATATACATTAACGGCCGCACAGGAGGTATTTTAATTCTTGAAGGCACAAGTATAAAAAGCTTTTATATTTCATCGAAACATTGTTTCACAATAATACAAGTTATTCGAACATAATATCCTTCGAGCACCGTGTCTCTATTAAACGAGCGCCCTGCAGAACTTCCTGAAAATAGTGCTCGACAGGTACTTGGCTTCCGTCCGAATCTGGGGTTGCAACATCGGTGGCCTTCATCTCCGCCCAGTATGTTTGTACACGGGCAAGAGCCATCAGCGCACCCTCTATGCATGCCGACCTCCTCATTGCATTGATATGCGGCACCGCACCAAGGAACTGCTGCACCAAGCCAAAATAACTCTTTGGCTCGGGCCTCTTCGGCCACAAAAGACTCACGACATCCTTCATGGCAAGTCCGGATAACCTATTTAGCTCCGCCTATTTGGCCAAGCGATCGGTCAATGGAAGTGGGCACTCTGGATTATGGAACTGCGACCAAAAAACCTATCTCATTTCGTGATCCTCTCGATCTCGGAAGTGTTTGGCCGCGTCCGCCGCACTTGCCTCCAAGTCCAGATAAGCATCTTCCGCACTCCACAGCCGGTCCAACTGAGCATAATTAGGGTCCAAGAATTTCCTCCACAGCAGAAAGGGCTTTCCAGCCGCGATATCTCCGGCCTGACGCAGCTCCTCCTTCATAGCTCTCATCGTAGAGCGAGCATCCTTGGCCTCGGCAGTGGCCTTCTTCAGGTCCTCTCGTACCACCCGATATTCTTCTTCAAGAAGCTTGCAGCGGTCGGCAGCATTTTTCAACTCCACGGCCATCTCGGCCATCTCCTTCTTGCTTCAGCAGTGAGCAGCCTATTCGGCTTTTAGCTCTTCGTCCGCCTTTAAGGCAGCCGCGTCACTCTTTCTGGCCTGCTCCTTGGCTTGGGCGAGCTCCGCCCGCAGGTTCTCCATGGCAGCGGCACCATCTGTGTCAAGCATACTTGTTGTAAGGCACGGGCATCAAGCTCCCTTACCAGGTGTCCGGGGGAAATTGCATACCTTGTGACTCATCAAGTCGCTTATTGACAAGCGCGATGTCGGCATCCGCCACGTCAAGTTACCGCTTTAGTTCGACAAATCCGTCAGTCCGGCTAGCCACCGGACACTTCGCCACCTACATAGGAAAGGCGACACATTATACCTGCGATTATGATCCACGACGCGCTGTCATTTTTGACAACACACTGTGTCTCAGGGGCTACTATCTACACAGGGCACACTTTATATGTGGAACTGTCAAAAGGTACACCATTTTGCGTACCTCAAAACCTATCAAGAACTTCCGACGGCTTGTGTAATCCGCCTCTCGGATTTAAATCCTTTCAATCACCGTACCCATTAACGCACGGTGATCTTCTGAGATAGATGCTCGCCCGAGCAGATCCTTCAGCTCCCCCGCCGGACTCGGATAAACCCTCCGCGACGACACCTCAGGGTCGCCTGCCTCGCACAATGGTACGGCAAGGGGAGGCGTTTACTCTCTATCATCTCCGGACGAAGATCCTCAAGATGAGCTCACGAGAAGGGCTGAGATCCGAACTACAAGGTAAAACTTCAGTTATCTTCATCGGAAATAGGGCAGGATATCCTTTACTTTAATAAAACTCCCTTTTTACTTACGGCTCGGTGGAGGGCTGATCCCTTGGGGCGCAATGCGGTCGAGGCATCCTTCAGCAGGACCCTCCGACGAAGATTTCTTCCCCGCTTTGAGACCATGGTCTCCGGGTCTTGAGGCAGTCCTCTTCTTCTCTCGGATGGAGGGATTCTCGATCCTCCTTTCCGACAACCTCCTTCATGAGGCGGTAGATTCCTTGTTCCCCTTCGCTTTCTTCGGCGCAACCTCTAGCATCCTGGTTAACACGGATCCGGCGTGGTCTCGGGGGGGCCGACATCTGATTAGCTTTGCTTTCGCTATCCACTCTGCTCAAGGGACAACTCTTTTGAGGGCAAATTCATGATAAATATGGGATAGCGTGTCCGGATATAGGGCTACTTACTTGAGCATCCGGCGATTGCAGCTCAGACCTGCGCCCTCGGTCAAGTCCGACACCTCGCTTGTGATCCAAAGAAAAGCTTGTACATCTCCACAGGCGTCGCTACCATAAAATGTTGGAGAGTTCGTGGTCCTCCGGTTAAATTCCCACAGGCGAGGGGCGACGCTCGCAGGCAGGATGCGACGAATCAGCATGACCTGCGCTACTACGACCAGAGTGATCTCTCTCTCTCTAGGAGATCTTGAATGCGGCCCTGCAGCAAGGGCACGTCCTTGGACGGCCCCCAGTCAAGCCCTTTATTGACCCATGACGCCAGCCGAGGTGGAGGGCCCGAGCAAAAGGCAGGCGGCGCCACCCATTTGGTGCCCTTGGGAGCTGTGATATAAAACCACTCTTGTTGCCATAAACTGAGCTCCTCTTGAAAAGAGCCCTCGGCCACGGAGCATCAACATTCTTGCTTATAACAGCCCCTCCGCATTCTGCTGTTGCCCTTGATCATCTTCGCTCCACTTTGAAGGTCTTGAGCCACAATCCAAGTGAGGGGTAATGCGGAGGAAGGCTTCATTACCCACGATGAACGATGAGATGTGGAGGATGGACTCGGATCCAGTCATGAAATTCCAACCCATAGTAAAACATGAGCCCCCTCACGAAGGGGTCCGTCGGGAAGCTTAGCCCCCGAAGGAAGTGAGACGCATGCTTTCACCAGGCTTGGGAGTGGGGATAACCTGCCCTTGGGCAGGCAGCCTATGCGAAATTTCACCGGTTAGATACGTGGCCTCTCTTAGCTTTAACACATCTTCTTCCGTAACGGAGGAAGGCATCCACCGGCCTTGCAGGTCCGAGCCGGACATCATTGAAGGTCCGAAGCACCTGAATCTGGAGCTTTGGGTGTTGGAACTCGAGGCGAGGGGCGGATTCGATTGAGATTGAAAGAAGGGAGTGGAGCCTTGATCTCTTTATAAAGAGGTTGAATACCAAGAGCCTCCCCCGTGACCGTTCAGGACTCGCCTTCGATAGAGGATACGTGCCAACGGGCACGGTTGGGTTACCCACGCCCGTATTGATGGGAATCCCGGAATAAGGGGACACGATCTCTGCTTTGACAAGACGTGCCAAGGAAACCGCCTCGCTAAACGTACTGAGGTGGAACAGTAAAAATGATTCGAATAAAGGATTGGCTGTGGCGTGATGTCACGCCACGGAATGCGTCAGCAGATTGAATTTGTGTAAATATTATTCTCACTACGGTGGTATGTGGAACTTATTTTGCTGAGCCGGACACTATTCTTGTGTTCAAAATCTTCTATGAAGTATTCGGAGGAGGAACCCTTCTTGCAATGCCGAAGACAATACGCGCACCGGACTCGTCGTCATTGAAGCCTGGTTCAGGGGCTACTGAGGGAGTCCCAGACTAGGGGGTGTCCGGATAGCCGAACTATCATCTTCGACCGGACTCCTGGACTATGAAGATACAAGATTGAAGACTTCGTCCCGTGTCCGGATGGGACTTTCCTTGGCGTGGAAGGCAAGCTTGGCGATACAGATATGTAGATCTCCTACCATTGTAACCGACTCTATGTAATCCTAACCCTCTTCGGTGCCTATATAAACCGGAGGGTTTTAGTCCGTAGGATGAACAACAATCATACCATAGGCTAGCTTCTAGGGTTTAGCCTCTCTCGATCTCGTGGTAGATCTACTCTTGTACTACCCATATCATCAATATCAATCAAGCAGGAGTAGGGTTTTACCCCATCGAGAGGGTCCGAACTGGGTAAAACATCGTGTCCCTTGTCTCCTGTTACCATCCGCTTAGACACACAGTTGGGACCCCTACCTGAGATCCGCCGTTTTGACACCGACACCCCCTCTAGTCAACTATACCGATCCTTGCAATTGGTATCGAGCCTCGCCTCTTTATTAAGGACTTTGCCGTCCGAGAAGTATGGTTGACACCATAGACGGTGGGGAGGAGCACTCCGTGTGAATCCGATTTGCCGACGGGTGATGGGGAAACCACGATGTCCTGTGGAGGAATTCAATGTGGCCTTGGACACATTGAAAACTCCATGACAACCAAGGTTGAAAGCATGTTTAGTAAATTTTAGAAGGACTTAAACTATCTACCTCATCGCTGAAAGTGGGTGATCCCATCGAACAAGGTGACGGATGCTAACTCCGACAAGGGGAAGCTACTAGTGAGAAGGAACCTTCTACCAAAGGGTGGAAATGGCACTGGAATCTTTGCTCATGTGGCACCTTCAGTTTATGGAGGACCCATTCCTTCTACTCATTTAAATCATGCCGGCCTCCTCCTAAGACATGAAAAATGAGGACTTTGATTCTTGGGTGTATCGCTTCAGCGCCATTTAAATCATGTGAATACTAACCTTTGGAGAATCATTGAAGAAGGTTTTCATCCACATGACCGAAGCAACTTCACCCCTAGAGAAGCCTTTTGACCATCAATTCAATGAGAATGCTCTTCATCATTCAAGATGTTGTTCTTCCAAGATCTCTCATTTTCGACCCTACGCCATGGCCAAAGACGATGACATTGCGTTGTTTCCCTCTATAAGGGAAGTGCAAGCATTCAACGCTCCAACTATGAAGTGGTGCAAGATGAAGCTGATGAGTTTGCAATGAAAGAAGATGAAGAACCTCGTGAGGTCTTTTGGAGAGTCACCAAACTCGCGGTCTCACTCCGAGATCATGGGAGCAAGGACACGGATTACAATTGGATCAAGCGCAAGTTTCTTAAAGCAATGATGCCTTACCACAAGGCCTTGTCCTCCGTCATTCGTCAAAGACCGGACTTCCACTCCTTGACCTCAAACAAAGTGTTGGATGAGTTTGTGGCAATGAGGATCTTGGACAAGACCGCCGACAACACGGTGTTGCGCCACAAAGGGTAAAAAGCCCAACCTTGCATTGAAGGCTAAGGATATTGTAGAAGAGGAAGAAGAGGAAGATGAGGAGAGCAACCCCAAGATACAAAATATGACTATCATGGCCTTTATCACGATGGGCATGATCTAGCTCTGCCGCGAGCGATTGCTGGAGGCCCCGCACGAGTCGCTCCGACCTTTAGCTCGGGCCGATTGCGCCGACCGAGGCGGTGGCTGGACACCACCTCGGGGCTGCAATCTTTGCGGCGATTGAGCCGAACACTAACCCTATCCTTTGCGAAGCCTGTGACTCTAAGGTGTCGGACTCCTCTCCGGACTCCGAACCTGCCGCGCCCTCACCAATCGAATCCGATTGGGCGCCGATCATGGAGTTCACTGCTGCGGACATCTTTCAGCACTCGCCCTTTGGCGACATCCTAAATTCACTAAAGTCTCTCTCTCTATCAGGAGAGTCCTGGCCGGACTATGGTCAGGAAGGTTGGGATGCGGACGACGAAGAAATTCGACGCCCACCCACCACCCACCGTAGCCACTATCGAAAGTTTAAGCGGCGTGCTCGACTTTGATTCCAAGACATCGGCGGTATGGGCGGTGATGTAGAAGACAAACATGAACCAGCACCTATAAGGCCTTTGGACAGCCACCTCATCTCACGATGTATACATGGTGGACACACCTAAAGGAAGCAACAACGAGGAACAGCGGGGCGCCACGAGGATCATCCCTCGAAGGCAGTCAAAAGCGGCGTAAGCGCCCTCAAAGTCCCGCCGACAAAGACAGCAGCCATCTGAGACCCAGCCATAGAGCAGGGCGAACCGATGGGCGATGAACATGCTATCGAGCAGCCGTCCGAACAGGACAATATGGATAAACAACCCGTCCCCAGCGAAGATAACAGTCCAGACGATCTCACGCCGAACAAGTCACGGGAGCAGAAGAACCTCCACAAAAGGCTGTCGCCCTTGCACGTAGCCTGAAAAAGCGAAGCGAAGCTCAAAACAGCGGAAGATGCACTCGAATCGAGATGGAGCAAAGTACTCAACACATGAGACAAATCGGCGATAGTCGCGAACAAAGAACTACCGAGCGAAAACTACTGCCCAAATTCGATGAGGAGGCCGTGAAACCCCACATTCAAAGAACAAGGAGACCAATCGGTCGGATAGACGCGACCCGTGGCATACATAGAAGCGGCAAGCGGCGCCGCACACACGCCGCCCGCGATCTGCACTGCAGATTCACATCAAAAGATGGCCCAGTTAGATCTGTCTATGGGCCAAGAAAGCAAGCCCTAGTAAGCAATGCAACACGTCAAGTATCCGAATATTATGGTACACCTAAATATAGGGTGCCGCACATCCCCTATGTTTCACCGATGAGGTTACGGATTATGAATTTCCAGTGAGTTCAAGCCCGTAAACATAGAGGCATCTGACGGAACAACGGACCACAGTGCGGATCGAGGATTACATCCTCCACATACACATGGCTAGAGGAGATGACCTCCACACCATAAAATACTTACCCCTCAAGCTCAAAGGGCCAGCCAGACATTGGCTCAAAAGCCTCCACGAAAACACCATCGGAAGTTGGGAAGAGCTTGAGGATGCTTTTCGGGCAAATTTTCAAGGGACCTATGTCCGACCTCCGGATGCAGACGATTTAAGTCACATAACTCAACAACCCGGAGAGTCAGCCCGAAAATTCTGGAACAGATTCCTCACTAAAAAGAACCAAATAGTCGACTGTCCGGACGCAGAAGCCTTAGCAACTTTCGAACACAACGTCCGAGACGAATGGCTTGCCAGACACCTCGGCCAAGAAAGGCCAAGAACAATGGCCGCATTAACAAGCCTCATGACCCGCTTTTGCGCAGGAGAGGACAGCTGGCTGGCAAGATGCAGTACCAGCGACCCAAGTACATCCGAAGTCAGGGATGGAAACGGGAAACTGCGACGCAGCAAAGAACAGCGCGGGACGAAGGGCAACAGCCCGAAGAGCACGGCAGTCAACGCCGGATTCGAAGCTCTGCAGAATCATAAGAAACTGCCCCTAAGGATAACAGGACAAGCTATCTAACAAACAAAATCTTGGACAAGGTATGCCAAATCCACAGTACCCCCGGGAAGCATGCAAATCATACCCGCAGAGATTGTTAAGTCTTCAAGCAGTCCGGCAAACTCAACGCCGAACACAAGGGGCTCGACACACAAAACGAAGACGACGACGAACCCCACAAGCAGAGCACCGGAAAACAAAAGAATTTCCCATAGGAAGTCAAAACAGTAAACTCACTTTACGTGACAAAAGGGAGAAACAGGGCGGCGCCCATAGAGATACACCACCATACGGCCTATCCTGAGAGAGTCCGCCATGGTTGTCAAAACCAATCACCTTGACCATCGAGTTACTCTAGAAGTATCCGGAATGCAGGACGGACTGCCTTGATATTAGATCCGATAATCGGCGGACTCCAATTTTCACAAGTCCTAATGGACGGCGGCAGTGATCTAAACCTACTATATCGGGACACAATCCATAAAATGGGGATAGACCCAACCAAAATTAGCCATAGCAACACTTCTGTCAAGGGTAATACCAGCCGATATGCCCATTATGCGGGCTCTCTATTGCTAGAAGTTGTGTTCGACTCACCCGACAAATTCCACCGCAAAGGTTAACCTTCCACCTCGCCCCATTTACAAGTAGCTATCAAGCACTACTAGGCGCTGAAGCTTTAAGCCGCTTTAATGCAATACCGCATTCGCATCCCTCACACTTAAAATGCCCGGTCCACGAGGCATCATCTCCTTAAAGGGAAATATCGAGTTTTCCTCGAGCGCGGAAGATTGTGTGACTGCCTCAACAACCACACACTAAACCGGCTTCACTAAATCCAAGCACCTAAACAGGTCGTTCAGACCCTGGACACGGTTAGACGAGTCCGGCGTAAACATACAAGGGCTCACCAGCCGCACACCCCCGCACAAGGGGCTCCGCGCATATACAACAAGAGACAATAAAGCTCAATTTTATCCATTTTTTTAAACATACTTTGTTTATTTAATATAGCGTACATTTTGCACGATCTTTTCAACTAAGATCCTCTCTTTACAGATGAACACCGTGCGACACCCGTCCCGGATACGGCTGCGGAGACACAGAAGCAGACGTGCAACAGGGACCCGTTGCAAGGATTCTTTTCAGATTAAGACCATGCGTAAACCTTTTTTACTGTCTCTTGTTGATTCATATCCCCTGGTTTCTTACTATAACCGAGGAGGAGGCTGGCGTTTTGGCATAGGCCACGTCAGAATTTTGCGCGTACCTGGACACCAGGGGCTTATTACCAAGGGCGTTGTTCGGCCCGTTTTCATAAATACCGAATACCTTAGGGAGTGTTCGTGTCTCGAGATTAGGCCTTATATGCATCAGCTCGAATCATGTCTTTGGTCAAATGTTGGGTTTGCGGCTCCTGTGTTTTGCTGCCTTCGTTCCGCTCTCTATCGGCTAACTAGCGGCACCGGGAGAACTCTGCGATTGTGCTGGTTCGTCGGCGAGCACCTCGATGAAAGCGGCCATTGTCATGATATAGCGTGAGACTGGTCAACCACTCGATGACCGCCGGAATCTATAGGACGAAGGGCTGTTTCGGTCGAGCACATACGCGCCGAATTCGGGTGGCCTTGTGCCCCTAGGGGCTATATAGTAGCCCCACCGTCAACCTCCTATGGCTAAGTGAAAGTGATAAAGCATTATAGTCCGGTTGCCTAGTTTGCTATGCTACCACCTCCTTTATAGGACCAAGGCGTTGGATCAAGTGTGAAAATCGCCTTTTGCAAACACCCCGCATTATATGCGTGGGGGTTTGAAAGTCAAGACTGCCATCTTTCGGGTTATATACACATATACATTAACGGCCGCCAGGAGGTATTTTAATTCTTGAAGGCACAAGTATAAAAGCTTTTATATTTCATGAAACATTGTTTCACAATAATACAAGTTATTGAACATAATATCCTTGAGCACCGTGTCTCTATTAAGCAGCGCCTGCGAGAACTTCCACGAAAATAGTGCTCGACGTACTTGGCTTCCGTCCGAATCAGGGGTTGCAACATCGGTGGCCTTCATCTCCGCCAAAGATGTTTGTACACGGGCAAGAGCCATCAGCGCACCCTCTATGCATGCCGACCTCCTCATTGCATTGATATGCGGCACCGCACCAAGGAACTGCTGCACCAAGCCAAAATAACTCTTTGGCTCGGGCCTCTTCGGCCACAAAAGACTCACGACATCCTTCATGGCAAGTCCGGATAACCTATTTAGCTCCGCCTATTTGGCCAAGCGATCGGTCAATGGAAGTGGGCACTCTGGATTATGGAACTGCGACCAAAAAACCTATCTCATTTCGTGATCCTCTCGATCTCGGAAGTGTTTGGCCGCGTCGCCGCACTTGCCTCCAAGTCGAGATAAGCATCTTCCGCACTCCACAGCCGGTCCAACTGAGCATAATTAGGGTCCAAGAATTTCCTCCACAGCAGAAAGGGCTTTCCAGCCGCGATATCTCCGGCCTGACGCAGCTCCTCCTTCATAGCTCTCATCGTAGAGCGAGCATCCTTGGCCTCGGCAGTGGCCTTCTTGAGTCCTCTCGTACCACCGATATTCTTCTTCAAGAAGCTTGCAGCGATCGGCAGCATTTTTCAACTCCACGGCCATCTCGGCCATCTCCTTCTTGCTTCAGCAGTGAGCAGCCTATTCGGCTTTTAGCTCTTCGTCCGCCTTTAAGGCAGCCGCGTCACTCTTTCTGGCCTGCTCCTTGGCTTGGGCGAGCTCCGCCCTTGAGTTCTCCATGGCAGCGGCACCATCGTGTCAAGCATACTTGTTGTAAAACACGGGCATCAAGCTCCTTACCGGTGTCCGGGGGAAATTGCATACCTTGTGACTCATCAAGTCGCTTATTGACAAGCGCGATGTCGGCATCCGCCACGTCAAGTTACCGCTTTAGTTCGACAAATCCGTCGATCGGCTAGCCACGGACGCCGCCACCTACATAGGAAAGGCGACACATTATACCTGCGATTATGATCCACGACGCGCTGTCATTTTTGACAACACACTGTGTCTCAGGGGCTACTATCTACACAGGGCACACTTTATATGTGGAACTGTCAAAAGGTACACCATTTTGCGTACCTCAAAACCTATCAGTAAACTTCTGACGGCTTCGTGTAATCCGCTCTCAGCGGACGAAATCCTTTCAATCACCGTACCCATTAACGCACGGTGATCTTCTGAGATAGATGCTCGCCCGAGCAGATCCTTCAGCTCCCCGGCCGGACTCGGATAAACCCTCCGCGACGACACCTCAGGGTCGCCTGCCTCGCACAATGGTACGGCAAGGGGAGGCGTTTCGCTCTCTATCATCTCCGGACGAAGATCCCCCGAAGATGAGCTCTGCTGAGAAGGGCTGAGATCCGAACTACAAGGTAAAACTTCAGTTATCTTCATCGGAAATAGGGCAGGGATATCCTTTACTTTAATAAAAACTCCCCTTTTTACTTACGGCTCGGTGGAGGGCTGATCCCCTTGGGGGCGCAATGCGGTCGAGGCATCCTTCAGCGCAGGACCCTCCGACGAAGATTTCTTCCCCCGCTTTGAGACCATGGTCTCCGGGTCTTCAGAGGCAGTCCTCTTCTTCCCCTGGATGGAGGGATTCTCGATCCCTCCTTTCCTGACAGCCTCCTTCGCGGAGGCGGTAGATTCCTTGTTCCCCCCTTCGCTTTCTTCCGAAGGCGCAACCTCTAGCATCCTGGTTAACACGGGATCCGGCGTGGTCTCGGGGAGGGGGCCGGACATCTGATTAGCTTTGCTTTCGCTATCCACTCCTGTTCAAGGGACAACTCTTTTGAGGGCAAATTCATGATAAATATGGGATAGCGTGTCCGGATATAGGGCTACTTACTTGAGCATCCGGGCGATTGCAGCTCAGACCTGCGTCCTCGGTCAAGTCTGGACACCTCGCTTGTGATCCAAAGAAAAGCTTGTACATCTCCACGGGCGTCGCGCCCATAAAATGTTGGAGAGTTCGTGGTCCCTCCGGGTTAAATTCCCACAGGCAGAGGGGGCGACGTCTGCAGGGCAGGATGCGACGAATCAGCATGACCTGCGCTACTACGACCAGAGTGATCTCTCTCTCTCTAGGAGATCTTGAATGCGGCCCTGCAGCAAGGGCACGTCCTTGGACGGCCCCCAGTCAAGCCCTTTATTGACCCATGACGCCAGCCGAGGTGGAGGGCCCGAGCAAAAGGCAGGCGGCGCCACCCATTTGGTGCCCTTGGGAGCTGTGATATAAAACCACTCTTGTTGCCATAAACTGAGCTCCTCTTGAAAAGAGCCCTCGGGCCACGGAGCATCAACATTCTTGCTTATAACAGCCCCTCCGCATTCTGCCTGTTGCCCCTTGATCATCTTCGGCTCCACTTTGAAGGTCTTGAGCCACAATCCGAAGTGAGGGGTAATGCGGAGGAAGGCTTCGCACACGACGATGAACGATGAGATGTGGAGGATGGACTCCGGATCCAGGTCATGAAATTCCAACCCATAGTAAAACATGAGCCCCCTCACGAAGGGGTCCGTCGGGAAGCTTAGCCCCCGAAGGAAGTGAGACGCATGCTTTCACCAGGCTTGGGAGTGGGGATAACCTGCCCTTGGGCAGGCAGCCTATGCGAAATTTCACCGGTTAGATACGTGGCCTCTCTTAGCTTTAACACATCTTCTTCCGTAACGGAGGAAGGCATCCACCGGCCTTGCAGGTCCGAGCCGGACATCATTGAAGGTCCGAAGCACCTGAATCTGGAGCTTTGGGTGTTGGAACTCGAGGCGAGGCGGATTCGATTGAGATTGAAAGAAGGGTGGAGCCTTGATCTCTTTATAAAGAGGTTGAATACCAAGAGCCTCCCGTGACCGTTCGGGACTCGCCTTCGATAGAGGATCGTGCCAACGGGCGCGGTTGGGTTACTGCGCCGTATTGATGGGAATCCGGAATAAGGGGACACGATCTCTGCTTTGACAAGACGTGCCAAGGAAACCGCCTCGCTAAACGTACTGAGGTGGAACAGTAAAAATGATTCGAATAAAGGATTGGCTGTGGCGTGATGTCACGCCACGGAATGCGTCAGCAGATTGAATTTGTGTAAATATTATTCTCACTACGGTGGTATGTGGAACTTATTTTCTTTGAGCGGACACTATTCTTGTGTTCAAAATCTTCTATGAAGTATTCGAGGAGGAACCCTTCTTGCAATGCCGAAGACAATCGCCGCACGGACTCGTCGTCATTGAAGCCTGGTTCGAGGGAGCTCGAGGGAGTCCCAGACTAGGGGTGTCCGGATAGCGAACTATCATCTTCGACCGGACTCTGGACTATGAAGATACAAGATTGAAGACTTCGTCCCGTGTCCGGATGGGACTTTCCTTGGCGTGGAAGGCAAGCTTGGCGATCTGAGATATGTAGATCTCCTACCATTGTAACCGACTCTATGTAATCCTAACCCTCTTCGGTGCCTATATAAACCGGAGGGTTTTAGTCCGTAGGATGAACAACAATCATACCATAGGCTAGCTTCTAGGGTTTAGCCTCTCTGATCTCGTGGTAGATCTACTCTTGTACTACCCATATCATCAATATCAATCAAGCAGGAGTAGGGTTTTACCTCCATCGAGAGGGTCCGAACCTGGGTAAAAACATCGTGTCCCTTGTCTCCTGTTACCATCCGCCTAGACACACAGTTCGGGACCCCCTACCTGAGATCCGCCGGTTTTGACACCGACACCCCCCCTCTAGTCAACTATACCGATCCTTGCAATTGGTATCAGAGCCTCGTCTCTTTATTAAGGACTTTGCCGTCCGAGAAGTATGGTTGACACCATAGACGGTGGGGAGGAGCACTCCGGTGTGAATCCGATTTCGTCGACGGGTGATGGGGAAACCACGATGTCCCGTGAGGAATTCAATGTGGCCTTGGACACATTGAAAACCTCCATGACAACCAAGGTTGAAAGCATGTTTAGTAAATTCTTAGAAGGACTTAAACTATCTACCTCACTGTTGAAAGTGGGTGATCCCACGAACAAGGTGACGGATGCTAACTCCGACAAGGGGGAAGCTACTAGTGAGAAGGAACCTTCTACCAGTGGTGGAAATGGCACTGGAATCTTTGCTCATGTGGCACCTTCAGTTTATGGAGGACCGATTCCTTCTACTCATTTAAATCATGCCGGGCCTCCTCCTAAGACTGTGAAAAATGAGGACTTTGATTCTTGGGTGTATCGCTTCAAGCGTCATTTAAATCATGTGAATACTAACCTTTGGAGAATCATTGAAGAAGGTTTTCATCCACATGACCGAAGCAACTTCACCCCTAGAGAAGCCTTTGACCATCAATTCAATGAGAATGCTCTCTTCATCATTCAAGATGTTGTTCTTCCCGAAGATCTCCCTCATTTTCGACCCTACGCCATGGCCAAAGACGCATGACATTGCGTTGTTTCCCTCTATAAGGGAAGTGCAAGCATTCAACGCTCCAACTATGAAGTGGTGCAAGATGAAGCTGATGAGTTTGCAATGAAAGAAGATGAAGAACCTCGTGAGGTCTTTTGGAGAGTCACCAAACTCGCGGTCTCACTCCGAGATCATGGGAGCAAGGACACGGATTACAATTGGATCAAGCGCAAGTTTCTTAAAGCAATGATGCCTTACCACAAGGCCTTGTCCTCCGTCATTCGTCAAAGACCGGACTTCCACTCCTTGACCTCAAACAAAGTGTTGGATGAGTTTGTGGCAATGAGGATCTTGGACAAGACCGCCGACAACACGGTGTTGCGCTCACAAAGGGTAAAAAAGCCCAACCTTGCATTGAAGGCTAAGGATATTGTAGAAGAGGAAGAAGAGGAAGATGAGGAGAGCAACCCCGAAGATACAAAATATGACTATCATGAACACATGGCCCTGGCATCAAGGCAATTTTGGAGCAAGAAGAACATAAGGCCCAACTTCAACAAGAACAACTCAAGTGGGCTCAAGGGCAAGCAACGTGTGAGAACATGTTACAATTGTGGCAATGTGAGCCATTTTGTTGTGGATTGCCCTTACGAGAAGCGGGAAGACAATGGTGGCAAGCTCATCCGAAAGGACAAGGCCAAGTCTTTCCCAAACAAGAATAACTTCACCAAAAAGACTCCTACTCGAGGGTTGGTGGTTCAAGAAGAATACCATGAGGATGACGATGATGATGAAGATAATGAAGCCATGGCCATGGCCTCCGTTGCCATTGCCATGGCCTCTGTTGCCATTGCCATGGCCTCTGTTGCCATTGCCACAACTCCACGGGTGTCCCTCTTCGACTCACCCAATGAGAACATCACCGCCAAGTGTCTCATGGCTAAAGCCACCAACAAGGTAACCCCCAACATCAAAACCACCATCATTACTAATCCCTCCTCGACGGGTGACATTGATGAAAGTGAGGGGTCTAATGAGGAAGTGAATGAATTTGAGTCTTTTATGAGTAAGCTCAAGGGCAAATCCAAGAAGCACTTTGTTGCTCTCTTGGAACAACTTGGTGAAACCAATGACATGATCGAGGCTCACGAAGAAACCATCTCTAAGATGGAAGGTCATAGTCGTGACTATGCCGATGAGATATCGGATCTCTCTAATGCTCTTGAGGAAGATCGTGGGCATCGTTTGGCTCTTGAGGAGTCACACAAAGATGACCATGCTAAGTTAAAGAAAGATCTTGATCATGCTCTTGTTGTGTCTTGTGTGCTAACTTTTGAGAAGGCTAAACTTGGTGTTGACCATGCTAGACTCAAGGAGGAGTTAGATTTACTTGACAAGGCCCACAAGGTCTTGAAGGGTGTTCATGCTAGCCTCAAGGAGTCTCATGCTCAACTCCAAGTTAAGCTAACCAAGGAAAAGGCCACCTTTCCTCTTATGGTATTAATTGATAATGCATATGCCACTAACCCGTCTTGTGAGCATGTGCATCTTGTGGAGGAGAATGCCAAGTTGAAGGATGAACTTGAGAAAGGCCTCGTGACTTGCATTCAAGGTGAGAAGACCCTCAACAACCTTTTGAGCAATCAAAAGGAAGTTGTGGCCAAGGAGGGAATTGGGTTCGCACCCAAGTCCAAGAACAAGAAGAAGAACGACAAGACCAAACGACCTCCTCCTCTCAAGCAAACTTTTGTGAAAGAGGGAGAGGGTGCTCCTAAGGAGAAGAAGAACAATGTGAAGGGTGTTGATGTCAAAAAGGGCAAAACCACCTCCTCCAACAAAGCCGACGACTTTAACCCTTCTTATGTGTTGTGCCGTGCTAGTGATGGGCATGTTTATGCTAAATTTGTTGGTTCTCCTTATGAGTACATTGAATGGTCTATTTGGGCTCCTAAGACCCTTGTTACTAACATCAAAGGACCCATTACTAAATGGGTACCTAAAACCAAGCATTGATCTCTTGTAGGTTTTTGCTTCCGGTGGGGGATCATGGTTGCTTGATAGTGGAGCAACAAATCATATGACCGGGAGCAAGGACTTGGTGGTGGACGTGCAAAAGATCCCATCTATGCCCACCAATGTCGAGTGGGGTGATGCCTCATCTTCTAAGGTATTGGGTCTTGGCAAGGTTGTCATTTATCATGATCTAATGATCGAGAAAGTCATGCTTGTTGAGTCCCTTGCGTACAATTTACTTTACGTTTGTCAACTTGCACTCATGGGCTTTGCCACTTTCTTTGATATTGATACCGTGGCCCTCTTGTGGAGCAATACTCTTAAAGTAGCCTTTGTTGGGCATGTCGAGAACAGTCTCTATGTGATTAACTTTTTGGAGCGACCTACTAAGACCGCGACATGCCTAATGGCTAAAGTTGATGTGGGATGGCTTTGGCATCGTCGTTTAGCCCACATCAATATGAGATCTTTGCAAAGTCTTCTCAAGGGGGACCATGTCCGAGGACTAACAAATGTTAGTTTTGCCAAAGATTGTGCTTGTAGTGTGTGTATCAAAGGAAAGCTTCATGAGAAGGCTCACCACTACAAAAAAAAGACACATCCGTGACATTTTGGGCCGAACGAAATTGTTTTCTGTCATACATATGACACTTCTATGATGATAATTGTGACAAAACCCGATATCATCATAGATGTGGTGGGCTCCTACTTCTATGACAAAAAATCATGACAGAAAATGGGCTTTTCGTCCTGGGCGGGCCGGAGACACAGCTGCATGCCATTCTTTGGGCCGTCCATGACGGAAAAAACCGTGGTAGAAGCAAGGGGGAGGAAAATATTGGGGAGTTGCCGGTTACGGTGGGAGAGTGATCGCTTTCTTTCTCGTGCACGCTGCAGCGTGTGTGCGGCGTTGGCTCTAATCAAGCCGAGCGAGGCGTTGGGCTCTAATCGAACCCGGCGATTGCACTGCAGCTACTCGTTCTGAACCCAAGCGATCGATCGATGGCTGTTAATCAACCCGATGGGCGATTCGCCGCTCTGCTGCTAATCAAGCCGATCGATTGGATGAGCAGGAGCGTTATGGGGGTTTGGATGAGCAGTGGAGTGGTGGCGTTGCCTCTGGATGAACAGGAACCCGTGGTGTGGAGGGCTGGATGAATAGTAGACGGTGGAGGGTGGCCGTGGAGGGTGGTTGAACAGGACCCGTGGTGTGGAGGGCTGGATGAGCAGTGAGCGGTGGAGGGTGCCCGTGGAGGGGTGGTTGAACAGTGGCGGTGGAGTAGCGGTGGAGGCTGGATGAGCAGGAGCCCGTGGAGGCTGGAGGAGGTCGGCGGTAGCCCGTGGAGGCCGGAGGAGGTCGACGGTGGAGATGAACAGATCCCGTGGAGTCCTGTTTTGCGATGCCACACCCTCCCCCGTTTCGACCGTAGCGATCCAACACAAGTCCGTTTCGTCCGTTTTGTGGTACGCCACACCCCTCCCGATCAACAGGACCCCCGTTTCGACCGTAGGAGGTCCGTTTCCTCCGTTTTGCGGTACGCCACACCCCTCCCGATCAACAGGACCCCGTTTGACCGTAGGAGGTTCGTTTCCTCCGTTTTGCGGTACGCCAGGCCCCTCCCGATCAACAGGACCCCGTTTCGAACGTGGCCGGTCAAACACAAGGCCGTTTCCTCCATTGTGCGGTACGCCAGGCCTCGTTTCCATCGCCTGTTCCGTCCAAGCCCTCCCGATGAACACGACCACGCATTCCGTTCCGACCTAGCCGGTTGGCTCCCACGCGTTCCGTTGCCTCCCGATGAACACGGCGCATTTCGTTGCCTCCCCATGAACACGACGACGACGATGTTTCTCCGTTCCGACCCAGCCATGTATGTATGCGTGAGTAGGCATTCGAGACCCTGCCCGTATGTACGTACGTGGCCGTATTTTCTTTCTTGCACCCTCGCCGCTGTACGTACATGTACATGCTATGTGCGCGCCTCTACTACGACATGTGCACGCCTCTACTACGACACGTGCGCGCCTCTACATCAACCAGTATGTACGTACACGTTCGCGACCAGAATGACAACGGTACGTACTCTTCGACCAGGTGGGTCCCGACTGTTAGGCACTTCCTTGCCTGTGAAGATGTAGCTGGTGGGTCCCAGCAGTCAGGGGGGCGAATCGTTTTTTGCATCGACGCACTTCCTTGCGTGCGAAGATGTAGCTGGTGGGTCCCAGCAGTCAGGAGGGTGCATCGTTTTTTTCGGACGCACTTCCTTGCGTGCGAAGATGTAGCTGGTGGGTTCTAGCAGTCAGGGGGGCGAATCATTTTTTTTTCCTGGACGCACTTCCTTGCATGCGAAGGTGTAGCTGGTGGGTCCCAGCAGTCAGGGGGGAAACGTTTTTTTGCGAAATATGGTGGCCCATCCGGTGGGTCCCCGCTGTCAGGTGGAGGAATAATTATTTTGCGCGTAATAAGGAGGCACTTCCTTGCTGCGGCCGTGGACCCAGTTGTCAGCCTCTCCACGTACAGTCCATGTCCGATGGAAGCCGTTCCTTGACCATGTTGACCACGCCGCGCCGAGAGCACCAGGGCGGTGGATGACGGCGAGGCCTAGGAAGGGGACGACGCGGAGCCGGGGAAGACGCGGCAGTGGATGCCCACGCGTGAAATACGAGGGTTCACTGGTTCGCTGCGGCGTGAGGCTGCAATCGACGCAAAATAACAGGGGTGTGGGTGAGTAGAGGATGGCCCGCCAGCGGTGGGAGTAGTAGGGGCGGTGAGGCCTCCGCCGCATCGCAGCCGCCACGGGGAGGCAGGAGCACGAGGCACGACCGGCGCTGGTTTGGTCGGCTGGAGCAAGAAGACCAGAGGTTGAAGAAGCACTACGGCCGTTGGATGGACATCGTACGGTCACCGGAGCTAGAATTGTGCATATTGACTAAGTTGACAAAGCCCTCCGTCCCGTCAACTTAGTAGGCCCACAAGTCAGCCTGCCAC